>CM053031.1:220803949-221494107 GCA_028564925.1 Lithobates sylvaticus | reverse complement strand
CTGATTGGTGTTTATTTACTATTAATACAGGGTGGATGCTTTTCACGCCTAATACAGGGCAATCTTAGAAGAAAACCTGTTAGGCCCCTTTCACACTGGGGCGTTTTTCAGGCGGTACAGCGCTAAAAATAGCGCCTGTACACCGCCTGAAAAAACCGGCCCCATTCACTCCAGTGTGAAAGGCGGCGGGCTTTCACACTGGAGCGGTGCGCTAGCAGGACGGTAAAAAAAGTCCTGCTAGCAGCATCTTTGGAGCGGTATAGGAGCGGTATAGGAGCGGTGTATTCACCGTTCCTACCCATTGATTTCAATGGGACACCGCGGTAATACCGCGGCAATACTGCCGCAAAGCGCCGATATGGCGGCGCTTTGCAGGGGATTTTAACCCTTTTTAGGCCGCTCGCGTGGGGTAAAACCGCCCTGCGAGTGGCCGAATACCGCGGCTAAAACGATGGTAAAGCAGCGCTAAATATAGCGCTGCTTTACCGTCGCCGCGGCTCCCGCCCCAGTGTGAAATGGGCCTTAGAGTCTGCAAAAGACTTGAGACTGGGGTGGATGTTCACCTTCCAGCAGGACAACGACCCTAAACATACAACCAGAGCTACAATGAAATGGTTTCGTTGAAAGCATATTCATGTGTTAGAACGGCCAAGTCAAAGTCTAGACCTAAATCAAATTGAGAATCTGTGGCAAGACTTGAAAATTGCTGTTCACAGACGCTCTCCATCCAATCTGACAGAGCTTGAGCTATTTTGCAAAAAGAATGGGCAAAAATGTCACTCTCTAGATGAGCAAAACTGGTAGAGACATCCCCAAAAAGACTTGCAGCTGTAATTGCAGTGAAAGGTGGTTCTACAAAGTATTGACTCAAGGGGGCTGAATACAAATGTACCACACTTTTCACATATTTATTTGTAAAACATTTTGAAACCATTTATCGTTTTCCTTCCAATTCACAATTATGTGCCACTTTGTGTTGGTCTATCACATAAAATCCCAGTAAAATACATTTACATTTTTGGTTGTAACATGACACAATGTGGAACATTTCAAGGGGTATTAATACTTTTTCAAGGCACTGTAGATGGCAACATTTCCATTGGAGAGGATGGGTGTGTGTCCTACCTCTAATGCCTTGTACACACGGTCGGACATTCCGACAACAAAATCCGATCGTTCGGAACGTGATGAACTACGAAGAGGCTAGTAGCCAATAGCTTTGGTCTCTTAATTTGATCTGAGCATGCGTGGCACTTTGTCCATCGGAATTCTCTACAAACGATCGTAAAAAGTCCGATCAGATTTTGTTGTCGGAACATTTTAGATCCTGCTCTCAAATTTTTTCCAAGAGCCCACACACGATCGGATTTTCCGACAACATAATCCGATCGGACCTTTTCCGTCGGAATTTCCGACCTTGTGTACAGGGCATAAGTCATTCAGCTGACTTGTCTAGCTATGTGTTTATGTAATCTGAGATCAGTGTTGCCAACCGCCAGTAAAAAATGGATACTCTTCTCCTGTTAGTAAAGGCCAGTGACAGGAAAGGTTTGCCAGTAAAACATATGGCTCTGGTTCGGAGCCAGCCGAGACCATCTGAGTGCCTGCTACAATGTGTTTGGTCGGTCTGGCGGAGGTGGTGTCTGAGCATGTCGTGTGATGTCATGGTGCAAGAGAGCCGAGCCGAGTTGCTGGAGCCGAGTGTGTGGGTCTGTGGGATGGGAGCAAGACAAGCCGGAGTGGGACTATCAGTGCTGTTTGGACTGGGGTGGACTAAAGGGACCACCTGGTGTAGAGAGAGACTGTCACTATGACTCAGGAGGGGGCGCGTCGTGTCGGTGAGGTGTCATCATCCTCTGTGCTGCTGCACAATGCTGTCAGTGTCACTGTGAGAGTCATTTTCATTTTTTTCCTAATATCTACCCTTAGAGCCCTTTCACACTGGCAGCACGGCCGCATCAGTGGTAAAGAGCTGCTAGTTTTAGCAGCGCTTTTTGGCCACTAGCAGGGCTCTTTTAACCCCCACTAGTGGCCAAAAAAGGGTTAAAAGCGCCCGCAAAGTGCCGTCGCCGAGGCGCTTTGCAGGTGCTTCGGCGGCACTGCCCATTGATTTAAATAGGCAAGGGTGCTTTAGTAGCACCCCAAAGATGCTGCATGCAGGACTTTTTTAAATGTCCTTCCAGCGCAGCGCCCCAGTGTGAAAGGACTCAGGCTTTCACACTGGGCCTGCAAGATGAGGCATTTTTCAGGCGCTTTACAGGCGCTATTTTTAACGCTAAAGCACCTGAAAAACGCCTCCAGTGTGAAAGGGGTCTAAATCACATTGCGTATTGCCCTTGTTTGCTGCCTAAATACTAACATTTTAACTTAAAACTGTAATTTTGTAACCTTTGGAAATGCCAGTAAAAACTGTGCTAATATATTTTGGGTGTTGTGTCAGTAAATTTCAATCTGGTAGGTTGGCATCACTGTCTGAGATTCTGCTTCTAAACCAACATGTACCAACCTTTTGCCATCTGCTAGCTGCAAGGAAATAATTAATAATTGCATTTTCCAAAAATATTTTTTATTCCTGTTTAAAAAAAAAAAAAAAAAAAAACACACTATACAATGCCTTTAACAGGGCCATATACATTTCTAATAAAATGCTTATTTACATTTTGTGCAGAATGAATGTGCAGAAAATTGTAATCTCCTAAATAACTTTCATAATTGAATAGAACAAAGTAATATTTGTTTCTTGGCAGTTCAGACAGATGTACTAACCTGTAAGTAGGGTGAGCCAAGCAGAACAACAACATCATCAATTAGTTCCAGTATACGCATATAAGTTGAATCCTTGTAGTCAAAACGACTACCAAATAACATAGAAAAGGTAATATTTGTTGGTGCACAGGCAAACTCTCTCAGTCTGAATTGTTTGCCTTAATAATAAAGAAAATAATTTATAATTTCCTAAAAGGTATACTGAACATTATCTCCATCCCAATGCATTCTTTAATTTTGCTTTCTAAAGCTCACTACACACGTTGCAATCTGATTGAACAATCTCCTTATTATCTACCAACAAGCTTGTAGTGCAAGGGCCTGCTTGATTAGATACCAATTGATTGGGTCATTTAGGTAAGTACTTATATTACATGGTGTGCGTGTGAGCTTAGCTTGATGTTCAGTTTGCAATGACAGAAAAAGAATTCAAGTAAATTATAAAAAAACCTCACCAAATATAAACAATTGTATGAATTTTATATCATATTCATTACCTTTTCAATAAAAATATTAAAACAGAAAAAAATAAATTTACACCTAAAACTTTACCCAACACATATCCCTCTAAAGCCCCATACACACGGTCGGAAAATCCGACCACGGTCCGACGGATTTAGTCCGACACTGGTGTTGCATACACACGGTCGGACAAAGTTGTCAGAAAATCCGATCATTCTGAACGTGGTGACGTTTGTTGCCTACGACGGGACTACGTAGAGGCTAGTAGCCAATAGCTTTGGTCTTGTAATGTGATCTGAGCATGCGTGGCACTTTGTCCGTCGGAATTCGCTACACACGATCGGAATTGGTGTGATCGAACTTTGTTGTCGGAAAATTTTTAGAGCAGGAGATACAACTTAGTCCGTCGGACAATCCGATGGAAAATGTTTGATGGTGCCTACACAGGGTCGGAATTTCCGACAACATTGTCCGATAGGACAGAATCCATCGGAAAATCCGACCGTGTGTTTGGGGCTTAAATCGCTAAACAAAACCTAAATTAACCTTTTACACTTAAGGCCCCTTTCACACGGGCGGTCCGTTCAGGTCCGCCTGTCAGTTTTTTAGGCAGACCTGAACAGACACTCCATAGACCTCTATGGAGAATCGGATTTGAGCGGTGACATGTCCGCTGACATCCGACCCGCTCCGAAAAAGTGTGACGGAGGAAAAAGCTTTTTTTCTATCCGTCTGCGGATCAGATGACAACGGACTCTACGGTCCGTCGTCACCCGATCTCCCAAAGGGGAGAGCGGCGCTCTGACAGGTCCATCCCTGCGCAGTGTGCAGAGACGGACCTGTCATCTTCCAGCTCAGCGGAGATCGCTCCGGCGGATAGCCCCGTGTGAAAGAGGCCTTAATGAAGTACTCCAGATACTGGCTAAACAGTAACATTGAATGATCTTCTGATAGACACTAGCAGGGGTTTGCTGGGAAAACCTTTGGGATAATTATACAGTATGGCCCCCAGATGGCACATATTTATTGTTGCAATCCTACTGGGAACAAAGGGTAAATATTCCTTTTTCATTCAGGTTGACAACCTCCAAATGAATGAAACAAAGGAAAATGTTGAACTTTTATACCCTTTTGGATCGAGGATGTGATACACTGGGAGTCACTGATGGGGGTGTTTCAAGAATGGACAGAGTCCCTCTGTGTGTGGTATCTGCATGTCTTAATTATGTCAATTAATTTCACATAATGCACTTACCGTTAAAAGACTGAATTTTGTCATTAAGAAACCGAAGCTCCTCTATCATCTTATCCTCAATTATTTTCTTGCCCATTCCAAGGTTCTTCATGCTGGATATTGTGAATCTTCTTGTTGTCTTCCACTTTTCTCCCGATGTAAAAAACACACCTTCCAAATATCAAGGGAATTTGTTTGAAAACATTGCAAAAGAAGTACTATTATCATAGCTTTTGGACCCCTTTCACACTGAAGAGGCGGGTGGCTGCGATCCGCTTTCTCAGACCGGAATCTGTCCGCTGATCCCCACTGAGAAGGTGATGGCAGGTCCATGTCCACTTTGCTTCTGCAGAGTTGACACAGACCGCTCTCCTACATAGTTACATAGTTACAATTGTCCCTATCCCTGTACATTGTGTCTCATTAAGATGCTCATCTATTATATTATTATTTATTTAAGGTACCCATATAGCACCGACAATTTATGCAGCGCTCCACACATACATCGCACACTCACATCGGTCCCTACCCTCATGAAGCCCACAATCCAAGGTCCCCAACTCACATTCATATACTAGAGCCAATTTTGGACAGAAGCCAATTAACCTAACAACATGTATGTATGTAAACGGACTGCCTGTTCATTTAAACCCAGTTACCATTAATTCCGATTCACTGGACGGAAGGGGAACGGATCCCAATCTGCCTATTTTTGGCAAATCGGATTGGATGTAGGCAGGTGTAAACAGACACACCCACCGCTCCATAAAGAAGAATGGAAGTTCCGATTGGGTCCACCTGAATAATGGACAGGCAGACCCGATCGGAACATATATTTCTAAAGATATTGCGCACAAGTCCTGGTGCTAAACGTTTGAGGGCACCTGATCATTACACCTACCTCTATGGCCAAAAGTTTGTAAAAACCTTTCCAAATTATTGAGTTCAGGTGTTTCCAGTGAAGAGTAAATTTAATACTACAGCATTCATTACTACAGACAATTTGGACAATTGCTTGGGGAGTTCTTTTTTGTTCCAGCATAACTGTTCCCCTGTGCACAAAGTGAGGTCCATAAAGACATAGTTTATTGGGTCTAGTATGAAAAAAAAAAAAAATTTCCTGCACAGAACAGTGACTATAACCCCAATAAATTCCGTTAGGATGATTTGGCAAGCTGAATACAAGCCAAGTCCTCTTATCCAGCAGCAATACCTGACCTCACAAAGGTGCTTTTGGCTGAATGGGAACAATTCCCCACAGAACTTCTCCAGAACATTGTAGAAAACCTTCACAGAAGATGGGAGGCTGTTATACCTGGAAAGGATGGAGGGGGGGGGGGGGGGGGGGGGTAATAATGTCTACAGTTTTGAACTGGGATGTCCAACAAGAAAATAGGTCAACTGTCCATAAACCTTTGGCCAGCTTGTATAACAAAATTATTTTAGGGAACTTGGTCCACGGAGATGCCTTATTATCTACATGAGATTTGACCTTGGAATACAGCATTTTGAGAAAGAAGTCAGAAGGGATTGAGAATTTTAGGAAATCCAGATTACAAATAGTTTTCCACGTGTAAATTTAAAAGAAATTTGCATGTTGCTTTGGCAGACATACTGTAGACAGGTATGGAGGACTGCTCAGTGAAAGGGAGGTTCATTTCAGTTTTTTTTTCTTGCAGCCAGAGACAGATTTATACTACCTACCTGCCTAGGAAAACTGTCTTGTACCACCCTCTCTTCTACTTCATTCGACAGGCTAGCCTTAGGATTGCACTAAGGGCTCATTCACACAACTATTCATGGCTGTACATCAACCAGATCATAATTTTCCTGTAGGAGGTATAGTCAGGTGGTTCTGATTAGTTGTGGATGCTCAGTCTGTACAAATCAATGACAGGCTGACACTCTTAATAGCTATTTGCATGTAATAACACATAGAGTGATTATCTGCAGTTAGGGACTGATGAGTGACCCTGGGTTGATCATCTGTTTTTAGATGCATGTATCTGTTCCTTCCTTGATCAATTATTTATGGACAGCTCCAGTCAGTGTCAGCCTGTTGTAGATCTGTACAGGCCTCATTGTCTGCAGTTAATCAGAAACACCTGGCTATACTAGTTGCAGAAATACGCTGATCTGAGGATGTATGGTCATGAAGGGCCATATGATTGAGTCCTAACAAAATCAGACAACATACTGAACAATGAACAGGCTCCAATAGACAGTTTCCCATACTTAATTACTGCACTTTATACCAAAGTAATATTCGCATACAGTATCTCACAAAAGTGAGTACACCCCTCACATTTTTGTAAATATTTTATTATATCTTTTCATGTGACAACACTGAAGAAATTACACTTTGCTACAATGTAAAGTAGTGAGTGTACAGCTTGTATAACAGTGTACATTTGCTGTCCCCTCAAAATAACTATTAGCCATTAATATCTAAACCGCTGGCAACAAAATTGAGTACACCCCTAGGTGAAAATGTCCAAATTGGGCCCAATTAGTCATTTTCCCTCCCTGGTGTCATGTGACTTGTTAGTGTTACAAGGTCTCAGGTGTGAATGGGGAGCAGGTGTGTTAAATTTGGTGTTATCACTCTCAATCTCTCATACTGGTCACTGGAAGTTCAACATGGCACTTCATGGCAAATAACTCTGAGGATCTGAAAAAAAAGAATTGTTGCTCTACATAAAGATGGCCTAAGCTATAAGAAAATTGCCAAGACCCTGAAACTGAGCTGCAGCGCGGTGGCCAAGACCATACAGCGGTTTAACAGGACAGGTTCCACTCAGAACAGGCTTCACCATGGTCGACCAAAGAAGTTGAGTGCACATGCTTAGCGTCATATCCAGAGCTTGTCTTTGGAAAACAGATGTATAAGTGCTGCCAGCATTGCTGCAGAGGTTGAAGGGGTCAGCCTGTCAGTGCTCAGACGATACACTGCACTCTGCATCAAATTAGTCTGCATGGCTGTCGTCCCAGAAGATGATGCACAAGAAAGCCCACAAACAGTTTGCTGAAGACAAGCAGACTAAGGACATGGATTACTGGAACCATGCCCTGTGGTCTGATGAGACCAAGATAAACTTATTTGGTTCAAATAGTATCAAGCGTGTGTGGCAGCAACCAGGTGAGGAGTACAAAGACAAGTGTGTCTTGCCTACAGTCAAGCATGGTGGTGAGAGTGTCATGGTCTGGGGCTGCATAAGTGCTGCCGACACTGTGGAGCTACAGTTCATTGAGAGAACCATGAATGCCAACATGTACTGTGACATACTGAAGCAGAGCATGATCCTCTCCCTGAGACCTGTAACACTAGCGAGTCACATGACACCAGGGAGGGAAAATGACTAATTGGGCCCAATTTGGACATTTTTACTTAGGGGTGTACTCACTTTTGTTGCAAGCGGTTTAGACATTAATGGCTGTGTGTTGAGTTATTTTTAGGGGACAGCAAATTTACACTGTTATACAAGCTGTACACTACTTTACATTGTAGCAAAGTGTCATTTCTTCAGCATTGTCACATGAAACTATATAATAAAATATTTACAAAAATGTGAGGGGGGGGAACATTTTTGTGAGATACTGTATGTTCATAATATATAATTTCACCAAAAAATACCCAAACTTTGCATAGACAGTAACAATAAGACCCCAGCCCAATGTATGCAGTTTTCTTATGCTAAAGGAGGCTTTATATAGCCAGTGTAGTCCTTCTGTATTCCAACCTTGGAAAAGAATTCAGAGACATATAATAAAGTATACCATTATTATCATAACTGTATTTACATATGAAAAACTTTGTGAAATATTGGCATATTTATTTGTGTATATTGCTGAAAGATGCTTTATATAAATGAACTTATAAATTATGTTTACATTTACTCATCCTTTAACCACTTGCTTACTGGGCAACTTAAACCCCCTTCCTGCCCAGACCAATTTTCAGCGTTGTCGCTCTTTGAATGACAATTGCGCGGTCATGCTACAGTTTACCCAAATACATTTTTATCATTTTTTTCACACAGATAGAGCTTTCTTTTGGTGGTATTTAATTGCTGCTGGGTTTTTTATTTTTTGACAAAACAAAAAGGGACCGAAATTTTGAAAGAAAAATCAAAACTGTTTTATAGTTTGTTATAAAATTTTGAAAACAGGTCATTTTTCTTCTTCATTGATGTGCGCTAATGAGGTTGCACTGATGGGCACTGATAGACGGCACTAATGGGCACTGATAGGCAGCACTGATGGGCACTGATAAGGCGGCACTAATAAGCATTGATGAGGCGGCAGATAGGTGGCACTGAAGGGCACTGATAGGCGGCACTGATAAGCAGCACTGATAGGTGGCACTGATGGGCACTGGTAGATGACATTGATAGGCAGCACTGATCTGTGGCACTGATTATTAGACACTGATGGGCATTGATTGGCAGCACTGGTGGGCATTGATGGGTGGCACTGTGAGCACTGGTAGGTGGCACTGGTGGGTACTGATAGGTGGCACAGTGGGCACTGGCAGGTGACACTGGTGGGCACAGCCACAGCTTTCTGAGTGAGGGACCGATGTCCCTCTGACAGAAGCCAGTGGTCAGCTTTTTTTTCCTTCACGCTGACAGTGTGAGTAAAAAAAAAAAAATACCGATTACCAAGCTTCTGTTTACATCACGTGATCAGCCGTCATTGGCTGACAGCTGATCACGTGGTAAGGGGCCGGGATTGACCCCTTACTCTGATCTGTGATCAGCCGAGTCTCAGACTCGGTGATCACAGAGCGCGCCACTCGGGAGGACATCCATGGATGCCCTCCAGGCAATTAAGGCCCGAGCTGCGGCAAGAATTAAAGTGACACTAAAGGTATTTAAAAAATAAATAAAAATAACAAACATGTCATACTTACCTCCACTGTGCAGCTCCACCAATAACGTATGAATTTATACATATATTACAAGGTAATGCCTGCATGACCTATGGCCTCAGTGTTCCTGTCGTGAGGGATAAACCATAAAATTATGAAAAAATGGTACATAAATAAAACACGGCATCTGATAGCTCAACGCGTTTCATGGCTCTGGGCCACTCATCAGCAGCAGTCACACGGTAAATTTGTAATTTAGAAGTATATAAATGGTCTGCCATTTATTAACATGAATACAGAAGGGGTAAATAGAACCCCCCGAAATACATGTTTACTCACTAAAATCCGTATGTTGATAGTGAAGAGCCGAGGGTAGTGAGCCACCCGGGGACATTGCGAATGGGAGCTAAGGTGGGCAACCCAGCGGCGGCAACCAACACAGGCATCTTCCAAGGAGACACGGAACTAAAGGGCACTCTGAGGAAATAGGTGGTGGTTGAACCAGCCAGGTGGGTTTCCTGTGGAGAGAATTTGATAAATATAAATGTAATGGCTGTGAGGTTGAGGGGTGAAAAGGGCAGGGGTGGAGAAACCAACACTGTGAACTAGTCAAAAAACAATATTGAGGATAAGTGAGGGGAGTGTAGAAAAGTGCCCACCATGTTACTACGAACCAAAACTTTGTATGATAGACTGATTAAATAAAGGTAACTTGTGATGTGCAGGGTTACCTAGTGCTGAATAGGGAGGACATGATCCAAGGGAGTGCATCGGGTCCGATGAGTGAAGTGCCCCAAATGCATAATCCCCCTCGAAGGACGCCCATATAAGCGCAACCGTGGGACAGCCCACCAACATCACACCCACGTAGTGGGAGGGAGGCGCCACAAACCGAGCAAAATGAATACTGAAGGGGTAAATAGAACCCCCCGAAATACATGTTTTACAATGATAAGTAATATATCTATAACATATGACATAACATGAAGAGATTTCTGAGACTTTATGAAAAGTCTTAAATTATTGTAAGTTCTCTCAGCTGAGGACAAGCAAATTCTGGAATACAATTCAAGTAGCACTGTACTTCTCAATGCAGTTCTCAAACAAGAGAAATATGCATTTCTGCCAATAGGGGGTACTGCAAGGGGGAGGCTCCAGTTTAGTTTGTTTGTGGGCTCCATCTTTTACCTCCAACAGCTGAGTGATTGTTGGGATACAGTAGGTGATAGTTTCTGTCCACAGTTTCTGTCCATTTCTGCAATTTCTAAGAGCAAAGCTGCAATTTGCAAATATTGTGAGAAGAAATATACTTTTCCAAATGCTACAAGGATGACAAAACAAATCCTTGCATGCCAGAGGTGCCCTAAAGACATTAAAAATACTTTATGGAATTAAATGATGAGGACCAGAATGAAAGTGTGAGTAGCTTTTCCCTGCAGACTTCTCATCCCAGAAACACTCTTACTGCGGCTTCTGGATCACCACAAGGTCATTTTTCACCCAGCAGAATTTTCAAGTGATGCCGCATACACACGATCGAAATTTCAGCCAGCAAAAGACTGATGGGAGCTTTTCGTCAGAAAATGTGATCGTGTGTATGCTCCATCTGACTTTTGCTGGCCTAATTTCCGCTAGGAAAAGTTTGAGAGCATGTTCTCAATTTTTTGGTCGGAAAAAGTTCTGATCTGAAATTTCGATTGTCTGTAGCAATTCCGACAAGCAAAATTCCTACGCATGCTCGGAAACAATTTGGACTTAATTTTCTCGGCTCGTCGTAGTGTTGTACATCACCGCGTTCTTGGCGGACGAAAGTTCATAGAACTTTTGTGTGACCGTGTGTATGCAAGCCAAGCTTGAGTGTAATTCCTTCGGAAAAACCATCCAAGATTTTTCCGACGGAAAATCGGCTCGTGTGTACGGGGCATGAGGAAGTGTTGCAAACCATGGACCTCACAAAAATACACAATTCCATCATGTATAGAGAAAAATGACACCTGAAAACCAGGAGTACATTGATCAAGTTTGTGCAAGAGCAAGATATGCTTCTGGATCAGCATTGTCAATAAATGACAATGCATATTGGCAGGAAGCTTTTAACTTATTATGAGGGAAAGGGGGTGGTTACTTGTTCTCATGTATAGTTCAAATGCAGTCCTTGTTATTCCATTTCTAATAAAAGTTAAAAAGCAAGTCTAGTTTGTTTACTGAATAATCTGTACTTTTATTTCAAACTTAATACTTTATATACACTGCATTTCATTTTCCCGGTGTAAGAAAATGACTTTCAATTTGTAAAACTACTGCAAACTGAATTTGTTTAAAAAAAATTTCCTTGACTTCAAAATTCCCGGAAATGTTACATCTCTAGGAGAGACATACTGTATCTTTAGTAGCAAACATCCTCCATAATTATATTGGTGAAGTTACAGATTTTCGATCTTCATTCAGATAAACTTGGTGTGATTTGCACTAGTTTGAAGGTGGATAAAGATTTCCTTAATTAGATGGACTTCAAGTAAATTTTTTACATTTTGTTTTGTTCATTCTGTTTATTTTATATATTTTATGTACAGTATATACTGAATTTTATATATATAATTTTCGGTAGGACATGGTGTATTTTTGAAGCGTTTTTACCATACCACTTTTAGTGGCCTGCCCAGTACTGCCTATTATTTATCTCCTCTCACATTATTATGCTTACCTGCCCTGGTGGTCTGGTGGTCTGAACCTACTCTTCTTGGTTCCCCTGTTGGTGCTCTAGGCAACCCCTCTTCTCTGTGTGCCACCATAGGAAGCTGCTTCTTGGTTCAATAAAAAATATATATGTATGGCAATAAAAATAAATATAAAAATAAATATGTGTGTGGAAAAAAGGAAGGACTGGCTGAATGGTAATTGACAGTGGGGTAGAAAAAGGAGGAATTCAGTGGGAGAAGTGTATAACGTTAATGGGGAATTAGGTACCTATCCCCTTCCACATCAGCTTTATCATACAGTCCTGGCCCCTTAATTTACAATACTACTTAATCAGCTATATACCGTCAACATAGCACCTACTTACAATTTGCAGTGTCATATTCACTGTTACACATCCTTCTATGTACATCAGCTCTCCATACATACACTTTTGCCCTGTGCGTTCCCCCCTTTTCTTTTCCCCCCCGCCCCCGTTGCTCCTTTGCGCAGCAATACCATATCCCCTGTCCCAACTTTATTCTATTAATAGTCCCCGGTTACGTTCTTGCCTAATTCCCCATTAACGTTATACACTTCTCCCACTGAATTCCTCCTTTTTCTACCCCACTGTCAATTACCATTCAGCCAGTCCTTCCTTTTTTCCACACACATATTTATTTTTATATTTATTTTTATTGCCATACATATATATTTTTTATTGTCTTATTTTCTTTTCCTTTTCCTTTGTCTTTTGCCTCTTTTTTCTTTTTTCTCCTTTTTTCATTTTTCTTCTTTTTTCTTCTCTCTTTTCTCTTCTTCCATTACCATTGTACTCCGCCCCTTGGCCGAACCCCTCCCGATCCAATAAAATCAGCCCCCATCCCTGCCCCCACATTCCCCTTGCTTGAGAAAGGAGCGCCGCTATACAGATCATCTATAGCGCTGTAAGCTCGGAAACGCGTCGCAGAGATATGACGTCACGCCCCGGCGCCTAGCACTGTTTGCGGTGCAAGCCTCGTTCCCACACCAGAGACACGGCCGTGCCTGAAATACCATCCTGTCTAAGAACTGGGCTGCACAAACCATACAGCAGGCTACAGGGCACAAAACGTCTCCACACCAACCATCCCTTCTCCCCTCTCCCTTCTGCATTTACTCTAATTACCATAGAGACTTTTAATGAATTTTTTTCAACACCCCCCCTGTACCACCTGGAACCCACTTGTTGAACATTGAGAGGAGTGATATCCATCTGACTCTCCCCTCTGGATTGACGCTACCACCCCACTGGAGGACCACCGCAAGGATACCCACCCCACCTGCTGCATCCATCTGCCTTTCTCCAGGACTTCAGAAGGACGACAGCCTCTGGGTAAAACTCCTGTGACCTGTAGTTCCACCGGCCCTCCATCTGCTGAGATCTACCTGAATGCAACACTCCTTGCCTAGATGTGAGTGGATATTGTTTTTATTAATAAATGTTTATATGATACATACTCAGAGGCGCCCCTCTCCTTGTCTTTTTTCTCCAGCTTTTATTGGACCTGGCTTCAGGCCTCTTCGGTGGCAGCCCTGACAACTTTTTTTCCTGGACTATTGGGAACCTCTGCATAATAACGAGGTACTGTGACTATGCGCCTTTCTTACTAGTTGCTTCCTATGGTGGCACACCTGTGGGCTTGATCCATAAGCGGGCTGTGTGTGACTATTGACACACACAACATGGTATATCCCTCCCCCCACTCTCTGCTCACAGGATTTGCTCACAGGATTTGATTGACAGTAGCAGGAGCCAATGACAGAGAGAGCAGAGAGAGAGAGCTGCTTCAGACAGGAACAGCGCTCGATCCAGATAGGACTTAGATAATTATACGGGGCTAGGGGGGTTAGGGGGTAATACAAATACTGGGACATTGTTTACCTTGATGTAGGGGATGCATTAAGATAAAAATGTCTAGCCTTTACGACCACTTAACTTTCATCTTGTACGTTACATCACAACATATGTAAGGAAAGGATAGATATAGTAAGTATCTCTGCGCTGCCCTTATGTGTGATACTATGATAAATACTGCGGCAAACACTGGAAGGAGTTTTCAGATCCAGTAAAAAGATATGTAAAAAGAATAGTGCTGCGCTGTATACTGAGGGTATAATATAAAAGTGCCAGATAATACAGTGAATATAAAGTGCTAAAAGATACAACGTTCACTTATAAGTGAAAAGTGCCAAAAAAGTGCATCCTGTGCAAATGAAATCAATATAAAATCAATATAAAATCCAAAAAAATGGGAATAAAATCACATGTGACAATAACTTAATAGCGGTGCTGATTCAAATGTACAATGACCAGTATGCTGCTAATAATAGGTCCTCGGATGTAAAGTTCATAAACGTTCATAATATGCAGATAAATACGGATATAAAATCGCATAAAAATGTCATAAAATCACATATTGTCATAAAAAGTCGCATAAAATTGCATAAAAGCGCATAATGGAAGTATTAATATAGATAGAATAAATAGTGCTGGATAAATCAACATAAATAAGTGGCGGTGATATAGGTCCGTGAGGTAAGTCCTGACTCAGCTTGACCTAAAAGTGCAATATATTGTGACTTCGGTGTCATATAAAACGCATTGTAGGTGAATCAGAGGTGATGCTTGCTGGTGCAAAGAATATATTTTTCTTTTCCAAGGGCTAGTGCATTCAGTGATCAGTGGTTTCTGTTCCTCTCCTGATTAAAGTGTGGGTGTCCCCTTACCTTACCGCTGTAAGGTAACAGCGTTTTATGGATATGTAGGCTCCAGGCGGGCCTCTGCTTCCTCCTTGGTGGCGTCCCCCCACATCAGGGGTACTGATGAAGTCACGTGACCGTGACAAACACGCGTCGGGTCAGCACTGAGATACCGGAAGTGAGGTACGAGCTCGCCGCTCGTTTTTTACATACAGGTTTACATGTATTCAAATGTGAATGTTTTTTCTATGCTTTACAAATAAATTGTTGATACCCTAAAATACTACACTATTGAGCATTCCCCTCTTTTACCCTACCCTGTGGGAGTTATTTATCACCGCCAGACAACAGAGGGGCCATTCCAAATTTTAGGTCAAGCTGAGTCAGGACTTACCTCACAGACCTATATCACCACCACTTATATCAACACCACCACCTGAAGGGCGCGTGCAGCACGCTCTGTGATCAGCGAGTCTGTGAGACTCGCTGGATCACAGATCCGAGTAAGGGGTCGATCTCGACCCCTTACCACGTGATCAGCGGTCAGCCAATGACAGCTGATCATGTGACAATAACAGAGCCGGTAATCTGCCTTTTTTCCTCCTCGCGCTGACAGCGCGAGGAGAAAAAAAAAAAGCCGATCACCAGCGGCAGTGAGAGGGACATCAGTCAATCTCACTACAATGTGCCCAGCAATGTGCCCAATACCCAATGCCCACTATTGCCTAATAAAGTGCCGCCTACCAGTGCCCACAGTGCCATCTGTCAGTGCCCACAGTGCCATCTGTCAGTGCCCACAGTGCCAGTGCTGCACATCAGTGTCACCTACCAGTGCTCATCAGTGTCACCTACCAGTGCTCATCAGTGTCCCCCACCAGTGCCCATCAGTGCCCATCGGTGCCACCCATCCGTGCCATCTTTGCTGTCCCCATCAGTACCGACTTATCTGTCCCCACCAGTGCAGCCTATCAGTGCCCAACAGTGCAGCCTATCAGTGCCCACCAGGGCAGCCTATCAGTGCCAACCAGGGCAGCCTATCAGTGCCAACCAGGGCAGCCTATCAGTGCCAACCAGGGCAGCCTATCAGTGCCCACCTGTGCCGCCTCATCAGCGCATATCAATGAAGCAGAAAAATTACCTGTTTGCAAAATTTTATAACAAACTATTAAACATGATTTTTTTTTTTTTTTATTTCTCTTTTCATCTTAATCATCTTTTTTTGTTTGTTTAGCAAAAAATAAAAACCCCAGCTGTGATTAAATACCACCAAAAGAAAGCTCTATTTGTGGGGAAAAATGATAAAAATGTCATTTGGGTACAGTGTTGTATGACCGCGCAATTGTCATTCAAAGTACGTCAGCGCCAAAAGCTAAAAATTGGTCTGGTCACGAGGGGGGTTTAAGTGCACAGTAATCAGGTGGTTAAGTTATTGTCACAGGTTATGTTAATTCCATTTTTTTGGATTTTATATTGATTTCATTTGCACAGGATGCACTTTTTTGGCACTTTTCACTATTCTTTTTACATACGTAAGGAAAGACTTCACGTAATTACACTGTTTAAATTTAAAAAATGATGTTCTACCTTTTATATTTCATTGAAATCTACATTTTAAAAATCTATTTCATTTTACAACAGTAGCACATCGTGGAGCATCAACTGCAGAAGTATAACTAATGAAAACCAAGGGAAGTTTGGGACTTTAAATGAAGCAAATGAATAGTGGAGGTAAATTTAAGTATAAAGTATTAATTTGATAGAATTGATGTAAAAATGTTAGAACATTATTCATTTCATATATATACACATGGAATACACACCAAGGCTAGGCATGATAAGTACAAACATACATAATAGTACATAATCAGAATAGTAGGCGTTTTAAATAATAAATATAACATGCAATTGCCAATAGCAGCATATCCCAATGCTGGCACGTGCATCCACATGGTAATGTACATCCACCAAATGCTGCATGAACAACATCATGGAGTAAAATGATCGTAGGTAGATGAATGACAGTCAGTGTAAGATGTAGCTGTGGCATTGAGTAAAGCTCTACGCGTTTCGTGGGTTTACCCACTCGTCAGGAGCGGATGCGACAGACATTCCTATGGAATATATTCAAAAATGTAAAGGGTCATGCTCTAGAAAAAAAACTCAAAAAAAGCTTTCATATATGTATATATGGTTAACCAACAGCACTCACCAACCCAGACAGCAGATGCAGCGTGGATTAGCCGGCACGAGGTCGGCCAAGGATACGAAATCGCCGCGGGAGCTGAGGCGGCATAGTATGGGGACACAGCAACAGAAAGTACAAGGATAGGCAAGATATAAATAGAGTCTCCATATGAAAAAAAGTGGTGTATGCTGCACAAAGCAGGGGTATCTGGAAATAAAATGTAATAGAAAGTGTATATGAATACAATGATCCATTAATATAAGTAATAATAGTACTGATTGTGAGTGAACCCAGTCTGTTGCTGAGTGATGACTTGGCTTAGGTGCGTTCTTCTCTCCCCATTGGTTCACTTGCGTGGTGTTGGCGGCATAAGTATACACTCCCCATTGAAGCGAGCTGTTCAATGACCAGCTTCCTTCCGGAGTCTCTGCACACCAGCCATTGTTTGCTGGTGGTGCTTTGATGCAGCAACAGTGTAAGTCCTTATTCTTTGCTGAAACCTTTTCCTTTCCCCCTCTTTTTCTCTTCTCTCCCTCTATGGTGCTTTAGTCTCTGCGTTCATCATTTATTTGTTTCTTTTACTTGATCTATTGGTTTTCAGGTGTTCACATTTGTAAGGATTCAGTTATCTACTACTTTTCCACACAGGTACTCCAACATTCTCTGGCACCACCCTTATTTCTGTCATCACTCCTCGTGGAATCAAACTGGGTTCACTCACAATCAGTACTATTATTACTTATATTAATGGATCATTGTATTCATATACACTTTCTATTACATTTTATTTCCAGATAACCCTGCTTTGTGCAGCATACACCACTTTTTTTCATATGGAGACTCCATATTTATATCTTGCCTATCCTTGTACTTTCTGTTGCTGCGTCCCCATACTATGCCGCCTCAGCTCCCGCAGCGATTTCGTATCCTTGGCTGACCTCGTGCCGGCTATTCCACGCTGCATCTGCTGTCTGTCTGGGTTGGTGAGTGCTGTTGGTTAACCATTTATACATATATGAAAGCTTTTTTTGAGAGTTTTTTTCTAGAGCATGACCCTTTACATTTTTGAATATATTCCATAGGAATGTCTGTCGCATCCGCTCCTGACGAGTGGGTAAACCCACGAAACGCGTAGAGCTTTACTCAATGCCACAGCTACATCTTACACTGACTGTCATTCATCTACCTACGATCATTTTACTCCATGATGTTGTTCATGCAGCATTTGGTGGATGTACATTACCATGTGGATGCACGTGCCAGCATTGGGATATGCTGCTATTGGCAATTGCATGTTATATATATTATTTAAAACGCCTACTATTCTGATTATGTACTATTATGTATGTTTGTACTTATCATGCCTAGCCTTGGTGCATATTCCATGTGTATATATATGAAATGAATAATGTTCTAACATTTTTACATCAATGCTATCAAATTAATACTTTATACTTTAAATGAAGCAAATGAATAGTGGAGGTAAATTTTAAGTCCCAAACTTCCCTTGGTTTTCATTCATTATCGGGATGGAGGCACCTTAGGGTACCTCATCTAAAGTCCCAACTCCCCTTCATTTATAAAGTATAACTAAAAGAAAAACTTTATTTTTTTGTTTTGGACAGAAGCTCCCCTATCAACACCTGTCAGTTTTTATTGCTGTTGGTGCCCCCATTAGGGAGATTCACCCTCTCTATTTGTCTTGTTTACCATTATCATTGAAAGTGAAAGTAAGAATTTTGGGTTGTTCCTAGAAAAGAAATAGAGGGGAAATATGCATAAGGATACATACTAAATATAGACTACATACCTTTGATATATTCTCTGACCGTTCAATAATTAACACTTAATTCTAAATTTAATATGCATACCTCCCAACATTTTGAGATGGGAATGAGGGACACCTACATGCAAACGTATGTAGGCATAGGACACGCCCCCTGCCACACTCCCTTAAAGGAGAATTAACCCAGAAAAAGGGTTAATTAAATCCACAAGGACTTTTTTTTACCACTATTCCTTTATATTGGCTTCTAAAATGTACAAATGCAGCAATTAAGAGATTAGAGGAAAGCTTTAGCACTGGGAAACACTTTTTGAAAGATAAAAAGTGCATTTTATATACTATATATATTGCTCCAAATCAGGGACAGTCCCTCCAAATCAGGGACAGTTGGGAGCTATGAATATTGGTACTTCTCTCTATATACCATGAGTTAACGCTCTGGGAATCTGCTGCAGGTGCTGACCCCACCCATGTTTGGCGCACCCTTAAGGGGGTGTTCGAACGTGTGACTTCTTGTAAGCCGCATTTAGTGGAATGGACGTCTTCCCCTGGGGTGCTGTCTGGCTTGGAAACACGCAGGATTATCTGACAGCTTTTAACCACTTCAATACAGGGCACTTATACGCCTTCCTGCCCAGACTAATTTTCAGCTTTCAGCGCTGTCGCACTTTGAATGACATTTGTGCGGTCATGCTACACTGTACCCTAACTAAATTTTTATCATTTTGTTCCCACAAATAGAGCTTTCTTCTGGTGGTATTTGATCACCTTTGGGATTTTTATTTTCTGCTAAACAAATAAAAAAAAGACCGAACATTTTGAAAAAAAAAATTTTTGTTTCAGTTACAAAACTTTGTAAATAAGTAAGTTTTCTCCTTCACTGATGGAGCTGCACTGACGGGCACTGATAAGGTGGCACTGATGAGGTGCATTGATGGGCACTAATATGCGGCACTGATGGGCACTGATATGCGGCACTGATAGGCGGCACAGATGGGCCACTGATAAGCGGCATGGATGGGCAGGGATAGGCGGCACAGATGGGAACTGGTAGGTGGCATTGATGGGCACTGATGTACTGTAACGTATGGTACTGATGGAAGCCAATCAGTGATGCCCATTGGCATCCATTGTGGGCACTGATTGGCATCCCTGGTGGTCTAGGGTGGCATTCCTGGTGGTGACATCCCTGGTGGTCCTAGTGGCATTCCTGGTGGTCCAGTGTAGGCATCCTCAGGGGGGGGGGGTCTGCGCTGTAAATCAATCAGCACAGACCCCCCTGTCAGAGGAGCAACCGATCACTGGCTCTTCCTGTTTACATCGTGATCAGCCATGATTATACACGGCTGATCACGTGGTAAAGAGTCTCCGTCAGAGACTCTTTACCTAGATCGGAGTTGCAGTGTGTCAGACTGACACATCGCAACAACGATCGCCATGGGGGCGCGCGCAGCGGCTTAACATCCTGATGATGTCATATGAAATCTGGTCAGGATATTGAAACCACTTTGCTGCCGTCATTTTGCTATATGGCGGGCGGCAAGTGGTTAAAGAAATTCTGGTTAAGAGGCCTCTTCCAAATGCATTGGTAACTATGTGAGATGTTTACACTGTATATACAATTATGTATACATTATGCCTTTAAAATTCAATATGCTAAATGTAATCTCTTTACAGCAAACTTATCCTTTGAAGAAGACCCCAATTGTAAGGGTCGAAACGCGTCAAATTTTTATACATCAGACATTTTGTAATGTTATGTATGAATTTGTGTCTGCAATTTTTGTACTTCTTATGGGTATTTCCCCACCAGAGCTCATATTTTAACTATCATGATAAAATTGTATGCTAATTTTCTAATAAAGAACAAAATTTTTCTAAACCTACTTACTGCACAACTTATTTACCTCGCTACTAAAAAAAACTGAGGGTTCCCAAGATAGTACCTTAATTTGCAGGGATTTTTTCTCACTTCCTGTTTGGTTATGGAACAGGAACTGAAGGTAAATCTCCCCAACAGCTTTTCAGGGGTTGCAACCCCTCCCCCCTTACGCTATTCAAAATGAAAAGAACGTTTTGCCAATAGTTCTACTGTAGCCTTTTCTATTTTGATCCCTCCTGCAAGAAAGTAGACATTTTTACAAGTGTTGGCCAGAAAGAAGAAATACAAGAAAGAGATTTTCAATTGGCTACCATTTCCACGCTGGATGGCATTAAATATAGGTAAGACGGTTCTGTCTGAAAATGTATCTCCAGCCTCCACCAAGGCCTCTTTTATGGTTTCCAGTCCTGTGAGGACGACGGCTCTTTTCATACCCAGATGAATGGTAAATATCGGGCCATATTTTTCTGAAAGCTTTAATAAGACACATGGCAGATAAATATTTGATCTTTTGTAACTATATATAAATGCACACATAATACACACAAGCAATATACTGATTGGACTTGGAACACCCATTAGATGAGCTACAGTATAGGAGCCCACCACGAGAACATTACTATTAAAAATTTGAATTTTATTATATTATGATAAAAAAATTCAACCTTTTTACACCTAACCAATTAAAATATAAATTTTACATGTCTGATGCTGGATATAGAGAAGAACTGCAGGCAAGACTTAAGCTAACCATAGATGGATCTAGAAAAACATGAACCACTTCAGCCCCGGAAGATTTGGCTGCTCAATGACCAGGCCATTTTTTGCGATTCGGCACTGCATCACTTTAACTGACAATTGCGCGGTCATTCAACGCTCCATCTTTCATCACCTATACCTCCAGCCACCTTTACACAACTTCCAACTTCCCCCACTTCACAGTCTTCACCTCTGCACAACACTCCAACCTCCCTGCAGCTTCTTTTCTGCATTTTCTGCACAACGACACCCCTCCCCTTTTCCATCTAAAGCTCTCACCTTTCCAATCCCCCCCCCCACAGCTCCCACTCTGCACAAATTCCCCACTCCCCAGCTCTCACCTCGGCACAACACCTCCAACCTTCACACAGCTGTCTCTCTGCACAACCACCCTCCTTTCCCTTCACAGCAATCATCTCTTCACAAATCCAGCCTCCCCCCAGCTGCTGCCTCTTCACTACACCTCCAACCTCCCCACAGCTGCCTCTCTCCATAACTGCCCCCCACTTTTTTCACAGCTCTTTTTCACCTCTTCACAAAAGCTTCAAAGTGGTGCAGCCAACAAAGTGCAGTCTCCACCTATCAGAAGTGTAGGACAGAGCCAAGGAAGAGTTTCGGGGGGCTCTCGGCTCTGTGCTGATGTCTGATGGGCGGGGGCAGGGACAGAAGCCGCCTACTGAAGTGCCAAAGGAATTCGGACAGCTGCGGCGTTGGGACTCGGGCAGCCACTAACATATGCCCTTCTCTGGGTGCCTAGCGACAGCACACAGAAGGTGGTGGAGGAAGGGAATAGTGCAGCAACTTCCTCTACCGCCTTTTGTGTATAATGACAGGTTAGAGGCAACAGACTTCTGGTTGACACATTCTGGTTGATAAGAAGCCATGGATAATGCTAGTGCACACTGGGTGATTAGGGTGTGCCCAGGCACAGCCAGCACACCCAGTGCACTAGCCTATGATAGTAAATGTTTTAGTCATGCCACACCTTTATTTTAGATAAAGACCACTGAAGCACAAAAACAAAACTCTAAATCACACTCCCTGGAGATGCAAAAATGTATCTTAGAATTTTCCCAGTTTTGGGCCTGTGCAAGTTGATAAATGTCTTCTTTAGCATTCTCATGTGGACCTATACTGATCAGCCATACCATTACGACCACCCACCATAACATTATGACCACACACCTAATATTGAGTAAGTAACATTTATGCAACTGAAATAGCCCTAACTCATTGAGGCATGGACTCCACTAGACAAAGCATCACACTGCTTTGGTAGGCTTGACTTCTTCCTACAGTGCATCCTGATGCCATCTCTTCCCCAGGTAAACGAAGCACACGCCCCAGGCCATCCACATAATGTAAAATAAAGAAAAAAAAAAACTTCTTCTTCTGATGCTCATGTGCCCACGGTAGGCACTTTTGGCTGTGGACACAGGTCAACACAGGCACCATCACCGGTCTACGGATATGCAGCCCCATACACAACAAACTGTGATGCACTGTGTGTCCTGACACCTTTCTATATGAACCAGCATGCACTTTTTTGGGAATTCAAGCTACAGTAGCTGTTCTATTGGATCAGACTACACAGACCAGCCTTCGCTTCCCATGTGCATCAATGAACTTTGAATGCCCATGACTCTTTTGCCAGTTTACCGGTTTTCCTTCCTTGGACCACTTTTGTTCTGACCACTGCAGACCAGGAACATCCCACGAGAGCCAGAGTATTGAATTTGCAATGACTCAGTTGTCTAGCCATTACAATTTGTCCCTTGTCAGAGTCACTCAAATCCTTACGTTTGCTCATTTTTTTCTGGTTTCAACACACCAACTTCAGGGCCAACATGTTCACTTACTTCCTAATATATCCCACCCGCTTTCAGATGCCACTGTAAGGGTCTAATCAATGTTATTCACTTTAATGTTATGGCTGATCGGTGTATAGTCAAAAAGTGATGGTAAATTGAACATAAGTTAAAAAGGTTTTTTTTTTTTTTTTTTACTATGAAACAGTATTAGGTCACGCTCACACTGATTACTTAAAGTAAAGTAAAATGTTT
Organism: Lithobates sylvaticus; assembly: GCA_028564925.1. NCBI lineage: Eukaryota > Metazoa > Chordata > Amphibia > Anura > Ranidae > Lithobates > Lithobates sylvaticus. The sequence goes on along the minus strand of CM053031.1, from coordinate 221,470,682 downwards.
ATTTTGAGTAATCACTGTGAGCACGACCTAATACTGTTTCTGGGTCTAATACTGTTTCCGAGTTTGATTTGAGATTTGGGTGAGCTGCTGCACACTTTTTTGCTTGAAACTCCTTTTGCGCTGTGGGACACCCTTAATTGTATTTTTAACATGAATTACTGGACTTCACACTCCTTATTTAAAGAACGCATGTGCTCAATGAAATATTGAACTACTATCACTGGCTTTCCCCTTTAAATGTTATTGCCACATTGACTTCATAATTTGCTGAGTCACTGACCTGGAACAAAGATGCACGCAGCAAAGTCAAAGCTCTTGAGGCACATACATTTTCCTGTTCAAAGACTGGAAAATGTTGCTGATAATGACACCATGTAATGATGTGGGCACAAGTCTTTATGACAATCTCCTGTGTCCAGTTCCTTGACATACTGAGGTTACAAGATAAGGATTGAATGATTCTGGGAGTCATTCAACCTGGAAGAGGACCAGCACTGGATCATCCTTTTTTTCCTACAAATAGAGCTTTCTTTTGGTGGTATTTGATCACCTCTGTGCTTTTTATTTTTTGTGCTATAGACATAGAACGACCGACAATTTTGAAGAAAAAAAAACAATATATTTTACTTTCTGCTATAAAACCTAACAAAAAAAATGTAAAAAATCAAATGTCTTCATCAATTTAGGCCAATATGTATTCTGCTACATATTTTTGGTAACTAAAATCCCAATAAGCATATATTGATTGGTTTGCGCAAAAGTTATAGCATCTACAAACTATAGGATATTTTTATTTATTTATTTTTTACTAGTAATGGCGGCATCGACTTATAGCGGGACTGCGATATTGCGGTGGACAAATCAGACACATAACTGACACTTTTTTGGAAACGAGGGACACTAATACAGTGATCAGTGCTAAAAATATGCGCTGTCACTGTACTATTGACACTGGCAGGGAAGGGGTTAACATCAGGGGTGATCAAAGTGTTAAATGTGTGCCTAGCTGGGGTTTCAGTGTAGTGGGGAAGGTGCTTTTACTAGTGGAAGGCATGGATCGGTGTTCCTGCTTTACAGAAACACAGGATCCATGCCTTCTGCACTGACAGAATAGCAATCTGCCTTGTTTACATTGGCAGACTGGCATTCTGCCTGTGTACCGAATGATCAGCAGGTGCCGGTGGACATCAGGTCAGGACCCACTATGTAAAATAACAGCAGGAGTGAGCCGCCGGTGGCGCGCACTCGTGCCCAGTACCCGGAAGTGCAGGATCATGTATATATGATCCTGCGCAGCATGGCCACCCTGTAGCAATAAATCTGCTATGGGGCGGTCGGCAAGTGGTTAATATTAAAAAAAAAACCTTCAGTTTGACTTTAATCTTTTCCCTCTAACAATTTTGACAGCCTTAAAGAATAAACGAATACATTACCTGCAAATTTCTCTAAAGTTGGCCATTGATGGGCCAGATGAATTACATTTTTAAAGGAAAAGAAGAAGTCTGTTCATTTTTCTAATCACTAGTGGGTCAACTTGATGTTTTTTTTTGACCACAGTGAAAAAAAAAAATTCAAGGAGCAGGATGGAAAATATTTTTATTTTGTAAAGTCTATTCATTCCAAAACCAAAAATGTTAAAAGCAAACAAAATTTTTCAAACCGTATTTGAATTGTTCTGAGAATTTTTCTATAAATTTTCCTAAGACTTTTCCTAAGAATTTTCATTCGAAATTCTATTCATCTATGACCAGCTTTAGAGGGGTTATATAAAAAACATCTGCTAATAGGCATTCTCTGTTGTCAACATGTCCTCCTCCACCTACAGTCTACCTTCCTTCCATTTAAAAACATACAACCTTCCCCTCTATCTCTATCTCTCCACCCTTTGCTCCCATTTTTCTTTCCATCTCTCTTTTTTCTTTTCATTTTCCCTAATTACTTTTTTAACTGTAAAAAAAAAAAAAACGAAATATATATATATATATGTAGCGCTACCCCCAGTAAAAAAACCCCCAAAAACACAAAAAACTAAATAAAACTTAATATAATATATATATATATCTGCTCTGAGGTAAATTGCGCCTAGGCAGTTCAATAGGCATAAAACTTCTGTGTGTCAATGCAGGATTGAGCCTACAGGCTCTCTCACCAATCCTTGGGGTACCGTCCTCCGATCCGGTCCCTCTAATGGCGGCTCTGGTCTCTTCAATGGCGGCGTCCGGTCTCCTCAGTCACAGCCCTGCACTCCGGTCATCAGCTCCGTCCGACCGACAGTAAGGGGAAGTCTCCGCTCCGCTGCTGTGGACTCTGAGGGGTGAGAGTCTCACTCCATCGGCTGCAAGGCCCAGGCTTCAGGCCTTCAGCTCCGGTCCGCACAGGTGTCTCTGCTGGCTGTAGTCTCCGCGTCACACGCTCTGTCAGCAGAGGCAGGCTAGTCCTGTCAGGCCTCAGAAGAGGAAGTGTCCCAAGAGGAAGAGGCGGTCTCCGCTCTTCCCTTTTATAATCTCCCCCAGCAGCCTCCCGGGCGGAAGTCAGCAGCCCGGGGGCCTGGGGAATCATGGGAGATGTAGTCTCTACCAGAAAAAGGGGTAGAACCCCGCTACACACTCCCCCCACTTTAAATCTTTGGTCCCCAAAGATAGTGTTCAAACTACAAACTTTCTCAGGAACAACATTTTCACATAATTTGGACAGAGGAGCTTCCCACCAATTGGCATGAGATGGGGAGCTGTCCTGTCTACAGGTCACTTCAGTGTGTGCGACCTGCTTAACTGTGCCAGAGAGCGAGCTGGGGTTGCCCTCCACCAAATGAACAGCGGAAGGGTCAGGGCTTTCAGCACTTCTCCTTGCTGTAGTAACAGAGTCCTCTGAACTTTCTCCCATCTTGGGGTAAGTTAACTTCTTGGGAGGCTTCACACTCCTGCGAGCTCTCTGTTCTCTTGGAACTTCTTCAGGAACACATTCTGGCAACATCTCTGGTTCTGGAACATCTTCTTCTTGTTCTGGGTAGAGACCAGGGATATCTTCCCAGCACTCAGGCACATCACTGAATGGCACAAACTCTGTGGCTTCTGGGTTCAATGTGTTATCTTCCACATCTTCAGTACTGGAAGATCTATGGCAGAATTCCCTGGAGTTGAGGAAGGCCATAGCCATTCAAGTTCTCCTCTTTCTTCCTCTGGTTGGGGGTCCTCACCACCCCTAACTTGGGAGGTCTGGGACCTAGTATTAGGCCTGGGGGTATCCAGAATGGAAACAGATTCAGGTAAGTCTCTCGCTGGAGGTATTCTGACTGCTTCAGTGAGTGGGAGCAAATGATTCCTATGCCAGGTCTTCAAAGGCCCCAATCTTCCTTCTGGCTTCAACTTGTAGACAGGCAATCCTGGAAGTTTCCTACAGATGATATATGGTTCTGATCTCCATCTATCAGCAATCTTGTGCTTTCCAGGGATCCCTAGGTTCCGTAACAGTACACGGTCCCCAGGCTGTAGGTCCTGTACTCTAACTTTCAAGTCAAAGTTCCTCTTATTTCGGGCCCCTCTCTGGTCAGAGGCCGCTTGAGCTTTCTCATAAGCTATCTTCAGACTGCGCCTCAGTCTGTCCACATATCCTTTGTGGGAGGCAGCAGAGGCATGGTCTAGGGAAATGCCAAAGGCCAAATCCACTGGCAATCTTGCTTCTCTCCCAAACATAAGTCGGTAAGGGGAGAAACCTGTCACATCACTGGTGGTGCAGTTGTAGGCATGCACCAGAGCTGATATGTGTTGACTCCAATGTTGCTTCTTCTCTGTTTCCAAAGTTCCCAACATGTTCAATAGGGTCCTGTTGAACCTTTCAGGCTGGGCATCACCTTGAGGGTGATATGGTGTGGTCCTAGTCTTCTCTACTCCCAGAGAATCTAGTAGCTTCCTGATCAGGCGACTCTCAAAGTCCCTTCCTTGGTCTGAATGGATTCTCTGTGGCAGTCCATAGTGAACAAAGTACTTCTCCAAAAGTACCTTGGCTACTGTAGAGGCCTTCTGGTCCTTGGTTGGGAAAGCCTGAGCATAACGAGTGAAATGGTCGGTTACCACCAGAACATTTCCCAATCCGCTCAAATCGGGTTCAAGGCAGAGAAAATCAATGCATACCAGATCCATTGGGCCTTGACTCTGTAGGTGGCCCATTGGGGCAGCTTGATGGGGTAAAGTCTTCCTCTGAATGCATCTTGCACAGGAATGGCAATACTCCTCCACTTCGGCCCTCATGCAGGGCCAATAAAACCGGTCTCTGACAAGTTGGAAGGTTCTCTCTGCTCCCAAGTGACCATGCTGGTCATGTAAGGCAATCAGCACAGTCTCTCGATGCTTTTCGGGAAGAAACAACTGCCACTTGTCTTCTGGGCCATCAGAGGGGCCCCTTCGGTAGACTACCCCCTGATGCACCTGTAGCTTGTCCAATTCTCTCCTCAATAGGCGAGCTTCTTTGGAAGGGTGAAGGCGAAGTCCCTCTGGACTCTTGTCTTCCAGGGCTTCCAGGACCAATCTCCCCATGGGATCTTCCAATTGGTCACACCTTAGCTCCTTCTTGGACAGCTTCGGCAGACACTCTTCTGCCAGTTGAGTTACCCCACAGTAACACTTTGGGACTCCCACTGTGGTAACTCCTATCTCTTCAGCTCTGGATCCTCCTCTGGCTTGGAGTTCAGCCCCTTGACAGAGGGCTCGCACTCCATCTGGTGCCACTTGGGTCCAGTCTTCCCAGTCATCGACCATGACATGGGATCTTCGGGACAGGGCATCTGCATCCCTATTTCCAGCCCCTGGTCTGTACTTGAGACTGAAATTGAATCCAGACAACGCCGCCAACCATCTGTGTCCAGTTGCATCCAGCTTGGCGGTGGTGAATAGATAGGTCAAGGGGTTGTTATCTGTTTTTACAGTAAACTCGGCCCCATACAAATAGTCTCTCAATTTGTCAACTACTGCCCATTTGAGGGCTAAGAACTCCAACTTGTGGGTGGGGTAGTTCTTCTCGGAGGGGGTCAGGCTCCGGCTCACATAGGCCACTGGTCGTAGCTGGTCTTCATACTCCTGGTAGAGTACTCCACCTAGGCCCTCATGGCTGGCATCAACATGTAGCTCATAGGGTCTAGTGGGATCAGCGTAGGCCAAAACTGGGGCTGTGGTGAGACTTCTCTTCAAGGTTCTGAAAGCCTCTTCACACCTTGAGTTCCACTGGTCTTGGACCGACTCACTGGACCTCCTAGGCCCCATTCCATCTTCCTCTCCTTCTGTCTTCAGCAGCTCGTTGAGGGGTTTGGCAATGCGGGCAAATCCATCCACAAACCTGCGGTAGTAGGAGCAGAACCCCAAGAAAGACCGAAGTTCTGTAACTGTTGTGGGCCTTGGCCACGAAGTAACTGCCTCCAACTTCTCAGGGTCTGTGGCCACTCCTTTTTCAGACACTATGTGTCCCAGATAGTTCACAGAAGACTGATAGAACCGACACTTCTCTGGAGAAAGTTTAAGTCCCTCTTCACTGAGCCTCTTCAGTACTTTCTCCAACCTGGCTTCATGTTCTTCCAGAGTCTTTCCAAAGACAATGACATCGTCCAGGTACACAAGGACTTCTATGAGGTTCATGTCTCCAACTGTCCTTTCCATTAGGCGTTGAAACGTAGCAGGAGCTCCAGATAGGCCCTGAGGCATCCTGTTGAACTCAAAGAATCCCACTGGGGTTATGAAGGCAGTCTTCTCTCTATCTTCTGGATGCATGGGGATTTGGTAATACCCACTCTTGAGGTCCATCACACTGAACCACTTAGCTCCAGATAAACTCTGCAAGGCATCTTCTATCCTTGGCGTGGTGTACTGGTCAGGAATGGTCCTCCTGTTGAGAGTTCTGTAGTCAATGCAGAGTCTCAATGACCCATTCTTCTTCCTGACTACCACAATTGGGGAGGCGTAGGGGCTTCTGGACTCCCTAATCACTCCCGTCTTCTTCAATTCCGCAAGCTGCTCCCTCAGATCCTCCAGATCTGCTAGCGGGACTCGCCTCACTCTCTCTCTGAATGGCTTGTCCTCTTGCATGCGGATTCGGTGGGTGGCACTCCTCGCACACCCCACATCAAACTCATCTTTGGAGAAAATCTTCTCCCATCTGGTCAGCTGGGCCTTGGCTCTCTCTTTCCAAGCTCCAGGTAGGTTTGGGTTTTCCATGGAGAGTTTCTTCCAAACATCTTCTCCTTCACCCGTCCCCTTCACTTCTGACCAGCCAACTGGGACAGCAGGACTCACCTGTCCCAGAAGCATCCTGGCAGGGATCTCCACGGGCCGTTCTGTGGGGTTTCTCACACTGACAGGGACTCTTCCTTTAGCCTTCTTCAGGTCCTTCAGTGAAATTACTTCTGGTATCACCTCCAGACCTGAGTGACCCTCCATTGGGTCAGGTTCCAACATTACAAAGGGGCCAGGCTGCTCCCAGGTAAGTTTTACCGTGGCTCTCATGCAGGTCACCTCTCCAGGCTGTAACACTGCTCCTTCCTTTCCAAGCCTCCATACCCTTCCTATCCCCTCACTTGGGGTCTTCTGCTCTAGGACCAACCGCTGGTAGGCCGCCTTCAGCATGGGATGGATCTTGGGAGTTGAAAGATTCTCTTTCTTCACCAGGGGGGTCAGAAGTCTTCTGACTAGGTCCGTGTTCGTCCCTATGATCAGGGACGTCTTGCTGGTTCCTGGTGGGCGGGGACACACCACTGCTAAGGTGTCGAACACTTCAGACTTCCCAGCTACGGATGGGTCAAATGTCAACCGTATGGACAAGTATCCATCATAGGGGAAACTCTGAGTTCCCAATCCCCTTATCTCCAACTCTTCTATCTTCTGTATTGGCAGATGACTCAGGTATCTGTCATAGAAGTCCCTGTACAACAGGGTCACTTGTGCTCCAGTGTCTAGGAGGGCCTTTGTGTACACTCCTTCCACCTGGATGGGTACTGTAGGGGATGGACCAACTAGCTCTTCTGGGTAAGGCTGAGTTGATGCTGTCCTCTTCTTTGGACTCTTTGCTTTACCAGCACTTGATTTGCACTTGCTCCTTTCTTGAGCCTGGTATGCATTGATTTTCTCCCTCTTAGTGGGAGTGTGAACCCGTTGAGGGACATTGTTATCTCTCACTTTGAAGAGTTCACGCTTGGGGGTGCTGTGTCTCTCCGGAGGGGTCTTGCCCCCTTTCTCTGGAGTGCACCTTGGTTGAGGATCCCTGGGTTCCTTCCGAGGGGTTTGGTCTCCTCGCTTTCTCTTCCTTTTGTGCTTCTTGGAGCTCACTGAAGGTGATGGGCACCCGGTTGACTCCTTCACCGGGGCCCTTTGGCGTTTCCCGCCGGCTGGCGGCTTTCTGCCTTCTTCTTCTTGGGACTGGCACATACAGCTGCAATATGACCAATTCCTCCACAATTAAAGCAAATCATCTCACCGTAGTCAGGTGGGGATGCTGGTGCTGGGACAGCTGGAAACAATTCCCTCCTGCTTGTTTCCTTCTTGGGACTGGGTGTCTCTTTCGCCACTAGAGATGTCAGTATCTCCATCATCTGGGACATCTGCAACTTCAGGGCATCTACCTCTGTGTCTCTTTCAGGGGTTAAGGCCGACCTGACCGTGGCCACTGGAAACTTGGTAGACCCCATCACCTGCTTCTCCCTTTTCTCTTCCAACATGGCCTCTTCTTCTCTGACCATTCGGATGAGGTCAGGGTAGTCCAGGTTCTTCCCATCCTGCCGGGTGCGTAGAATTAGTGCGACAGGGTCCAAGGGTTGGGCTCCCCTCATCACCTGCTGGGCACGGGCTTCATCTACCTTCCCTGGATCTATCCCCTTCTTCAGGATAATCCTATGCAGGATCTTGTCTATGCGTCCCATGTACTCTGACAGCTTCTCCCCTGTCTTCTGGTAACAGTGTTCCAGTTGATAGGTAAGTTCTGTGACTTTTTCTGTCCCACCAAACACACCTTCCAGGATGTCTATGTAGTCCTGGGCAGTGCAATCCTTTTTACTGGTCTTCAGATTGCGTATGGCCTCTAAGGCAGGTCCTTTTAGGCTTTCAACAATCCTTTGTTTCTTTCTGCCTTCTGAGACCTCCCATTCTTCTAGGGCCTGCGTGGCACCATCTAACCACTCTTCAAATCCCTCTTCTCCCGAGGGTACAGGTGTCCTCCCTGAAAACATCCGGAGTTTCCTGTATCCCGACATTGGGTAATCCCCGGGGTCTCTTCTGCACTGGGTTACAATTTCCCCTAGAACAGCACACAGTTCTGCACTAAGAGTAGTGTGTGTGGGTGCGGGACTTTCCGCGCCCTTCTGCTCCTCCTTCTTTGGAGATAGAATGGCTTTCATAGGAGAGTAGTCTCCCTTCCGCGGCAGCGCATGCAGCAATTGGTAGTGCTGACCATTCGGTGCCTGTATGCTCTGGCTCCTGAACTGCTCTGGAGTCTCTTCCTTCCACTCTATTAAGGCGTATGTGTACCCAGCGTCATTTCTCATGTCCATTATCCATGACTTCTGGCATGGGGATAATGACATTATGAGCTGCTTGACTGCCTCTCTCTGCCACATCCCTGGCAGTTCAATGACTGCTGCTGCGGCTGGGTCAGCGGCCCATGTTGCGGACCACCGTCCCACTTCTATTGGGTCCATGCCGGTACCTTCTGGCGGCTTTTCCCGCTGACTCAGGATCCCGGACGAGCCCCCACGTGTAGCGCTACCCCCAGTTAAGAGAGCCGCTGGTTTGTTTTGGGTCCCTGAGTACAGCTCCACCAACCCCCGGCAATTTGGCTCTACCCGCTCTGGCACAGTTAGTAAAGGGGCACGTCCCTATGCACATAAAACTTAGCTTATACTCTAAGTGTAATTGGTATGAACTCACAAGCAGACTGCTGAGATAAGAATAACTGGCTTTACTTTGGCAGTAAGGAAAAAGAATAGCAACATGCATTTGAACATATATCTCACAATACTTTAGCAGGTCCCTGCAATATGCACTTTAAACATGTACACAGGTATATGAATCTAACAATGGGGAAACGGAGTGTGGACTCTGCTTTAAATATATATTGCTGCTCTGAGGTAAATTGCGCCTAGGCAGTTCAATAGGCATAAAACTTGTGTGTCAATGCAGGATTGAGCCTCATATATCACACGCTCTGTCAGCATCACAGCCCTGCACTCCGGTATCAGCTCCGTCCGACCGACAGTAAGGGGAAGTATACACACACACACTGTATACTGTGCTCATACCTCCAACCTTCTCATGGTTATTATAGTCATTATGGACAATGAAAACACTATCACTATAATCACTATACTTTCACAAGTTAATCTCATTAAGATAATTTAAAGATACAATCTTATGTATTTTTTATAACAATGTTAGTGTTGTTGTTAAGTTATACTACCCCTCCATCCTTGAGAAATGTATTGGCATATAAGCATTTATTACTTATTGGAAAATAGGGAACACTGCGCTAATACGAATCAACTCCTAACTCTGAGCTGCAGCTAGAAAGTGAAATACACACCAACAAAGAATATAAAAGAATAAAGCTGCGCTAATAAACGTGAAACCATATACAGTGATATATGAAAAAATAAATCCTGATGTAAAGCTCCACCATATGTGGCTTATTAAAGCATTGACAAAAAATTGACATGAACAGCGATTAAATATTGAGAAGAGTCCAAAAAAAAAAAAAATCAAATGAAAGTGAAAAAAATATTGTGAAAACAGCGTGACTAAAGATGATCAGATGAGTGATATTCTAGGAATAAAGTCAATCCACAGAATCACCAAGGGACTTGTATAAATTGCAAGCTTACCGGACAGCAAGCTTAAGAAAGCCTGAAGCTATGACCCAGCCAGGGTCCTTGATCCAAGGCAGCAGTTCCAGGTACAGAAGATGGACAAACTAGGCAAGCTTCCAGGCAAGTATTTGCAAATACTCGGGCCACAGCAGTATCAGTCAGCCACCCAAAAATGAAGAGGAACTCACATTGTGTAACCAGTAACAATAGTCCATTTATTAAATAAAAAGTATTGCACTTACATAGTATAGGAAGACATAAAAGCAAAGACCGGCCGGTAAAACAAGCGAACACCCGTCCACTGCAGAGATAGGACGATGAAGTCAGCACGTCTAACCTCCCCAAGGGAGCTTGCCTAGTTTGTCCATCTGCTGTACCTGGAACTGCTGCCTTGGATCAAGGACACTGGCTGGGTCATCACTACAGGCGTTCTAAAAAGTGGTTGTAAACCCTTACAAACCACTTTGGCCTACAGGTAAGCCTAGATTAAGGCTTACCTGTAGGTCCAATAAATATCTCCTAAACCTACATGGTTTAGGAGATATTTAGAAAAAAAGAGGCATCGCTGTCTACTGTGCATGCCGAGTTCACAGGGATATGCCGCTTTCCTGCGCATGCGCGGGAGTGACGTCATCGCCGCTCCAGCAAATCACAGCGATGGAGCGGCGAGACCCGGAAGTCACTCCAGTATTGATGGCGCCGGAGAAGGTCGTGGATGAGGACCGCTTCGGGGGCTTCGTTCACAGGTAAGTTATTCATAATGAGCTAGTATGCTATGCATACTAGCTCATTATGCCTTTGCCTTGCAGGTTCCGTTTTTTTTTTTTTTTTTGTGAGGAGGCTTTACTTCCTCTTTAAGCTTGCTGTTCGGTAAGCTTGCAATTTATACGGTGGAGGTGCACAAGTTCCTTGGTGCTTCTTGGTGATTCTGTGGATTGACTTTATTCCTAGGATGTCACTTGTCTGATCATCTTTAGTCTCGCTGTTTTCACAATATTTTTGTCACTTTCATTTGATTCTTTTTGGACTATTCTTAATATTTAATCACTGTTCATGTAAATTTGTCAATGCTTTAATAAGCCACATATGGCGTAGCTTTATATCAACACGTATTACTTATTGTCTATACATTCCCATTTGTTATTTGTACAATTGCTTGCAAAAAAAGATTTGTAGGTAACATCAAAAAATAAGGAAAAACTGCAAAAATGCAGTGAAAACACATCATACTTTCCTTTTGATAAAGCAGACAACTCAATACAGAAAATAACATCATCAGCCTACCTTTAAAAGGGAGAGGTCCTGTCTTCTGCGATTTATCAAGTGCAGGTTTCCAATGACAGGTAGCGGAGTTGGACCAGGAGGAAGATTATAAGTTTTCATCTTAAATGCATTGGTCAAGTGCATCAAGTAAATCAGCATGACTAACATCAGTATGAAATAGGTGGTGACAGAATCACACATCAAGCTAAGAAAATTCAGCATTATAAGATAAAAATTACTTGGAGTGTTGCTGTCTAAATTTATAAAGTAATTAACCGGCTGTACTGGTAATGTGCCTTTATATAGGGATGAGTAAAGGTGGAGACAGATTTACATATTGTATTTCACAGCAGGATGCAGAAAGAAAAATAATAATTGAAGGTTTTATAGAGGGTTTTATTATGTTTTATTACCATCTGGCAGAAGAGCTCTAATTGTACAACCATTAAACAAACCAATATTTTCCATATTATTGCCAACAGTAGGCAGTTGAATTGTTCTAAGCACTTGCTTCACTTTGCTCCAGTTTTGGTAAAGCTTTCATGCCATTAGACTATATGCATATAAGGGATATGTTTGTCACTAACGGACTCTTCCTCCTTCCGATTCTGGGGAAGTCTCGGTAGGTTGAGATGGGTTCATTCTCATTCCAAATTTTCACCCCTTTTTTCACCCACACTTATTTTGGGAAATAAGATAGGGCAACCTTTCCCTGAGTCAAAATGGAGTTTTCCCGTTCCCCTTACCTCCATTTACGACCCACTGCACGGCCCTATCCCCATTGATAATGTCTTGTATGACGAAAAGCTTCTGGGAAGGCGTGCAGTGACGTCATCGCGTTCAGCGTCTCTGGAAGGAGGAAGGGTTCGTTTTTGTATATGCCGGCCGGCGTCCTGTGTTTACTCCATTGGAGTTCTCTTATGCGCTTTTTAATTTTGTCAAATGTGAGTACTTTTCATTAATAAACTACTCATCACATGTTTTAAAACCATATTATGCTATGGTCTGCCTTCTCTCTTTTCTGGCCACATTTGATGCACCGCTGAGTGCTACTCTCCGGATTTGATTTCCATACTGGGTCTGGTCTGAGGTCTTGTGTCCGGTGTGAGTGGCAGACATTGGGAGATCGTTTACTTTGACGTCCGTTCCCCCCCCCCCCCCCCCCCCCCCCCCCCCCCCCCCCCCCCCCCCCCCCCCCCCCCCCCCGTTTGGAAGCCAGGATTCCTGTATGGGCTCATTTTGAATGGCTTAATTTTGCCTACCATCTGGTAAGGAGATATTATACTGGTGGCGGCACTTTCGTGTGGTGTGGAGCACAGCGGTGTGATAAGAAGTTTAACCTGGAGTGCCTGGTCCCTAAGAATAAGAAGTCTTATCCTATGATGGCATTCAACTTTTGAACTGTTTATATCCATTTACAGGTTGATTTCACACATGGTCCAGTGTGTGATTACAATAGAGGACTTTCTTGTCACATGTTGCCAATGTTAACCCCTCCCATTAGAGTTTGTGTGCATATACATCTTTATATTAATTTACTTATTAGTCATGTACCAGCAGTTCTCAATTGGATTGTTTTGATTATGTTATAGACATGTCATACTTACCTCCTCTGTGCATTTATTTTTTTTGCACAGTGTGTCCCTGATCCTCCTTTTTCCTTTTTTTTTGTCCCCCCACACCGCTCCTGACTCATTCTCTTTTTGAGTGCCCCCACAGAGAGCCGCTTTCCATGCAGGCGCCCTCCTGAGTCCTGCTGCTGCTTCCATTGACACAGACAGCAGGACTCAGCCCTGCCCCCGGCTCCCGTGTCACTGGATTTGATTAACATCAATCTATCCAATGAGGACCTGAGACAGTGGCTGGAGCGGCTGTGCTCGTCCCTGTAGCTGGAACGATCGGGCTTGGGTAAGAAAAAGGGGGGGGGGGGGTCTGGGGGGGGTGCTGCAGCACAAAAGGTTTTTCACCTTAATGCATAGAATGCATTAAAGTGAAAAACCCTGAGGGTTTACAACCCCTTTTAACAGCAATATTTAACAGCACAGCAATAACAACATCAATTATGTTTTAATCACTCTCCACTCTATGCAAAACAAAAGAAAAAAAAAGTTTTGCCTTTATCAATCTTTTAAAGACCCTTCCTATTGAACCAGCAGGATCACATTTGGTAATGTTAACTGTGCCTAAGTAGTACCCCGAAAAATGAAAGTTTTGTCTTGAATTTTTCATGGAAAATGCAGTGCACTTCTTGTATGTAGGGGTGCCTAGGCATTCCTGTGCCTACAGCATCAGAGTTGTATATCTGCAGTCTGAGATTTAAGGTGCCGTCGCCTCTGATTGCTAATCTCACAAGATCTGGAGTGTGATTTGGTGATGTCACTACTGTGCTGCTCACTGCTCTCCTCGCTCTGATATGAGGAAGTAAAGCCCTCCTTACTTTTTAAGTTCTAATAGGGTTTTGACAAAAAGGGGAAACTCTGCAAGAAAAGAAGAACCTATTGAAATATTTTTGTTGAGCTTTTTTGTGTACTGCACGAAGAGAACCTACGTTTTTAATTTCTGTCTATTTTCCTTTAAGGGGATTTCCCTCATCTCTTTGCCCAATTTACCTAAAGGGTTTTGGCTGAAATTGAATTCACCAAAGCCACTGTGGCTGAAAATACCAAATGCATAAACACTCAAATGGTCTCCTGGGCAAGGTTTTAGAGGCTTGTGAGTACCAACCTTATTACCTCCAACCAAATTATTTGTTTTGTGTTTTCTGGAAGGTTAAATAACATGCGGTTTTTGGGTCTCGGGTTGCAAAATAACTGCATCAAAATTCCTAGCTCCACCCAATTGAAGTCATTACAAAAACCCAAATGGCAATGTCACACTTATAAGTAAAATATTTACAATTTAGAAAAAAGCTGAAGAATAAAAGAAAAAAAATATATAAAGCTGTAGAATAAAAGAGAATGGCACCACTTCCAAGGCTTTGTAGACCAAGAAGAGACATAAACAAAGCAGGGAAAACCTGCCACTGGAGTCTTTGAAAGATTATAAACTAGTAGTTACTCAGCTCATTGCTGATCACTGAAACATTAGTTGACCTAGTTCTGTAGTAGCTTTTATTGCCATGAAGTAAAGTGGGCTATAAAATCACTGCGAGACCCATAGTATAGGGTGAGTGGAGGTGGAAACTTCAGATCTGCGTGAGTCCCTATTAAATATAAAATATCAGTGGGTGAATTAAACCATTTGCATCCAATCAAAGTCAGAACAGAAATGCTTTGCATGCTTTGCAGTATCTCCTCTGCTGTTTACTTTGATCTCCAAGGACTATATATCTCATGGTACTTGCTGCCTGCCTGCTGCCTGTGTCTGGGATGTCCTGAAGCCAACAGGCCCTGAGTTTTTCCATGGCTGATAGTGAGATTCTAAGGAGATGAGAGTATATCTGGGAAGTTGTTTTTTTTGTGCACAGTCCATCACCTTTACCCTCAGCTTCTTTAGCAAGGCAGTTTTTTTACCCCTTTAATGACACCAGTATGTTAACGATTGCAACATTGAAAAATATCTCAACTATTATTACTGTGTAAGTAAACTTGCTGAAATGTAATATAGAAATACATACTCTATCTAGATAAATATTTCATCTAAAGTTACTGATTATACATTTTATGCTTTAGATGAACTCCACATTTTTTCTTGCACCCCTAAAGAAGGAATAGATGTTATCCCGAAACGGTGTAAGGAGGTTCCATCATACCAATGTTTTACACAGTGATATTAACTGACTACGTTCAGTGAATCAATGTTTCATTCTTTTATCTTTTATTATGTTTCAATGCTAATAAATAATTTTCTACTATATCATTTTGATACTACTTTATCTAAATTGTTTGTTGCCTATAAAGTCCACTCAAGGGAACCCTCTCTCTTTCCATTGTGAAGTGGCAAGGTGTGTTTGGGGTCTTTATCATGTTGGAATACTGCCCTGCGGCCCAGTCTCCGAAGGGAGGGAATCATGTCTGCTTCAGTATGTCATAGTGCATGTTGGCATTCATGGCTCCCTCAATGAACTACAGCTCCTCAGTGCCCGCAGCACTCATGCAGCCCCAGACCATGACACTCCCACCACCATGATTGACTGTAGGTAAGACACACTTGTCTTTGTACTCCTCACCTGGTTGCCGCCACACATGCTTGAAACCATCTGAACCAAATAAGTTTATCTTGGTCTCATCAGACCACAGGACATGGTTCCAGTAATCCATGTCCTTAGTGTGCTTGTCTTCAGCAAACTGCGGGCTTTCTTGTGCATTGTTTTTAGAAGAGGCTTCCTTCTGGGACAACAGCCATGCAGACCAATTTGATGCAGGGTGCGGCGTATGGTCTGAGCTCTGACAGTAGGGCCCCCCACCCCTTCAACCTTTGCCGCACTCATATCTCTATTTTCCAAAGACAACCTCTGGATATGACACTGAGCACGTGCACTCAACTTCTTTGGTCAACCATGGCGAGGCCTGTTCTGAGTGGAACCTGTCCTGTTAAACCAATGTATGGTCTTGGCCACCATGCAGCAGCTCAGTTTCAGGTTCTTTGCAATGTTCTTATAGCCTAGGCCCTTTTTATTTAGAGCAACAATTACTTTTTTCAGATCCTCAGAGAGTTCTTTGCCATGAGGTGGCATGTTGAATTTCCAGTGACCTGTATGAGAGTGAGAGCGATAACACCAAATTTAACACACCTGCTCCCCATTCACACCTGAGAGCTTGTAACACTAACGAGTCACGTGACACCCGGGGGGGGGGGTGGCTAATTGGGCCCAATGTGGACATTTTAACTTAGGGGTGTACTCACTTGTTTCCAGCGGTTTAGACATTAATGGCTGTGTGTTGAGTTATTTTGAGAGGGACAGCAAATTTACACTGTTATACAAGCTGTACACTCACTACTTTACATTGTAGAAAAGTAGGGCCGAGACAACTAATCGATTATGAAAATTGTTGTCAACTTTTTTCATAATCGATTAATCGGCCAGCCAATTAGTTTGTCTGCATATAGCATGCATTATTTGTTTAAATATCAGGAAATACAGTGAAGCACACATACAGCTCAGTACACCATCCATGTCAGTAAGTGCCTGAGAACTTGTGAATGTGTGAGGAGCAATGCCTCATGGAACATGTAGTCCTGGGCAGGAAGTGAGTGGTTCTAAAGGCAGTTTTTTTTTTACCTTGCTATGGGGCACTCTATACTATACTTTGCAGCTTGCTATTGGGGCACTCTGAAGGCAGGAGGAGACAGAAGTATTGCAGTATTGGTGGGGGACCCAAGAAGAGGAGAATCGGGGCTGCTCTGTGCAAAACCATTGCACAGAACAGGTAAGTATAACATGTTTGTTGTTTTAAAAAAATAAAAACACTTTACAGACTCTGTGAAGATCAGCATCTGAACCCAGAGAAGATGGAGGCTGATAGACTGGAGGCGATAGAAGGCATTACAATTACATTTAAAGTAAACTTTTACCAGTATTGGGCATTATATTTAAAATGATCATATCCAGTAAAAAAAAAAAAAAAAGTCTCAGCTTTTAGCATTTTTTTTTTCTTCAAAAAGTTGTCACTAAATGATATATTGCTCACACATGCCATAGTTATATGTGGAATTGCACCCCAAAATACATTTTGCTGCTTCTCCTGAGTATGGGGATACCACATGTGTGGGACTTTTTGGGAGCCTAGCCGCGTACGGGGCCCCGAAACCCAAGCACCGCCTTCAGGATTTCTAAGGGTGCAAATTTTTGATTTCACTCCTCACTACCTATCACAGTTTCGAAGGCCATAAAATGCCAAAATAGCACAAAACCCCCCCAAATGACCCCATTTTGGAAAGTAGACACCCCCAGCTATTTGTTGAGAGGCATGGTGAGTATTTTACAGCTCTCATTTGTTTTTGAAAATGAAGAAAGTAAAGAAAAAAAATTTTTTTTTTTTTTTTCTTTTTTCAATTTTCAAAACTTTGTGACAAAAAGCGACATCTGCAAAATACTCACAATACCTCTCAGCAAATAGCTTGGGGTGTCTACTTTCCAAAATGGGGTCATTTTGGGGGGTTTTATGCCATCTGGGCATTCCATGGCCTCCGAAACTGTGATTGGCAGTGAGAAGTGAAATAAAAAAATTACTCCCTTAGAAAGCCTGAAGGCGGTGCTTGGTTTTTGGGGTTCCGTACGCAGCTAGGCTCCCAAAAAGTCCCACACATGTGGTATCCCCGTACTCAGGAGAAGCAACAGAATGTATTTTGGGGTGTATTTCCACATATGCCCATGACATGTTTGAGCAATATATCATTTAGTGACAACTTTTTGTAAAAAAAATATATATATTTTTTTTTTTTTCATTATTCAATCTCTTGGGACAAAAAAAAAAAAATATTTAATGGGCTCAACATTGCTCTCAGCAAATAGCTTGGGGTGTCTACTTTCCAAAATGGGGTCATTTGGGGGGGGTTTGAACTGTCCTGGCATTTTATGCACAACATTTAGAAGCCTATGTCACACGTCACCCACTCTTCTAACCACTTGAAGACAAAGCCCTTTCTGACACTTTTTGTTTACATGAAAACATATTTTTTTTTTGCAAGAAAATTACGTTGAACCCCCAAACACTATATATATTGTTAAAGCAAAGGCCCTACAGATTAAAATGGTGGGTGTTGCATTTTTTTTTTCCACACAGTATTTGCGCAGCGATTTTTCAAACGCATTTTTTGTGGAAAAAATACACTTTTTTTTATTTTAATGCACTAAAACACACTATATTGCTCAAATTTTTGATGAAATAAAAAATATGATCTTAGGCCGAGTACATGGATACCAAACACGACATGCTTTAAAATTGCGCACAAACACGCAGTGGCGACAAACTACATACATTTTTTAAAAGCCTTTAAAAGCCTTTACATGATACCACATTAGATTCACGGAGGAGGTCTACTGCTAAAATTACTGCCCTCGATCTGACCTTCGCGGTGATACCTCACATGCATGCTGCAATTGCTGTTTACATATGACGCCAGACCAACGCTCGTGTACGCCTTTGCGCAAGAGAAGGGGGGGCAGGGGTGCTTTTTTTTTTTTTTTTTTAGTTTTTTTTTTATTTATTTAGCTTTTTTATTCTATTTTTAAACTGTTCCTTCCATTTTTTTTCTTTGTTATGATTTTTATTGTTATCTCAGGGAATGTAAATATCCCCTATGATAGCAATAGGCAGTGACAGGTACTCTTTTTTTGAAAAAATTGGGGTCTATTAGACCCTAGATCTTTCCTCTGCCCTCAAAGCATCTGACCACACCAAGATTGGTGTGATAAAATGCTTTCCCAATTTCCCAATGGCGCGGTTTATATCCGGGAGGGGGGACATTCCCTCCTACTGCTTGTAAAAGCAGTCTAGAGGCTAATTACCCGCTAGAATTGCTTTTACATGAAAGCCGATCACTGGCTGAAAAGAATGATACCAAGATGATACCTAAACCTGCAGGCATCATTCTGGTATAACCATTCAAAGTCCAGCAACATACTGGACATATATTGTAATCTTTTTTTTTTTTTCATGCAGCCTCTTGGCTGAACGAAAAAAAGAGATTGATTGGTGGGTATGCCCACCATTAGAATACCTCCCTTCATCCACCCACTTCTAATGATGGGCATACATGCACCATTTATATATGCCGATGCATGGGGGCATCCTCCCGCAAAAGTTATGCCGTGTACACACGGTCGGAATTTCGACCGTATGTACGTGGCATTAGGAGCCAATCGCTCCTCCCCCCGCCCCTGCTGCCCCCATGCTTCGGCATATATGCTCTTTTTTTTAACTGTGGTGGTGAAATCACCTCCTACAGCGTTGGAGTCGCGGCTTTATGTATCGTGGGAGCAAACGCTGTTGCTGTCAAGATAAATAAATCCGCGCTGCAACTGAATGGCGCACCTGAAAAAAATGCTTAACACTAAAACACAGTAAACAAAATTACATACCTGAAAAGCAAGCATGATAAAACATGATAAAACATAATAAAACATTGCAGAATAGAATGGAGTAAAAAAAGAGCAACAATAGAGAGAGAGAGAGAGAGAACAATAAAACGACAACTATTTTTGTTTTTTTTATTTTTTTGAGATTCACAGGTAAAAAAGCTCCTGACTGTTAGCGACTGAATCAAAACGCTACCACAAAAAAAATGTTAGCGATCGCAGGGATCAGGCCTGACTCTGCGAACACTGCAGTTATGTGTGCTTAGTGTTTTGTAAGTGACAGTGATCGATCGATACTGCACTTGGGTGGGCTGGGCTGGGCGGAGGGGGAAAACGCAGGTGCTAGCAGGTATCTGGGCTGATCCCGCTAACAATGCGTTTTTTTGGAACCCTAAACTGCTGGGACGCTAGTATAGATCTGATCAGATCAGATATTGATCTGTTCAGATACTATACCACTAAGGGAGGTGTATGCTTTGCGCGTGGGTGTTTGCGGTACTGGCACTAACCTGGGCGACGCAGACCTTATTTGACCCTAAAACCTAATTGATATCACCCGCCGGGCGATCAGGGGGTTAAACCGTTATTGGGTAATAAATGGCGGGTGCCCTGACAGTATAAAAAACAAGCTAACTAACCAGCGTCACCCGTAACAGTAATACAAAAAAAAACTGGTTACCTAGCGACACTAATGCAGGGATCAGAAAAACGATCGCTTAGTGACACTGGCAAAAGGGGGTGAAAGGGTTAACTAGGGGCAATCAGGGGGTTAAACCTTTATTAGGTAATATATGGGGGTACCTGACGCTATATAAAAACCTGACGGGGAACCTAAATAACGAAATAACTAACTGGCTAACCAGCGTCACCAGTGACATTTTATACGGTGATCACTGGTGAAAGGGTTAACTCTAGGGGCAATCAGGGGGTTAAAACCTTTATTTAGGTTGTAATATGGGGGTACCTGACCTATAAACCTATTTATGAACCTATATAAACATGGCGGTTAACCTAAAAAAAAACTGGTTACCTAGCGACACTAATGCAGCGATCAGAAAAACGATCGCTTAGTGACACTGGCAAAAGGGGGTGAAAGGGTTAACTAGGGGCAATCAGGGGGTTAAACCTTTATTAGGTAATATATGGGGGTACCTGACGCTATATAAAAACCTGACGGGGAACCTAAATAACGAAATAACTAACTGGCTAACCAGCGTCACCAGTGACAGTTATACGGTGATTACTGGTGAAAGGGTTAACTCTAGGGGCAATCAGGGGGTTAAAACCTTTATTTAGGTTGTAATATGGGGGTACCTGACCTATAAAACTATTTATGAACCTATATAAAACATGGCGGTTAAAATAAAAAAAAAATGGTTACCTAGCGACACAATGCAGCGATCAGAAAAACGATCGCTTAGTGACACTGGCAAAAGGGGGTGAAGGGGTTAACTAGGGGCAATCAGGGGGTTAAACCTTTATTAGGGGGGGGGGTAGGGGGCTACCTAGGACCTAAAACTAACTGCCCTGACAGTTATTACAGTCACACTGACACTAAATGCAGTGATCAGTAAATAAATGATCACTGCAATTAGTGACACTGTGACTGGGGGGGGAGGGGGTGATAAGGGGGTGACAGGGGGGTGTTTTGTGTGCCTAACTGTACTGGTGTCAGTGTAGTGTTGTGCACTAACCTTAACATGTTCGCCGCTCGGCGTCTCCGGTCACATCTCCCATCCACCCTTCATATAGCTTTGTGTCTGATCGCTCCTGAAGCGATGCCGACCGTCCCCGCCGGCGGAGGGGGGTCCGATCGGACCCCCCAACCGCCTAAAGAATGGCACGTACAGGTACGTGGTTCTGCCTGTACGTGCCATTCTGCCGACGTATATCTACATGGGGCGGTCGGCAAGTGGTTAATATAAAAGATTTACATCTCCCATCCACCCTTCATATAGCTTTGTGTCTGACTCATAGTTAAAATGCCCATATATCCTACTTCTGGGTATATTATATATATATATATATATATCTGCTCTTTTTAGGGCTAATTTAGTTTTTTTAACCCCATGATGACAGGTAATACAGAAAAAAGCATGCTGCTGCTGCTGCTAATAAACGTCTTAGGCCTGGTTCACACCTATGCGTTTTTTGGCGCTTTTTGCAGAAACTCTCTATAGTTTGTTTAACATGGTTTCCCATTGGACACGTTCACATCTATGCTTTTTTCAGCCGCAACGTATTTGGAAAGGGTATTTTTTTTGCCTTTTTGTTTCAATACACTTCAATGGAGAAGCTGCAGAAAAGTATGTAGTGCGTTGTTGCTGCAATTTATCATTTTTTAATCTGTCCAACAACAAATTGGCCAAAAAAACCCCCCAAAAAATGCAAATTGCAAATTGCAGAAAAATCACACAGCAGAAACGGATCAAAAGCAAACTGTGTAGGTGTGAACTGAGCCTTATGCTGGCCACACACGTATTGATTTTCAGATGAGAATATTCATTACCAAAAATCTTTGTACATTTGCTGATTGAAAGAATGTCATTTGAACATTTCACTTGCTTTTAACATTCAGTTTTAAAATTAATATAATTTCTGAACGAAAACCACATACACTGTCTGAAAATTCCTTTGACCAAGTTTTCCATTCTGCTTCTTCGAATTCTCCCGTCACTGTGGTCGATTTGACCCCACTAACAATTAGAAAATCAACGAATGTTCTTAAAATAATTTTTTTTTCAGCATAAGTGACAGCAGATGCAGGTATCTTTTATTAAGCCACCTGCCTATGACAAGGGAGTCTGTCATACATAATGTATAACAGTCCTGTCTGAAAATCCTTTAATTTTTTTTCTTTAAATTAAAAATTTGATCTGTCTGATGATATTTACCAAATTCAACCTCTCATAGTATATAAAGGATATCTCTTTTGTCTGTTATTCTCAGAGTGAATTCGAGATTTTGCTCTTTTGCTTCCAAACCATACCACTGCATAGAGATATTTAAGAATAAAAATGGCCTTTTATTTTATATATATATATATATATGTGTGTGTGTGTGTGTGTGTGTGTGTGTGTGTGTGTGTGTGTGTGTGTGTGTGTGTGTGCGCGTGTGTGTTTATTTAAAAGGAACAATGGCACTTTAATCTATACTTATTAGTGTTTTACTAGTGAATAGACCCAGAAGCCAATACCCCCTGGACATCAAAACAAAAATTATTCTTAGAAAGAAAAAGCAGCTCTACCTATAATTGTTTGAATGTGCTATTAAACTTAAAGTGTTTCTAAGGTCAATTTTATTTTTTTATCTTGTATCTTGTATCATTCTATGATTCTATTCTATTCTAAAAAAAAAACTTCAGTGTGCAGCAGCCCCCCTCAACCCCCTTAATACTTACCTGAGCCCATCTTGATCCAGCGATGTTGCATGGGAGTCTCCACTGCCTGGAACTTTCCCTTTGCAATGGCTGAGAGAGCAGCGGGGCACCATTGGCTCCTGCTTCTGTCAATCAAGGTCAGTGAGCCAATGAAGAGAGAGGGGGTGGGGTCAAACCATGGCTCTGTGTCTGAAAGGAAGCACAAAGCAGCGGCTTGGCTCAGGTGCCCCCATAGCAAGCTGCTTGCTGTGGGGGCAGGAGGGAGGGGCCAGAAGCACTGGCATGGGACCCAAGAAAAGAAGGATCTGGGCTGCTTCTTCTGTTTGTAATTTTTTAATAAAATATATAAAAAAAATGGTGAAAAGGAGCAACTGATGGATATTTCTAGAAGAGGGTTGAAATAAAGAAATAGATTTCAATTGTTTTATCTCCAGATTTTAGGAAGGAGATATTTCATACTTCTGAGATTTTATAATTCTAACTTAGCTATATGGGTGTTGATATAATTTTTATACATGGGTAGTACAATTAATTTTAATTCTCATGTTATCTGTTCCATTTTAATATTTACATATTTTTCCATAAATTAGGTACTAATACATTTTTATTATAGTATGAATAGGTTGGGAATATATCTTAAATTGCCACTAGATGGCATTAGACTGTATATGCATATTTGATGGTGAAGGCTCTATATTACAGCATCACTAGACAGCATAATGCCCTGTACACACGGTCGGATTTTCCGATATGTATTCTTCTACATATTTTTGCTAATAAAAATCGCAATAAGCGCATATTGATTGTTTTGCGCAAAAGTTATAGCATCTACAAAATAGGGGATAGATTTATAGCATTTTTATTATTATTATTTTTTTTTACTAGTAATGGCGGCGATCTGTGATTTTTATTGGGACTGCGACATTATGGCGGACACATTGGACACTTTTGACACATTTTTGTGACCATTGGCATTTATACAGCGATCAGCAGACATGGGAGTAAGTCACACATGTGCAAGTCACAAGCAAGTCTCAAGTACGTCCCAAGTTACTGTGGCGAAAAGCAAGCAAGTCAAGTCGAGTCCCTGCTAGAAGACAAGCAAGTCAAGTCAAGTCATTTATTTTGGTCAAGTCACAAATAAAGTCAAAATACTGATCTACCCCATTTCCACCTTTAAATGAGTTAAAAGTCAGTGTTCAGGAAAGGTTTTGTTTTATTTTCAACATTAACAAAACAGCTTTGTGCTTTTTTTTGGCATATTAAAGAAACACTTTGAATGCCCAAACAGCAGACAAGGAGCAGAACACTCAGCAATTAAATGGTCAACAAGCCTGAAAAAATGTAGTCCTTGCTGAGGGGGAAAATAACTAAGTTCAAAGTTTGAACTTCAAACTAATAACAAAGTATTTTAACATCTAAATCAGTGGACACAATGCCAACATCTGGATACTTGAATGGTGATGAGAATAGCCACTTAAAATGCCAGATATGGGGGTGTGCAATGGATCAGTTTTAGGGTTTTAATATACTTTGTAAATAGCACCCTATACATTTATAGTCAGTGGTAGTTGTATCCTCTGCATCAGGGCCGCTGATAGGGCAGTACAGGCAGCCCTCCTGTAGGGGGCCCGGGCTCTGTCACTTCAGAAGAGGGGCCCGGGAACCTGCAGAGCAGGGAGCCAGCTGAACTGCCTTCTGACACTTGTGGATCTCCTTGTAGCTGCCAGCTTTCTCCCTCAGGCAGCTCTGCAGGGGCAGGGATCAGTTCTACATACTGGCAAGTGGTAAAGTGTCCTGATCTGGAGCAGAAGGAGCTGCAGTGTCAGTCTGCCTGTGTCTCTGTCGGGTCCTGAAACTCGGCAATGTTATCTCTGGTCAGTGTGAGCAGGAAGTTTGCTTCTCCTCCTCAGTACTGAACTCTGATCTCCCTCCCTCCAGATCGTGCTCTCACTGCTCTGTGTTCACTGAACTCCAGGGTTTGGATGGAGCAGTGCTTCTGCTGGAGGGGGTGAGTGTGTGTGTGGGGGGGGGGGGGGGGGTTGCTGCTGGGACACAGTCACAAAACTTTAGGATTTTGGAGAGAGGTGAATATGAAGCCAGCCTACAACTGCAGATAGCTGTCACTGCAGTGCTGAGCAAGAAGCCAGTGGACACATCTCTCTCTCCAGCTGCCAGGAATCTCTGCCCAGCCATATACCATCCCTAAGGTCCCTTTATACTTCACATAGCAGGAACAAACATTCCTGCTCACATTTTCTTTTTTTCTTCTTGTTTTTCACACATAGGGTAACCCATTCACTTGAATGGGCTGACATATGTGACAAACACATCATAGAGGCTTTAGACATTTTTAAGGCATGCAGCTTTGCCACATGACAAAACACATGTCTGCTCATTGCATTTGGGGTGCCATTAACAATTATTGGGAACCACAAGTTCTATGCGCATGTCTAGTGCATTTCCAAATTTCCCATTACCTGTGTACATTGTCACACATTCAGGTAACCTCAAATGTGAATGTGGCCTAATGTCTCGTATACACTGCTAGTTTACTTTTGCTAAACCCCACAGGCTGAACAAAAAAAACCTGACACCTCAGGTCAGAGCCGCTGTACTAACAATCCAATGTTAGTACAGTGACCTCCCCTGCTATTCTATTGTGTTCTGACAAGGGGACGCCGTGAACGTCCACCACCAGAACACGTTCGGATCACCAGGCCCATGCGCGCCGACTTGGGTATTTGGTTGTCATTCCTTCAAGCCTACAATGGCCAGTCTTGTTGGCAGCGGGAGGAAGTGCCGAACTCACAGCTGGAGTTATACACCGATGCAGCAGGCTCCTGTGGCTTCGGCGCTTTCTTTCAAGGGACATGGTCTGCTGAGCGGTGGCCGGCCTCATGGGCCCGCTTGGGTTTGTTGGGCAACCTCACCCTCCTGGAGCTCTTTCCAATAATTGTTGCTATTGAGCTTTGGGGTGCACGGTTGCGTGATCATCAAGTGGTCTTCTGGTCCGATAATATGAGCGTGGTGCAGGTAGTGAACAAGCAGTCAGCCAGTTCCCCCCCAGTAGTTTCTTTGCTTCGGTTTTTGGTTTTGAAGTGTTTGCAATTTAATATTTGTGTTAGGGCTAAGCATGTTCCCGGAACGGCTAATGATGTTGCTGATGCTCTCTCCCGTTTACAGCTCGATCGTTTCCGCTCTCTGGTTCCGTCGGCCTCCCTGGAGGGCCTTCCTTGTCCGGCCCACTTATGGAACCTCGTTTCGGAGGCCTGCTGAATCTCCTTCGGTCGTCTCTGTCTGCGCGCACGTGGGCGTCTTACTGCAGGGTTTGGCACGAGTGGTCGCACATTTCGGGCGGAGAGTTTTCCATTTATTCTTCGTCTGATAGGCGCATGGCTTTGTTTGTCTATTTGGTTCACTTACTGCAAAAGGGTGTTGCGGGTTCCACTGTCTCCTCGTCTTTATCAGCGCTGTCCTGGTCAATCAAGCAAGACATTGCCTACTGTTTTGCTGTTTTCACCAATTTGGTCCTCATTTGGTCGGAAATCGTGCCTCGTTCGGTGTGGGCGCGGGTGATCCCGGGCCCTAGTTTGGAGCGCTTTCGTAGAAAGGTTAATGCGCAAGTTTCCAAATTTGTTTGACAGCTTGGGGGCTTCGTTGTTCGTCACAGGGATTTGGAGGGTGATAATTCTGACCTTTTGAGACCGGATGGTGTTCACCTCAATGACATTGGCTTAGATATCTTTAATCTTGGTCTACAACGGGGTGTGGAACAGGTGCTGGCTGCGGTGGGGCGCCCGCCAGTTGTTCACTGACAGGCGGGTGGCGGTTTTTTTTGACCTTGCCAGCATAAAATGGCTGCTGTTGATGGAAATGGGAAGCAGACGGCCTGTCCAGCACTTATGGTAAGAACACTTTGGTCAGGGAGATGGTCAGCAGCCCTTTTTTGATCAAGCCTCTTCGACATAAGTCAGCTGTCATACAGGGCTCCATACATGCCATGGCTGTGATGCTTTACTTCAGAGCTGATGCATTTGTACTGCAGGGTGCAGAATTTGACAGGAAGCACCACCTGTCAAACTTCCCATTGAGTTCAATGGGGCTGCTCTGCACCTTGAAGCCAAATACTTGGCTTACAGCTGCAATGCGGTCTCACAATGTAAAATTGGCACTCAGCAATAAAAAATAAAATAAAAAAACAACAAGAGGTGTCATGAGGCAGCAGTAGCAAGGGTCTTATTTCTGCCATGGCTGCAAAGCATGCCATTGTGACCATGGCATTTCAGCGATTTGATTTCCCGGGGGGGGCCTGTCAGGTAGGTTGTAGGGGGCCCCGTGATTTCTAACAGCGGCCCTGCTCTGCATTATGCCTTGATAAAATAACATTTAATTACAGTGCAGGTCAGTGTGATAATCACTATGATTGCATCAGCTAGCAATTATGTACAAGTTTCATATATAAACATAATTTTTAACATATGTAAAGCAAGTGACCTAATGGACAATTATGAGTGAAATTATTTTTGAACCAAAGATGTGGGCTTTGTTTTTTGATTGTGCATTGTACTACAGCAGAATAAAAAAACATACTATATAAAAATATACTAAGCATATACAATATACTAAACCTAGTATTGACAAGACATCTTCTCTATTAAAGAAGAGGATATGTAGAGGTGGCTGTCCATATAAAAATGGCAGGGATGAGGAACAATGAAACTAGTATATATATTACTTATTTATATATTAAATTACTTCTCACTAGTTTTTTATATATATATATATATATATTATTATTATATATTAAATTACTATATATATATATATATATATATATATATATATATATATATATATATATATATATATATATAATATAAAATTACTTTATATTAAATTATACAGTATATTATAAACTTTATGGTCAGGTAGCCGTGTACCTGATCAGCGGCATCCCGGCAGGCGGCGTCCATTCCAGTATTCAAAAGCCGCACCTCCTCCTCGTCTGTGATAGGCATAACACTCAATTTCCCAGCATTCAGTGTTCCGCCTATCACAGACATCCGCTCATCCTTATAACACAGACAAGGATGAGAGGATGTCCGTGATAGGCTGAACACTGCCTGCTGTAAAATTGAGTGTCCCGCCTATCACAGACGAGGAGGCGCGGCTTTTGAACACTGCAATGTCCGCCATTTGTCTGCATGACACCCTGATCAGGCAGTCAGACGGTGGCTTGAGGTTAGTGTGTTAGTGGTGGTTATGGTTAGGGGTAGTGTTAGTTAGTGGTGGTAGTGTTATGGTGCCAACTTGCCAAGTCATTGCAAGTCATATAGCCAAAGTCAAAGTCAAGTCACAAGTCAGTAGTGACAAGTCAAAGTCAAGTCGAGTCATTTATTGAATTCAGTCAAGCAAGTCGCAAGTCCTCAAACAGGTGACTTAAGTCTGACTTAAGTCGTCATGTGACTCAAGTCCCCCACCTCTGGGTTTCGCTTCCGCCCTCTCAGTCCACCATCCAGGACGTTTGACCGAAGCGATCCGACGGAGGCACAGCTGAGCGGGGGACATCAGCACACCTTCGGGCTGTAGCAGCATTATTCCACACAGCTGACTGATGAAAGCGGTGCCCCTGTTACCATCTGCTAAATTTCCCCATGGGCAGACCGGAGTGAACACCTCCTAACATCGTGGTTAACCCCTTACTCCCAGGACCTGAGGCAGTACTGGGCACAAGTTATATTTGTTGATTGTTTTTACCAGATTCTTTTAACGAAATGAACAGGATTGGAGTGTACTGTTTCCTGTTTTCCCTGTCATTTTGGATTGCAAAGTTCTGTACTGTACTAACCCCTTCAGCCAATGTCACACTTCTTGGTCTCTAAGGCAATGCCTTTTGGAAAATAAGTGAAAAAAAGTAAAGTAATACCGCGCTAGAAAAAATATTTGAGAACAAAGAAAGCAAAAGCAGCAGCAAATAACCATAAAATATCACTAAGGAAAACAAACATAAAATAAAAAATTGCTGCGCTAAAGGATCCCAGTGCTATGAGCCCTCCTACTACTATATACTAATGCAAATCTGTATAAATCAATCCACAAATGTACTGTAATTGAAATCTGTAATAATTGCTATACACCAACCAATCCTCCAAAACCAGTCATAACCCCGAATACTCAGGTGATTAATCCAGAATCACCACTTAGGGTATTCAAGCCCAAAATGCCTTTTGGAGGACAAATCCCCTTTATCAAAGGTTGGGTGGTGACAATGACTAAAGAGGTTAGCACAGTCTGCAGTGAACCCCTGTGAGAAACGCTGTGCAAGTGTGTTTTTTTTTCTGCTCTAGCCACTGGGTCTAACAGCTGTCCAAAAGGTGATTGAGGATTATAGGACTCTCCTAGCATCGCCACTAGCTTTGGCTTTTTCCATCCCTGATCACAATCTTATCAGTTTCACACTCACCCTGTCTTCAACCCCTATCCCTTCAACCAGACAACAGTTACTTGTAGAAACCTTTGCCACTTCAACCCTTCACTTCTCTATTGTGCTACTGACTACCTCTATGACAATATCGCACCCTTGTCCTGCCCTGGTCATTCCTGTCTACACCAGCTCACTCTTTTCCTATCTGGTCACACTTTCTTCCCTTACTAGACACAGAATTAGGCCTCGACCCTTCAAACAGTTGACATTAGAACTCTCAAAAATCATAGCCAAACCAAACTCACAGTCCCTTCAAGACTTCTTCCTTTTATAAAGCTGTCCTCCATAAATATAACTCTTTCCTCCATGCTGCCAAAAAGAACAATTTTCACTCTCATTAACACCCTCTCATCCATTTTATCTAGTCCTTGTCTACCTTTAACTCTCTGCTGCATCCCCAAATGATTATAAATTATCATAATTACCACCACAAGACATCTCATCACAATAGCAGGAGACCACCAGTAACAGACGGAGCGTCTCCTGCATTGTGCAGAGGACAATGGGATCAACTAACTCAATTAACATCTTGAGTTCATGACACTAGCATCAGAGTGTATGTCCCAACAGCATAAGACCACACACATTATATATATACACATATATACAGCATTGAATGTTCTCCTTCACCCTGTGCCCCTTAAAATCCAGGGCCCATGATCGGTGGGCAGGAGGCTCGTAGTTAGTCCTCTCAAAAAGCCCGTGTCCTGGCTAGGTCTGTCACATTTCTCCCCTTTCGGCAGGAGACTAACACAGGAGGAGACCCCAGACGGGTTGACTCCGAAGTTAGTCCATAGTTCCAGTCCTCTAATGCCTGTACCCACACAGTACCCCAAACAAATTGTTTCAAACAGAGCACTCACCCAGCCAACCTCTGCCTCTCTCATAGAACATATCCGCCGCTGGGGAGAGGCCTGGACTGGCCCTCCTCCCTGGAGTCTTTTCAGCTGCTGGAGAGAAGACAGGGTGACTGGGCTCACTCCATCATACTGTTGGGGATCTGGGCCGACCGCCCTGCATCCCTGGGGTATACAAGTGGGGACTGAAGTCCCATCCACCGATATCAGCTCAAGCTGCAGTTGTGAAGTGCAGATTGCATCCTCTCCTTGGGTCCTGAGCTGCTGCTCGGGAGTGACCACCACCTCCTCACCCTGGGCCTCCAGAACTGCCACAGGTGCGGGGCAGAGGTCTTGGACCCTCTGTCCGGTTGCCAGCACTTTAGCTGGGTTGGTGTCATCATTCTGGGGCTCCGTCTGCTGCTGGACAGTGTGACCGATTGCCCCAGCTTCTTGAAGCTGTAGAGACACTGTAGGTGCTAGGCAGAGGCCAGCGGTGCTCTGCCCTGTTGCCAGTGATTCAGCTGGGAGTAGCAGCTTCACTACATCAGCTTGTCGCCGGAGAGAGGGGCCAACTACCCCGGCTTCCTGGAACTCCACAGATACTGCTGTTGGTGCTGGGCAGAGCTCAGTGAAGTTTGGCCCTAATACCAGCTCCTCTGATGGAGGCTCATCAGGCTGTTTTTCCTCAGCAGAAAAGTCTATCAAATCCCCTGTCTCTACAACTGATGTCTGGGGATATAGGTTCACCATCTCCTGTCCATGGAACCCAGAAGATGCTATCAGTGCTGAGCAGAGGTTGGCAGAGCTCTGGCCGGTTGTCAGCACTTCAGTTTCTGGGGTGGCAATTTCCAGATTTTCCACTGCCGATTCCCTGGCATGCTGCTGGACAGGCACATTCCTCCATCCAAGATCATCCCATGCAGAAACAGGATCATCAAGGTCAGTCAGCACTTGCTGCATCCGCCATAAGACCTCCACATCCATAGCTGCAGGGGCAGGTTGGCAAAGCACACTGTTACTCTGCCACATTGCCGACTCTTCAGCCAGACCAGAGTTGTCCACTGGTATTTCCTGATAGTCCCAGGCAAAGGGAGCCCAGCCCTGGCGCTGAGCAGAGTCTAGCAGCCGTCTGTAGGCGATCTCCAGCTCCCATTCCTGATCGGCCAGAAACTCCAAATCTTCCAGTGCCCAGTGCACTTCCGAGACGTTCAGTAGCCCTTTTCTGAAATCCATGATTTCATCCAACCGCCACTCCAAATCACTCCCAAAGTTAGAGTCCCCTGTCAGCTTCACATACAACAGTCCCAGGCCGCCGTAGCTTAAGCCTTCCGTTGGGCTGTCATCTGCTATCCAAGGACATGCTTGGGATACATGCCACCGGAGGGCTCTGTAACTCTCATCCAGCTTCATCTCTGCCCAGATCAGCCTGCTTAATTCAGCTGTCTGCTCCTTGTGCGGTTTTTCTCCCAAAAACAGCACCCGCAATCCATACTGCGACCAGTACCTTTCCTGGTTGGAGGGGAGAACTTTTCCCTGGTGACGCCGCTCACAGGCTAGCGCTTCCTTCCAGAGTTCGCAGCGAATAGAATCAAACCATCCCAGCAGGACCTGCTCTGATACTGGTCCTCTGTGCTGTAGCTGCATCTCTCGCAACCTCCTCCTAAATTCCTCTTCCATGGCGGCTGGTATCTGTACCTCTCCTCCTCTCCTGCTATCCGGACCTTGGATCCAGGTGGAGGTTTGGATGTCCCAGACTGCAGGAAGTATGATCCCACTGCTTGCCAACAATGTGACGGAACGTCCCTACACTCCTCTTGAGTGCGTTCGTCATATATCACTTCCTCTCAGTCTGGATATAGGTATAAGATATTCCAACCGCTCCCAAGCACCAAACGAGACAACACTTGCTTGGTGCCAACATGGACTGAAGATTTATTACAAAGATGACATTTATATACAGTAGAAGAGGAGATCCCACCCTCCTGCTCATATTATTCTAACAATACACTTGTAACAACTTAACATAAACTAATTAGCTAATTCCTTTAAGCAGCTGATGTGACTCAGGATTTCACTACAAGTCAGTCCTCTCAAAAAGCCCGTGTCCTGGCTAGGTCTGTCACAGCCACCATCTACTAACTCATTCACTGACAATCATTTCAAAAACAATGTCTACCACCAAATTCAGTACTTTTATCTTTTGACCCTGACACAAAAGAGGAGGTTGCTAAACATTTCTCTGATGCCTGCCTCCAGAACCCTATTCTCCCACAACTACCTTGTTCACCCTCTTGTTTCATCTCTATGCTCCTGTTTACCTCCATAATTCTAGAAAGCTTAGTCTAAAACCCTTTAATCTGCTAACTTGCTAAACAGTCCTGATGGAAAACCAGCATTTAATCAGCCAATCAGCTGCAGTGCTGATAAGTGTTCTGATGGTGGGTAGTCATACTGTCAGAATACAAAGACCCAGCAGAGAGGATTTCCCCATCCACCTTGAATGTGTGTATGGGAAAACTGTCTCAGTTTGTCTGGCTGATCGAAAAAAATTGAGCCATGTATTGCGAGCATTACAGTCTGGTTTTCACGTGCAACTCTCCACAGAAACTGTCCTTCTAAAACTCAGTAACAACCAGCTGTAAAAAACAATTGCTACACTCAGTACACTTACTATTGTGGCCAGCTGCTGGCTATCTTGTGTGACAACCCCCCCCCCCCCCCCCCCCGCCACTGCACAAAGGATTAGAGTGCAGCAGCAAATGGCGTGTATCTGTGTACCAAACACCTCTTATTCCTACCTTATAGTTCACAAGAAAAAACGCCCTGCACCTTGTGATACATCCACTGCGCTTCTGAAATATGTGTCTCAAATGAACTATAGCTGCCACTTAATATGTACCAAAGTGTGTGACTGAATTTAAACCTCTAATCTAAGTGGAATAAATTGTGGCGCTGTAATTGAATAAGTTCTAATAACCCAAACAAGAGAAGAGTCTGAGTAAACAGTGAAACTATATATATATATATATATATATATATATATAAATATTAGACAACAAAATCCTTATTGAGTAATAATCATATGTGAAAAAAACCTGACAAAGAAAATATTCAAAAACAATATGAACAAACACATCATATCACATAATAAACAATACACCCTGTGACAGATGTGACATAATAAAAGTGTTGACATAAAGTTCATAAATAAAGTTCATAAATAGTGAATATTCTGATAAATGGTCAAAAAAGTTGTAAAAAAACTCTTTGTTGTTTTTTGTGCTTCCACCACACCTCAGTGCTTGTGCTTCCACTTCCACTTAAAGATTTGCACTCACCAGCTACAATTGCCTCCCACTCTCGTGTTTGGCATATTACGCCTCAACCCCACTATTGGGGGGTTAAAAAGTGATTTCCAGATTTTACACGTGATCTCCAAGCAGTAAGCGTAAATGCCACAAATCCTTTTCCTCAAGAAGTGGTTGTTCCACGTGAAAATAAAAGAATGCTCCAAATAGTGTGATAAAGTACAGCAAATTTATTAAAACCTCAAAGTACAATAGAACATTGCACTCACATGTATAAAAATCAAGCCAAGCCAGAAAAAAACACTCCAAAGAAACTTGCAACAAAACTCCATGTACTGGTAAAGCGATCTATGGTGGTCGTGGTGGACCCAGGATAGTGTGTCATGAATGCAGTCTCACCCACTCCTAGTTTCAAGTGGCTACCACTCGATGCAGCATGTCACGTCACAACGTCCTCCGTCACGCTTCAGATACTCGCCGTATAGTCACGCCCCAACATTTTTAGTCACCTCTTATTCCTAGCTCCTCCTCCCTCCCTCCTGGTAGCCGCTGCTCAATCAATCAGTGTCAGAATGATGACACATCAGCTGCCACTTTGCACACTGGGGAATCTAGTCATTGGGGAGGATGACACATTACACAGGGATACTGCAGAAATTACAGATCTCAGGAGGCTGGAGGACTCAAGGAGGAGGTGAGGGCATTGTTGTTGAACTGCCTGGGACCTGGAGGAATGAAGCCTGCTGCAGACCAGATCCTGAAAACTGATTGGGTCAAGGACACTTGATGCAGAACAGTGTCGGCTGCACTACCCACCACTCACTCACACTGCTGTCCACTGGAGGACTTATGAAGAATCTGAGGGGGGCCTCATCACCAAGAATGCCCACAACTGTATCTTGCAATTGGTGAGAGGGCTATCGGCCATTGCTTATACTGTTAGTAGAGACTGAGTGTCATGTACCTGGTGAAGATCAAGTTGTAGAGGGGGCTTCTCTTGCACCTCTTGTCTAACACCCCTGGTAGTGATGACAGAAGGTGTGAGGACACAGAGTGGCATGAAGACCGGTGTAACAGGCCTAGTTTGCAGGAAGCAGGTGAACATGGAACACAGAAACCAGGAACTGTGACATGGTGACACTTGATCAGCAGGCAGAAGCATAGCCAGGACACAAGCCAAAAGGTCATCAATAGCCGGGCAGCGAGGTACAGGAACATCAGATAGAGGCAGAGTCAGGGTACAGGCTGAGGTACAAGAGCACAAGACAGGAGCAGAGTTAGAGTACAAGCTGGGGTCACAGCAGACAGGCAGCAATCCAGAGACTGGTCAAGGGCAAGCACAAACTAGCTGAATACCACTCAGCAATC
This sequence comes from Lithobates sylvaticus, assembly GCA_028564925.1. Taxonomy (NCBI): domain Eukaryota; kingdom Metazoa; phylum Chordata; class Amphibia; order Anura; family Ranidae; genus Lithobates; species Lithobates sylvaticus. The sequence goes on along the minus strand of CM053031.1, from coordinate 221,436,183 downwards.
TATTCACGCCAAAGTCCAGTTTAAATAAGTGGTTTGGCACCTGCCAATACCAGGCATGCACGCGCATGTGCATATGCACATTCCGTTTTGTGCACGTGCTAATACGTTTGTGCGGGCATGCTAATGACCATTTTGCAGTACGCCTTTGTTCAGAATTATGAGCAGGTAATAGCCTTCTGCTTCCAATACGTACTGAGCTTCTCTTACACTGAGTTACAGAGAGCAGGATGCAAACCACACATGTGCTGCATCTACATTAGCCTCACACAGCATCTTTACCCGGCCTGGATTGCACCTACTCTAACCCTGTTCTGCGGTTCTACTGAACCGTCACTGAATCAGAGCCACATCCACTCCATATCTGCTTGAAGGGTAGACTTCATCTACAATCTACACTTACAGGTTCGTAAGGACTATTGTTAACTGCACCAATGTTTCTTAAAGGGCCCCAACAATAGCTGGTAGAACAAACATTTTAAGGACTGCCCCTGTCATTTAACCTGTCCTATTCCTCACCCCTTGAGGATAGTGCTTACCAGATGGTCTTAGGCTTACCACAGCCGCCGCTAGTGCACTTTGACAGTATAACTCTTGTGGTTTGTTTAGTGTAATGCCTCGTACACACGATTGCACATTCCGACAACAAAATCCATGGGATTTTTTCTGATGGATGTTGGCTCAAACGTGTCTTGCATACACACAGTCGCACAAAGTTGTTGGAATTTCCAAACATCAATAACACGGTGACGTACAACGTATTTCTATTACGTATTTGATTTTTAGTGCGTTCTTGTCCACTCGTATCTGATTTTCAGCTCCAGCCTTTGTTTTTCAGTGCTTCTGACCGTTCTGACCAGCCGAACGTTTTGAAGCCATGAGGACCCTCACCCCGGACCAGAGGGTTTATAACTACTGTCTGGCTAGAGCCAGAAGAGTGGTGGAGAACGCTATTTGGGATAATGGTCAGCCGGTTCCGCCTATTCCTTACGCCAATCAACATGGCGGAATATAAACCTAACCATATAATACTTGCATGCTGCAATCTACACAACTTTTTAAGGAGAAATTCAATGAACTATGTGGCCTCAGTTGGGCCTGAGTCCGGACTTCAACAAGAAACCCTGATAGCGCTTGAAGCTGGCCGTCCTGGCTTGCCCCCCCAAAGCGCCCACGAAGTAAGACAGAAGTATGTTAAGTACTTTGCGGGTGGGGGGCCATTGATATGCCAGAAACTGTTTAAGAAACATTTTATCAAATTTTTTTTAACTTAAACTGAAAGAATATTTCCTATGATTTACTGTCTGGGTTTCTTTTAGCTGTCTTCTAAGTTCTCCAATGGGCTTTTCTTTTTGGATATTTTCTTCAATAGTGCTAATGTCCCGCAGCGCAATGGGAATGCTCCGTGCTTGTCTCTGGGACCCGTGTGTGTCCCAGCAGACAGAGGGACAGGAAGAGGCATAGACTCCCGTGGGAGTCTATGCCCAGAAGTGGGTGCAAATACCTGTCTTAGACAGGTATCTGCACGCCCTCCCCCCTGAAAGGTGCCAAATGTGACACCGGAGGGGGGGAGGGTTCCGATGAGCCGAAGTTCCACTTTAGTGTGGAACTCCTCTTTATTACTCCACTGGCCTTCAATCCAAGGAGAGATTTAAAGGGCCTACCAACATAATGTCCATTTTATAAAAGGATCTTGTCCTTTCCACTTGAGGTACTAATAGCTGTGCAATACAGGTATCTGGCCACCGGTGGTAAAGCGGTCAGTTGTGAGAGAAGCAAAATGCCAAGTAGTGTAAATATTTTACCTGATAAGAAGAGTGAGGGCAAAATGTGTAAGGGGTTAAAAATATTGCTATGGTATCTTTGTGTGAATTGAAGTTCCATTCCCTTGGACAAATATTTCCAATTTTTTTACCTACAGACATCAGTTGGAGCTCTGGGTTCTTTTCAAATATTTACCAAGCCATTTTTACCTGCTTTAATAAAAATGCCCTGTTGTTTCTTGTTAAAAAAAAAAAAATGGCCTGGTGTAGACAGAGTTGATTAGCTGTAGCCAAGATTATACACAGAGCTGAAACAAAAAGTGACCTACTCTCCACCATGCTCTATATTGCTCTAAAACAGCTGTTGCTGTACTCCTTGGAAAACCCATAATGCGCTGTTACAACAGTATCCAGGGTAAACTTTGTTTATATGTAAAATTAGGACTTTACAGAAATAGTTAAAATATATAAAAATATTTTTTTTTATTTTTAAATATATTTTTTTTTTTTTTTTTTATATATATATATATATATATATATATATATATATATATACTTAAAATAAAAAAATATTGTCCCAAAACCATTATAGTTTCCATATAACAAGTGTCAGAAACCATGAAATCAAACCGAGACAGAAGTGCACTTAAATCACACTTGTTTAATAATAAAATTAAATAGAACAAACGTAGTCAAAACATAGCCAGAGTTCAGGAACCTGAAAGGATAGTCAGACAAGCCAAACGTCAGGGAGCTGGAGGTGAGCATAGTAAAACAACAAGCAGGATCTGGAGCCAGAAGGGATTTGAGCCAAGCAAGTCTTTTAACAGGAATATAGGAGAGCGTCTCTGTGATGTTGACTAAGGCGAAGGCAGAGATCCTCTGGGCTGGATGGCTTAAGTAGACAGGACTGACGAGCAGGATATCATCAACAGCTGAATAACTGTGGAGAGATAGGAGCTGGCAATTAGCCGACAGATGAGCGGCCAGCTCAGAGAAGGAAGGGGTGAGCTCAGCCCTGACAAAAAGGTCTTTATTTAAGCCATAGGAAAATGCAGTACACTAATAGTAAATATTTGCGACTGCCCTTTTCAGTACCTGATTGTTGCTAGCAATGTAACATTTTCTAAGTAAATATTAACCCATTATTTGATGAGAATCTGTACCATATGGCAGATCCCTATAAATGTCTCAGAATCTTTATATATGGGACTATTTGTAAGCCAAGGCAAGAGTATGCAATAGTGTATGAAGTAGACTACTTTAGGTTCCAGGCCTACAGAGGCCTATGACTGAAAGCTCCAGCACAGTATTGCGCAGCTCCATGGTTATTTGATGTTACTTAGCCATTGGCTGTTTAATCATTATAAAAATGGACATTGGCAGCTCCATCTCTAATAAATATTAAACCACCAAATTTTGTGATCTGTAACTGATCTCTTTCCAAATATGCAATGAATAAATGTTCTTCCAAAATACATGTTGCATGCTGTATACCTGAAGGAATGACAGGTTTGTGTGCCAGGCTTGGTCACATCAGAGCTTGACTGTTTATTCTTGATTTTTTTTTAGTCAGAGCCATCTGTAGCTCCATGTAACATTTGCAGTCATGCAGTACACCCTTCTCAGGGGGTTTCCTTTATCCTCACCCATTCTCTCAGAAAAGTCACTCCATACCCCCCCCCCCCCCCCCCCAGGAATCACACCTACTTGACCACTACTCTACTTTGTCACTGTATTCACTTGCTGCCTCATGCCGCGTACACACGACCGTTTTTTTCAGTTGGAATAAACTCTGACGTTTTTTTCAACAGAGTTCCGACGGAGTTCCGCTGAAACTGTCCTGCCTACACACGATCACACCAAAGTCTGTTTGTCTAGAACGCGGTGATGTACAACACGTACGACGGGACTAGAAAAAGGAAGTTTAATAGCCAGTAGCCAATAGCTGCCGTCTCGTACTTGCTTCAGAGCATGCATTGTTTTTGGTCCTTCGGAACAGCATACAGACGAGCGCTTTTCCCGATAGGAATTGATTCTGTCGGAAATATTTAAAACATGTTCTATTTCTAGGTCCATCGGAATTTTTGAAAAAAAATGTCAGAGGCCCACACACGCTCGGAATATCCGATGAAAAGATTCCGTCTGACTTTTTGTGCCGGAAAGTCCGACTGTGTTTACGTGGCATTACTGCTAGGAAACTATGCTTATACAGAGGTGGCAGCCATATACAACTTCTCTTTATAAGGGAAATTTATTTTTTTTTTAAACCATAGATTTTTATTGAAGTTTACAGTTTACATAGAAAGTAAGAGGATATTGTAAAACAACAGAGATATGCATTACAAAAGGGTTATAATAAACATATAATCAGGTTAACTACGGTAGAGATCGTCTATGAGCTACTTGTAAGCGAAAGCCAACGGCCCCACATGGGGCAAAGCCAGTCACCCCTTTCGGGTACACACTGTGACAAGGCTCAGATTAGAACCAGTTAATAAAGAAGCTCCCAGTGGACCTTAATGAGGGTCCCTGGAGATACAATAAGGCAGGAGAGGTGCACAATATATCTAGTATGATGCAAACTTTGATAACGTTGAGGTAAACCAATAAACATTGATACATCTGTATTATTATTAGGTACAAGGTATGTCATAGTCCAGGAACGTTTGTGTTTAATCAAGATTCTGCACAGTGGAGTACCATTCCTATTTGGACGTATTCTAGCCACTGGATGCGCTGATTATTACAATAGGTTTTAGTCGTGAGAGTAATGAGTCATGAGTCACAAGTGTGGGGAGGCATATATGGAAGAGCTCCAGTTCTCCCAGCGTTTATGGAAAACTGAGGATCTTCTTTCTTTGTATGCCAGTAGTTTCTCCATAAGATATTGATTGTTGATTCTGGAAACTACTACTTCAAGCAGAGGAGGTGTGGGCGAACGCCATTGCTTCGCTAGTGACATACGTGTTGCAAACAAGATATTCGCTACTAAACTTCTTTGTAGGGGAGGAATTTGTTCTATTCCAATACTAAGTAGTGCCAAGGCTGGTGGAAGATGAATCTTGATATGGATAACATTGGATATCATAGATTCTATCTCTTTCCAGAAGGTAGTGATGATTCCACAACTCCACAATATGTGGAGTAAACTGCCAGTAGATTGACAGTTCCTCCAGCATAGCGATGGTATTGACGGGTCCATTTTATGGAGCCGCAGGGGCGTAAAGTACCATCTGTGAAGAATTTTCTGTGCATTATCCCAGTGATCAATGCAGGCTGAAGATTTGCTGTTGTATTTTACTGCTACATGCCATTGTATAAGTGAGAATTCCGCTTGGAGTTCCTTTTCCCATTTTATCATGGTGGGTAATTTAGCATTCATGTATAGTGGGTTTGCTAGTTTGTAAAATAAAGAGATTCCCTTTTTTTGCCCCGAGTGACTGTTAGTAAGGAATTCCCACAATGTCTGAGGTATTTCCAGAGTAGTACCTGGGTTTTTGTCTGAGTATTGTTTTATTTGAAATAGCATGAAGGCATCTAGTGGGTCTTGTTGTGCGATTGGTGGTGAGATAAATCGTTCCCCCCGTCTTTTCCAATGTTGTATTGACAAGTAAGGGATCAAGTATTGGTAGGATGCCAATGGGATTTGTGGTTTGTACAGGGGTACATCATTGAAGTGTTGGTGTGGAGGAAGGACCAGGCCTCTAAGGAGGCTTGTATAGAAGGGTAAGGCGGAGTGGTAGGTTTATGATGTATACTAAATGCCATTGCTAAGGCAGGTAGGTCATGACCTGGGGTGACAGTACATTCTATATACAACCATCTGTTATCCTTTTGGCCTGAAAACCAGTATTTCATTTGGTCTAACAGGGCCGCTCTGTAATATGTTTGTGCATTGGGGAGTCCCAGTCCCCCTAAGTGTTTAGATTTGTAAAGCTGAGTCAGCACAATTCTTGTTTTTTTACCCTCCCAGATGAAGTTGTTTAGTTTTTTTGATAGAAGATTGAAGAATTTCTGGGGGATGCGGATGGGAAGAGTTCTGAAGTAGTATAGTAGTTTAGGAAATATTTGCATTTGGTATGCAGCTATCCATCCAATCCAAGAGAGATGCAGTTTCGCTATGAGGTTAATTTCCTCTTCAATCGTACGTAACAATGGGGGGAAGTTACAGGCGTATAAATTTGAGGAGGATGCGGACAGCTGCACACCAAGGTAAGTGATTGAGGGGGGGTCCCATATGCAAGGAAAGAGCTGTCGGAGGGCATCTCGTACTTTAATTGTGGTATGTAGTGCCATAGCAAAGCACTTAGATGTATTAATCTTGTAGTAGGACACTTCACTAAAGTCTCTTAGTTTTTGTTGTATAGCTGAAAGCGAGGGTTCTGGATCAGTGACGGTCAGTATTATATCATCTGCAAAAAGTCACAGTTTATGGGTCCCCGATCCTATTGTGATTCCTTTAATGTCGTCAGAAGCTCTAATGCTTTCTGCTAGGGGCTCAATGGCTAGGGAGAAAATTATTGGTGAGAGAGGGCATCCCTGCCGAGTACCGTTCGTCAGGTAAAAGGGGTCAGAGAGTAGTCCAGATGTTAAAACCCGGGCCGAGGGACGGGAGTAAAGGGCCATGATAGCTGAGTGGATTGGACCAGTAAGTCCAAATTTAAGGAGGGTTTTAGATAGACAAGTCCAGTGTACCCTATCAAAAGCCTTTTCTGCATCTAAGGCTATAAATGCGCTAGGGAGATTGTGGAGTTCCGTAAATCTTAAGAGGTTAAGCATTCGTCTAGTACCGTCAGAGGCTTGTCTGCGTTTTACAAAACCTACTTGGTCTAGTCCTAAGAGTGAAGGGGTCACAGCCATTAGTCTATTCGCAATCACCTTGGCATAAATTTTTAAGTTGGAATTTAATAGAGAGATCGGTCTAAAAATTTGGGGGCGGTCTGTGTCTTTACCAGGTTTAAGAATCGTGACAATGACAGCTTGTAGCATTTCAGTCGGGAAGGTTTTTTTATCTGTGGCTGCGTTGTAAACGTCTACTAGCGTTGGCACGAGTAGAGGGGCAAATGCTTTATAGTATTTGGCCGAAAAACCGTCTGCGCCTGGTGATTTATGCATAGGCAGGGATTGTATAACATTGGTGATTTCTTTGTTGGTAATAGGGGAATTCAGTTTATCAAGTGTGAGGGAGTCAACCTTTGGCATATTAATTTGTCTATTTCATAATCAGAGGGTTGGTGGGTGTGTGGGTCGGCATGGAGGTTATAAAGGGATTCGTAATAGTCCTTAAAGGCGTTCGCTATATCTTTAGGGTTGCGGAGTGTGGCATTGGACTTGTGGTGTTTGATGTGAGTCAGATTGGACTTGGCTTGTCTTTTTTTTAGTTGGGAGGCAAGAAGTTTGCTTGCTTTGTTATTTTGAGAATAGAAGGATAATTTCATTCTCTTAAAGCGGGAGTAAACCCGCTGACATTTTTTTTTTTTTTTTTTACACCTGTAAGGGAAAAGGCATAATGAGCTAGTATGCACCGCATACTAGCTCATTATGAAATACTTACCTTAGAACGAGGCGTCGGTAACTCACCTGGTCCACGCCGAGGTCGCTGACATGTTGCCTCGGCGTGTCTTCCGGGTATCGCGACTCCAGCGCTGTGAGTGGCTGGAGCCGCGATGTCGTCACTCCCGCGCATGCGCGCGGGAGACTTCGTCCCGGCAGGGTTCGTATTCTGCCGGCCTTTCAGACGACAATCCCCCGTGCGCATGCGCCGCTGCAGTCAGCGGCGTATTGCACGGGGAATATCTCCTAAACCGTAAAGGTTTAGGAGATATTTTTTGTACCTACAGGTAAGCCTCATTACAGGCTTACCTGTAGGTGAAAGTGGAAAATCTGACTTTACTTCCACTTTAAAGTAGACATCATAATCCGTCTTAAGTTCCAGCCGTAAGTCCTCACGGCACTGGTTAAGGCGCATCAGGATGTCTGGGGATGTTGTAGATGGGTCCTTGTGAAGGGATTCTAGTTGGAGTTATGAAGTTCGGACATACGTTGCAATTTTTTCTTTTTTTCCCTTGAGGCTATTTTTTATAAGTATGCCTCGAGCATATGCTTTGTGCGCACACCATAGTGTTTCAGGGGAACATTCCTCATTAGTGTTTAGTTCAAAATAGTCTGTCAATTTCTTACTGATCTCATCCCTAATCTTGGGGTGAGACAGCAAGTAAGTGTTATTTCGCCATAGAGGTTTGCAGTGCTGTTTATTATTATCCATTATATCAATCGTTACTGGAGCGTGGTCCGAACAAGTGATATTATGGATATCTGTTCTAACCACAGTTTGCAAGGTGTACATGTCTACAAGAAAAAAAATCTATTCTAGAGTAGCTGTTGTGAACAGGAGAGTGGTAAGAATAGTCCTCCGTGGTTCGGGCGCAGCGCCAGGGATCAAAGAGCCGTTCTGTATGGCAGAAGGGTCCTAAGCAAGGTCTCTGTCGGAGAGCCACTGAGGAGGATTCAAGATCATTGAGTACAGTGTTAAAGTCACCACATATGATTAATTTACCTTTTTGCATAGATTTAGCCATTGTTACCACTCTCCGTACAAATTTCAGCGGAGCATATAGATTTACCAGCGTGTAGACAGTATTATTAATCTCAGCAATTAGGATGATGAAGCGTCCGTGTTGGTCAGTGCGTTCCTGTAAGAGAGAAAAGGTTACTGTGTCCCTTATGGCTATCATTACACAATTTTTTTTAACAGAGTCATTGGAGTAGAAGATGTGTGGATATTTGGCGTGCGTACATTTTGGCGCGTGATTGCTGGCAAAATGAGTCTCTTGGGCACACAAGATATCACAGTTCATAGCTAGAGCCGATTTCCAGAGCGCCCTCCTTTTGAAAGGGCTGTTGAGCCCCCTCACATTGTGAGACATGAGTTTAATGTGCATATTTCAGTTGGAAAACGCCTTGCTGTCCTCCAGTGGTAGAAGTTGGAAGTGTACCTTGATAAAGATGGCCTGAAGAAAAGTGACAACAGGAATGTGATAACTGCTGCTCACATAAACTTGAGCAGATAGGAACATTTTTGGGCCCCTTGGGGTCCCAGAGGACCGCAGAAAGTCCACGGTAACTTAACCCGGATGCAGGATACATCCTGCGACTGTAGTGGGGGAAAACAGTCATGTAGAAAAAGCCGAACAGCGGTGGCTAATGTGAGCCATAACTTGTGTAGGCAGTAAGTGTGAAGGCACAGGTAAAATACAGTTCATTACGTGCAACTTTTAGATAAATCGCATAGTGTAAAAGGTTGCATACAAAGACTCGATATCATCAGTCATTTGTTACGTCTGTTTTGAGTTGAGTTGTAGTTTCGTCTATCTGGCAAGGGTTCAGGGTCAGCTATGTCCCCGTCAGCAGGGAGAAGTCGCCACTTTCTGAGGAGATCCATTCCCTTTTCTAGTGAGGAGATGGTGTGGGGTTCGTTTTGCATTTCAAGCAGCAGTTTGGCCGGGAAGCCCCATTTATACAGTATTTTGTGATTTCTCAGGATCTTGGTGATGGGGACCAGGTTGTGCCTTGCTTGCAGCGTAGCTTGCGATTCCTGCGAAAGGGACAGGGAGTGCAGGGTGCTGTCTAGCATATCGCATGAGTTGGTCTTTCACATGGTAAAAGTGAATTCTGGCAATGACGTCTCTGGGTATCTGATCGGGTAGAAATGACGGCTTAGGTAGCCTGTGTGCTCTGTCTATGGTGACATCTGCTGGGCTCAGGGACGGTATGGCAGTGGTCATAAGCTTTTGGAGGTAGGTAGACAGGTCCGCTGGCTTGACCGATTCAGGGATCCCCCTGAATTTAACATTGTTTCTGCGTGCGCGGTCCTCAATATCCGCCATTTTGAGACGCATTGCTTTGATTTTCTCATCTATAGATAGGTGTGCATCAACAAGCTCATTGTGTGCAAAAGTGAATTCTTCCATTTTTCTCTCTACATGCTGCACTCTGTCATTAATCACTGTAATTTCCACTTTAGTGCTATGCATGAAGGCTGAAATGTCCTGCTGGAGAGCCCCCCTCAGTGTCTGAAGCATCTCCTTCATAGTAGAGTCTAGGATGGGCTGGCCTGCTGTGGGTAATGCATCTAACTGCTGTGCATATGGAGGAGGCCTCCTCCATTTCTTCCCCCCCAGGATCAATGTCAGTCAGCGGTTCGCTGTCACCCCCCAGCTTCCTCTTTTGTTTAACAGGGCTTAGAAATGGGGATTGTGGCAAGGGATGAGATGTAGGGCTCGACTCACCCTGAGATGGAGCTGGATTAGGCCTGGTTACAGAGGCGGCTGAGGCGCTCCTCACATCGTGGGCGCCATCTTGGATTTCTCGGCCGGCTGCCAGGGGGAAGAAATCGGTCAGTTTCTTGGGTAATTTGCGTTCTTTTCTTTTGCTCATCGTGAGCGGTATGATCCGTGGGGTGTACCCGTGCCTGTGGGGATGTTTTTAAGCTGTTAGGCTCGCTGTGGGCCGCTTAGTCCGTGCCGTTGCAGGAGAGCTCTCCTCTCAAGCATCCATGCTCTCCGGCCGCCGGCTCCGCCCCTTTATAAGGGAAATTAAATAAGCTTTTATGGTGGGACTCTCAGAAGCTGGCTTGGCATAGCATAACTGTTTGTCTGAAAAATGATATGAAAAGTGCAGCATGCTAAAATTGACTGCAGCCCTTTAGAGGTGCAGAAGCTTTGTTCAGAAGTGGAGTTTATTCTGGATAGTGAGTGTGTAGAAGGGGGAAGCTGGCTGTTATCTTATTTTAGAGAAGAGCGGTGGCGCCAGCCGCATTTGCCGATGCATTTGCCGATGCCTCCTCTTTAGATCCACCTGGCGCTGCCCACTCCATTACAACTGGTGCACGGTGGAGTAATATGGTTTGCAGTGCTGCGCCCGTACTCTATAAATTCAGATCGCGGGGCTTTGCTGCATGGGAGAATGGCCCAGGAGTTGTTGCAATATGTGGAATGAACTAGCCCAGTGGTGCAGCAAGAGAGCAGGGGGGCAGCCAGTACTCTTGTCCTGGGTGCGGACATTAGTTGCGCCTGTCCTGCATGTTGTTGTCTGTGCAGAAGGTCCAAAGCGTATGTGATCCATTGATGTCCCTGGCCAGTGTCTTGTCGAATACTGTCCCCCGTTGGATAGTGTCCGCCCTGTACTGGGTCTGCGCATTACGGAGGACAAGGAGATGCCGAAAGACTCCGAAGATGAACGGCGCCTGCGCACTGAGTCCAGGTTCAAGCCCCACCATCCAAGTGGACATAGAGTTAGAATAAAAATTTGTCGAGCGAAGCGAGGCCGTGCCCGGAGCGCGGCGAGGGGCCCTGTTACTAAGTGCTGTTTTACATCATCTACCGTATGTCCACTTGCATGGTGGGGCTTGAACCTGGCCTCAGTGCAGAAGGTACTATCAAGTGCGCAGGCGCCATTCATCTTCAGAGACTTTTGGCGTCTCCTTGTCCTCTGTACTGCGCAAGCGCTGCGGTACGGGGCGCACACTATCCAATGGGGGGACAGTTCTTAGCAGAACACTGGCCCTCCTCCCCTGGCCAGGAGAGGGAAGAACCTGGCAGAGAGAATGCGAGTGGAGTTGTGCTCAGTGCAGACACACTGAGGCATCAGGTTTCCCTGTCTATCTGTCTCCCCTGGCTCGGGCTAAGGGCTGCTGACTGAAGGAGAGGGGGGGGTGGGGAGGAGGGCTGCCAGTGACCTCAGGATCTCAGCCAGTCAGCTTGCCACACAAGAGTTGGAGGAAACCTGTTCACAGCACTTGGGACTACACAGTGCCTCATGTGTAAGAACAGAGCCTGCTGTTTCTGCACCATAATTCCTGCCTGGCTGGGAGAACACAGGAGGGGGGCTGAGATGCACCTGCAGTGGATTAAGGCTCTAGTCCTCTCCATTCACAGCCAGAGCCCCTGTACTCCCCATGGCTCCATGTGAGGGGGTAAAAAAATGAGTATAGAAGGGACACCCCTCCCCAGGTGTCTTTTCTTTAATTCTGCCTACCTTACGTCAGGGTTAAAAGACCACAGGTAAAGCCACGTACACTAGGGATGGGCCGAACAGACCCCTGTTCGGTTTGCACCAGAGCTTTTCGAACACTTCGAAAGTTCGGACCCGAATAATGAACCCCATTAAAGTCAATTGGACCTGAGCGTCAGAAATCAAAAATTCCCATTTTGAAGGCTTATGTGCAAGTAATTGGGCATACAATGGTTATAGGGTCTGGGTCCTGCCCTGGGGGACATGTATCAATAAAAAAAAGTTTGTGAAAAACATAATTTTTAAATGAGTGATTTTTTGATTTTTAAAGTGAAAGCATAAAAATAAAAAATTCCTTCCAATATAGTGCCTGGGGGGTCCCCTTAGTCTACCTGTAAAGTGTCAGATCTGTACCATGTCTAGAATCTGCTGCAGCAATAATTGCATTTATAAAGCCAAAAACTGGGAGCCAGTGTGTATGATGAGGCCACAATGTAGTGCACTGGGAACAAGATTAGAGATTTTTTGGATACATTCAGGTGTCACTTTGACTTTAGATAGAAGTAACGGGTGCGTAAAAATTGGTCTTTGGGTGTCGGTGGCGCCTTCCCACTGTAGCCCTATAGAGGTAATCTTGATGAATACAAGAATTGGTCTTGCTGTAAAAAATTGTAATGATATGCACCTGTTGAACAGGTGCTGAAAAATTGGTCTTTGGGTGTTAATTGTAACCATGAAACCTATACCAAAAGCATTCTTCCAGAGGAAAGCAAGAACTGGCCTTGCTGTAAAAAAATTCAATGATATGCACCTGTCAAACAGGTGCAGAAAAACTAGTCTTTGGGTGTCGGTGGCGCCTTCCCACCATAACCCTATAGAGGTACTCTTGATGAAAGCAGGAACTGGCCTTGCTCTAAAAAATTGTAATGATATGCACCTGTTGAACAGGTGCTGAAAAATTGGTCTTTGGGTGTTAATTGTAACCATGAAACCTATACCAAAAGCATTCTTCCAGAGGAAAGCAAGAACTGGCCTTGCTGTAAAAAAAAATCAATGATATGCACCTGTCAAACAGGTGCAGAAAAATTACTCTTTGGGTGTCCGGGGTGCCTTCCCATCGTAACCCTATAGAGGTACTCTTGATGAAAGCAAGAATTGGCCTTGCTGTAAAAAATTGCAATGATATGCACCTGTCAAACAGAGGCAGAAAAATTGGTCTTTGGGTGTCGGTGGAGCCTTCCTACTGTAACCCTATTGACGTACTCTTGATGAAAGCAAGAATTGGCCTTGCTGTAAAAAATTGCAATGATATGCAACTGTCGAACAGGTGCTGAAAAATTGGTCTTTGGGTGTTAATTGTAACCATGAAACCTATACCAAAAGCATTCTTCCAGATGAAATGATTGAACACCCTCAAAGCTAGCCTCAAAGTCCTGCAGAGATTCCACATCCCAAAAAGACTTAATCAGTGACATCAGCATCAGGGGCTTCATAGCTAGTAATCCAGGACTGATTCTTTTTTATAAAAGTCAAATGATCCACGTAGTCTGTGGACAGACGCGTTCTAGGATAAGTAACGAAACCTCCTGTAGCACTGAAAGCCCGTTCTGAAAGCACGCTGGATGCAGGGCAGCCCAACAACTCAATAGCATACTGGGCAAGTTCTGGCCAGTGGTCTATTCTCATGACCCAGTAAGTCAGTGGATCATCAGCTGGAAAGCTCTCCGTCTCTGTTTTGGCCCTGAGGTAATTGTCCACCATGTGATGCAGAGGCCGCTGATGGGATGTGGGATGTGGAAATGGAATTTAATTGCTCTACTGACAAAGAGAGATATATATTTTTGTTTTGCAGGATATGTACCTTGACTTGTATGTTGGCATTTACTTACATACCACCACTGTTTCATAGCAAGGTCTTAATTATAATTAGTGGCATACCAGTTGTGCCACCCAGAGGTGCCAGTATATATCATGGGGATTTCAACTGTTACGTTGACCCCAATCTAGATAAACTGCTTTCATGGGCAGGGGTACCAGCCGTACGGCTTTACACAAATTTATAAGTGAACTGGGATAGGTTGATCCATGGCGTAACGTATGTAGCTCCGGGCTCCTGACGAGCATGCGCTATGTGTTTTGTAAATTTAATGTTCCTGGAACCACAGTTGGGTTTTGGGGTTAATTGTACTAAATTATGGTTTCAGTACCAGTCTGGCTGGATTGCACTGGGTTCTGCTTGGCCATAGGTGTCGCTGTCACTTCTGGCAAGCATGAGAACGCATTTTGGCTGGGCGCATTAAGTGCCAATCTCTCTCGGAACCAACCAGTAAGAGTGTCGTCTTGCTGTGCGTTCTGGGAGAGGTTACTTAAGGTACTGAGATCACGTGCTTCTGGGTTCCGGTCCAGAAGAGCTTTCTGTCTGTTTGGTCCTGGTCTGTCTGACCAGCCCCCAGGGCTCTCATGGCCTGGGGTGTGGATCCATCCAACTCTGGGTCTCGGGGCTGGCTAGCCCCAGGCAAAGTAACTGGAAGGAGGATTTCAAGGTGGTCTGGTGCCGTCTCGTCCATGGAGAGGACCAGCAACTGAGAAAGCAACCAGGGGAGGACTCTTTGGGAGAGGGCCACGCATAAGGCTGGTTCCTCAGCAAGAGCCTGGAAGCTAAGTTGAAAGACACCAAGTGAATCTACACTCGTACGGTATCGCCGGACCGGCTGCAAGATACTGGTACCGTATGAGGGCTCTCCAAATTTGTCTACATCCTTCAGTTACAACAAGTCTGTGGCAGGGACTTTGTTCACAAGTTCTACAACAAGTCTGTGGCAGAGACTTTATTCACAAGTTCTACAACAAGTCTGTGGCAGAGACTTTATTCACAAGTTCTACAATTAGTCTGTGGCAGAGACTTTATTCACAAGTGTTCTACAAACAAGTCTGTGGCAGAGACTTCGCTTTATCCGGCACTTCACCGGCTGCTAGGCCTGGTGAGAGAAGGTCTATCCGGTAGCTGTGACAATCCAGTTGTGAGTGGCTACCCTCTGGATTCCTATAGTGAGAGACTTTCAGTTTTGAGCAGGTCTAAGAGTACCTGAACTTTCCACCTAAACCCTCTATCCCTAATTGAGAGACTGTCTACCCCCTTTGCAAATAAAAATCCCAAAGCGGATCCAATGTCAGCTTCTACAGTTCTTTGGGCCATCTATCTCGGGAAACCCCTAGATGCGCACGAGGTCAAGAAGGTAACGGTAAGCCCAAATTAAACCAGCAGCTCCTTTGGGGGTTAGTTCTACACATGCATCCGGGCGAGAAACTTTTCTCGTGTTTTTCTAAAACCCATTTATCCCTATCAAGGATAGACCTTTACATTTGTTCCCCACAAGCTGCCACAAGTTCTGAAATTCAGGCCATCAAAAGGGCAACGGCTGCCCAGAGTAAACAGGTGGCACAGCTGGTTAGTCGCTTGGAGGCCCAATTTATATTTGACCCTTTAGATGCAAATAAGGAGGGTTGGCTGGCTACCCAGGAAGCGCTCTCTCGCATTACCACCTCAGCGGCTGAGAGGAAGCATTTCTTCAACAGGCTGGTGTTCTATGAGGAAGGGGAACAGACTGGTCACCTCTTGACTAAATTGGCACATTCACACCAGGCCTCTCCCCTTTGGTTAGTGCATTAAGGAAGCAGGACGGCCTAATAGTCAACTCACCAGAGCAGATTATGGCTGAACTGGTTGATTATTATTCAACTCTCTATCAGACTAAGCAGAATTACTCAGAGGAGGCACTACTTAACCATATACAAGACATTCCATTGCCATCTGTCTCCTTGCGTACGCTCCTAGATGCTCCCTTAACAGTGAAGAAATTGCAGGCAGCGACCAACCTGTTCCCTAATTCAAAGGCACTGAGGGAGGATGGGATACCAACTGAAGTATACAAGTTTTATGCTGATGAGACATTATCCCATCTACTTAAAGTGTTTAATGAGGAAAGAGATATGCAGAGACTACCTTTATCCATGGCTAGGGCAAATATTGTACTACTGCTAAAACCTTGAAAGGATCCCTTAGACCTAGGCTCCTATGGGCCCATTTCACTCCTGCAGAGTGATATTAAAATCCTGGCAACATTTCTGCCCTCAGGCTAAATAAAGTCATAGCTTCTATTATACATTCTGATCAGGCTGGTTTTATGCCCCAAAAATCTACCTCCATCAATCTACGCAGATTGTTTCTCAATCTCCAATCTAGGGCCGAGAGTAGGGGTGATAGGGCACTGTTGTCACTTGATGCGCATAAAGCGTTTGACAGCATTGAGTGGACATATCTGTGGGCTATAATTTGCAAGTTTGGATTTGGGCAGGGGTTTATCTCCTGGGTCCAACTCCTTTACCAGGCCCCCAAGGCGGATATTAGGGAGGCAGGAAAAATGTCCCCCAGTTTTGACTGGGCAGGAATGCCCCCTGTCCCCACTCCTTTTCGCCATCACAATCAAGCATATGGCAGCACTTATTAAATCAAATATCCATGGCTTTAAATACGGGCCTCTTCATGAAAAATTTTCCCTTAAAGAGGACATGACAGTAATAACTAAATTAGTAATTTACTCGGGACTGGTCATCAATTGGTCCAAGTCTTCCCTTATGCCATTGGATAAAGCCTCCTCGGTAATGGCAACCAATATACCCGTCTCCCCTAATTTCAAGTATCTGGGCATTCAGATAACCCCCAACCCTCTGGATTATCTCCGCCTTAACCTAACACCTCTTTTTACTAGATTTCACGATAAGGTTAAGGTATGGTCTAGACTTAAAATGTCTTTAGTAGGATGAACCAATCTAATAAAGATGATCCTTATGCCCCAATTATTATATATTCATCATAACTTCATAGTTGTAGTTATTCATTTAAATAAAAAAAATTCGCTCCCTCCTTTGGCCGTCTAAAAAGCCCCAGGGTAAAACTGGAGCAATATCAGAGGCCTAAAGATCTTGGAGGTCTTGCTCTGCCCAGTGCCCAATCTATGGCTATATTATTTAGCATCACAAATGCAACATATAGCACGAGCCACGCACCCAGCCACGAAGATGGGGGAAGGCAATGAAGACCCATATATTAGACTATTGATATACACAGTGGGCTCAGTGGAGGTAGCGAGTGGCCTGGAGGCGCTGACATTAAGCAAATCAAATAAACTTTTCCCTACGTATGCCCTCATGCAAAAAACCTGGAAGACGGTTAGACAGCTACAACAGGTTATGGGATTTACTAGGTTCAGTCCTATTTGGGATAACGCTCGTTACCCAGAGATAGCTATATTACAATATGAGGCTAGATGGAAACGCTATGGGATCCCTAATTTTCATCATATTTTTTCCAATTGGGTGTTACGCACTTTCTTTGAACTAAGAGTCGTGTTCCATTTCCCTCACTCAATGCAGTTTTATTGCATGCAGCTTCAACATGTGGTGAAGGCACAGAGGGAGTTGATTTCTGGGTGCAATCTCCCACTCCAGTATTTAATTTCATATATGAGTTGGATACCTATAAGGGATTTATAGCCAATTGTTATTCTATGCTACTTAACAGCTTTCCTAATGACCACCATATGACCGTGAACTCTTGTTGGGAGAGGGACCTGGAGGAAATCGAGGAGGAGCAATGGGTGGAGGCCCTACAGGTGGTCCAGCATTGCTCTCTGAGTGTAGCTCAGCGCCTCTCCCAACTATACCTGCTCCTTAGGGTGCACTCCACCCTTGCTAGGCTATACCGTATGGCAGGAGGCAAAGCTCTGTCTGCACACAGTGCCACAGAGACCATGGTGATTTAAAATGGGTGTAAACTAGATTCATGAAATTTGAGCTGGGCTAGAAAGAATGCTTCATAAAGCATTACAACAAACCTCAGAGCAAATTACTAACAATCTTACTAAAGAAATTAGAGAGCTGGGACGACGAACTGAAACATTAGAAATGAAAGTAGAAGATTTTGAAATAAATACACAAGAAGTTTTCACAGAATTGGAAAACCTCAAAGAGGAAAATATTAATCTGCAGAACAGACTTGAAGATTTTGAGAATCGCGCCAGAAGGTCTAATCTGCGCTTCAGAGGCTTACCTGAGTCAATCACGGACCTGCAATCAACTATAACAGCACTCTGTCAGGAGCTACAACCAGCAATACCCATTGAAAGGTTGGAGATGGACAGAATACATAGAGCTCTTACATCCAAAAAAGCTGATGGCCCCCCTAGAGATATTATTGCAAAATTTCATTTTTACCGAACGAAAGAACAACTTCTAAAAGCAGCAAGAGAAAAGAACGATTTATCCTTTCAAGGTCACAATTTTCAGATTTTTGCAGACCTATCCCAATTAACAATATCTAAACGGCGGGCAATGAAACCCCATTTATTGGAACTCCAAAATCATAACATCAAATACCAATGGGGCTTCCCATTCTCCCTTCGTTTCACCCATCAAGGGACCAGATTCTCTTGCAGAACCCCTAACGAACTTCATCAAGCACTCCAAGACCTCAACCTGATTGACGGGACTCCTTCAACCTCTACTTCAAGAAGAAGATCAGCATCTGCCTCTTCCCTCCGGAACACATCCCAATCTGAAACAAGAAACGGCAACCACCATACACACAAAAGAGGAAGATTCGTACCCTCACACCAAGGACAAGATGACGCCATGGACTAATGATGCATCCCTAGGAACTGTGCCTAATTGACTCCGACTGATGCTAAGCTATATGGAAACACAGTAATGAAAATGAATTATTGAATTTATTTTCTAAACTATAGCGAAAATATCGATTTTGGTTAACCAGTAAACAGAAATTACTGGGAAAACTGTAATTTTAAAATGTAAAATTATTCCCTAGCACTAATTGTCCATATTAAAAGGACAAGTTTTCTTTCTATATTTTTGCATTTTATATATTTTTTTTTTATTTTTTTATTTAAATATATTTTTTTAAAATCTAATTACTTCTTAGTGAGAAAATAAAATTACAGAGAAGTAAATATTTTCACTTTATATTTTTTCTCATTTTTTATTTTTTATCTTCTCACAATTATTTTTAACATGAATGGTTAAAATCAGTAGTTGGGCTACATACTTTATGGGAAAACAGTAATGAAATTGAATTACTGGATTTATTCCCTAAAATACTGCAAATTATCTTTCCTGGTTAAACGGATAACAGAAATAAAAAAAAAAAAAAAAAAAAAAAAAAAAAAAAAAAATGATAAGATAAATTATACCCTATCATTAAATGTCCAAATTTAATGGATACGTTTATTTTCTATATTTTTGTATTTTATTCTTCAAATCTAATTACTTCTTAGTAATGAAATAAAATTACTAATAAGTGAATACTTTCATTTTTTATTTATTTATTTATTTGTAATGTGTTTGTAATGTGTATATATATGTGTGTATGTGTATATGTATATATATATATATGTATGTATATATATATGTATATGTATATATATATATATGTGTGTATGTGTGTATATATGTATATATATATATATATATATATATGATGTGTATGTATGTGTATGTATATATATATTTATATATATATATGTTTATGTATATATATATATATATATATTTATATATCCTAGGATGTATAACCCACAAAATAATATTAGTCCTCAACAAATATACATTAAGAGGACACACTTCCCTATAATTTTATAATGACAAAACTTATTTTCTTGAAATGAACCACTGTTTTTTTTTTATTTTTAAGGCGGATTCCCCATACACAGGTTTAACATGTGCCTCACCTGGCTTTCCTCAGTTCCCCATAAGAAATTGTGGGGATCTGACGAAGGTCTTCTGTCCCCTGTTGGGGGGTTTCTAACCCCAACACGGGTACTTCTCCAATCTTTTTATTCTTACATAATATTTAATTGCTTTATGACTTCTACTATATTTTACTCTCTTTTTAAGTTAATCCACCCTACTTCTGGATACCTTTTCCTTTTCTTCATGTCCGCGAAGGCTAGGCCGAATAGTCACTGCACCTTGACAACTAGTAAGTATAGATTGTTGTTTCAGCAGCCATGGCTCCTTTAAATATTTTATCCTTAAATGTACAGGGTCTCAATGTGCCACAAAAACGTATAAAAGCCTTTCGATCATTTCGAGCTAAAAAAGCGCACATAGTATGTCTACAAGAAACACATTTTACCCCGACCTCAACTCCCAAATTTTTCAATACTTCATATCCACAAGTATACACAGCCTCAGCACTAACAAAAAAACGTGGTACTCTCATCGCATTCCACCATACCACCCCATTCACTAAACACTCAGAAATAAAAGATCCGGAAGGCCGTTACCTAATCCTAACAGGATATATTATGGACACAGCAGTAACTGTGGTCTCTTACTATGCTCCAAATTATCAACCTTTACCCTTTTTATCACATCTATTCCAAGTCATAAAAACCCATAAAATGGGATCAATCTTTGTATGTGGAGACTCCAATCAGGTTGTCTTCCCATTTCTGGACAAAACCCCCTACACCTCTTTACACTCTCAGAACAAAAAATCTTTATCCCAACTCCTCTCTAGACACAATTTGATTGACTCTTGGAGAGAATCTAACCCAACAAGAAGAAATTACACATATTTCTCAAACCCCCACCAATCGTTTAGTCGCATAGATCACATTTTTATAACAACAGGGATGGTACCTGAAATAATCGCATCCAACATTATCCCCATACCTTGGTCTGACCATAATGCTGTCTTTACTTCGGTGGCTTCTATTATGCCCAAGGGGCGTGACCCTACATGGTATCTACCTGACGTATTGCTTAAACATCCCTCTCACTGCCTCACGATCCAACAGGCTCTAAAAGAATACTTAACAAATAACACTAGTACTGACATTTCTTCTCTTACACTATGGGAGGCCCACAAACCTGTCTTAAGAGGAGTTATCCAGCGACAGTCAGGAATACTTAAACGTGAACGAATATTGCTTATGCGACAACTAGAAACAGAGTTCAACTCCTCATTTTTAGCTTTTCAAAATAATCCTACCCCTAAGGCAAAAACTCGTTTAGAAAAAGCACGATTGGAATTCGACCTTTTTCTAACCGAATCAGCTGATAAATCACTACGGAGAACCAAACATGCATTCTATAAGAATTCTAACAAACCAAGTACATATTTATCAAGGGCATTAAATTCTATTAATAAATCCTTTAAACCTATTAGTCTTAAAATAGCAGACAATACGTACACCAACAATCCCCTCAAAATTGTACAAAAATTCAGCTCTTATCTGAAAACCCTATATACAAAATCTAATACATTTAATATTGATACAGCTGATTCCTTTTTCTCAAATATTAACTTACCCCAAATGACTGAGCCCCAAATGATGTCACTAGAAAAACCCATCACCGGAAACGAGGTAGCAGAAGCTATTAAATCACTAAAAATTAACAAAAGACCTGGTCCAGATGGTTTCTCGGCCCTCTATTATCGTACTTTTTCGGATTGTTTCTCCCCATTACTCGCAGAAGCTTTCAATGACTTATTAAAAAACAAATCTTTTAGACCTGAATCTCTATTAGCTATCATTTGTATGATACCTAAACCCCAATCAGATGATACTTTATGCTCAAATTTTCGCCCCATTTCAATGTTAAATATAGACATTAAAATATTAGCAAAACTTCTAGCATCTCGTCTGAATAAAATCATTGGTACCCTTGTGCATAGAGACCAAGTAGGCTTCATACCCTCCCGACAGGCTAGTGATAACGTACGTAGAGCGACCCTTCTAGCACATATAGCCAAAAAACGCTGTATTCCTGCTTGCTTTCTCTCACTTGACATCAAAAAAGCGTTTGACTCTATATCATGGCCATACTTGAATTATACACTACAGAAATGGGGGTTTGGCCCAAACTTTACAAATTGGATTATGGCATTATATAATGAACCAAAAGCTTACGTAAAATATGCTGGGTACAAATCCAATTATTTCAACATAGAAAGAGGCACGAGACAAGGCTGTCCACTATCTCCTTTATTATTTGCCCTACTAATAGAGCCGCTTGCACAAGCAATTAGAACAAATTCCAACATAACTGGAATTGAAATAGGAGGTTATCAACACAAACTTTGTCTTTTCGCAGATGATATCCTCCTATTTCTTTCCTCTCCACAAGTATCAGGCCCAAACCTCATTCCTACTCTTGATGTATTTGCCAAAATCTCTGGATTATATATAAATCCCAAAAAATGCCAAGCACTAAATGTATCTCTTTCCAACATAGAACTGAACTCAGCAAAAATTTGCCTCCCCTTTACTTGGTCAGACAGATCAATCCCATATTTAGGAGTTCATCTAACAGCATCTTTAGAGGACCTATTTAAAATTAACTATCCCCCACTGTTAAAAAAGCTCTTTAACTTAATGAATTCATGGTCCCATCTTCCATTGTCATGGTTCGGAAGAATCAACTCTGTAAAAATGACGATATTACCGAAACTACTTTATTTATTTAGAGTACTACCAATACCGATCCCAGCTTATCATTTAAGAATAATACAAAGGAAAGTGTCGTCATTTATATGGGGAGCATCCAAACCAAGAATACAATTGCACACATTATATCTCCCCAAACTTAACGGAGGCCTAGGCTGTCCCAATTTTGCATATTACTATAGAGCCGCACATATAGCGAGTCTTGCTAAATACCATGCATATCAAGAAACCCCATTATGGGTATCAATTGAAGCCACGGAATGTGATCCTATTCCAATATCCAATTTATTATGGATCTCATCTAAAGACCGAAAAGACCTAAAAAATCCTATTACCAAACACTATATATCCCTTTGGGATAGATTCAAAAAGAGCAATCAATTACAATCTTTACACAATCCATTATTGTCATTTTATAGAAACCCTGCCTTCTATCCAGCATGGGTGTCCCCTAAATCTTTTAAAGAATGGACATCCCGAAATGTTCTAAATTTGTATAAATTTATACACTCATCGTCATTTATCCCTTTTACCACCCTTTGTGAAAAATATGGTTTACCACAATCGGAATTATTCAGATATTTCCAAATCAAAAATTTTTTCACACCCTTAGTCAACACATCACCCCAATTAGCACATATGTCCAGTTTTGAAAACATTTGTAAAAAGGATCCCCACGCTAGAGGAACAATTTCTACCTTATATTCTCACTTACTGGTCTATTCCAATAAAAATAGCCCGTCTTATGTCCAGAAATGGGAAGAAGACTTAGAGCGTACACTAGATATTTCTGATTGGAACCAAATATGGTCCACAGTTAAAACAGCTTCCCCTAATGTATTAGCGGTTGAAGCTAATTATAAAGTGATGACAAGGTGGTATTTGGTTCCATCTAGAGTGGCTAAATATGTACAAAACTATTCAGCACAATGCTTCCGAGGATGCTCAGATTTGGGCACTTTTTTTCATATCTGGTGGACGTGTCCATTAGCACAAACATTTTGGAAGGAAATATTCATAATTGCAACTAAAATGCTTGGTAAAACAGTTCCTGTTGATCCAGCAACAGCATTACTCAATTTGAAGCCTGAATTCATAACATATTCCCAATTTAAGTTGTTAGTGCAACTCTTCACAGCAGCTAAACAAACTTTAGCAAAAGCTTGGAAAACTCCAACATTAGTTCTAAATGAAACAAAAGCCAAAATGAATTATTATATGACCCATGCCAAGATGATAGCTATCGAAATGGACACGATCACCAGTTTTGAAAAGATTTGGCAACCTTGGATTACATATACCACGCCAACCCTTGACAAAAATGTGCTGCTGCCATGGTAACTCAAATGATAACTAATAATCAATAACCTGGATTAATTCTGATGGTAGTGGTGACTCTCGACCTAGCCTCGCGGACTCCCCTCTTCTTCTCTTCTAGCTTCTATACTCTCTTCTTCCCCCCTTTTTTCCTACTCACCTTCTTTCTCACTCTTTATAACTATTTCTTTGTACTACCCTCCCTTATGATTTTGAAGCTCTATATCTTATCTAATTGACAATCTCTTTGCTTGTCTAAAAAATGAATTGAGACAACAGTCTATATAAATACATAATAATTATTTTATTTTTTTTATTTTTTGAACAATTATACTAATATATTCTTCCCTTTTTTCTCTCATCATTTCACATGCTTTATTGCTTATAGTTATTTATATTGTCCCATTTCACTGTATATGATTGTATATCTGAACACTAGCAAACGAGCTTCCCTATGCTGAATGTGTTGTAATCTTTCTATGTTACTTGTATACATTCCTTGTACTTAAATAAAATACTTTTGACAAGAAATTTGAGCTGGGCACATCTATCTGTAGTTTTTTTGTTATCTCTATTCAAAGCACTTAGTCTCGTAGCTCTGTCCTGCCCCGTTCCTCTGTTATCAGCCTGATAACTTTTGAAAAGCTCTGCGAAGCCTGGAGGTAGACCTGTGTTTTCGGAGGAGGTTGCTATAAATAGATTAGCAGCCATCTAAACTATTCACAAGCACGCTCTGCATGTGTGGGGAGGGGGTGTGTGCTTTTCCTCCAATCAGCTTTCTCACAGTATCTAGCAATGATCTCCTCCTACAGATGAATGAAGAAGTAAAAAATCAAACAGGATGTGCACTTTCTAAACAGTAGGTAAAGGTGAAGACAGCAGATATACATGTAAAACTTATATATAGGGAGATTTGTTTAATCTCTGTGTATCATTTGAGGCTGTTCACTTCACTGGGTATAGGTGAGGGTTTACATCCTCTTTAATTCACATGTTATGGAGGTGCATCTTTACTGGAAGGGAGTTATCTCTACACTGAATAAGGTCTTTTAGGTTCACCTGCCTGAGGAATCAAAGCACTGTTGGGTATTTTGGGCAATCTTCCTGTGGAGGATATTCCAAAACAGGCCATGGCCAGGGCTCTGTTCCAGGCTTGTAAACTAATATTGCGATACTGGATATCCCCGACCCCCTACAGTAATGGAATGGATAGCTCAACTGGGAGATACCCTAATGCCCCGTACACACGGTCGGAAATTCCGACCACAAAATCCGTCAGATTTTTTCAGACGGATTTTGTTCGACACTGGTGTTGCATACACACGGTCGGACAAAGTTGTCGGAAAATCTGATCATTCTGAACGTGGTGACGTTCGTTGCGTACGACGGAACTACGTAGAGGCTAGTAGCCAATAGCTTTGGTCTTCTAATGTGATCTGAGCATGCGTGGCACTTTGTCCGTCGGAATTCACTACACACGATCGGAAAAAGTCTGATCGGACTTTGTTGTCGGAAAATTTGAGAGCAGGATCTCAAATTTTTTCCGGCGGAATTTCCGACGGAAAAAGTCCGATGGAGCCCACACACGGTCAGAGTTTCCGACAACATGGTCCGATAGGACATTTTCCGTCGGAAATTCCGACCGTGTGTATGGGGCATTAGACTGGAGAAGTATATATTTTAACACAGGGGGAGTTTCGGTAAATTTGATAAACCCTGGGCCCCATGGTTGGACACACCAGGGGACCTGGTCATGGACCGCTTGCTGATTAGGAGGGGGTGAGACTTCATCAACTCTAATGTGGTCTAGGTATGGTGTGATCGGGTTTCCAAATACTTTGGTGAATATACAATGTGATTTACTGAAGTTCACACATGGTTTTGAGTGAAGCAATGTTTATTATATGTTATGGTTGTACAATTGGAGTAGGCAGCAACAGTGGGGACCAACCTCCTTGGGCTGATCTGGGTACTGTTGTCAGACTGCTGAGTGGCGGTTGTTGCTACGTCCTCTTCCTGATCCAATGCCAAGAATGGCTGCGCATTGGAAATGTCTTGTGATGATAGATCGGAAAATATATCCTGTGACTCAAGCGGAGGGTATATGGTGGTGGTGGTGTTGGTGGTAGTGTCTTTGGGGGTGCACACTGCAGATTGAGAGGATGAGGAGGGTGCAGAAGAGTAAGGCTGAGTGAGCCACTCAACCAAGTCGGGTGCGTCCTTTGACGTAATCGAACGCACCTTCTGCAACTTCCCACTTTGGTTCAAGCCTGGTGCACCTGCCCTACCCCTACCACCCCTGTGGAAGGGCCTGCCTCTTCCTCTGCCTGTAATTTTTTAAATGACCCTGTGACAAAAGTCTCTAGAGAAGTGCGGTATATGTGGAAGAAGGTATATAACACCCCGCTTCAATCTGTCGTTTTGGGGGGCCACTGGTCTATCACACCAGTTATAATACTTTTTTATAATTGTGTTTGTCACTCTTTGTAGTATCGCTGCAGAACCGCTCAGCAGTCACAATGCTGCACAGTAGAAATACACTATACTATGCTTTCTATATTTGAGTATTTTATTATATTTAGTATATTATCAGTGTATTTCACCTCTATATACTATACACCTATACCAGTCCTTAACCACTTCCCGACCGCCCCATGTATATATACGTCAACAGAATGGCACGTACAGGCAGAATCACGTACCTGTACGTGACATTCTTCAGGCGGTTGGGGGGTCCGATCGGACCCCCCTCCGCCGGCGGGGACGGTCGGGATGGCTTCAGAAGCGATGCGGGACGAGGGGACGGCCAGTCGTTTCTGGCCACCCCCTCACGATCGCTCTGGCCAATGAGATGCTTCCCCTTCCTTCCCCTTCCTGTGTAATTGTAAACACAGGCAAGGGGAAGTGATGTCACGCTCCTCGTGTCGGTCTTTCTGACCGGGACGCCGAGCGGAGAAGACATCAGGTTAGTGCACCAACACTACACTGACACCAGGCACACATAGGCACATATTTCACCCCCCTGTCACCCCCTGATCACCCCCCAGATCACCCCCTGCCCCCCCAGTCACAGTGTCACTGATTGCAGTGATCATTTATTTTACTGATCACTGCATTTAGTGTCAGTGTGACTGCAATAACTGTCAGGGCAGTTAGTTTTAGGCCCCTTTAGGTCTAAGGTAGCCCCCTACCCCCCCCCAATAAAGGTTTAACCCCTTGATTGCCCCCTAGGTAACCCTTTCACCCCCTTTTGCCAGTGTCACTAAGCGATCGTTTTTTTGATCGCTCTATTAGTGTCACTGGTGCCGCTAGGTAGCCAGTTTTTTTTTTAGGTAACCGCCAGGTTTATATAGGATTATAAATAGGTTTATAGGTCAGGTACCCCCATATTACAACCTAAATAAAGGTTTTAACCCCTTGATTGCCCCTAGAGTTAACTCTTTCACCAGTGATCACAGTATAAGTGTCACTGGTGACGCTGGTTAGCCAGTTAGTTATTTAGTTATTTAGGTTCCCCGTCAGGTTTTTATATAGTGTCAGGTACCCCCATATATTACCTAATAAAGGTTTTAACCCCTGATTGCCCCTAGTTAACCCTTTCACCAGTGATCACCGTATAACTGTTACGGGTGACGCTGGTTAGTTAGCTTGTTTTTTTATACTGTCAGGGCACCCGCCATTTATTACCCAACTATCGGTTTAACCCCCTGATCGCCCGGCGGGTGATATCAATTAGGTTTTAGGGTCAAATAAGGTCTGCGTCGCCCCAGGTTAGTGCCAGTACCGCAAACACCCACGCGCAAAGCATACACCTCCCTTAGTGGTATAGTATCTGAACAGATCAATATCTGATCTGATCAGATCTATACTAGCGTCCCAGCAGTTTAGGGTTCCAAAAAACGCATTGTTAGCGGGATCAGCCCAGATACCTGCTAGCACCTGCGTTTTCCCCCTCCGCCCAGCCCAGCCCAGCCCACCACAAGTGCAGTATCGATCGATCACTGTCACTTCCAAAACACTAAGCACACATAACTGCAGCGTTCGCAGAGTCAGGCCTGATCCCTGCGATCGCTAACAGTTTTTTTGGTAGCGTTTTGATTCTCTCGCCAGCAGCCTAGGAGCTTTTTTTCCTGTGAATCTCACTAGTGTACTACTAAATTTAGAGCCCAAAATGGCAAATCGCAAGTACACTAGTGAACAGGCCTACTTGTTTCTGAGTATGTCAGATAGTGAAGAGGAGGTCACTCATCTGTCAGAATCAGGCTCAGAATACGATCCAGTAGACGACAGCGGCTCCATGACAGATAGCTCTGGCGACGAAGGTGTGGTCCCTGCTAAGGTCAGGCGTACCCGATCCCGATCTTCTGATGTTGTTGAGGTGCAGGAACCGCAGGTCTCTCGTATGGAGCAGAGAAGTACTAGCGCCGCTATTCCTTCTGGTGAACTGGCAAGCACCAGCGGCCTAGTACACCCTGGACGTAGTCAAACCAGCACTGCAGTAACACTTGGTGACGTGGCGAGTCCCATAAGTGCAGTTCAAGCTGGCGAGGTGGCAAGCACAAGTAGTGTCCCGCTGCCACCAAGAAGAAGACAAAGGCAGGTCCGTCGATCACATAGTGTCCTTCCTGCAGAATTCGCCAATCCTGATTGGGTGCCCACCACTTCTTCAGGACCCGTACTTCCCCCATTCACTGGCCAACCCGGTATTCAGGTGGAAACAGCTGATTTTAAGCCATCCGATTTTTATTCGCTGTTTTTCACGGAAGATCTCTATAGATCTATTGTGGACCAAAGTAATATATACGCTGGTCAATACATCGCCGCTAATCCCCAAGTGCCTTCCCTTGCCAGAGATTGGAAACCAATTACGGTTTCCGAATTTAAGACCTTTCTGGGCCTTTCCCTCAACATGGGCATACACAAATTCCCGACTCTGAGGTCTTATTGGTCCACCTCACCGCACCACCAAATGCCCGTGTTCTCTTGCTCCATGTCCAGGGCACGATACGAGATGATTTTGCGGTTCATGCACTTCAGTGACAATGAACTTTGTCGTCCTCGTGGAGACCCTGAATTTGATCGGCTCTACAAAATTCGGCCCCTCATAAACCACTTCAACCAATGTTTTGCAGCCTTGTTTACGCCCAATCAAGTTGTCTGCGTTGACGAGTCCCTGATTAAGTTTTCTGGCCGCTTGTCTTTCAAACAGTTCCTTCCCAGCAAGCGTGCCAGATACGGGGTCAAGCTCTACAAGCTCTGTGACAGGGCAACAGGCTATACGTGGAGCTTTTCGGTTTATGAGGGAAAAGATAGTTACGTAGAGCCGGAGAACTGTCCAGATTACATAGGGAGCGCTGGCAAGATAGTGTGGAACTTGGCGTCACCCTTATTCAGAAAGGGGTACCACTTGTACGTGGACAATTATTACACGAGCGTGCCACTGTTTAGTCACTTGTTTGATCAGCAGATTGGAGCATGTGGCACCGTGCGACCTAATCGCCGGGGCTTTCCCCAGCGGCTGGTAGATTCCCGTCTTAGGCTGGGGGAGAGAGCCTGCTTGAAGTGTAATAACTTGCTCGCTGTGAAGTGGAGGGATAATAAGAATGTTTTCCTTCTTACCTCCCTTCATGCAGACACGACAGTCCAAATTCGTACGGCGGCTGGTGTTGTGACGAAACCCCTCTGTGTCCACGAATACAACCTTAATATGGGGGGGGTGGACCTCAACGACCAGTTGTTGGCGCCGTACCTAGTTGTCCGTAAGGCTAGACGCTGGTACAAAAAAGTGTCTATTTATTTATTCCAATTGGCTTTGCTGAATGCTCATGTGCTATACGGAGCTTCAGGCGGGACGTTACCCTTCCTTGAATTCCAGGGAGCGGTTGTCATGGAACTCCTGTATCCAGGCGATTCCACACCTCAACATCCCCTACCAAATGCAGTAAGCCGGCTGCATGAGAGGCATTACCCTTATGTCCTCCCGAGTACCCCTACCCAACGAGCCCCCCAAAAAAGATGTCGTGTCTGTAGCAAGCACGGATGTAGGCGTGACAGCCGTTATTATTGTCCACGCTGTCCTGACAATCCTGGTCTCTGCGTTGGTGAATGTTTTGAACGCTACCACTCACTAGTGAGGTTTTAGCGTAGGGTACAGCATTTCACAGGCTAGGATACACTTTCACAGGGTCTCAAGAATGCCATCGCATTTTGAGACCCGACCGTTGCAGTTAAAATTATAGTTACAGGGTCTCAAGAATGCCATCGCATTTTGAGACCCGACCGTTACAGTTAAAATTATAGTTATAGTTTAAAAAAAAAAGTGTAAAAAAAAAAAAAAAAAAAAAAAAGTACAAAAAACAAAAAAAAAAAAAAAAAATATAAAATAAAAAACCAAAAATAGTTGTCGTTTTATTGTTACTCTCTCTCTCTCTCTCTCTCTATTGTTGCTCTTTTTTACTCTATTCTGCAATGTTTTATTATGTTTTATCATGCTTGCTTTTCAGGTATGTTTTATTGTTAACCATTTTTTTGTTTTCAGGTGCGCCATTCAGTTGCAGCGCGGATTTATTTATCTTGACAGCAACAGCGTTTGCTCCCACGATACATAAAGCCGCGACTCCAACACTGTAGGAGGTGATTTCACCACCACAGTTAAAAAAAAGAGCATATATGCCGAAGCATGGGGCAGCAGAGGGCGGAGGAGCGATTTTGCTCCTAATGCCACGTACATACGGTCGAAAAAAGTGCGACCATGTGTACGTGGCATAACTTTTTTTGCGGGAGGATGCCCCCATGCTTCGGCATATATATATTTTAGGCACCGGTTGCGTTAACAAAATGTTTTATTTTTTACTATGTTTTTTTTTTTGGTATTTGCTTTGCAGGTATGGTATGGTAAGGTCTTACTGTTATACTCTAATGTTACTTTGTTTTAATGTTACTAATATTGCGATACTGGATATCCCCGACCCCCCTACAGTAATGGAATGAATAGCTCAACTGGGAGATACCCTAACGCCCCGTACACACGGTCGGAAATTCCGACCACAAAATCCGTCAGATTTTTTCAGACGGATTTTGTCCGACACTGGTGTTGCATACACACGGTCGGACAAAGTTGTCGGAAAATCTGATCATTCTGAACGTGGTGACGTTCGTTGCGTACGACGGAACTACGTAGAGGCTAGTAGCCAATAGCTTTGGTCTTCTAATGTGATCTGAGCATGCGTGGCACTTTGTCCGTCGGAATTCACTACACACGATCGGAAAAAGTCTGATCGGACTTTGTTGTCGGAAAATTTGAGAGCAGGATCTCAAATTTTTTCCGGCGGAATTTCCGACGGAAAAAGTCCGATGGAGCCCACACACGGTCGGAGTTTCCGACAACATGATCCGATAGGACATTTTCCGTCGGAAATTCCGACCGTGTGTATGGGGCATTAGACTGGAGAAGTATATATTTCAACACAGGGGGAGTTTCGGTAAATTTAATAAACCCTGGGCCCCATGGTTGGACACACCAGGCCTGGCCCCAGGGGACCTGGTCATGGACCGCTTGCTGATTAGGAGGGGGTGAGACTTCATCAACTCTAATGTGGTCTAGGTATGGTGTGATCGGGTTTCCAAATACTTTGGTGAATATACAATGTGATTTACTGAAGTTCACACATGGTTTTGAGTGAAGCAATGTTTATTATATGTTATGGTTGTACAATTGGAGTAGGCAGCAACAGTGGGGACCAACCTCCTTGGGCTGATCTGGGTACTGTTGTCAGACTGCTGAGTGGCGGTTGTTGCTACGTCCTCTTCCTGATCCAATGCCAAGAATGGCTGCGCATTGGAAATGTCTTGTGATGATAGATCGGAAAATATATCCTGTGACTCAAGCGGAGGGTATATGGTGGTGGTGGTGTTGGTGGTAGTGTCTTTGGGGGTGCACACTGCAGATCGAGAGGATGAGGAGGGTGCAGACGAGTAAGGCTGAGTGAGCCACTCAACCAAGTCGGGTGCGTCCTTTGACGTAATCGAACGCACCTTCTGCAACTTCCCACTTTGGCTCAAGCCTGTTGCTCCTTCCCTACCCCTACCACCCCTGCGGAAGGGCCTGCCTCTTCCTCTGCCGGTAATTTTTTAAATGACCCTGTGACAAAAGTCTCTAGAGAAGTGCGGTATATGTGGAAGAAGGTATATAACACCCCGCTTCAATCTGTCGTTTTGGGGGGCCACTGGTCTATCACACCAGTTATAATACTTTTTTATAATTGCGTTTGTCACTCTTTGTAGTATCGCTGCAGAACCGCTCAGCAGTCACAATGATGCACAGTAGAAATGCACTATACTGTGCTTTCTATATGTGAGTATTTTATTATATTTAGTATATTATCAGTGTATTTCACCTCTATATACTATACACCTATACCAGTCCTTAAAAGGACTTTTGTGGACCTAATAGTAGCTAGCTAGTGTATTACAGACTATCCCTGCTCCAAACGCCAACCTTTCCCTACACTGAGAAATGACAGCTGCACAATCGCTGAGCACTGCACTACAATATGCTTTCTATATTTGAAAGAAAGTATATTATCAGTGTATTTCACCTCTATATACTGTACACCTATACCAGTCCTTAAAAGGACTTTTGTGGACCTAATAGTAATAGCTAGTGATTAGACTGACTGTCCCTGCTCCACACAGCGTCCTTTCCCTACACTGACAAAAGACAGAATGTAAAATGGCCGCCAGATCAGGTCTATTTATAAGGTAGGGGGTATGTCCATGTGCTTAAATGTCTCAATTGGCTGTCCTGTACACCATGATGGATGTGTCATGGGTCAAAGTTCTTCACAATGTAAACGAATATGGCCGCCGCGAACAGCGACATAAATCTGCTGGTTTGGCGAATCGCGAACAAGCAAAGTTCGCCGCGAACCGACCGCCGGGTGAACCGCAAGGCCATCTCTATCAGCAATGACTACTGGACCACGATTTCCAAAATCATAGTTTGCCTTGACCAGGGCTTCCTGATTGGCTTCATACCCAACCAGAACCACAGCTTTGGTTTTCCCAAAATAAAATGTGAAGAATGTTCCATAAGTCTTTGCTAACTGAAAAATAGGAATCGTATAACAATTATTTATGAATTTTAACAGTAACCGGACAAAAACAAAAAAAAAAAACAATTAGATCAGTTACTTGCAGTTTGATAAAATGAATACACGGTGGCAGAGCATAAAAAGATAAATTAAATTTAAAAGTTTGCTATTGGGA
Source organism: Lithobates sylvaticus (assembly GCA_028564925.1). Classification (NCBI taxonomy): domain Eukaryota; kingdom Metazoa; phylum Chordata; class Amphibia; order Anura; family Ranidae; genus Lithobates; species Lithobates sylvaticus. Next base: position 221,403,296 of record CM053031.1, on the reverse strand, counting down.
GTTTGCAGGAATATTGAATGTACAATATTTGTGTGGAGTTTTTGTCTTATTTTACCACAACTCATCATAAATTGACTATTTGTACTTTTGGGATTAATCGTTGGTATTAATACATCATTTATAGATTTGCAAAGGTAGGAGAACCCCCTCTCACCTTCTATCTGGGGATAACTCCACAGAGGAATACAAAATATAGGGTGATGCTGTAGCTTTTGCAGACAGGTACTACTTTCATTGCACTACTAGAATAAGCAAGAAACTCATGGAGACTCGTATTTCAAACATTTGTATTTTTGTGTATTTTTCTCCAGATGTTTACCCCTTCATGATGAAGGTAAAACAAATCTTAACGTATAACTTTGACAAGTTAGTAAAACTGTGCATATCATGTCATCAGGAGTGATAATGTGTGATAAATTGAATGGTGACAGGTGCGTAGATGTCTAATAATTCTAAATATAGATGAGGTCAGCCAGGTGTACAAGGATATAATAAGACCTATATTATTTACTATTCTGTGCAACTTATGGCATAGCAAAAGGATTGTACCAACACATTTTTTTTTGTTTATAAAATCTGAAATTGGTTTAACATTAATTAAGTGTAACATGTATCTGTAATAAAAAAAACTGTATGGGGTTGGAAAGAAAAAGATTTTCCAACCGACGGTGAAAAATAACAAGACTTGATGGTCTTAAACTCAGTCTTTGTGAGCTAGAAACAGGGTTTATGAAAATATATATATAAAAAAAAAGACAATAAACAGGAAGCGTCTCTTTAGTGATATAATATGTAACGACTGAGTGGGACAAATCATATAAGAATAGGGCGAGTAGCCACAACAATTATCATGGGTATGAATAGCTGTGCAACTTTTAACCAATACCTACAATTTTAAAGGATCTGTAAATGATTCTGAACTGAGAAAAACTAGTAAATCAAGATGTGGGGCCAGACTTCTAGTGGAGCCAAAAAATTCCACCCTGGTTCAGAATAATTATAATTGATTAATGTATATGTTATCTGAATCAAATTGTATATCATATGTTGATGTCCAGAGCCCATCAAATATAGTGGGTGAAAGTGACAGACCCCACCGACGCTTAGGTCCCATCAGCATTCAAGTTATTAGAATGAGACACCAAAAAAAACCTTGAAAAAAAAAAAAAAAAGAAAAAAAAAATTGGAGATATGTCCACTGTTGCATACGGAGTTGCTATAAAGGAATATAACTTATGAGACGCTTCCATTAGGAACTGGAAGTAAACATAACTATTTAGTTTTCTCAATGGCAGTCGGCTTTTCCTTTATAGTACAAATGATGGCTGTGTTCGGTTATAAATGATTATAAAAAATTCTGTTCTGAGTCTGTTAATGTAATGTGGAAAAAATATAAATGTTAATGGTTGTAATACCATTTTATGGTTGTAGATGTCAGTGTATCCTCATCTTCTGGTTGGGTTTGGTCATTCAAGCTGTGAAAAATAACTTTACATACAGTTAGTACATAGGGTTTATATCCCAGTTTATATATAATCGTGTGTTTTGCGAACAGTTTTATAACCCTACTCAGGCCACTCAGATAAATCAGGATGAGTGGACATTAACGAGAATAATTGTAGAAAAAAATAAAATAAAAAAAATAAAAAAAGATATATATAAAAAAATATATAAAAATAAAGTTTTATAAATCTATATCTATATCTATATCTATCTATCTATCTATCTATCTATCTATCTATCTATCTATATATATATATATATATATATATATATATATATATATATATATATATAAACACGTAAACATACACAAATATATGGTCAACAGAAAATTGTAAAAAAAAAGAGGAAAGAAGAATGGTCTTCTGGTTATCTCTCATAAAAAATTGTTAATTCTCTTCAGTTCCATTGACCTGCTTCATGTCTGGTTCTACATCTGTCACCTCTTGAAGCAGGAGTGTTCCAGATAGGAGCTGGACGCGGTGTAGCTGGCATGCGTGGGAGATTACTGGGGTCGAGAAGGCCTAATTTGGTCAGGGTATCTTGACCTTCAGTGATAGTGGTGGCAATGTAGGTTGTGCCATTGTGAGGAATAATTAATTTAAATGGAAAACCCCATCTGTACCGAATTCTTGCTGTTGAGAGCACAGAAGTGATTTCTTTCATTTTCTGGCGTCTTTCCAGTGTTGCTTGGGAGATGTCTGGATAGATCTGCAGCTGTATATCATATAATGTGATATTTTTAATGCCACGTGCAGCACGCATTATTCCTTCTTTGATTAAGAAGTCTTTCATACATAATATAATGTCTCTGGGCAGTTTATCTGGAGGGGGTTTGGCCCTTAGTGCACGATCACTACGATCACATATGAAGGATCATGGTTCTTGTTCTGGCAAAAAGAGACTGGAATAATTTTGAGAAGTATGCGATTAAATCTGTGATCGGCACTTGTGGACTTTTGGATTTCTGTTTAAAATTTTGTGAAAAGTTTAGTATATAGCGTATCTAAACTGATGTCCAGATCTGCCTTTGTAAGAGGAACGTGCTCACAGCTTTTTGATGAATTTGAGTCCAGCTGCTGCAGGTCTGTTGCAGGAGAAGAGGAGGCAGATGAAGTGGGCAGGGAGCCAGCAGCATTTTTTGCTCCTGTGATCTCAGAAGATAATGTGTGAGAGACTTCTGATGGCCCCCATGTCTCCTCTTCCTGGAATTCGACATGCACAGGTAAGTATGGATAGGGGTGTTCCATTTGTGGGCTGATTGCAGCAGTATATGTGCCCTATTTAGTGGCTGAGAGCCCTCTGAGGAGCTGAGCTCTCTTTAGAAGTGCCACCACGCATGCGCCCCCTTACACACATTTATTCTTAAAGTGATTATAAAGGCAGAATGCTTTTTATCTTAATGCATTCTATGCATAAGATAAAAAGCCTTCTGTGTGCAGCAGCCCCCCTCAGCCCCCCTCAGACCCCATAATACTTACCTGAGCTGTCTATCCAGCGATTGGCTGAGACACAGCAGCGGCACCATTGGCTCCTGTCGCTGTCAATCAAAGTCAGTTAGCCATTCAGGAGATAGAGGGGACAGGGCCAAACCACAGCCCCATATCTGAATGGACACACAGAGCTGCAGCTCGGCTCGGGTGCCCCCAAAGTAAGCTGCTTGCTGTGGGAGTACTTGACAGGAGGGAGGGGCCAGAAGCATCAAAGTGGGACCCAAGAAGAAGAGGATCCAGGCTGCTCTGTGCAAATCCACTGCACAGAGCAGGTAAATATAACATGTGTGTTATTTAAAAAAAAAAAAAAAAAAATGAGAGTTCAGTATCACCTTTAGTCTCTTTGTCAATCGCAGTAATAGCTATGTAAAAAACATTTCTTTCCTTAATCTTTTATTCTTTTTAATGTTTTTTTTTTTTGTAATGTAAATATGCTTCTTAAATTATTATTTAGTTTAATGTAATTCAAATCATTTAAATATAACCCTTTATAAATATATAATTAAAATAATATTTAACCACTTGCCGACTGGCTCGCGCCGATATACGTCAGCAAAATGGCCCTGCTGCGCAAATCACTGTACCCGTACGGTGGCTCCTTTAAGAGCCAGCCACCCGCGATCGTGGGCATGAGAGCCAGAACGGCTCTGACAGGGGAGGGGAGACAGATCATCTGTTCCTACTAAGTAGGAACAACGATCTGGCTCCTACTCTAGTCAGTCCCATCCCCTAACAGTTAGCAACACATCTAGGGAACACATTAAAACCCTTGATCGTCCCCTAATGTTAACCCCTTCCCTGCCAGTGATATTTACACAGTAATCATTTTGCATTTTTATAGCACTGATTACTGTATAAATGTCAATGGTCCCAAAAAAGTGTCAAAAGTGTCCGATCTGTCCACCGCAATGTCGCAGTTCCGATAAAAATCACTGATCGCCTCCATTACTAGTAAAAAAATTATAATAATAAAAATGCCATAAATCTAGTCCCTATTTTGTAGACCCTATAACGTTTTCGCAAACCTATCAATATACACTTATTGTAATTTTTTTTACCAATAATATATGTAGAAGAATACATATCAGCCTAAACCGATGAAAAATTAGGGGGATATTTATTAAAGCAAAAAGTAAGAAATATTGTATTTTTTTTCAAAATTGTCATCATTTTGAACCATACACATCATATCATAATAACTATACGTGTTTGATGGCATTATTTCTAAAAGCATATGGACAATTATCCACATTCAATAAAATAGGATAATTTATACATCAGCATACAGTATACAATCACTGACAACATCATCTAGCATTGTAGGTTGTAGTTAAACTATTCCAGGATAGTGTTGACATGTTTTGCAGACAGTGTCTGCTTTTTCAGGACCAAAGTAATCAGCAATTTCCATATGATTATAGTCAGATGATTTTACCCATCTTGATGATGGATAAAATGAAACATAATAGGTAAATACTGTACATTATGGCCCAAGCATATACATGTAGCCAGGTGCTTGGTTTAAATACAAAGAGCAATCTAGGGTGCATTGCTGCATCGCTTTCTGTGTCTCCACCAGACTTCAGGCTGAATGGCTTGGCACTGACTTACCTCAGTCCACCAGGGGTTGCTGACGAGCAGAAGGAGCTCCAGAAACTTGAATGCTGGCGGCATTGGGCTGCAGGAATTGGAGTTCAGAGGAGTCATACTGTAATTCAATATATTCATATATATATATATATATATATATATATATACACAGTCTCGTGTGTGTATATATATATATATATATATATAAATACTGTGCATCCAGTGTAGCCTATGTCTACAGTGCATTCCGTGGTGTGCTGTTTCTAATACACTTCAGGCGGTGTATTATTATATATATATATATATATATATATATATATATATATATATATATATATATATATATATATACAGTCTAGTATATATCCAGTTTCTCACAAAAGTGAGTACACCCTCATATTTTTGTAAATATTTTATTATATCTTTTCATGTGACAACCCTAAAGAAATTAAACTTTGCTAAAATGTAAAGTAGTTAGTGTACAGCTTGTATAACAGTGTAAATTTGCTGTCCCCTCATAATAACTTAACACACAGCCATTAATGTCTAAACCGCTGGCAACAAAAGTGAGTACACCCCTAAGCGAAAATGTCCAAATTGGGCCCAAAGTGTCAATATTTTGTGTTGCCACCATTATTTTCCAGCACTGCCTTAACCCTCTTGGGCATGGTGTTCACCAGAGCTTCACAGGTTGCCACTGGAGTCCTCTTCCACTCCTCCATTACGACATCACAGAGCTGATAGATGTTAGAGACCTTGCGCTCCTCCACCTTCCGTTTGAGGATGCCGCACAGATGCTCAATAGGGTTTAGGTTTGGAGACATGCTTGGCCAGTCCATCACCTTTACCCTCAGCTTCTTTAGGAAGGCAGTGGTTGTCTTGGAGGTGTGTTTGGGGTCGTTATGTTGGAATACTGCCCTGTGGCCCAGTCTCCGAAGGAAGGGGATCATGCTTTGCTTCAGTATGTCACAGGACATGTTGTTCCCTCAATGAACTATAGCTCCCCAGTGCCGGCAGCACTCATGCATCCTCAGACAATGACACTCCCACCCACCATCATGCTTGACTGTAGGCAAGACACACTTGTCTTTGTACTCCTCACCTGGTAGCCACCACACACAATTGAGACAATCTAAAACAAATAAGTCTCATCAGACCACAGGACATGGTTCCAGTAATCCACGTCCTTAGTCTGATTGTCTTCAGCAAACTATTTGCGGCCTTTCTTGTGAATCATCTTTAGAAGAGGCTTTCTTCTGGGATGGCAGCCATGCAGACCAATTTGATGCAGTGTGCGGCATATGGTCTGAGCACTGACAGGCTGACCCCCCACCCCTTCAACCTCTGCAGCACTCATACATCTATTTCCCAAAGACAACCTTCGGATATGACCCTGAGCATGTGCACTCAACTTCTTTGGTCGACCATGGCGAGCCTGTTCTGAGTGGAACCTGTACTGTTAAACCACTGTATGGTCTTGGCCACTGTGCTGCAGCTCAGTTTCATGGTCTTGGCAATCTTCTTATAGCCTAGGCCATCTTTATGTAAAGCAACAATTCTTTTTTCAGATCCTCAGAGAGTTATTTGCCATGAAGTGCCATGTTGAACTTCCAGTGACCAGTATGAGAGAGTGAGAGCGATAACACCAAATTTAACACACCTGCTCCCCATTCACACCTGAGACCTTGTAACACTAACGAGTCACATGACACCGGGGAGGGAAAATGGCTAATTGGGCCCAATTTGCACATTTTCACTTAGGGGTGTACTACAGTATGTCACATGAAAAGATATAATAAAATATTTACAAAAATGTGAGGGGTGTACTCAGTTTTGTGACATACTGTAGATAGGATTTCTTGGGTATGAGTGATTAATTGATTTGAGTTATTTTTGAGTTTATAAACACGGGTGGGTTTTATTGATTGATTCAGTTTGCGGGCAAACATTGTAGAATATGCATTGCTAGATAGGAAAAATTTTGCTTTTGACCAGCGGAGTGCCTTTTCTGCTTTAAATGTGAGTAATGAGTTTAATTAATTTCTTTACAAAAATGTGAGGGGTGTACTCACTTTTGTAAGATACTGGGGTTATTTACGAAAAGGCAAATCCACTTTGCCCTACAAGTGCAAACTACAGCCCCATACACACGGTCGGACAATCCGCGGACCAGGTCGGTCGGATTTTGTCCGTCGTACTTTGTCCGATGTTGGTGTTGCGTACACACGGTCGGACTACGTTGTCGGAATATCCGGTCCGGAAGAACGTCGTGACGTAAGTCGTCATCCACGAGATTACAAAAGGGAAGTTCAGCACCACGTCAGGCACCCGTTGGGCTCCTTCTGCTGATCCCGTGTTTATCGAGAGTTAGTGGAAGTTTGGTGACTTAAGATTCGCGCTTCTCAGTTTTCTGACTCAGATCGTTACTGCTCTTCAGTTTGTGCTTGTCGTGCGTATCTGTTTATTAGTGCGTGTAGTCAGTTCGCATTTGTTGGTCATTGCGGCCTATATCTTGATATAGGACGCTTTGATTTTCACTGCTTATTGTCTGCTCGTTGCTGGTATTCATTTCGTTCTTTCAGGCCTTGCTGTTTATCGGTGCTTTCTGTTTGTCCGTTCTGACCAGCCGACCTTTTGTGACCTTGTGAGCGATGTTTCCCGTGCGTACTCGTCGCCGAGTTCGTGCTGTACGCGGAATTGGTGTCGGGCTTTTAGCTTTGAGCCAAGACCCGTCCATGAACAGAGTGACGAGGAGTATGTGGACCAAGAATTGGTTGCTTCAGCGTGACCAATTCTCGCACATGCCTTTGCTTCGTGAGATCCGGGAGAATAATCCTGATGATTTCAGGAACTTTCTCAGGATGACGGACCCCGATTTTCACCGTCTTTTGGCTTTGCTGACCCCCTTTATCAGCCGGCAGGATACCTGCATGAGACAAGCCATTACTCCGGAGCAGAGGCTTGTTGCCACGTTGAGGTACTTGGCGACAGGGAGAAGTCTTCAGGATTTGAAGTTCTCTTCAGGTATCTCTCCCCAGGCCCTGGGAATCATTATTCCAGAGACCTGTTCTGCCATCATTCAGGTCCTGCAGGAGGACTATATTAAGGTAACATTTCTACTTGACTATTCCCTTCTATGTATGCTCTGTTTGCTAATGTCTTCTATTTTTGACCTCCTTCCCTAATTACCATGATTGCAATATGTTCTAATATGCTGTGCCCCTTTTCTCCTTCATGCATTTTTCCCTTCACTTACCTCCCCAGCATGCTCTTCTGCCCCAATAGACACCTATGGCCTAGTCACTTAATCAATGTCTTTTGTCTGCTGCATAGTATTGTTTGCCCCCAAACACCCCCTAAAATATGCACAAATGTTTGCTGTGTGGTTTACTTCATGTAGAGCCCCTTTAGAATTTTTTTTTTTTGGTGGGGGGGGGGGGGGGGTGGCAAACTCATTAGGAACCCCCTCCCCCAACTGCTCTGTCAGATGGTACCAATCCTTTATCTGCTGGCTTTCCCAAGGTCCATACACACTATATACCTACCTCTTTATAGTGGGCATCTTTAGGGATGAATTCAGCAAAGCATGTAGTGCAAGGGGCTGCCTCCATACATTCCATTTCCTAATTTTTTGTCTTCTTTCCCTCCTATTAGCTTGCTTGGTAATTTCAGAATGTCACAATGTGCCTGCCTTTTTTTGGGGGGGGGGGGGGGGGGGTTGAAATGTTATTTTATCTTTCCTGGGGGCTGCCAATAGTGTTAAGTACAGAGGGTCTGGCCAAACTAGCACACATTATTGAGCCATTTGCCAATCAATGAAGTGCAGAGGGTTACCTGTCCCCCCCCCCCCCAAAACCCTAGTTATTGCCAATGGCCCATCAGAAGTGGGGGGATTGATGGGGGGTGAGTAATCTGTGAAGGGGAGCCTCTACTTTTCTGTGCAAATACTTTCCAGCCTCCAATTTTATACAATGCTCTTGTTCCAAGATGTTGATTGTCTAATCTGCTTGCAATGTTTAAGTGCAAAGTGACTAATTTTTTTTACTTGTTTCACTCCACAGTTCCCTTCCACACCACAGGAATGGCAGACTGTGGCCTCCCACTTTGCCAGCCGTTGGGACTTTCCTAACTGCGGAGGGGCAATTGATGGGAAACACGTCCGCATCGTCCCACCGCCCAACTCGGGGTCCTACTATTATAATTATAAAGGGTTTAATAGTGTAGTGATGTTGGCGGTGGTGTCGGCAACATACGAGTTTATGTATGTGGACGTGGGGATGAACGGCCGGATCTCGGATGGTGGTGCCATTACGCACACGGAGTTCTACTGGCGTCTCCAAAGTGGCAGTCTGTGCTTGCCACCTCCAGAGGAGAATGCCGAAGGACTCCCCTTCGTCTTTGTCGCAGATGAAGCGTTTGCGTTGACTCCCCATGTGATGAGGCCGTTCCCGATGAGGACCCTCACCCCGGACCAGAGGGTCTTCAACTACAGGCTGTCCAGAGCCAGAAGAGTGGTGGAGAACACTTTTGGCATCCTGGCCAGCCGCTTCCGCCTGTTCCTGACGGCATTTAACTTGGCGGAATACAAACTGAACCACATAGTTCTTGCCTGTTGCATATTGCACAACTTCCTCAAAAGACATAACAGGAACTATGTGGTGCCCGTTGGCCCAGATGTGGAGGGCCCTCCAAATGCGGACCTCACAGCCCTTCAAGTGGCACGTCCAGGCTTGCTTTGTGTACTTTGTGGGTAGGGGGGCCATTGCTCTGCCTGACGATGTGTGAGAGGCATTTTTTAATAAATCTGATATTTTAACCAACCTATGATTTCTTGTCATTTCAGTCTTCTTTTTAGCTTATTTTACCTTGACATTTTTTCCCTTTGCCTTCGACAGTGGGAATGCACTTTCTGGGCAAAAGGAGGTAACAGTCTCTTCTTCCCAAAAAGATTATTCTCATGTTGTGTGTTTGCTTCCTAATCTTTGGTCTAGAGAAGGTTTGTACTGCATAACTGACACCCAAAATACTCCTTTTCATCACCAGGTCTGTGTATTCTCAAAAATGCTGTGCTCCGTGTTTTCGTACAAAGCACTGTGGGTGTCATTTACATAAGTCAAATCCGCTATGCTCTACAAGTGCATTGAAAAAGTTCCCTGGGCAAGACAATTGCAGTGCAAAGTGGATTTGCCTTTAGTAAATAACACCCATTGCCCCCCATATCCTTTACATTTTACATACATAATGCATTGTGTTTTTTAAATAAGGAAGCCACACATTTAGAAAAATGAAAAAGTTTACTTGGAAAACATTCACAAGTGCGTTTACAATCTTCACGCCAAAACTGACAACATCTTGGTTATTTACAACATTGTTTACAAACATTCCGCAATTGGTAAAACCAGGCATGGAGCTAACCAGAACCTATGAACTAGGAAAGTTTAACTTTGTAAAGTGAAGACAAGATCAGACATGACTATATGTTCAAAGTGTGTTTGATCTTGCCTTCATCACATGGGGGGGTCACCCCCGAAAAGTGGAAATTTCGAACATGCACACAATTTGGGTCTGAAAATGGTCATTAGATGGTAAAACACATGCCTAGAAGCTTCAAAAGTGCCATTTTCCATCATGGGGATGAATGGACGTTTTTTGGGGGTGCAACCCCTTCACCACAACCACTTTCGTAGTTCGTAAAGTGGTTGCACCCCCTAAAAAACGTTGGCATTCATCCACCATGATGGGAGCTAGCACATGTGGACACAATGTGTGCATGTTCCAAATTTCACACAGTTCTTAAGTTGCAAATGTGTTCAGAAGCTGGCACAAATGTGTGTTAATTACTTGGTGCGTTTTCATATTTTTCCTAAAACATCAATGATGTTCTTCAATTTTTGTTGAACATCATTGATGTTTTGCTTTATGTAATCTAGATCTCTATTGCAGACCATTATCTCTCCGATGAGTACGTGGGCACTCTCTGTGGTAAAGTGCGATTTTTCTTCCACAACATCCACGTCACCTAAAAACCACAAACAAACAAAAATGGGGTGTTGGAAATGAGGCAGCCATACATGGATTAGCTTACCAGTAGCTGTGTTCTCCCACACTCACCTGTTGTGGTGACAATTTCTCCAAGTTCGATGATCTCTCCTTCCTCCTCCTCCTCCTCTGCTTCTGCTCTTTCCCCTTTTTTGGGAGGTGTTGGTTTGGGGGTTTCCTCAGACGGCCCAAGTTTTCGCTCCCCTATGAGAATGTACAAAAGGAAGATTTAGCAACACAATCTATTGAGGGCAGAAATAGGAAATGACAAACATTGGTTGAAAGTGACGGACACTATTTTAGTTTGGCCAGTTACAAATGCCAACTACATGAATGTAGTCACTTTGTAAAGGTGCTAAACTGACTAGCTTTTTGGTAGAAGTTTGTGTGATGGAGACACCCCTCTAGTATCCACTGGAGCACATGTGTGGAAAAGCCTAATAAAAAGGGGGTTTGGGTGTCCCAGCACTAGTGCTCTAGAGTCCAGATGGGTAAACAGCTACTGGGTGACCTCTCCTTTACATTGAATAAATTGGCTTTACATTCTTGATGACATTTCTAGTGAGAACAAACTTCCTTTCCCCCAAAAAAACACCAAACATCGTATTATAAGTGGCCGAACGATCGAGGTTGCGTACGATCGAATGGACACACACACACGACCATGACAGTGGCAGAAAGATTGAGGCTGAGTACGATCGAATGCACAGACGAACCTGAAAGTGGCCATTTTGGAATGTACAACTTTGTAAAAATCAAACCACAATGGAGCAGTATGCAAGCAAGAAATCAAACACAAAACCCAACTACTTACTTTTTTGAAGAATTCGCTTGATCTTTCTGTACTGATCGGCCTCCCTCAGTTTCAGGTCTGACCAGCGTTTCCTCAGTTGCTCCTTGGATCGTTGTACCCCAAACTGATTGTACAGCCTTCTCACAACTTTAGACATGATCTTGGCCTTGCGGACATTGGGGTTGAGGTAAGGCCCATACTTCCCATCATAGTCGCTCCTCTTTAATATGTCCACCATCTCCAACATTTCTCCAAATGACATATTGGAGGCCTTGAATTTCAGGCTACGGGATCGGGACGTTTCTGCCTCCGGACTTTCCTCGTCCTCCTCCTCGTTGGTGGGATATTTGGGGCGCACCTGCTGTGTCCACGCCATGTGCTCTCCCCACTGCGCCGTAAAGAGAAGGGGTGGGGAATAGACGAGAAAGATCGTCAGGGGCGGGCGGAGTTTGACGCATGCGCACTGTATATAAAACGTCACACGCCTGTGTCGTAGCCACGATCTGGGAGACGAGGGGAGAGAAAACTCACGCACGAGACGATCGCTACAAACGAAGGTACAATTTGACGTTGGTACATAACTAGCCTAGACTGATTTGAACTTGAGGCTTCTTTATGGAGAAGATTAGGAGAGTTTAGCCTGACATAATTGAGTGGGTTTTGTGTGGTGTTGTGTCTTGCAGAGATTATGCAGGGATTCAACGACATGAGTTTTCTCCCCCTCTTCATTGCCAAATTCAGGGAATTTCCCGTTTTATGGCAGGGTAAACACCCACATTACACCAACAAACCAAAGAGGCACGCAGCCCTGGAGGAACTTGTGGAATTTGTCAAGCCAAGGTTCCCCACGGCATCTGTTGATGATCTAAGAAAGAAAATTGGCAGCCTGAGGAGTGCGTATATCAGGGAGCGGAAGAAGGTCGTGAAGTCTGAGGAAACTGCAACTTCAGCAGATGAGGTCTATGTGCCCAAGCTCTGGTACTATCAGAGTCTCCATTTTCTGAAAGACCAGACTGATGTCACGGAGCCAACCTCGACTCCTCCTTCCACGCTTCCTTGCGCGCAGCCCACCCCTGTTGAGGCTTCCGAGGAGCAACCTGGGCCTTCCAGTCTGGAAGAGGTGGAGGAGCCCAGCTTGTTCCAGGTATAGTATTTTTGTTACCATTTACGGGAATAATGAATGATGTTCACTTAATTCAGGATCCCCAATTGCTTAGTTCCTAACGTGTTTGACATATCAACAGACAGTGGTGTTGGAGACATTTGGGGCCAGAATCTAAACTGCTGGGCTGAGAATTGTATGGTTTTCTATTTGTAAACATTTTGCAACAGTCACTAGATGAGAATTGTGTGTGTTTGATGAACAAATAACTGAAACTATGTCCCTTTTTCATACACAGGAAGACCTCAGCCAGGAGGTGGCTGTGGAAGGTGGCAGTCAGGAGGAGGCAGGGGTTAGTGGCAGCCACCAGCTGGGTAGTGGCAGCCAAGAGGGGGCTAGGCCTCGGAGCCTGACTGACACCCAAACCCCTCCCCTCCGCCTTCCGTACAAAAGTGCGAGAAGGGGGGGTTATGCGGCACAGTCAGCGCTCCGCATGATAAGAGAGGCTTCAGACTCCCTACATGCCACACCCGCCGACGAGGAGACCTTTGGCTCGGTGGTTGTCACAAAAATGATGGGTATGGAGGTGAGGCAACGCAACATGTGTGAGGGGCTCATCCTCCATGTCCTAAATAAGGGTAGGGCTGGGGAGATGACCCCAGTCACACATGTTTGCCATAGCTACCATGCTCCGCCTCCTCCTCCTCCTCCTTCTGCCACCCCACCAGCACGACAGCCACAGCGTGCAAGGAAGCGTGGAAGGAAGACCTGAGAGTGACGACCTGGAATCAGTATGGTCTGAGAGAAGATGGAGCCTCTTGTAGTACCAGAGCCTGGGGACCTAGATGGCATCTGCTGCAGCTGCGGATACTTTGGACTTCACGACCAGATTGCACTCCCCTTAATATACGTACTCCTCAGGCCCCCAATTTTCTACGCTTGAACAATGATGGTTGCCGTGGGGGGCCAAGACTTTGCAAATTCCCCAAGTTTCACCATGGCTGCGTTCCTCTTTGGTTTGTTGGTGTGACCTAAATAAAGGTTTTTTTGATTTGAAATAATCATTGACTATTGTGTTTTACTTTTCTACAATGACAGTTTTTCTTTGAGTAGGCAGGTACATTTCACTAATCCTAAAGTAGAATTAACAAGGGGCACCAACAACCCACAAACTCCTAGTAAATTTAAGCAAGAAATACAAATGTTAATAATGTGTTTTTGGTAAGTTGAGACACACAACCCCCCTCCAAAAAAAAAAAAAAAAACATTCAAATATGTATTCCCCCAAAAAAATAAAAAAAAGACAAATCATGGTAAAAAAATAACAAAGATTCTTTTACGTTCAGAGTCAAAATAAACATGTAGTGTAGAAATGCTGCAAAGTAATAAAGAACTAAGTTTGTGAGAAGTGCGGGTGAATAGGAGCAGCTAAAACATGTCATTCTTGTTGCATTGTAAAGAAAAAGAGAATGCGCTGCATTAAAGACATTTTAACATTGCAGCGTGACGAATGTGCTGTGTCGATTAGGAAAGGTAGTTTTACCTGACCGAGCGCTTCCGTCACAGAATTTGTCCGTCGGACAACCGTACACACGATCGGATTTGGTGTGATCGGACCGTGTTGACGGCAAATCTTTCCAGCAGGAGATAAGACTTTGTCCGTCGGACAAACCGACGAACACTGTCCGATGGTGCATACACACGGTCTGATTTTTCAACAACCTTGTCCGATCGGACAGAATCCATGAAAAAGTCCGACCGTGTGTATGGGGCTTACAAGTGCAAAGTGCACTTGAAATTGCACTGAAAGTGCACTTGGAAGTGCAGTCGCTGTAAATCTGAGGGGTCGATCTGAAATGAGGAGAAGCTCTGCTAATTTTATTATCCAATCATGTGCAAGCTAAAATGCTGTTTTTTTTATTTTTCTTGCATGTCCCCCTTTGAATCTACAGTGACTGCCCTTCCAAGTGCACTTTCAGTGCAATTTCAAGTGCACTTTGCACTTGTAGTTTGCACTTGTGTGAAAAGTGGATTTGCCTTTCGTATATATATACTCTGCATCCAGTGTAGCCTATATCTACAGTGCATTCTGTGGTGTACTGTTTCTAATACACTTCAGGCGGTGTATTAATATATACATATTAATATTAATATATATTTATATATATATATATAATATATATATATATATATATATATATATATATATATATATATATATATATACACACACACATATATATATATATATATATATACACATATATATATACATATATGTAGCGGTGACACTTTTACAAGGTGTCCGCTATATGTGAAAATTTAGTTTTTTCCTCAGAACAGTAGTGGGGTTCTAAGGGTTAATTGTGCAGGTTAACTTTGACATCAGTTTGGCTGGGCTGTACTAGGGTTCTGCCTGGTCATGGGTACAGTGAGGTACACATGACAGGCCCAGAACCAGGCCTGGTTGGACGTTTTGAGTATCAGTCTTCCCCGGAGCCAATCAGTGGGTGCTTCTTGCCCCACTGTGTAGTCTGGGGAAGGTTACTTAAGGTGCTGAAGTCACATGTCCGGGGTTCGGCCGTAGCTGCCTGTTCCTGAATCTGATCCGGGGTAGCCGCGTGAGCGTTTGCCGTCCGGCAACATGGTCAGTTTGACTATACCCACAGACCCGCATGGTCTGGGGCAAGGATCCATCTGTTCCCGAGTCTCGGAACCGGCTGGTTCGAGGCGCAGTAACTGAGGGAGGATTCAAGGCGTCCAGTGTGCTCTCAATCTTGGAGGGGCACCGCAGCTCATGTAGGCGACCGGGGAGGACTCTTCGGAGGAGGGCCAACAAGCTGGCATCTCAAGAAGAGCCTGGTTGCTGGGTTGTTATGGACACTAACGAATTCACAGTTTCGCAGTACTGCCAATGAGACAGAGAAAGTTACAGGTACTGAGAAAAGGTTCCTATTCAGTTTCGGTTGAAAGTTTATTCTGTGTCAGAGACTTTACAAGTTTCCGGATCAAAGTGTTGACTGCCAAAATCTCTGGCTAGAGATTTGTTCAGCATTAAAGTGCCCAGCTGCGAGTGGCTACTCTCTGGGTTTTTGTTAGAAACATTTAAATTGTCAGCAGTTCAAGGTGCCTGAGTTTCTTCACCCTTGCCCTCTGTTCCCATTCAAGACTATGTTTGTTGGATGTTACCCCTGCAAATAAAAACCTTCTAAAAGGACTTTTATGGTGTCAGCATCCGAAGTTGTTGGGTACTAACCCTGGGAACCCCTGGACACGGATTAACAAGCCCAGCAATTGCCCCCCCCGAACTTGCTGACATGACTGTCTCTCAGTGTGTCACTTGCTCAACACTGACTCACAGTTGCTCTGCGGCTGCCGCTGCCTCTGCCCGGTCTGCCGAGTCTCTCTCACATCAGCCGATCAGCGGCGCAGAGAGAGAGACTCGATTGATAGCAGGAGGAACAGGTGGGTGGAGCCTCTTCCCTGCACTCGTTGCTAACGCCTGGGTCGCCTGGCGTCTAGCAACGAGTGACGTCACTGAGTCACGTAGGGCTCTCCTCAGGGCCGCTGATTATAGGCCAGTACAACTGGCCCTGACCTCCTGGGCCCAGTCAGCAGGGGGGCCCGGGCAACCTGCAAAGAACTGTTTAGTGTTAAAAAAAAAAAAAAAAAAACCTTCCACAGCCCTGACCGAACATTGTCGCCACCAGCACAAACCAGACGCAGCCCCCCTCCCCCCATTTGTTTTAAAAAAAAATTCTTTGATAGCTCAATACCTGCAGTGTTCGTGTAGGTGGCAGCAGGGAGGGACTATTTCTTGTATTTCGGGCGTGGAAGGATGTCTCTTTTCTTCCGCGCCCGCTCCTCATGCTGGCTCAAGTCAGCGTGTCCTTCCCTGGTGCCGCAGAGTGATTCCTCTACCTCCGCTCTTGGCGCTCTGCTCTGTTCTTCACTCGGCTGAGAGAAGAAGCAGGTGAGGTGAGCGCTGGCTTTGGCTCAAGAAAACAAAGAAGCAGCTGGCATCTGACACTCCAGTGAGTCCAGCCAGTCAGGAGCACTGCAGGATCGGGGAGGAAGTGACAGCTGGCGCCCTGCTAACAGGTGGGTGCTTGCTTGGGAGGGGGGGGATTCAAGATCTACTGCAGCAGCATCTATACCTTATGGCATTGGTGGCACTGTCTGCAGGTAGCAAATGCGTTATGGGCCATAACGCATGTGCTGCCTGCAGACAGTGCCACCCATGCCGTAATGTGCTGCAGACAGTGCCACACATGCCGCCAATACCATAACACATGTGCTGCCTGCAGAGACAGTGCCACCCATGCTGCCAATGGCATTATGCCATTTGTGGCATGGGTGGCACTGTCTGCAGCACAATATGGCATTGGCGGCATTAGTGGCACTGTTGGCAGGCAGCACATGTGTTGTGGTATTGGCAGCATGGGTGGCACTGTCTGCAGCACATTACGGCATTGGCGGCACTATCTGCAGCACAATATAGCATTGGCAGCATGGGTGGCAGTGTCTGCCGGTAGCACATGCGTTATGGCCCATAACGCATGTGCTGCCTGCAGAGACAGTGCCACCCATGCCGCCAATGTCGTAATGTGCTGCAGACAGTGCCGCCAATGCCGTAATGTGTAAGTTTCAAGGCGGGGTCTGGGGATGGGCCAGGGTTGGGGCTGAAGGAGGGATCAGGGGCGGGACCAGGGGGGGGCTGAAGGGGGCCCCATCAGGTAGGATGTACGGGGCCCCATGATTTCTATCAGCGGCCTTGGCTCTCCTGTCAGTCAGTCAGTCTCTGACGGCTACACACTGTGTGGTATTATTTGCAGAGCTGCAGCAGAGTGGTGCGCGCATGCTCAGGGTACTCCTGCCTTTCTAAGCAGTCACTTCGCTGTCAGGCGGAGTGATCTCCACCCGACAGGAGCTCCCTAGTCCCGTCTGGCGTGACATCACAATTCAGAGGCCGGGAGCGCGAGATTGAAGACAAGATGCTGCAGAGTCCCGACCTGTAGCCAGAGCCCATCTGCACTGTCTGCAAGTGAGTGATCACTGCCTTAACACAACAGCGTCTTAGCTGTGTGAACTGCTGAAGTGGTTAACACTTGGAGGGAAGGGGAGGGGCGTTAATTCAGTTAGAATGGTAATTGTAATACGCAGCACGGAGGGGGTTAATGTACTCACTGACACATTTGTGACCATTGGCAACTAATTAACCCCTTTGTGCTGCATTAGTGGCAGGGGCACCATCAGTGTTAATTAACCCCTTTTATGCTGCAGCATAGGGTTGAAAAAAGGGGTTAATTAATTGCCATTGGTCACGAATGCGTCAGTGAGTACATTAACCCCCTCCATGCTGCGTATTACAATTACCAATCATCATTATCATCATGAGCCACAGCACCTGTATTGTGTGATTATCATGATGATAGTGATGATATAGAATGACAGTAAAATTCATCTTTAGGCCTTATTCACACAGGGGGCATGCTGCAGACATGCGGGCTGTCTTTTACTGACTTGGGGATGGATAAAGTGTGGGACATACTAAAAGGAATGACAGAAAGGAATGTCCCATAAAGTATTGCACATATCCCTGTGCTGGCATCCTATTTATTTCTACTGACACACACAGCTATTGTGTCCCAATATGTCGTGTGTGGGTCCCAGAATGCTTGCAGGGTGCCTTCAGGGACCCAGACCAGCATGTCATATTGGGACATAGTGGCTGTGTCCGTGCAGCCATGTGTCAGAATACAAATAAATGGGATGCTGGCATGGGGATGCATCTAACACTTTAAAACAGTGTCACTGTTTTAAACAAGGTTATGACTGTATGAAATGTTAAATACATATATTTTAATACAAATGTGTTCTGTAAGCAACACCTTATTTTCTGGCAGTGCCCCTCCCGAGACTAGACTCAGGATCCGCCCCTGAGAGGAGGATAATTGCTAAGCCCAAAAGTCAAGGCTGCCCCATCGAGTAACAAAATGCAGCGCTTATAAGAAAGATACATGAAAATCCCAGGCTGACCCCCAGGGGTGGGTGGTAAGATAGTGTCTACTGAAAAAAACTGTAACCGATATAAGACAAATAATATGGTATAAATGTGCAACCAGGCTGAATGAGTATTTCGAAAAAATACCCAAAAAACAACTTCTTTAAATCGGTATTATATAGGTGTCTATTTGGCAAGAAAACACAATAATGTGTGAGTATGTATCAGAATGTATCCAAACACAACAGATACTAGCATAGAATGAACAAGTGCAAAAAAAGCAAACAATTAATATGTCCTTGAAAAGACAAACATTATATATAATAAACTTCCTCTCTTGGGAGATGTCTAGTCCTATTTGTTAGGAGTGATGCCTCTTCAAAAATGGTGATGAACCAGGAAGGATAAATTGCCCAATGTATCATTCGTGACAATGTGTGTATAACAACGAGAAGATTGGGTACGCTTACCACAAATGTGGACACACACGCCGTATAGCGGTGGGTCAAACGAGCAATTGGATCATCAAATCCAGCAGATCTTTTATCGGAGATGGTGAAGATGTAAAAGTGTGCCTTGACCACATCTCAGACGGTAAACGGTGGGTAGCTGGCACCAGAAACACTCCAACAGGTATCCGTACCTATGTGGGCAAACGATCTCCGGCTAGAAAGGTCTGCGATACTCCCATTGATATCCAATAAAAAATTTCAAATCATGGAAAGAAAAAGGGAAGAAAGGGGCCTCCCCATGGTGCATGAATCTGAGTAACAAAAATGGTGTTTTATTTAAAAATTTTATAAAAATGTACAATCACCAATCATGGTAGGTACATTTAGTGATCACATAAAAAATAGCTTGGTATCGAAAATGCAATGATCTAGCAACCCAACATGTTTCGGACTAAAGTCCATCAATGCCCCAGTCAAAACTGTTTCTACTTCACTTCTGGTGGTGTACACAGTAAACAATGCAGTGCAGCCCGTGTACAGTTGCTAATACAGTGCAGGCGGTGTACACAGTATCTAATACAGTGTGTACAGCTTCTACTACATTTCTGGTGGTGTACACAGTACACAATACCATGCAGCCATAGTACAGTTTCTACTACTTTTCTGGTGGTGTACACAGTACACAATGCAGTGCAGCCGCAGTACAGTTTATATTACTTTTCTGGTGGTGTACACAGTATCTAATACAGTGTGTACAGTTTCTACTACACTTCTGGTGGTGTACACAGTATATAATACAGTGCAGCCATTGTACAGTTGCTAATACAGTGAAGGTGTACACAGTATCTAATACAGTGTAATGTGGTATTGCAAAACAAAAAAATACATCATGTCGGGAAGGCCACCAAGGAGAGGCAGATGCTCACAGACCAGTAAAAGAGGGCAAGCAGCCTCTGTGTCTACAGTCAATAGTGGTGATCATGGACATGGTGCATCCTCTGCAGGTGGCCGTCGGGCACGCTTGTTTTTTTTTTCTGCTGCTGGTCGTGTTATTGAGTCACAACATGCAGAAGAGTTGTTGGAGTGGATAACAAAGCTGTCATCATCCTCCTCATCCTCTGTCACCCAGGCTCAGATTAGTTTGCCTTCCAACGCAGCTGCCAAAGCAGCCTATTAGCTCGTTGTCCACATTCACTTCTTCCCTATCCCTACCACCATGCAGGGAGGAGTCCCCAGAAATATTCTACAACAGCGTCGGGTACATGCTGCTGGAGGATGCGCAGAGATTTGAAGGCACTGATGTTGGTTCCCAGGTTGAGAAAGGGAGTAACGTAAGCCTAGAGAGAGGGGGTGCCACAGAAGGACAAGAAACTTGCAGTCATGTTCCTCCAGCTACAGCATACTGCCAAGTTTGCTTCAGTGACGAGGAGGAAGGGGATGATGAGGTCACTGACTGTACTTGGGTGCCTGAGAAAAGAGAGGAGGAGGAGGAGGAGGCACAACTCCAATGAGCAGGATGTCCTTTAGGGGGCAGCTTAAGGACAGCCACCCTATTGCATCACACCACAGAGCTCCACAGGGGCAGAGCGCTGCTGACTCCCTGCTGACTTTTAAACATTCCTTGGTGTGGGCATTTTTCGACACGTGTGCAGCAGATCGCACCGTTGCTGTTTGCAACCCATATCTGAAGCAGATAAAGCGCGGCCAGAACAGCAGCAGCTTGGGCACCATCCAGTCCGTTGGCAACAGCACTGACCCACATCAAAGAAAAAGGCGGACTTCTTCTTGCTCTTCATCTGGGATCTCCAACCCTAATATTCCTCCAGTCCTCTCAAAAACCTTCTCTGAGAGGAATGTAGGTATAGCTATATGTGTCCCAAGTATTTGCAGCCAATCTGCTAGCAGTACACCACCATCTGATTTTAGCAGGCAAATTTCCCTACCCTAGTTGCTGAAGTGTAAAAAGAAATTTGGTCCCAGCCATTTACATGCTCAGCGTCTAAATGCTAGCTTGGCCAAATTGCTAGCACTGCAACTGCTGCCTTTTCAGCTGGTAAACTCTGCCCCTTTTGTGAATTTGTGGAATGTGCTGTACCTCAGTGACAGGTTTCAAAGTTCCATTTCTTTTCACGGAAGGCCATTCCGGCTCTCTACCGGCATGTGGAAGGCAATGTTTTGGCCTCATTGGACAGGGCGGTCAGCAGTAAGGTTCATATTACCGCTGACTCATGGTCCAGCAGGCATGGGCAGGGACATTACCTTTCCTTCATGGTGCACTGGGTAACTCTGCTGGCAGCTGGGAAGGATGCAGGACAGGGTTCAGTGTTGTTGGAGCTTGTTCTGCCACCACGCCTCCAAAATGCTAGTGGTGATTCTGCCACAGCTCTCTCCTCCACCCCCTCCTCTTATTCTACCTCTATGGCCTCTTCTGCAGATTTGTCCTCTGAACCAGCAGTGCTTTGTTAGCGTTCAAGGGGCTACGCAAGCAGTCAGGCTAAAAGATGCTATGCAGTGCTTGAGTTGGTCTGCCTAGGGGACAGGAGCCACACTGGGGCATAGGTTCTGTCAGCTCTGCAGGGGCAGGCTCAGAGGTGGTTGACGCCACGCCAGCTTCAGCCAAGAATGGTTGTATGCGACAATGGCACCAACCTTCTCTCCGCCCTCCGACAGGGACACTTGACCCATGTTTCAAGTTTGGCACATGTCCTGAATTTGGTGGTGCAGCGGTTCTTGAGCAGATACCCAGGCTTACAGGATGTCCTGAGGTAGGCCAGAAAAGTCTGTGGTCATTTCCGCCGGTCATACAATGCCAGTGCTCACCTGGCTGACATTCAAAGGGAATGCAACCTGCCCACCAACCGTCTCATTTGTGACATGCCCACCAGGTGGAACTCAATGTTGGCAATGTAGCGGCTGCACACACAGCAGAAGGCCAACAATGAGTACCTGTGTGAGTATGGCACCTGTATCTAGTACAGTGTGTATAGTTTCTACTACACTTCTGGTGGTGTACACAGTATACAATACAGTGCAGCCATTGTAAAGTTGCTAATACAGTGAAGGTGTACACAGTATCTAATACGGTGTGTACAGTTTCTTTAGGCGGCTTACACAGTATCTAATACAGTGTAGTGTGGTGTTGCAAAACAAAAAATACATCATGTCGGGAAGGCCACCAAGGAGAGGCAGATGCTCACTGGCCACTAAAAGAGGGCAAGCAGCCTCTGTGTCTGGCTAGTGATTCAAATTTTCTGAGATTGTGGATTTGGGGTTTTTATGAGCTGTAAGCCATAATCATCACAATTATGACAAATCAATCACTGCTTGAACTATCTTGCTTTGCATGTAATGAGTCTATCTCATATATTAGTTTCACCTTTTAAGTTGTATTATTGAAATAATTGAACTTTTGCACAATATTCAAATTTTTCGAGTATCACCTGTATAGAGATCTGGAGCTGCACAGTAATGTCTGTCCAAATTGTGGTCCCAGTTTCACAGCCAACCAAAACATTTTAAAAAATTGGCAAAACATGAACTGTCAGTATATGTTATAAGCAGGCTCATTGGGTTGGAGTGAGGGCACCTAATTTATATATGGTGGTAATTATCAGGCAAGTCCCTGGACTGGTGGCTTCTTTTGCCTCTTTGCCCTCCGATAGAGTTTTACCTAAGACACATCATAGAGTCTTACCTCAATGAAGGTGTTATCCTGCCTCTTAATATCCAGCATGTGCATGTTCCCAATTAGAGGGAGATGTCGGGGTCCTGGGGGGAATTCAGTAGGTGAGGTTGAAAAAAGACACAAGTCCATCAAGTCCAACCTATATGTGTGATTATATGTCAGTATTACATTGAATATCCCTGTATGTTGCGGTCGTTCAGGTGCTTATCTAATAGTTTTTTGAAACTATCGATGCCCCCCGCTTAAACCAACACCTTTGGAAGGGAATTCCACATCCTTGCCGTTCTTACAGTAAAGAACCCTCTACGCAGTTTAAGGTTAAACCTCTTTCATCCTAATTTGTAAATGGAAATCATATCCCCTCTCAAGCGCCTCTTCTCCAGAGAGAATAAATTCAGTGCTCGCAACCTTCTTCATAACGAATATCCTCCAGACCCTTTATTAGCTTTGTTGCCCTTCTTTGTACTCGCTCAATTTCCAGTACATCCTTCCGGAGGACTGGTGACTAGAACTGGACAGCATACTCCAGGTGAGGCCGGACCAAAGGCTTGTAGAGTGAGAGAATTATCGCTTTATCCCTGGAGTTAATCCCCTTTTTAATGCATGTCAATATTCTGTTTGCTTTGCATGCCATTGCTGAGTCTATCATCTACTAGGACCCCCAGGCAGTAGTGTATTTTGGTTTTGTGCTGCCCTAGACCTGACTAAACTCATGCACCTCCTAATTTAAATATGACCCACCCCTTCCTGTCAAGACCACACCCCTAGCTGTTTAAGACCCACCCTGAAATTTGTGAGTGGGGACACTAGTTCTGAGGGCCTGGGGCGGGGGACAATGGATTCCCTTAATTTGCATAGATTTCCTCTCACTTCCTGTTTGGCTATGGGGCAGGAAGTGAAAGAAAATCTCTGCAATGGGACAGGGATGGTAAAAAAGAAACTGACAGGGGCTATAACCTATATTCTATCCAAAATTAAAAAAAAAAAAAAGTGTTGCCTATAGTTCTACTTTAAGCACAAATTTCTGATAATTTTATGGAGAGGACTAAGAAAATATAACCATGCCAATGGTGCAGCAGAAAACATATAGCACAGTGAAAATAAATGTACTCACGAAGAGAGGCATGTCATTGCCATCATCCCTGAAAAATTTAAATTTTTAAATACCTCATGCAAAATGGTATTTTTAGGGCAATGTAGTCAACGATTAACCACTTCCCGACCGCCCCCTGTATATTTACGTCGGCAGAATGGCACGTACAGGCAGAATCACGTACCTGTACGTGACATTCTTCCGGCGGTTGGGGGGTCCGATCGGACCCCCCTCCGCCGGCGGGGACGGTCGGGATCGCTTCAGGAGCGATCCGGGACGAGGGGACGGCCAGTGGTTTCTGGCCACCCCCTCGCGATCGCTCCTGGCCAATGAGAAACTTCCCCTTCCTGTCTATTGTATAGACAGGAAGGCGGAAGTGATGT
The DNA here is from genome assembly GCA_028564925.1 of Lithobates sylvaticus. Lineage (NCBI taxonomy): Eukaryota > Metazoa > Chordata > Amphibia > Anura > Ranidae > Lithobates > Lithobates sylvaticus. The sequence goes on along the minus strand of CM053031.1, from coordinate 221,379,159 downwards.
CACGCTCGGTGCGCCGGTCTATGTGACCGGAGACGCCGAGCGGCGAACATGTACAGGTTAGTGCACAACACTACACTGACACCAGTACAGTTAGGCACATATTCCACCCCCCTGTCACCCCCTGATCACCCCCCAGATCACCCCCTCCCCCCCCAGTCACAGTGTCACTAATTGCAGTGATCATTTATTTACTGATCACTGCATTTAGTGTCAGTGTGACTGTAATAACTGTCAGGGCAGTTAGTTTTAGGTCCAAGGTAGCCCCCTACCCCCCCCTAATAAAGGTTTAACCCCTTGATTGCCCCCCAGGTAACCCTTTCACCCCCTTTTGCCAGTGTCACTAAGCGATCGTTTTTCTGATCGCTGTATTAGTGTCACTGCTGTCGCTAGGTAACCATTTTTTTTTTTAGGTAACCGCCATGTTTATATAGGTTCATAAATAGGTTTATAGGTCAGGTACCCCCATATTACAACCTAAATAAAGGTTTTAACCCCCTGATTGCCCCTAGAGTTAACCCTTTCACCAGTGATCACTGTATAACTGTCACTGGTGACGCTGGTTAGCCAGTTAGTTATTTTGTTATTTAGGTTCCCCGTCAGGTTTTTATATAGCGTCAGGTACCCCCATATATTACCTAATAAAGGTTTTAACCCCCTGATTGCCCCTAGTTAACCCTTTCACCCCCTTTTGCCAGTGTCACTAAGCGATCGTTTTTCTGATCGCTGCATTAGTGTCGCTAGGTAACCATTTTTTTTTTTTAGGTAACCGCCATGTTTATATAGGTTCATAAATAGGTTTATAGGTCAGGTACCCCCATATTACAACCTAAATAAAGGTTTTAACCCCCTGATTGCCCCTAGAGTTAACCCTTTCACCAGTGATCACTGTATAACTGTCACTGGTGACGCTGGTTAGCCAGTTAGTTATTTCGTTATTTAGGTTCCCCGTCAGGTTTTTATATAGCGTCAGGTACCCCCATATATTACCTAATAAAGGTTTAACCCCCTGATTGCCCCTAGTTAACCCTTTCACCCCCTTTTGCCAGTGTCACTAAGCGATCGTTTTTCTGATCGCTGCATTAGTGTCGCTAGGTAACCAGTTTTTTTTTTGTATTACTGTTACGGGTGACGCTGGTTAGTTAGCTTGTTTTTTATACTGTCAGGGCACCCGCCATTTATTACCCAATAACGGTTTAACCCCCTGATCGCCCGGCGGGTGATATCAATTAGGTTTTAGGGTCAAATAAGGTCTGCGTCGCCCCAGGTTAGTGCCAGTACCGCAAACACCCACGCGCAAAGCATACACCTCCCTTAGTGGCACAGTATCTGAACAGATCGATATCTGATCTGATCAGATCTATACTAGCGTCCCAGCAGTTTAGGGTTCCAAAAAAAACCGCATTGTTAGCGGGATCAGCCCAGATACCTGCTAGCACCTGCGTTTTCCCCCTCCGCCCAGCCCAGCCCACCCAAGTGCAGTATCGATCGATCACTGTCACTTACAAAACACTAAGCACACATAACTGCAGCGTTCGCAGAGTCAGGCCTGATCCCTGCGATCGCTAACAGTTTTTTTGTGGTAGCGTTTTGATTCAGTCGCTTCGGTCAGGAGCTTTTTTACCTGTGAATCTCAAAAAAATAAAAAAAAATAAAATAGTTGTCGTTTTATTGTTCTCTCTCTCACTCTATTCTCTCTCTATTGTTGCTCTTTTTTTTACTCCATTCTATTCTGCAATGTTTTATTATGTTTTATCATGTTTTATCACGCTTGCTTTTCAGGTATGTAATTTTGTTTACTGTGTTTTAGTGTTGAGCATTTTTTTGTTTTCAGGTGCGCCATTCAGTTGCAACGCGGATTTATTTATCTTGACAGCAACAGCGTTTGCTCCCACGATACATAAAGCCGCGACTCCAACGCTGTAGGAGGTGATTTCACCACCACAGTTAAAAAAAAGAGCATATATGCCGAAGCATGGGGGCAGCAGGGGGGGGAGGAGCGATTGGCTCCTAATGCCACGTACATACGGTCGAAATTCCGACCGTGTGTACACGGCATAACTTTTGCGGGAGGATGCCCCCATGCATCGGCATATATAAATGGTGCATGTATGCCCATCATTAGAAGTGGGTGGATGAAGGGAGGTATTCTAATGGTGGGCATACCCACCAATCAATCTCTTTTTTTCGTTCAGCCAAGAGGCTGCATGAAAAAAAAAAGATTACAATATATGTCCAGTATGTTGCTGGACTTTGAATGGTTATACCAGAATGATGCCTGCAGGTTTAGGTATCATCTTGGTATCATTCTTTTCAGCCAGTGATCGGCTTTCATGTAAAAGCAATTCTAGCGGGTAATTAGCCTCTAGACTGCTTTTACAAGCAGTGGGAGGGAATGTCCCCCCTCCCGGATATAAACCGCGCCATTGGGAAATTGGGAAAGCATTTTATCACACCAATCTTGGTGTGGTCAGATGCTTTGAGGGCAGAGGAAAGATCTAGGGTCTAATAGACCCCAATTTTTTCAAAAAAAGAGTACCTGTCACTGCCTATTGCTATCATAGGGGATATTTACATTCCCTGAGATAACAATAAAAATCATAACAAAGAAAAAAAATGGAAGGAACAGTTTAAAAATAAAATAAAAAAGCTAAATAAATAAAAAAAAAAACAAAAAAAAAAAAAAAAAGCACCCCTACCCCCCCTTCTCTTGCGCAAAGGCGTACACAAGCGTTGGTCTGGCGTCATATGTAAACAGCAATTGCACCATGCATGTGAGGTATCACCGCGAAGGTCAGATCGAGGGCAGTAATTTTAGCAGTAGACCTCCTCCGTGAATCTAATGTGGTATCATGTAAAGGCTTTTAAAGGCTTTTAAAAATGTATGTAGTTTGTCGCCACTGCGTGTTTGTGCGCAATTTTAAAGCATGTCGTGTTTGGTATCCATGTACTCGGCCTAAGATCATATTTTTTATTTCATCAAAAATTTGAGCAATATAGTGTGTTTTAGTGCATTAAAATAAAAAAAAGTGTATTTTTTCCACAAAAAATGCGTTTGAAAAATCGCTGCGCAAATACTGTGTGGAAAAAAAAAATGCAACACCCACCATTTTAATCTGTAGGGCCTTTGCTTTAACAATATATATAGTGTTTGGGGGTTCAACGTAATTTTCTTGCAAAAAAAAAATATGTTTTCATGTAAACAAAAAGTGTCAGAAAGGGCTTTGTCTACAAGTGGTTAGAAGAGTGGGTGACGTGTGACATAGGCTTCTAAATGTTGTGCATAAAATGCCAGGACAGTTCAAACCCCCCCCAAATGACCCCATTTTGGAAAGTAGACACCCCAAGCTATTTGATGAGAGCAATGTTGAGCCCATTAAATATTTTTTTTTTTTGTCCCAAGAGATTGAATAATGAAAAAAAAAAAAATATATATATTTTTTTTACAAAAAGTTGTCACTAAATGATATATTGCTCAAACATGTCATGGGCATATGTGGAAATACACCCCAAAATACATTCTGTTGCTTCTCCTGAGTACGGGGATACCACATGTGTGGGACTTTTTGGGAGCCTAGCTGCGTACGGAACCCCAAAAACCAATCACCGCCTTCAGGCTTTCTAAGGGTGTAATTTTTTTATTTCACTTCTCACTGCCAATCACAGTTTCGGAGGCCATGGAATGCCCAGATGGCATAAAACCCCCCAAAATGACCCCATTTTGGAAAGTAGACACCCCAAGCTATTTGCTGAGAGGTATTGTGAGTATTTTGCAGATGTCGCTTTTTGTCACAAAGTTTTGAAAATTGAAAAAAAAGAAAAAAAATTTTTTTTTTTCTTTACTTTCTTCATTTTCAAAAACAAATGAGAGCTGTAAAATACTCACCATGCCTCTCAACAAATAGCTTGGGGTGTCTACTTTCCAAAATGGGGTCATTTGGGGGGGTTTTGTGCTATTTTGGCATTTTATGGCCTTCGAAACGGTGATAGGTAGTGAGGAGTGAAATCAAAAATTTGCACCCTTAGAAATCCTGAAGGCGGTGCTTGGGTTTCGGGGCCCCGTATGCGGCTAGGCTCCCAAAAAGTCCCACACATGTGGTATCCCCATACTCAGGAGAAGCAGCAAAATGTATTTTGGGGTGCAATTCCACATATAACTATGGCATGTGTGAGCAATATATCATTTAGTGACAACTTTTTGAAAAAAAAAAAAATCTTTTTTATTTTTGTCTTTATTCAATCACTTGGGACTAAAAAAAAAAAATATTCAATGGGCTCAACATGCCTCTCAGCAAATAGCTTGGGGTGTCTACTTTCCAAAATGGGGTCATTTGGGGGGGTTTTGTACTTCTCTGCCATTTTAGCACCTCAAGAAATGAAATAGGCAGTCATAAATTAAAAGCGGTGTAAATTCCAGAAAATGTACTCTAGTTTGTAGACGCTATAACTTTTGCGCAAACCAATAAATATACGCTTATTGGCATTTTTTTTACTAAAGACATGTGGCTGAATACATTTTGGCCCAAATGTTTGACTAAAATTGAGTTTATTAGATTTTTTTTATAACAAAAAGTAGAAAATCTCTTTTTTTTTCAAAATTTTCGCTCTTTTTCCGTTTATATCTCAAAAAATAAAAATCACAGAGGCAATCAAATACCATCAAAAGAAAGCTCTATTTGTGGGAAGAAAAGGACGCAAATTTCGTTTGGTTACAAAATTGCATGACCGCGCAATTACCAGTTAAAGTAGTGCAGTGCGAAATTGAAAAAAGACCTCTGGTCCTTTGGCTGCCAAATGGTCCGGGGCTGAAGTGGTTAAACAATATATATTAAAGTTTTTTAGTAAATTTATTAATACATCAGAAAAAAGAAAACAAGTAACCAAAAAAATATATACAAATAATTAAAGAAAAGTTTTCCTTAACATAATAGCTGTATACGTATCATATATCATGAGTGAGTGGCCATTTCATACTACAATAAAAATACAAATACAGAGACAAGGGGGGACATTCGCTCTGGATGTACAGTAGTCTGAAAATCCAACGCGTTTCGAAATGTGCATATGTATGTAAATTCTTCCTCAGGGAAGCCACTTTTTGTATCCGCTCAAAATCTCAACAAGGACGATGTGTATGCTCTGTCACAGCCAGGTGCCACCAATGGAGACCATATTGATTATCACCGCAAAAAGAGCACAAAAGAACCCAAGCTTAATATTGATGCACAAAACAAGCTCCGCCCATTGCAACCTATTATTCCCCAAGGAGAAGTCTGGGTATAATGGTGAAGGGACGAAAATTGTAAAAATCAAATCCTGGTAACAACCAAGATAAGGCTGATATCATAGGTCCTGCAGGCAGGTTAGGAGCGTGCAGGGGAAGGTTTGTGGTCCAGGATGATAGGACAGTCAAAATTAGAAGTGGCACCCCCCCCCGACAGTTGCGGAATGCCGGCCGCCTGCATACCGAAAACAGTGCGGCCGCTTTATGGGGGTGCTAAACTAAATTGCCCCTTAGCCCAGTCTGCCCCATAAGACTGGCGCTACACTAACAGTGTAACGCAAGCCGGTGGGGACTCTTTTTGTGCTGCCCCCCTACAAAGTGCTTCCCTAGGCCTGGGCCTTGTCGGCCTAGGCCAGGATACAGCATTGCCCAGGTCCTTTTCCATCCTAGATTCCCCCAGAGGTTCACCCCCTAGTGAGTAGATTGCATTCATATTTTTGCCACCCAAAAACATTATTTTACATTTTTCTACATTAAACCTCATTTGCCATGTAGTTGCCCACCCCACCCCATAAATTTGTTCAGATTCTTGCAAGGTTTCCACATCCTGCGGAGAAGTTCTTGCCCTGCTTAGCTTAGTATCATCCGCAAATACAGAGATTGAGCTGTTTACCCCATCCTCCAGGTCGTTTATGAACAAATTAAACAGGATTAGTCCCAGCACTGAACCCTGGGGCACCCCACTTCCCACCCCTTACCATTCCAAGTATTCCCCATTTATCACCACCCTCTGAACTCATCCTTGTAGCCAGTTTTCAATCCATGTACTCACGCTATGGTCCATACCAACGGACCTTACTTTGTACAGTAAGCGTTTATGGGGAACTGTGTCGAATGCTGTTGCAAAATCCAGATACACCATGTCTACGGGCCTTCCTTTATCTAGATGGCAGCTCACCTCCTCATAGAAGGTTAATAGATTGGTTTGGCAGCATTTGATGGGGCACAGTAGCGGCAATTGATGGTCACACTGGCAGCAATTTATGGGTACAGTAGCTGCATTTGATGGCACAGTGGCTGCGCTTGATGGGCACAGTGGCTGCGTTTGATGGGCACAGTGGCTGCGTTTAATGGGCACAGTGGCTGCGCTTGATGGCACAGTGGCTGCGTTTGATGGCACAGTGGCTGCGTTTGATGGGCACAGTGGCTGCGTTTGATGGCACAGTGGCTGCATTTGATGGCACAGTGGCCGCGTTTGATGGGAACAGTGGCTGCGCTTGGTGGACACAGTGGCAGCGTTTGAGGGCACAGTGGCTACGCTTGATGGGCACAGTGGCTTCGTTTGATGGCAGAGTGGTGGCAATTGATGGGCACAGTAGCTGCGTTTGATGGCACAGTGGCTGCAATTGATTTTTTTTTTTTTCAGTTTGTTTGCGCCCCCCCAAAAATGTTGAGCACCAGCCGCCACTGGCATCCATTAATTTTTATGTAAGTTTCATCTGATGGAAACACTTTTGCCCTCTTAAAGAGCCACGTACGTGGATATTTTTTGAAAACCATATGACTTCATTAATTTGAGCACCAGATCTTAGGACCTCATATTTGCAGCCTTCAACCTGCTGTTCGTTTTTTTATTTTATTTTTTTGCCCAATGTATCTTTGTATGTAGACAGGCAAGGGTTTAATGATGATTTCAGTATATTGCTACAGGGATTTACAGTTCTGGCTAACCCAGAACACAGTGTATACACATGGATGGAAACACAACAAAAGTAAAAATAAGTGGGCTATACTTGAATTTACTTGCTTTACCTTCAGGTAGCAGTCAAAACATCAAGCATGAGGTTGCATAAACTGTGAAAATAAGTGGGTTAAACTTCAATTTATCCTGTAATCTCTCAGGTAGCAGTCAAAACATCAAGCATGTTTCTTAAGCTGTATCAGTGCCTCCCCCAGGGTACTGTGTGCAGCACTTACAGAGCCCAGTACAGAGGAGCATTACAAAAATGAAATCCAGGCTGAGTATGGGGCCTAGCAAGGAACAATGTAAATATTTTTGCTATTACAACAATATGGATAATACAATTTAGAATTTTTTTTTTTTACTGACTAGTGTAAAGTGTTTGTGTAACTTTCACTCCTCTTTCACCTGTTTCCATGCATTCTTAACCACTTGCTTACCGGGCACTTTAACCCCCCTCCTATCCAGACCAATTTTCAGCTTTCGGTGCTCTCACACTTTGACTATTTTTTCCCACAAATAGAGCTTTCTTTTGGTGGTATTTGATCACCTCTGGGTTTTTTATTTTTTGCGCTATAAATGAAAAAAGATTGAAAATTATGAAAAAAAACAAATTTTTCTTTGTTTCTGTGATAAAATTTAGGAAATTATTAATTTTTCTTCATAAATTTTGGCCACAATTTATACTGCCACATATCTTTAGTAAAAATAACCCAAATTAGTGGATATTATTTGGTCTTTGTGAAAGTTAGAGAGTCCACAAACCGTGGTGCAAATCATACAAAATGTATCACACCTGATAGGTGGCCAATCTCATTTCTTGTGACACTGATGACAGATGGCACCGATACGTGGCATTGATGACAGGTGACACTGATAACAGATGGCACGTGACACTGACAGGTGGTACTGATGACAGATGGCACTGATACGTGGCACTGATGACAGATGGCACTAATATGTGGCACTGATGACACGTGACACTGATATGGCACTGATGACAGATGGCACTATGTGGCACTGATGACACGTGGCACTGATGTGGCACTGATGACAGATGGCACTTATACATGGCACTGGGGACAGGTGGCACTGGGGACAAATGGCACTGGGGACAGGTGGCACTGACAGATGGTACTGGGGACAGATGGCACTGGGGACAGATGGCACTGGCAGATGGCACTGGGGACAGATGGCACTGGCAGATGGCACTGGGGACAGATGGCACTGGGGACAGATGGCAGTGGTGGCAGTGGGGTCAGATGGCACTTTATTTTATTATTATTTTTTTTCCTACTTACGGCCGCTGCAGCCGTTCATCTCGCCCTCCTCACACGCTGTCTCTGTGTGAGGAGGGAGAGCGGCGCTGAGAGATGATCTCATATGTTTACATATGAGATCATCTCCCATTGGACACGTCGATCGCGCTGTAAACGGCCGCTGTGATTGACCGTTTATAGCGATCTGTGATTGGCTGTGTCCAAGGGACACGGCCAACACAGAATTTCCCTGCTGCGCGCTCGTGAGTCATATGACCCCCCCCCGGAATTGACATCCGCGCCGAGGCCGTCATTCGGCTACGGCCGGATGTCTAGTGGTTAAACAACAACACACCCAGGGGCGGACTGACAACTTATGGGGCCCCTGGGCAATAGGAGATCATGGGGCCCCCTGTGTTAATGTCCACACGCAAGCCACACAAAACACCACCTACTTATTGCACTGGGCCTACATTACATACGTTCGTCCCTTCCCCCTTTAGTTACAGTGGCTGCAGCTAAGGATGTACACATGCTGCAGCAGTAATTATACCTCCTGTTGCTTTTGGTGGGTGATTGTGACCCATTCAAGTAAATAGGGCCACTCTGCAAACACCCTGCAACTTTGTGCAATGCACGAAGTTGCAGCATGATAGCATGGGATCCAAGGGGTTAAAGCAGGTGATGAGGCAATACAAAGCTTAACCCTTTTTTTTCGCTGTACTGCACAAGGTTGCACGGCCTTTTGCACAGCAGCCCCATTCACTTGAATAGGTTGCGCTTGGCAGACACTACACCTGCCAAGCGTGACAGGGTGTATAATTCCTGCTGCAGCTGCAACATGTGTAAACCCCTGGCCACTACAGTTAAAGGGGGTGTGGTTGGGGGTGAGTAAAAACAGGGCTCAACTATGAGGTTTTACCACCCAAACTGTGAATGTAGACAAGCCCTAACTGTCCTGTGCCCCCTATCAGAGTTGGTGTTTAGGGGACACCTGGGATGAGGACAGAGAGGGACTCCTGAGATAAGGACAGAGAGAAACCCCTGAGATGAGCACAGAGATGGGCCCTTGGGATGAGGACAGAGATGGACCCTTGGGATGAGGACAGAGATGGTCCCTTGGTATGAGGACAGAGAGGGGCCCCTGGGATGAGAGCAGAGAGGGGCACCTGGTATGAGAGCAGAGAGGGGGTCCTGGGATGAGAGCAGAGAGGGGGGTCCTGGGATGAGAGCAGAGATGGGGTCCTGGGATGAGAGCAGAGAGGGGGTCCTTGGATGAGAGCAGAGAGGGGGTCCTGGGATGAGATCTGAGAGGAGGCCCTGGGATGAGAGCAGAGAGGAGGCCCTGGGATGAGAGCAGAGAGGGGGTCCTGGGATGAGAGCAGAGAGTGGGTCCTGGGATAAGAGCAGAGAGGAGGCCCTGGGACGAGAGCAGAGAGGGAGCTCTGGGACGACAGCAGAGAGGGGTCCTGGGACGACAGCAGAGAGGGGCTCTTGGGACGACAGCAGAGAGGGGGCCCTGGGACGACAGCAGAAAGGGGGTCCTGGGACGACAGTAGAGAGGGGCCCTGGGACGACGGCAGAGAGGGGGTCCTGGGACAAGAGCAGAGAGGGGGGTCCTGGGACGAGAGCAGAGAGGGGGGTCCTGGGACGAGAGCAGAGAGGGGGTCCTGGGATGAGAGCAGAGAGGGGGGTCCTGGGACGAGAGCAGAGAGGGGCCCTGGGACGAGAACAGAGAGGGGCCCTGGGACGACAGCAGAGAGGGGCCCTGGGATGACAGCAGAGAGGGGGTCCTGGGACAAGAGCAGAGAGGGGCCATGAAATGAGAGCAGAGAGGGGCCCTGGGACGAGAGCAGAGAGGGGCCCTGAAATGAGAGCAGAGAGGGGCCCTGGGGTGACAGCAGAGAGGGGGTCCTGAGACAAGAGGTAAGCAGCATCTCTTTGATTTTGGGGAGTGTAACAGCATATGTGCTGCTGGATACTTTTGGATCGGGATTGGGTAAAGGACTTGTGCTAATAGGGGGGTCGGATTTGAAATCTCCCCACACCACTCCACCTTGCAGCACAAGTCCACTGCTCTCCAAAAGCAACCCCCCCTAACACTTCTCAATGTGTGCATCCTGACCTCCCCCTTCCTGGTTACTGTGTCGGTGTGTCCCCCTCCCCTATCAACAAACTATATACACACCGCACCGCAGATGACCAGCACAGCTCTTGCAGTGGATGTCTTTCCTCGCCGGCTCCTCCCACCTCCTGTCCTTATACATCGGAGCCAAGGAGGAGGATCCTCTGTGAGCTTTTTCTGTGTGATGTGTGCAGGCTTAGTGGGGAGAGGTGCCAGTGTCGGCTGCTAGTGCTACAGAGGAACGATCGCTGCGTGGGGAACCCGGGCACCCTGCAACAGATGTGGGGAAGGTGTCCTGAGTGCCCACGCTAGCGTGCCCCTGTCGGACCATTCACCGGAGCTCAGTGCTCGAACTTGTTATGGCACTGAGCTCCAGGATCAACACAGAGTACCAGGAGCCTCTCATGGGGCCCCCTGCTTGCCCCGGGCCCTCGGGTGGTGCCCAAGTGCCCTAGTGGTCAGTCCGCCCCTGAACACACCAATTATGTTCTTTGCCCTCTATATATTTTATCCAGCAAACCAATAGATAAGTACAACTTGGAATTCTCGATTACATTTATTCAGGCATACATGAAAATCATAGTATTTTTTTCACATGCACTCCGCATGCTGTGGCTGGATTGTACAGGCGATATCATTAAACAGAGAACAATGTACCCTGCCTGAGGACGCGTCACGTCCAACTTTTCCTGTGGACACAGATGCTGCTGGCCCCCTCATAGTGGCATGGGAAAGTCTGCCTCTCCTTGTTGGCCTCCCAGACATGATGGGGGGTGCTTATTACCCAAATTGAATAGATACTGGGAAAAGTGTAATTGGAAGCACTTTATTCAATGAACAGTGGTGTTTGGCGCACTTTAAATTGAGGACTGCTGCTGACAGAAACGTAAAAACTATTAAATAAATAAAGAAGGAGGAACAACAGCGTCACAGTCAGAAAAACTGCAGCTGACAATTTAAAAAGGTGGCAGGCACGGGACAAAAAAACTAAATAGAAAAATAAGCTACTAAAAAAAAGAAGGGGGGTATACAGCACTGTATACAGCACCAGTGATGTAAGTAACTGAGTTAAAATAAACTGAGTTACCTAACGCAGTTACTTTAGAGGGTAACGAGTAATCTAACTGATTACTTTTCCCCTCATGGTAACTCAGTTCCCATTACTTTGGCTTAGTTACCCCAATTACATCTACCGCCACTAGATGGCAGTAGTGTAATTCCGGTGTCCTGCCAAAAAAGTTCCCCCGCCAGATAAGGACCCCCTGTACTGCGCAGGCCCAGGGCTTGCGCAGTACAAAGGACTACGGAGCTTCCGAAAATTGCCGAACCTAAACAGCTCTGAGTGAACTCTACACCGCGCAGGTGCAGTTAACATGTAATTGTACGAGGCAATGTCGCGCGCTCCTGATGCTCGTGCTACTCTGCAAGAGGCGTCTATCGTGTAAGTAAGGGGCGGGTCTAGTATTACTGTAACCAAGGGGCGCATTTATTATTATTGTTATATATTGAGCTCTGCCCATTAATTTAACATTCGCCCTCTTCTGTAGCCATCCGCCCCTTACACGATATAATAATAATAGACCCGCCACTTGCTTACACGCTATAACAGATCTGCCCCTTGGTTAGAGTAATAATAGAGCAGCCCCTTGGTTACACCATATATAACAATAATAATAAATGCGCCCCTTGGTTACAGTAATACTAGACCCGCCCCTTAGTTACACGTATAGAATATTTTAAAAAAAAGTCAGTTACTTTGCTGCGTAACTAATTACTTTTCCAATGTAGTAACTGAGTTACTAACGCAATTACTTTTTGGGAGAAGTAATTTGTAACTTAACTAAATTACTTTTTTAAAGTAAGATGACCAACACTGTACAGCACTAAATGTTATGTAATGCTGTGTTAAACACTGCACTGCACTAACACACTACAGTGACACTACACTATACTGACACTATACTTACACTATAATACCACTCTACACTCACAATAAGTGAACACACTAACTCGCTAGTAGCAAACTGAGCCCTGCTCTATCTATCTCCGCTCCAACAACACACTGCAAAAGGTTCCTATGGGAATAAACCTTTTATAGTGTGGGGTGGGACTCTGGTATCTAGTATTTAATCTGGCGGAAATTAGGTGTATCTGTCTACATAGTCTGTCATTCTCAAGGGAAAGTCTTAATGAGGTAATGACGCAGCAAACAACATTTATTATTTTACCTATGCATTTGGTTTTGTGGGCTTTCCTAATTGTGACCCAGATCACATTAATGGGGATTCTAATTGAGTGTCATTTATTGCTGATGCTATTGAATTTATTGTGAATTGGTGGATTGTGGTTGTTGATAGGAGAAAATTATAAATATTTGTATTGTTTTGTTTACATATGTTTGGGAAAAGGGATTTGTTAGCTGATTAGCTAGCTGGATTTGTTAGCTGGAAGTCCTTTTATCCATTTGTTGTCTTGTGTCATTTTGTGAATTTTTGATCTATAATAAAATTGTTATACTTTCATATTACAAGCATTGTTTGGTAGTGCAGTCTTTTTGCATATGGACTGTTTCTACAATTTTTATACATTCTTCCATCATAATCAACAGTGCTGAGATCACATTAACAATATATATATATATATATATATATATATATATATATATATATATATATATATATATATATGTAGCGCTGGCTCCTGACGAGCATGCGCTATGTGTTTTTGAAACTTAATATTCCTGAAACCATAGTTGGGTTTTAGGGATAATTCTGCTAAATTATGATTTCAGTAATAGTCTAGCTGGATTGCACTGAGTTCTACTTGACCGCAGGTGTCGCTGTCACTGCCGGCAAGTGTGAGAACGCAGTTTGGCTGGATGTATTGGATGCCATTCTTTCTCTCGGAACCAGCCCAGTGGTTATCCTGCTGTGAATTCTGGGAGGGGGTATTTAAGGTACTGAGATCACGTGCTTCGGGGTTCCGGTCCAGAAGATATCTTCTGTCTGTTTGGTCCTGGTCCTCCTGACCAGCCCTCAAGGCCCTCCTGGCCTGGGGTGCGGATCCATGCAATTCCATGTCTCGGGCTGGATAGCCTGAGGCAAAGCAACTGCAGGGACAGGCCTGAATGGATATCGGGGCCTAATGATTCAAGGGTGGTCCGGTGCCGTCTCATCTAAGGAGAGGCCCAGCAACTGGAGGAGCATCCAGGGGAGGATTCTTCAAGAGAAGGCCATGCTCAAAGCGGGTTTTCTCTGAGGGGGCCTGGAGGCTCATTTGAAACTTTATGGATTAACACTCATACGGTATCGTTTATGTCCCCCAGTTACATTAAAGTCTGTGGCAGAGACTTTTCCTCAAGTATTCTACATTCAAGTCTGTGGCAGAGACTTTTCTTTACCTAACCCCCTTCTGGCTGCTAGGCTTAGTGAGAGGAGGTCTATCCGGGGGTTGTGAGAATCCAGTTGTGAAACGGTTATTCTCTGGATTTCTTCTATAAGAGACTTCCTATTCTTGCAGTCCAAAAGTACCTGAACTTTCCTCTTAACCCTTTATTCTACATTAAGAGACTGTGTTATTGTTTAAATAAATAACCCAATAGGAAGATTCAGTGTCAGTTTTTGCATTTCTTTGGGCCATTTACCACGGGAAAACCCTAGACAGAGGCGAGGTCAAGAAGGTAACAGTAAACCCAATAAAACCTGCAGCTCCTTCGGGGGGATGACTGGTTGCAATCGAGGGAAAGATGAATCCGGCCAAGTAAAGGGATATCCTGGACGAAAACCTTCTCCAGAGTGCTCAGGACCTCAGACTGGGCCGAAGGTTTACCTTCCAGCAAGACAATGACCCTAAGCACACAGCTAAAATAACTAAGGAGTGGCTTCACAACAACTCCGTGACTGTTCTTGAATGGCCCAGCCAGAGCCCTGACTTAAACCCAATTGAGCATCTCTGGAGAGACCTAAAAATGGCTGTCCACCAACGTTTACCATCCAACCTGACAGAACTGGAGAGGATCTGCAAGGAGGAATGGCAGAGGATCCCCAAATCCAGGTGTGAAAAACTTGTTGCATCTTTCCCAAAAAGACTCATGGCTGTATTAGATCAAAAGGGTGCTTCTACTAAATACTGAGCAAAGGGTCTGAATACTTAGGACCATGTGATATTTCAGTTTTTCTTTTTTAATAAATCTGCAAAAATGTCAACAATTCTGTGTTTTTCTGTCAATATGGGGTGCTGTGTGTACATTTTTTATATATATATAGTGTGTGTGTGTCATATATATATATATATATATATATATATATATGTTTTGAACTGAGCTTCATCGAAATGTTGATGTTGAAATAAAAAAAAACGCTGCCATTATACTAGTTAGATGTGTAAACCTATATGTAGTATATGTCATCGCCCTTAATAAAAATAGCCATTATAAGGCATATCTATAGAGTGCAGCGGTCAGGACTAAACAATGTACTGCTCTTTACATTGGTGATTAGTTTGGAAAAACACCCTGTTATATTAGTGGTCAGTAGTAAAAAACTTGCCAACTTACATGGTCAGTGAGAAGAGGGGGGGTTATTCGCTTTTTAATTTATGGGCCACTTTGTTAGGATACTGTTCCAAAAGGCATATTCTGGGATGAACTTTGTCACATCCATTCCTCGGGTTGGGAGTGCGTCCACTCTTTACCATAAAGCTGTACTATTAATGGCATGTAATCTTGTCAAAAATAGCACCTATACGGTCAAGTGGTTTATGTGGGATCAGAAGTAGAATATTAAAGTTCCCAAAATTATTTCAAATGTATATACAGTATATGTACTAAGATATTTGTGATTTTTTAAAATGTTTTTTAAATAAATAGATATTTTTTCCAACCTTCTATTTACAATTATTGGCAAGTTCATCTCTGTGTACTTGAATTGAGATGTGGAATACATCAATCATTCCAACTGTCTAACAAGGTCTTATTCTTTTCTATTATGCAGTCTGCAGTCAATAAATAAACCATTCTGGCAGAGGCTGTTGGAAAAGCATCATATTAAATCCTTGGCTAAGTTTCTTTATTACTGGTTAATAAAGAAAGTCTGTTTGTTTTCTGCTGCAATGCGTTTCTTGTAATACTAACTACAATACCGGATAAATAAGCTGTATCAGATGACATTGGTGAACCCAAAGATTCTCTTACATGCTGTGCCATGATGCTTATTGCTTATTGACAGAGGGTTACACAACGTTTTGGGCAGATCAAAACACGGCATTGGAGAAGGTCAATGTGTTTTATTATAATGTGGTCAGATAATTTGGTGGGGCCAGCTTAATGTGCACATTTCGTTTTTCAAAGTGGGGTTAAATGGGTTCAGAAACCTTAAACAAACTATGGTATGTTTAGCTATGTTTGGGTGGTGGAAAAGGGGAGAGGGGCAGGGGTGAACATACAATAGATTATATGTAATACAATAGAAAAGGGACACTGCAAAAGAACAGTTTGGTCCTCTTTGGTTCTCAGTCATATTGACGTTGTACCATCTAGCCAGAATTTGCATCACTTACTTATGTCCTACTTACTGTACTGCATGCAAACACAACAGCAGTGCCCATGCTTTTTCTGCTACTTGGCCCATCTTATCATTCACAGTTTAATTTTTTAAGTAACATGATCTTTAAAATGGAAGTAAAGTACATTTTTCCAATATTTGCTGACAGGCAGGGTATTTATGACAGAAGAGAATATCTCTTCTGCCATAAATGCATCCTTCTGCCTGTCAGCCGTCATGTACACTAAGCCACACATGCAGCGAACATTTATGGCCCCAATCTGTGCCGCAGTGATGTGATTCCAGTTCACATGTGCAGAAGTGATATAGAAAGTCAGGAAGCTTAAGGCTTCCTTTCCCCACATGTCAGTTTGGTGCCACTTGAAGTAGCTGGTGCCATAAAAAATAATTGTGATTGGTACTGATGGGTCATGTGGGGTTTCTCCCCGTAAATACAGTATATACACTATATTGCCTCTATTGCATTTTATAAAAGTTGTTGCCAGCTGCCATCTTGGGAGAATGCTTCAATATTTTTTGGTTTACAGTCATCATGGACAGTTTCCCACTGAAAAAAATATAAGATTGGGACTTTTTACATCTTTTAGGTGAGACCATTATCATTAATTTTACAGATTAGTCCACTAGAGGATAGTATACTTTACAGAGTATCTGTTTGAGGGGGACTCCTGGTGATCTTTGTGTCTTACCCCGTATAACCTTGTGGGACTTCTGCCAACTGTTTGACCTTCATTTTAAGGGCAGACTGACCTCATGTCTGTACTGCATCTCTGCTATATAAGCTATTTGTGTCAACAATGTATACCTTAAAGTGAAATGTATTACCTATGTCTTTTTGTTGTTGAAATAAGGGTTTAATTCTGTATATCAAATGGGTCTCATAAACCAGCTCTTAAAAACTACTTATGGGTTTATCTTCCTCATAAATTAGACTCAATGTATTCTCACAAGATGCCTTGACCCCTAGTGAATGTGGGTCAAATAAAGCTTAATTCCAAAAAGCATATCTGTCTTGTCTTAATTCCTGCTGTTTCCACAACATTAAACCCCAAAAAAAAAAAAAAAAAAAAAAAAAAAAGGCCAATATGATGTATATAATTTAGACCCATTTTCAATAATAAATCAACAATTCATTGTGCTCACATATATCACGTATATCACTCCCCATCTCTATATACTCTTACCTGGTACAAAAATTCTTCTAGTCATATATACAGTACAAAATATAAAAATAAGAAAATATATATAAAAAAAAACAACACAAAGCTCAATAGTGTCTATAAATGCAAATCATTCAATATGTGCCCACATTCAATTTATGAATATCAGTGCAAAACTAAAATTCCCTGTGTTTATGGTGTCATGCAGAGAAACCCAAATGCTAAATAACTTTGCCAAACAGAATGCCCACACACCCAAGGCCTGGGCAGAATCAATTCCACATAAAATAAGAATGGCACTAATAGTGCAGCAAATTTACAGCTACAATATTTGTTTTGCATTTAAAAGCTTTCATGTACAGTAAGCAATATGCTAGTTTCGAAAATGGCAAATCTTGCACTTTCGTTTCCAGGTCTGACATCACCTAGTTTTGTCCATAAGACTTTATGCTAACCAAAGTCTTACATCCTAACTAACATCACTGGCCCTGGTGGCATCACTTCCTTTTGTTATTACCTTCACCAAAGTACCTAATCCAGGTAATTTTTAATACCATTTGTTGGGTTCTGTGGTCATGTGTAGGAAACCTGGACATCAAAAATTATTTTGATCTGATGCTTAATCCTGCCTTAAATTCAATGGTATTTTGATAGAGCCCACCAGGGGTTACCATATTGCAATATTTGACAGAGAAATGTATAAAGTATGCACTGATCACAGAATTGGCAGCAAGTGGTATTACATTTGCTGTGAAATACAGAGGAGGGTTCAGGCAGGACATGGGCTATTAATTACAGTGCTCAACTTACTTAAATGGGAAGGAGGGACAAGGAGGAACAATTTTCAGAGCTTTTTTATCTGCAAAAGATATACACGTTTCATCACTAAATTTAAATCTAAATTTCAGCTATACTAAAAAACTAACTTGCAGTGTGACCCTCTCATTTTGCAAGTTTACATTGCTTTTTTACACTATATTATGATATTAACACATAGATTTAAACCCCTTTTGGGATGTAAAATCCTCTTTAGAACCTTAAGGCCAGATTCACATATGTGTGAATTGGATGCGGTTTTCACCACATCCAATATGCATGACATGCGAGTGTGACTGGCTCTCAATGAAGCCGGCTCACACATGTCCGGGGCGGCCGTGGTGCGAATTCCAATAGGGTCATGTGCGTTTTTGGGTCTGGTTCAGGTGTGAATTCAGGCAAAAATTCTGACCTGAATCGCATCTGAACCATTGAACAGGAATGCACCGGACCGCCAGCTGGAAACTGCGGCCGAACATATGTGAACATGGCCTAATTGCATGAAGACTGAACTAAAAAAACATAGTTGCATTTCTGGGTACACAGAAATATGTCCTTACAAATATCTTTGTTAAAGCTTATTATGAATGAGCTAAAGGTACCTGGGTTCAGTTCAAAGTGGGTTTGCACAACATGAATAAACTTTGGGTGCCGAATCCAGACCCAACTAAAGTCGATTAGAGCCAAATGTTAAAAAAAGTAATGGCCATTTTCAAGGCTAATAGCCAAGGGAGTTAACAAAAAAATGGCAATGGGGTCTGGACACTGCCCTAGGGAATATTTACCAAAAAAAACTTTAAAAAGTTCTGTTTTGTGAGGAGCAGAATTTTTAAGAATGCTCTAAGGTCAACATTAAAAATAAAAAATTCCTTTAAGGGTGCCCTGAACTGGTTTGGGAAGCATGATTCCCAATGCAATGGATTTGACCATCCATTGCACTCACACACACAAGCAGATGGATGGGGATCTGTTCCCCATCCATCTAGCGGATCAGAACGGATGGTCATCGGGTGTAAACGGACAGGTGGTCTGTTTAAATCTGACTGCCCATAGAGGACAGTAGGCTGTGCCTGTGTCTGCTTTGCATAAGCGGAGCGGACACGGACAAGCCATCCGCCTGCTCATCAGGCGCTCATAAGACAGATTACCCGCTGAGCAGGTGAACTCCTTGTGGAGTCTGCCCCATGGGAAAGGGACCTTAGATGAGAGTCTGATATAGATGCTACTGGGGGAGCTCCACACCAAGCAAATTGTACCCCCTGCCTGTACCCACCCTCCTGAACCATAGCACGCCACTTGCCCTTACCATAGGGTTGTTACCTTGTCGGAGGCCATCTTCCTGGTAAAGCAACTTGTCCCTTTGTTGATGAGGACAAGTTAAAATTATCGTAGAAGGGAAAGGTGGGTTGGGAAGAAGGCTAAGTGGTTGTTAACCCACTTCTACTACATCATCTTATCCCCTCTGTACCATAATAACAAGTGTCCCTGTGTCTGTGTAATGCCAATACAGTGCCGATCTGTACTTGTACTCAGCTGACTTGTCTTCTCTCTCTGGCTTACAGTTCTAGTGGGCGGGGCTGAGAACTCCTGATGACGTCAGTCGGGGAGGAAAGGGAGAGAGGAGAGAGAGAGCCGACAGTCAGCTGAGCGCCGGGAGCCGTGCTTATATAGGTACAGATCAGCAGATTTTTTACATTACACAGGCACAGGGACACTTGCTATTATGGTACAGAGATGACCCCCCCCAGTGTATAAATTTAATTCATATTTTTGCCACCCAAATGCATTATTTTAAACACGGCATTGGAGAAGGTCAATGTGTTTTATTATAATGTGGTCAGATAATTTGGTGGGGCCAGCTTAATGTGCACATTTCGTTTTTCAAAGTGGGGTTAAATGGGTTCAGAAACCTTAAACAAACTATGGTATGTTTAGCTATGTTTGGGTGGTGGAAAAGGGGAGAGGGGCAGGGGTGAACATACAATAGATTATATGTAATACAATAGAAAAGGGACACTGCAAAAGAACAGTTTGGTCCTCTTTGGTTCTCAGTCATATTGACGTTGTACCATCTAGCCAGAATTTGCATCACTTACTTATGTCCTACTTACTGTACTGCATGCAAACACAACAGCAGTGCCCATGCTTTTTCTGCTACTTGGCCCATCTTATCATTCACAGTTTAATTTTTTAAGTAACATGATCTTTAAAATGGAAGTAAAGTACATTTTTCCAATATTTGCTGACAGGCAGGGTATTTATGACAGAAGAGAATATCTCTTCTGCCATAAATGCATCCTTCTGCCTGTCAGCCGTCATGTACACTAAGCCACACATGCAGCGAACATTTATGGCCCCAATCTGTGCCGCAGTGATGTGATTCCAGTTCACATGTGCAGAAGTGATATAGAAAGTCAGGAAGCTTAAGGCTTCCTTTCCCCACATGTCAGTTTGGTGCCACTTGAAGTAGCTGGTGCCATAAAAAATAATTGTGATTGGTACTGATGGGTCATGTGGGGTTTCTCCCCGTAAATACAGTATATACACTATATTGCCTCTATTGCATTTTATAAAAGTTGTTGCCAGCTGCCATCTTGGGAGAATGCTTCAATATTTTTTGGTTTACAGTCATCATGGACAGTTTCCCACTGAAAAAAATATAAGATTGGGACTTTTTACATCTTTTAGGTGAGACCATTATCATTAATTTTACAGATTAGTCCACTAGAGGTAATTGTTACTATGGATTTAAATGAATGGCCCTTTATAGTATACTTTACAGAGTATCTGTTTGAGGGGGACTCCTGGTGATCTTTGTGTCTTACCCCGTATAACCTTGTGGGACTTCTGCCAACTGTTTGACCTTCATTTTAAGGGCAGACTGACCTCATGTCTGTACTGCATCTCTGCTATATAAGCTATTTGTGTCAACAATGTATACCTTAAAGTGAAATGTATTACCTATGTCTTTTTGTTGTTGAAATAAGGGTTTAATTCTGTATATCAAATGGGTCTCATAAACCAGCTCTTAAAAACTACTTATGGGTTTATCTTCCTCATAAATTAGACTCAATGTATTCTCACAAGATGCCTTGACCCCTAGTGAGTGTGGGTCAAATAAAGCTTAATTCCAAAAAGCATATCTGTCTTGTCTTAATTCCTGCTGTTTCCACAACATTAAACCCCAAAAAAACAAAAAAAAAAACAAAAAAAAAGGCCAATATGATGTATATAATTTAGACCCATTTTCAATAATAAATCAACAATTCATTGTGCTCACATATATCACGTATATCACTCCCCATCTCTATATACTCTTACCTGGTACAAAAATTCTTCTAGTCATATATACAGTACAAAATATAAAAATAAGAAAATATATATAAAAAAAAAACAACACAAAGCTCAATAGTGTCTATAAATGCAAATCATTCAATATGTGCCCACATTCAATTTATGAATATCAGTGCAAAACTAAAATTCCCTGTGTTTATGGTGTCATGCAGAGAAACCCAAATGCTAAATAACTTTGCCAAACAGAATGCCCACACACCCAAGGCCTGGGCAGAATCAATTCCACATAAAATAAGAATGGCACTAATAGTGCAGCAAATTTACAGCTACAATATTTGTTTTGCATTTAAAAGCTTTCATGTACAGTAAGCAATATGCTAGTTTCGAAAATGGCAAATCTTGCACTTTCGTTTCCAGGTCTGACATCACCTAGTTTTGTCCATAAGACTTTATGCTAACCAAAGTCTTACATCCTAACTAACATCACTGGCCCTGGTGGCATCACTTCCTTTTGTTATTACCTTCACCAAAGTACCTAATCCAGGTAATTTTTAATACCATTTGTTGGGTTCTGTGGTCATGTGTAGGAAACCTGGACATCAAAAATTATTTTGATCTGATGCTTAATCCTGCCTTAAATTCAATGGTATTTTGATAGAGCCCACCAGGGGTTACCATATTGCAATATTTGACAGAGAAATGTATAAAGTATGCACTGATCACAGAATTGGCAGCAAGTGGTATTACATTTGCTGTGAAATACAGAGGAGGGTTCAGGCAGGACATGGGCTATTAATTACAGTGCTCAACTTACTTAAATGGGAAGGAGGGACAAGGAGGAACAATTTTCAGAGCTTTTTTATCTGCAAAAGATATACACGTTTCATCACTAAATTTAAATCTAAATTTCAGCTATACTAAAAAACTAACTTGCAGTGTGACCCTCTCATTTTGCAAGTTTACATTGCTTTTTTACACTATATTATGATATTAACACATAGATTTAAACCCCTTTTGGGATGTAAAATCCTCTTTAGAACCTTAAGGCCAGATTCACATATGTGTGAATTGGATGCGGTTTTCACCACATCCAATATGCATGACATGCGAGTGTGACTGGCTCTCAATGAAGCCGGCTCACACATGTCCGGGGCGGCCGTGGTGCGAATTCCAATAGGGTCATGTGCGTTTTTGGGTCTGGTTCAGGTGTGAATTCAGGCAAAAATTCTGACCTGAATCGCATCTGAACCATTGAACAGGAATGCACCGGACCGCCAGCTGGAAACTGCGGCCGAACATATGTGAACATGGCCTAATTGCATGAAGACTGAACTAAAAAAACATAGTTGCATTTCTGGGTACACAGAAATATGTCCTTACAAATATCTTTGTTAAAGCTTATTATGAATGAGCTAAAGGTACCTGGGTTCAGTTCAAAGTGGGTTTGCACAACATGAATAAACTTTGGGTGCCGAATCCAGACCCAACTAAAGTCGATTAGAGCCAAATGTTAAAAAAAGTAATGGCCATTTTCAAGGCTAATAGCCAAGGGAGTTAACAAAAAAATGGCAATGGGGTCTGGACACTGCCCTAGGGAATATTTACCAAAAAAAACTTTAAAAAGTTCTGTTTTGTGAGGAGCAGAATTTTTAAGAATGCTCTAAGGTCAACATTAAAAATAAAAAATTCCTTTAAGGGTGCCCTGAACTGGTTTGGGAAGCATGATTCCCAATGCAATGGATTTGACCATCCATTGCACTCACACACACAAGCAGATGGATGGGGATCTGTTCCCCATCCATCTAGCGGATCAGAACGGATGGTCATCGGGTGTAAACGGACAGGTGGTCTGTTTAAATCTGACTGCCCATAGAGGACAGTAGGCTGTGCCTGTGTCTGCTTTGCATAAGCGGAGCGGACACGGACAAGCCATCCGCCTGCTCATCAGGCGCTCATAAGACAGATTACCCGCTGAGCAGGTGAACTCCTTGTGGAGTCTGCCCCATGGGAAAGGGACCTTAGATGAGAGTCTGATATAGATGCTACTGGGGGAGCTCCACACCAAGCAAATTGTACCCCCTGCCTGTACCCACCCTCCTGAACCATAGCACGCCACTTGCCCTTACCATAGGGTTGTTACCTTGTCGGAGGCCATCTTCCTGGTAAAGCAACTTGTCCCTTTGTTGATGAGGACAAGTTAAAATTATCGTAGAAGGGAAAGGTGGGTTGGGAAGAAGGCTAAGTGGTTGTTAACCCACTTCTACTACATCATCTTATCCCCTCTGTACCATAATAACAAGTGTCCCTGTGTCTGTGTAATGCCAATACAGTGCCGATCTGTACTTGTACTCAGCTGACTTGTCTTCTCTCTCTGGCTTACAGTTCTAGTGGGCGGGGCTGAGAACTCCTGATGACGTCAGTCGGGGAGGAAAGGGAGAGAGGAGAGAGAGAGCCGACAGTCAGCTGAGCGCCGGGAGCCGTGCTTATATAGGTACAGATCAGCAGATTTTTTACATTACACAGGCACAGGGACACTTGCTATTATGGTACAGAGATGATAAAATTATTTAGTAGAATTAATGAGAGCAGCAGAAGCGGGAAGGGGGTGGTGGGGGCATGGGCGCTGGTACAAGCAGACAGGCAGGCAGGGAGGGGAGAGCAGGGCTGTGTATGACAGAATCACGTAAATGGACCACGGCGTCAGCAGCCTTGATTATCGTGGTCAGTTTACAGGGTGGAGGGTATAGCCAGGCAGCATCAGCCAGGTATTTCAGGTGTTACAGGGGGCCAAATGACACAGCACAAGCACTGTGCTGTACAACATGGTTTAAGGGAACAGGATCTATTTTTTTGGGTTAACAAACGCTTTAAGTAAGGGTTATAAACAACCAATTTTGCATTCCAACAAGCAACTAAGGATGAATTAACATGTCGGTGGAAGGTTGATAAAAGCTCCAGCAGGGATATTTTACAGAGTAATACATAAATAGTATTGCAATGTAAGTACCAACTACAAGAAGGATTTTAGACATTCCTTGTGTAGGCCAAGTGTGCATCATTTAGTGATCTGTGAGGAACAATATATCCAGAAAGCCCATATTTTATAAAATTTGTTATATTTATCTTGGGTTGTGAAAATCTATCTTTCAGTCCTTCATTAAAAAAATAAATAAAAATAATGTCCCCTTATGTA
The DNA here is from genome assembly GCA_028564925.1 of Lithobates sylvaticus. Lineage (NCBI taxonomy): Eukaryota > Metazoa > Chordata > Amphibia > Anura > Ranidae > Lithobates > Lithobates sylvaticus. Next base: position 221,354,789 of record CM053031.1, on the reverse strand, counting down.
TATCCAATGTACATCCAATGTGTGTATATACACATTGCACTCAACAGTACTCATACGACATAAACATTTAATTATTGATTTAAATATATCTCCAGGGCTGATGGTGACAGTTTAGAAGCAAGTTTGAGACTCATTAGTCTCTGTTTGGCTCATATAGGTTTATTGGGATGTCTTAGGCCCCATTCACACCTAGCATTTGGAATCGTAGGCAGAACTAAAATTGTGGAAGAGCACGTAACATGTATTTGAGTATCGTTCCCCCATTGGATTATAGTACAAATGGAAGGATTTCTTATAGTCCCATCATTGATGAATGTTGAAAAATTAAAGTGTATCACAATGAATGAACAGTTACACTCTGTATCACTGATGGACTTCTGCATATGCGTTTTCATGACTTTAAAGTTGTAATATGCATTACATAGTTACATAGTAACTGAGGTCGAAAAAAGACACAAGTCCATCAAGTCCAACCTATGTGTGTGATTTTATGTCAGTATTGAGACCACCGCGGCAAGCTGCTCTTACAGTAAAGAACCCTCTACGTAGTTTAAGGTTAAACCTCTTTTCTTCTAATTTTAATGAGTGGCCATGAGTCTTGTTAAACTCCCTTCCACAAAAAGGTTTTATCTCTATTGTGGGGTCACCAGTACGGTATTTGTAAATTGAAATCATATCCCCTCTAAAGTGTCTCTTCTCCAGAGAGAATACGTTCAGTGCTTGCAACCTTTCCTCATAACTAATATCCTCCAGACCCTTTATTAGCTTTTTTGCCCTTCTTTGTACTTGCTCCATTTCCAGTACATCCTTCCTGGGGACTGGTGCCCAGAACTGGACAGCATACTCCAGGTGCGGCCGGACCAGAGTCTTGTAGAGTGGGAGAATTATCGCGTTATCTTTTTGCTTTGTTAGCAGCAGCTTGCCATTGCTGAGCCCAGGTCCTTTTCCATGCTATATTCCCCCAAAGCCCCCCCCCCCCCCAGTGTATAAATTTAATTCATATTTTTGCCACCCAAATGCATTATTTTAAATTTTTCTACATTGAACCTCATTTGCCATATAGTTGCATTCATTTGTTCAGATCTTTTTGCAAGTTTCCACATCCTGCGGAGAAGTTATTGCCCTGCTTAGCTTAGTATCGTCTGCAAATACAGAGATTGAACTGTTTACCCCATCCTCCAGGTCATTTATGAACAAATTTAACAGGATTGGTCCCAGCACAGAACAATGGGGGACCCCACTACCCACCCCTGACCATACTGAGTACTCCCCATTTATCACCACCCTCTGAACAGTTTTCAATCCATGTACTCACCCTATGGTCCATGCCAACTGACCTTATTTTGTTCAGTAAACGTTTATGGGGAACTGTGTCAAATGCTTTTGCAAAATCCAGATACACCACGTCTACGGGCCTTTATCTAGATGGCAACTCACCTCCTCATAGAAGGTTAATAAATTGGTTTGTCAAGAACGATTCTTCATGAATCCATGCTGATTACTGTGAATTATACCGTTCTCATTACTAAAATCTTGTATATAGTCCCTTATCACCCCCTCCGAGAGTTGACATACTATTGATGTTAGGCTAACTGGTCTGTAATTCCCAGGGATGTATTTTGGGCCCCTTTTTAAATATTGGTGCTACATTGGCTTTTCTCCAATCAGCTGGTACCATTCCAGTCAGTAGACTGTCAGTAAAAATTAGGAACAATGGTCTGCAATTACTTGACTGAGTTCCCTAAGTACTCTCAGGTGCAAGTCATCTGGTCCCGGTGATTTATTGATGTTAAGTTTCCCAAGTCTAATTTTAATTCTGTCCTCTGTTAACCATGGAGGTGCTTCCTGTGATGTGTCATGAGGATAAACACTGCAGTTTTGGTTACTGAAGCCTCGTAAAGACTGTAGAGACAAATAAATTCAATACCTTTGTCATCTCCCCATTAGACTTTTTATATATTTTAGGTGACTTATTAATAAAAATAAAGTTTTAACAAAAATATTTTAAAGGACATATACCTATGCTGTGGGGAGAGACCCACTACAAGTGAACTTTTCAGTATAGCTGGACTTTAGCTTTAATTTGCACAGTACTACATCCCCAATGCATTCTGATTAACATACAGGTTATATAATGTAAAACCCTCCTTAATACATCACGAGGGCAGATGTTTTTTGGATTGTTTTTATAAATAAAAGTGGGTACTATTTTGGTGAACTGAAAAATGAGAGAGTGCATACTCAGTAAGTGAAAGTGCTTAAAAAACAAGGGTTTAATATTACTTTCAATTGTTTTAAATAGAATGCACAGAACTGTGTGACCATAGGAATCCGTGTTCATAACAGGTGGGTCATTGAAATGGTCTTAAGGGATAACCTGCTCTCCTACCCTCTTCACTTTTGTAATCTCTGTGCATATACAGTAGTTTGTTTATACATATGGACATTTAAGCTCAGGCTATATGTAGGAACCCTGCCCTATGCTGGAATGTCGCTAATGCAGTCTTTGATATTCTTTCCTAATCAACTGGTTGAAATGGTAAATAGTAAATTTGGTGTTCTTTTTGCAGGCAGGCTGTAGCTATCATGAGTTTTGTTTGCTTTTTCTGTGCTCTGTAGGTTCTCCTAAGTTTAGTGTATTGATTTCTCCTGCCTGCTGCTGTTGAGGAGGTTCCAGTAGTCACAATGTAAAAAAACAATATCTGAGTTATAAATATTTATTCTCTGCTGCCAGTCACTGAAATTTTTTGTTCAGTGATGGGGTTGAGAGAAAGTAATAAATGTTTGGAGCAACTTTCCAGGATATACGCTCCTCCTGGAGCGTATATCCAGAGGAAACTGGGCAGGAATATGGCTGTCTGGGTCGAAACATATGTAAAATAAATTTTGATGCTGGAGTGTGTCTCACAGAAGTTGGGTAGAAGCTGCTGCTAGACACTGCAAAAAGGATGCAACTACCCACAAATCAAGATACCCTCTTTCTGCTATCAAAGGGTCAAGAGCCAAGTTGTTTAGAGAAAGGTCCACTGAAACTTGTTGTAGATCTGATCTGGCTGCTCCTAAAGAGTCAAACTACTATCAGCCAAACTCAAGAAAGGCTAACACCAGCTACACTAAATTGCTGTTGGGAACGCAATATTCACTCTGTTACCTGTGTAGACCAGTTCTGTTGCTTTTGTATGTATCCTGCACCTCTAAACCTTTCTCCTAGAGTTGGGTTTAGCAACATATTGTAAAAGGCTAAAGTGTCTGGCATCCAAATTTTTCACCCCATTAAACACCAAAAACAAAACACTCAAGGCTGAAATTTTATCTTACCATGACACATTCCACACCACCCCAAAAGGCGGAGTGCTACATATACCTAGAATAATAATGTAAACTTAAAAAAAGTGCTATTACAGTTAGATTGTTGCCTATTGTTAAAAAAAGAGGATTTGAGACATATATTGCAGAACGTGGCACCACATCCAATGATAATTGAGCGAAAACAGAAAAAAGAAAGATAAAAAAAATTCTACGCATATATATATATATATATCTTTTATTTCTGAGTGATATACAATTGTCAAAATGGAATATTATCTATCTACATGATGGTCTCAAAATTTTTTTTTGAATGATGAATAACAATCCAATATGATACATTTATATATGAACTCAAAAGTGATTATGATATATCTCTTAGTACCAAATAGGATCTACTGAAGAAGCTAAAGGCAAAACGCGTAGCGATCCATTGGCGCTGATATTGAAGTTTTGTATGCTTGGCCTTTAAGCCAGAAGGAATCTTCTAGGACTATCTGGCTTCCCAGTCTCATAGGCCATCCATGCAAATTCCCTGTTTCAGCTTCCTCATATGTTCTCTTGTAGAGTGTACTTTTTCAGATATGTTCATGTATATATATATATATATATATATATATATATATATATATATATATATATATATATATATATATATATATATATATATATTACCTTATTACCTTTTTTTCCAAATATATGTGTTTTTTTAATGGGATTCAAATAAATTATATATTTTTACTAAATACGAGACCATTCCCCTTTCCTATTTGGGATCATAGTGGCAACCTTCAAAATCCGTTTTCTTGTTGCCCATTGCTGTCAGGGAAAGGCACCTATATCCCTTTCCTTCAGCTGCTTGATTTACTCACAATTTCATTGGAGCAGACAGACAAGGCAACCAGAAAAGATAACATAAACGCAGAATGTGTATCCTGGACTTGGGTGCAGCCCTCTCTTACCTTTCTACCGTAGGTAGAGATCCATGGGATGTTATATTAGGAGCCCGAAATCAGGTCTATAGTTCCAAAGTGATTACAGATCATTTGTAATCATTTGTACTATATTATTACAATTTATATGTTATATAAAGCTTCAGGATCCTGTGTACTTGAGTCCGCTCCCATTGGAGGTCAGTTTCTAAGAAGCAAAGCAGTATAAAAGGAATACTAAAGTAGGGCAATGCGTGGATAACAAAATCTCTGAGAAGAATCCAAATGTTAAATTTAATTTTACTGCATGGCAGCACTTACAGCCTATAATTAAGACCATCTAATAAAAAAAAAGCAGGTAAACCGTCCTCCTGCCCTATGTCATGTGGTACATAGTTACATTTTAGGGTTACATACATGGAAATGCAGCTCAGGTCTATTTTGCTGGGTTTCCTTTTGTTCTTTCTTCCACAAATATTTTACACTGACTATGGACATATAAATAAGATTTGGCCTTCAATAACAGTAGCAACCAATATTACCAAGGACTTACAGTTCTTTAGATATATGAAGTTAAAACTAAAAGCAAAGTATAGTATATGGCATAGATATGATAGTACATCTCCAAATAAGGTGTTTCCAGTGAAGGGTACTGCTAATATAGCATACAACAACATTTTAAACAATAGTGTACTTCCTGTAGTAGCAGTTTAGGGGAAACCCTTTTCTATTCTAGCACAACTGTCCCCCTGTGCACAAAGCCAGGTCCATAAAGACATGGTTGGATGAGTTTGGTTTGAAGGTACTTAAATACACTGCACAAAGCTCTGACCTCAAACTTATTTAGAAACTGACCTCACAAATGTTCTTTTGGCTGAATGGGCATACTCCTAAATCATGTGGAAAGCCTTCTTGTAAGTGTGGAGTTATATATATATATATATATATATATATATATATATATATATTATATCTTAAAAAAGAAGTATTGACCTTCAAAGAAAAATTTATACTCACCTAGGTGGATGCAGCATCAATCCCATCAAAGATCGCTGATCGCTCAGTTTTCAGCATTCTGTGAGCAGAGAGTGGTGATTGTCAGTCCCCGGCTCTCTGCTCTGCTCTCCCCCAAGCTCACTGGAGCACTGGGCTGTGCAGAGAGAGAGGCTGAGACAGCTGTTGATCCAGGCGTATCTCGACCATACAGATCTTTTCAGAGCCTGGACTGGTTCTGTGACATCAGCTGATAGTGGGTTTTCAGGTTTAACAATTGCCCCCCCCCCTAATTGGTGGTCAGTTCCTGGCTGTAACAATAATTAACAGCACTGGTGGTCAGTGGCTGTCTGTAAAATTACCCCCCCCCCAGCTTTGGTGGTCAATAACTGACGTTAACAATAACTCCCGTTACCCCAGTTGGTTTGCAATGCCTGGATGTAATAATGAACCCTCCCCTCCTCCCTGCATTAGTGGTCTATGGCTGACTGTGACAATGTCCCCTCCCCCAGTGTTGAAGGCCAGTCACTGGCTGCAACAATAACCCCTCAGCATGGCGCTCAGTGGTTAGCTGTAAAAATACCCCCCCCAAGCTTTGGTGATCAGCGGCTGCCGGAAGCAATAACCCCCCCTTCAGTATTGGTAGTCAATGGCTGGAGGCAACAATAAACCCACCTCTGTCATGGGTATTGGTGGTCTTTGTCTGACTGTAACAATTACCCTCCCCATGTATTGGTGGCCAGTGGCTGCTTGTAACAATAACCGCCCCAGAATTGGTATTGGTGGGTAAGGGTTGGAGGTGACAATAAACCTTCCCCTCCCTCCAGCATTGATGGTCCATGGCTGGCTGTAACAGTGACCCCCTCACCCTGAATTGGTAGCTTGTTGCTGACTGTAACAATAATGCAACCCTCCCCCATCGCATCATTGGTGGTTAGTGGCTGTCAGGTTAAGATTGCAAATACCAAAATATGTGCAGTCTCCGTAACAAGATACACTGGCTAGATTTGATTCATACAGGTGAGATCATCTACTCTATATAGATAAACTTGCTGATATTTATATTTAACAATAGATTGTATCTAGCATACTTCTTAATCAACTTGGGTACATTCGGCCTGCCCATACATGGTTTGAATCTTCTATGTCCAGCTTAAAGTGGTTGTATACCCAAATTTGAAATTTTTACCCACAGGTAAGCCTATAATAAGGCTTACCTGTCGGTAAAATTAATATCTCCTAAACCTGTACTGTTTAGGAGATATTCCATTTGCATGCAGCCGCTGATGTCAGCGGCGAATGCGCTCTGACGCTGCCGGACCTTGCCAGGAAGAAAACTCCTGCACTCCTAGCGCCGGAGCTGCAAACCCGAAAGACACGCCGAGGGCAAGATGTCAGCTCCCTCGGCGTGGACCGGGCTCCGATACGAGGGCTTCATATATTACATGACACTTCTCAGACCATTGAGATGCACGACTTCTTAAAAATCAATCCCAAATTTACCCTTTATATAGTTCTGGTAGCAGAACTTTTATTTCCTTGGTTATCATTATACCAATTGTACATAGTTCCAATATGTAGTATAAGATTTTAGATTCTATAACAATTTTTTTTATTTTTTTTAACTTTACTCTTGATAATAATTAAGACCATTTTTTTTTTTTTATCTGAGGTCATCTTATATTAACCTGGTCTGAGTTGGTTTTGTTCTCTCTTATACAATGTATGACGCAATCTTTTGAATAGTTAGATCCATGCTAAAATTGTTTTAGTTAAACTACTTTTAGTTTATGTTGGAACTACAACTCAATATTATTACCATATATGTGATCTTTTCTTTTGTTGCCACCATATGTACTTATGTATCGTAATTGTTAAAATTCAATAAACAAATTTGACCAAAAAAATCAATTGCAAACTGCGTATGTTGTAATATGTTTAAAATTTGCAATTGTCTATATTCTGGGTGTGGCAACAACATGGTAGCTCTTAGGTCTCATAATAAAGAAAACATCTGCAGTGAGGTCCAAGCTTTCCCTTTTCACTCCTGGTGGAGGAGTGAATGTAAATTTCTGTAGCATTCCTGTGAAGAACAAGAAAAGCTCCATCCTGGCCAGACTCTCCCCAGCACACACCCTGCGTCCTGTGTGTAAAAGAAAAATAAATGGTTATCAGGGCAAAGTTAATATTAAAATGGACACTCTATTTTCATTCACTTCCCAGCCCATGTGTAAGTAGTGCAGCATTTACATTTATTGCTGTTGTGTTTAGACTCGGGCAGGCAATGTCCTTCAAAGCATCAACGAGGATGGGGACTATGTCAGACTGGCCCTTACTCTCCTTCACTTGCATAGTATTTTTGTCTTCCTCTGAAGTATACTGACCACCACACAAAGCAATCATAGATCTCACCCCTTGTCTTCTGCAATCCCATCTCAAAGATACCAATACAGCCCTTATCCTTTAAACCAACTGTTTTATAGTGTCATGTAGTACAGTGGACCCTCTGTGCCACCAATAAGAAGTATGGAACATCACCAAGGTGCAATCCCATTGTATCAGGCAGAAGGTCAGGACAGGCAGCAGGCAGGAGCAGAATCAGTGGGTAGTTCCAGCTTCAACAAAAGTATCCAGAGGAACTGGAAGCAAGCACCTTTGATCAGACTCAGATTGACTGCTTTAAACTCACGTTAAGGTCTGTTTACTGGCACAAGATATGAAGAGCACAGTGTGAAAATACCACAGTCCAGGTGGTGGCAGAGGAAAGAGTGCAGGTCCAGCTGGTCTAAACTTCTAAAACACAGCAGAAGGAAGAAGGCATCTAACTGTCAACGACTTACACTTAATGTGCAACCGCAGGCAGATTGTTTCACATAGGTAGACAGTATATATACAGTATATTACTTGCAAATAAGTTAGAGAAGTGCATCTATGCTGTTCTTTCTTTATTTACTGAGTGCAGTAAGCTGTTAGTGGGCTCTGATGCATCCCTTGTAATAAAACTTGTGTAGTCAGTAATTTATTTACTCACCTTTGGAGAAAGCAAAGAATTCATCTCTCTTTAGAAACTTCCCATTAGCATCAAGGAAATGATTGGGGTTAAATTCCCTAGGACTCTCCCATTTGGTTTCATCATATAGAATTGATGTAAAAAGAGGGACCACTGTGGTTCCCTGTTAAAAAATAATAGATAAGATAATTTTAAAATTACAATATCAGAAGCAACAAACATCCCTCTACTACCAACCAAAATAATAAATACGCTGTTCTACTGCAGGACTAAAAGCATACTAATAAATACTAACAGATAACTACTAACTACTAAGCATGACTAATAACAGATATATGTAAGGAGTAGGGATGAGCTCGATGTTCAGGTCAAACACAAGTTTGACTCGAACATCGGGTGTTCGCCCATTCGCAGAATGAATGATGATGATTGGCCAAAGCATGCACCTGACCTGCATGCTTTGACCAATCACAGCATGCTCTGCTGAGAGAGCCATAAAAAGTCCACGCCCCACATTATATAAGGCTGCTTACACGATGGCCATGTGTAGTGTTGTTGGTGTGGCCAGAGAGATAGTTTCAGTTAGATTAAGCAGGTAGGTTATTCAGTTAGTGGCAGTGTATTTGATTGATTATATATATATATACACACACACACATACACACAGTCTTGTATATATACTCTGCTGCATTCTTTGTAGCCTATATCTACAGTGCATTCGGTGGTGTACTGTTTCTAATACACTTCAGGCAGTGTACACAGTATCTAATGCAGTGTGTATAGTTTCTACTACTTGTCTGTGGTGTACACAGTATCTAATACAGTGTGTACAGTTTCTACTACACTTCTGGTGGTGTACACAGTACACAATGCAGTGTAGCGGTAGTACAGTTTCTAATACAGTGCAGGCGGTGTACACAGTATCTAATACAGTGTGTACAGTTTCTAATACACTTCTGGTGGTATACACAGTACAATGCAGTGCAGCCATTGTACAGTTTCTAATACAGTGCAGGTGGTGTAGACAGTATCTAATACAGTGTACAGTTTCTAATACACTTCAGGCGGTGTACACAGTATCTAATATAGTGTGTACAGTTTCTACTACACATCAGGCGGTTTATATATCTATATATATATATATATATATATATATATATATATATATATATATATATATATATAAATTAGGGCTGTTACTGATTACAATTTTTGTGTTTGATTAATCCATTTTTTAAAATCGATTAATCGACTAATTTCGATTAATAACGCACATACAGACTACTACTTTTAGCTGATCTCCTTGCATTGCAACTCTGCATTAGTCAGTGGTAAATGTGGTATACACTATATACAATCACCCAACACTAGTTAGCTTCCACAATCCATGACTTAACTTCACAGTTCACACAAATATGTTTTAAATTCAAACTGTAGCACTGACGTAAGTCATTTTTTTTCCACAGTAGCGTGATAATCCCTCCACCACTGGTCTAACTAATCACTCTCACCTTATGGCATGGACCCCTGTGCAAACAGGTGGTCATGCAAGCGGGTATCAAAAGGGTTAACACGGACCATAAACTTCTCTCACGTCTCCTTAGATCTCAGCAAGGACGCCAGGTCATGGGTAGAAAGAAAAGATCTAAGTGCTCACCGCTTAAGTATAAGATTACATTTTTGTGTTCAAACACAAACTACTCACAAAAAGATGATAAAACACAGCATGTAAAGCCGACAATCGTGTTAGTTCCGTAGGGCAGCAGCGGGTGACGTCATGCATAGCTCCTCCCCCGTACGCGTTACGTTCAATCAGAACTTCAAAGTCACCGGACTCCTCCCCCTTCCCTTCGTTAGCAGACGGAGGCACTTCGGGAAGGGAGGAGGAGTCTGGTGACGTCGATGTCCGTGACGTCACTGGATCTCTGACGGAATTCCCTGAAGACCCGGAAGACGGCGGAGAGATGAGTACCGATCAAAAGAATTTTGATTGATCAAAAAAATGAATCGATGAATTAATCTTTAATTTCCACAGCCCTAATATATATATATATATATATATATATATATATATATATATATATATATATATATATATATATCCTGAGGGAGTCAAGAAAAGTCTGTGGTAATTTCCACAGACTCCACAGTGCTTGGCTGTTTGATATTCAAAGGGAATGGAACCTGTCCACCAAGCGCCTCATTTCTGACATGGTGGAACTCAATGTTGGCAATGCTGCAGCGGCTGCACACACATCAGTGGGCCATTAAACCAGTCATCTAATTTTTAACTCTGGGATTTGGGAGTCAGCTGAGTGATCAAGAAGTGAGAGCTGACTCCCAAATCAAATATGGCTGCTGAAATGCCACTGTGCATATGAGGGTCAGTGGACTGCCAATCAAAAAATTTACTTCACCATGAAGAGATACCTGCAAATATGTAACTGAGAGAGGGATGATTCGAATGATGCAAAGTCTTTGATTGAAGGTATACTTTAAATTCTTACCCTCGGTATAGTGTAGCCTCTGAAGCTGATATCTGTGGGTGTGACATGTGCTAGATATTGAATGATGTTACCAAGACGTTGAATTTCATGCACTACTGCCAGGCAGTAAGGCAGCACCTTCTGGTCATCCCACCTTGGAGGACGCTCCAGCCCTATCACATCTTCAATCTCATCCTGAACTTTTTCTTAAGAAAAAAAAAATTGCGATTTTAGATACCATTGAAAATCTTTCAGAATTTTAAAGGATCTACTGTATATACTAATATATTAATTGTAATGCATAACAATTAATATGTATTCCCTTACTGATCAAAAACTACAGCAGCTTGCTCTCACCTGTCAACCATCTATCACATAGTAATGACTGCTGGGTGCACTCAATATATATTGGAAGGTATATTATTAGAAGGGATAAAACTGTCCCTAGTTAAGAACACACACAATTAATGATCCCATTTTGTGGTAGGGGGCAATTTTCTTAAAAATGTTATTGTGATACATAAGCTAATTTATACTGATACAGTATGTTTTTAAAATTCTGATATTTGGAATGATTCAAATACAAGCGCAGCACAGCAAATTCACAGGTTTTTAGCACCTTCCCTCCCGGCCTATTGTAAAATGACGGCTGGGCGGTAGAACTGTGGTTTGGGGAGGACATCATATGAAGGGCTGCGCTCTAGCATGATCTGTCACCCACTGCGTCCACCGGACACAGCTAATGACAGATCACTGTACTGTAGCGCTGCTGATACCATGTGACTGCTGTGGCTAATCACAGCAGATCACATGACAGTACACAATGAAAGGCTTTGATTCAAGCCTTTCAGTGTGTATTATTGTTATTAGCTCTGTAATGGGCCACAGTCATCACATGGTTCAGACAGGGCCAATCACAGCCCTTCTGTACCATGTGATTAACTGTGGCCAATCATAGCTAATCCCTATAGTAAACATTAAATGAGTCATTTTTATTCAGAAAAAAGGCTTGCTTATAACTGTAAAATTCACAGTTATAAGCAACCATAGTGTATAAAAAAACAACTTCTGATCATATCCCCAAGAGTAGTACAGTGTTATTGTGGTAACACTGTATTGCTCTGGTCACTGTATGTAAAAAAAAAAATGTAAAGCATAGAACTTTTTTAAAATAAAATGTTTTAAATATTAACACCTTCCTGCCCGAGCCTATACAGGGGGTCCCCGAGTTACGAACTCGTTAGGGACTGCCCGCCTGTACTTAAGTCGGAAATGTTCGTAAGTCGGCCGCGCATGCGCAGACCGACAAATACGACCATTTCCGGACATTTCCGATGTTCCGTCCATTGCCGTTCTGCGCATGCGCGGCAAATTACGGACATTTCCGAAGTTTTCCGAGGCTCCGAATGGCCGCGCATGCGCAGAACGGCCAAAACACGGCGGAACACGGCGGAAAATGGCGGAGGGTCCCCGCAGCGCCTCGTTCGTAAGTAGGGGATGTTCGTAGGTCGGGCGTTCGTAAGTCGGGGACCCCCTGTAGTGCAATGACAGCCAGGCAGGAGCGAGCACTGTTGTTCTGGGAGGACATCATATAATGTCCTCCCAGAACGCGCCTCTAGCATGGCCGCTGGTAACTGGTCACTGGCCACAGCTGATCACTGGTCACTGTACTGGCCAGCTGCCAGTAACCAAAGCCAGTGACCAATCACAGTAGATCACATGACATTTGTAAACAATGGATGGCTTCCTTTAATGCCAACCGTTGTATACAATTGTGTTGCTAGCTGTGATTGGTCACAGTGATCATATGGTACAGACAAGGCCAATCACAGCCCATCTGTACCATGTGATTAGCTTTGGCCAATCACAGCTAATCACAACAAAAGACACTGAATGAACCAGTTTTATTCAGTAAAAATGATTGTATACCAATGAAATTCATTGGTATAAGCAATCATAATGTGTAAAAAAAGAAAAATCCTGATCACTTCCCCAGAGTAATACAGTGTTACTATGGTAACACTGTATTGCTTTGGTCACAGTGTGTTCGAAAAAAAAATTGTACAAAAAAAATAAAAAAAGATTTATGAAGAAAGATTATTTATTTGCAAAATTTTATAAAATAAACTATTTTCTGTCTTTTTTGGTTTATTTAGAAAAAAAATTAAAATCCAATGGTGATTAAATACCACCAAAAGTAAGCTCTATTTGTGGGGGAAAAAATGATAAAAATTGCATGACCGTGTAATTGTCATTCAAAGTATGACAGCACTAAAAGCTGGCAGAGCCTGGCAGCACTGAAATTGTGGTCAACTGAGAGTGTAGGTTTACTTATTAGGTTTCCACAATAATGCTCCGTACACACGAGCGGAATTTCCGTCAGAAAAATCTTGGATTGAATTCCGCTCAAGCTTGGCTTGCATACACACGGTCATACAAAAGTTCTCAAAACTTTCGACCGCCAAGAACATGGTGACATACAACACTACAACGAGCCGAGAAAATGAAGTTCCATGCTTCCGAGCATGCATCAGAATTTTATAACAATTGCTACAGACGAACGGCATTTCCGATCCGTCGGAAAAATAGAGAACCTGCTCTCAATCTTTTGCTGGTGGAAATGCCGCCAGCAAAAGTCCGATGGAACATACACACGGTCGCATTTTCCGACCAAAAGCTCACATCGGTCTTTTGCAGGGGAATTCAAGAACACGTGGCATAAGAATTATTTTTTATTATAAAACCAAAGGGTTTTTTGATATGTAACATGCTTAATACTCTAGTGGATTGCCCCTTGACTCACCATGCTTACATGCAGGTGTGATGTAGAGATTGGGAGCCTAATCCCCATCTAGGCTACCAAGAGAGGGGGGCAGTTTGGACTATTGCGGTACAATAAAAGCAGTACAAAGAATAATGTAACAAAAATATATAGATATAAATATTCCAGATGATTTTATTGATGCCAGAATACACATCATCATTTACATGTTAAAAACATAATGGTGGTACATATATGAATCACAAGTGAGTAATTAAAATACAACAATTGATCACAGATGTCAGATGTCATTGGTCTCGACTAGTTTTGCGGTCATTTACCGCTTCATCGTGAGATTATCTGTGATTAAATCAAAAAATTCCATATGATGATCAAAATATAAAAACAAAAAACATACAGCATCCTAATAAGGGTAATCTTTAATCATATAGCGGGGAGAAAAAGCAACACAGCTTACCTATGCTCCAGCAGGCTAACGGCTCACAGTGCTACCACCTAATAAGTGGTCCCCCGCGGCAACTCGGGGGAGCTATAGTGTGGTGGTTGGAATCTAAAGGGATAAGTTTAAAGGTAAAAAATGGGTATAATATGGGCTTCAAGGGGCAAAAAGGTGGACTGTGTGTACAGGTTATGTGATAAGGTTATGTGAAATTGGTAAGGGAAAAGTGAAGGAGTGCGTAAGGGGAGTAGGAGAGAGAGGGCACCAGATTGTTAGTGAGAGTGAGGGGATGCAATAAAGTAGCAATGTGCAAAATATAAAAAGAGACACAAAGTGAAATAAAAATTAGGAGAATATAAGATTCAGTGTCACTGTTGCTGAGGGAGCAGATGGAGAAACAGGGGGCAAGAAACCAAGGGGGGAAAAAGAATGGGAGGGAGGAGAGACAAGAAAAAGAGGGATGGAGAGGAACAGTGAGGGGGGAGGGGGAAAGGGGGAAACAGGGGGGGGGGGGAAGGGGGAGGAAGGCAAGGGGGGGGGGCATGTGTGCAGGTTGGAGGAAATTGGGGAGAGAAGTGGGGGAAATTGGAATGGTGAGTTGGAAAGAAAAGTATAGGCTATGCTAGGTGAAACAGTCGTGGAATAAGGTAAGTAGGAGAAGCGTAATATACCTGGTAATAAAGTTAATATAATAAGGGGTCCCGGAGGTGACAACCCCACTGGGGAGGGTAATGCCATAATGCAGCCCCAGTGTGTATCCGTAAATACCGCAGGTCCAGGGTGGAAGTATATTATAGCCTATCCATCCAAGCCTGAGTCCCCTAAGGAGGAAACAGAAGGGTAAAATAATTAAGTTGCCATATCCAGTATTAGCACCTGCGGTTGCAGGATACTGTCTGGACCGTGGTAAAGGTAAATAATTGTTGAAGGGGAACACTTACTGCTGGCTAGCTGGAAATGCACGATCCCGGTAACTCACGTCCAGACCACCACAAAACAGGCGATTGCCTGTTATGTGTAGCTCCCGACCTTGCGGCGTTTAAATAGCGCCAACCAGCGCCAGTGTATGACGTCAATGGGCCATGGCTGGCGCACAACGCACGCGCAGGTGGTAACGCGCATGCGTGCGCACCAGCCCCATGGCGTCACGCACATAGTGCTATGTAAATGACCGCAAAACTAGTCGAGACCAATGACATCTGACATCTGTGATCAATTGTTGTATTTTAATTACTCACTTGTGATTCATATATGTACCACCATTATGTTTTTAACATGTAAATGATGATTTGTATTCTGGCATCAATAAAATCATCTGGAATATTTATATCTATATATTTTTGTTACATTATTCTTTGTACTGCTTTTATTGTACCGCAATAGTCCAAACTGCCCCCCTCTCTTGGTAGCCTAGTTGGGGATTAGGCTCCCAATCTCTACATCATATGATTTCTGGATGATGGTACAAGTTCTTTCATTTTATTTTTGTTTTCTATACAAGAGGTCACACTTAACTTACATGCAGGTGTGGACTCCATCTCCTTTTCCCACAACCCCAAGGTTTCCCACAAGTCCCTGGGCATGACCAGGGAATATGTTTTTCTGTTTCCCACCCTTTGCAGTGCAGAGAGACAAGGCCTAATGAAGCAGAGGTGGCTGGCTATATGATCTGCAGTCAGGTGTACTGTCATCCACTGATAGTCCTGGACTGTAAACAGCTGGGCAGGACCCCAAAGCACGCACCTTCAACAGAAGACCCAACCAAGATACTGCAGACAGCATTGCTCCAATTTCTATCAGAATACTGTGCTTCAAGTGGGTTGCCCTACGTCTCCAACTGCCTTCCTGTGGTTACCAGCCCTGGGACTCCTTCAGCCACTTGCCTGTGGTGCCAGCCCAGGGATCCCTCCACCTTTTAACCTATGTTCCCAGACATACCATGGACTTTACTGTTTACTGAAATGTTGGTCAATCTCTAGTATCTGTGGCAACCCTGTCGTTCTGCCACTCAGTGTCATTATTGATTTGCAGAGACCTTGCTCTCATAAGCTCCTGGGAAGGAGGGGGGACGTGTCTGGCAAAGGGAAATCCCGCCCACTGCCCCACCATGCAGTGTGACATGCCGCCCAGACTCTGGAGAGGGGCGGCCAGGAACCGAAGACAAGACACTATTGTAAGGGGAGAGTGTGGAGGCTGTGAAAGGCTGTGCGGTCTCCTCATGCTGTGTTTAAAGGACTGGTGGCAGCCCGCTCTGCTGGGACTTGTAGTGCCCTCTGTTGGGGTTTGAGCTATGGCAGCCTCCTATGTTGGGACTTGTAGTGCCCTAGACTGTGGGGGGACGGAGAAATCCTCAGTCGCCCACAGAGGGCACTAAAAGTCCCAGCAGAGTAGGCTGCCATTCTTCAGTTCCCTATAATCTAGGGCACTACAAGTCCCAGCATATCAGGCTGCTCTTACAGAACAAGAGAAGGAGCTGGGAGGGGGATTTGTACTGGAAGGGGAGAGGAGACACAGGTTTGAGATGGGGGATGATTTGTGATGAGGGGGAGATGGGGGAGGTTTTTTTTCTAAGAGGGGGAATATATGCTGGGAGGGGGAGATGGGGAGGATTTGTACTTGGAGGGGAGAGAAGGAGGCACAGGTTTGATATGGGGGGGGATTTTTGCTGAGAGGGGGAATTTTTTTGCAGAGAGGGGGGATGATTTTTGTTAAAAGGGGGGAGATGAGAGAGGATTTGTGATGAGAGAGAGAATTTATGTCGAGAGGGGGAGATGAGAGGATTTGTTATAAAAGGGAGAATTTATGCTGGGATGGGGAAATGGGGGAGGATTTGTGCTGGGAGGAAGAGATGGGGGAGGATTTGTGCTGGGAGGGAGAGATGGGGGAGGATTTGTGCTAGGAACGAAGGTGAAGGCAAGGGTTTGTGCTGAGAAGGGGGGGTTAGTACTGGAACGGGTTATATGAGGGTGGGGATTTTTGCTGCTAGGGGGAGATGGAGGAGACGGGGGTCTGTGCTGAGAGGGGGGATTGGGGGTAAGAGAATTTGTGGATTTATGTTGTGGGCACTTTTTTTCCCCAGGACTTGACCCCTGCTGTTTGTACTTCACACTTGGTTTTACATTGTTCTGTACTGTATGCACACCTTTTGTCATTTGACTCGTTTACATTTATCCTACTCTGCACCTGTTCAGTAAAATTCAAGTGAAACCTGCCCTCTGTCTGATCTTTCAGCTTATTTATCTAATTTATCTAATTGAGTACTCCAATTGCTGTAGCTGGAATAGGCAAGCAGAGGCAAAGTACATCAGCTAGTAAAAAAAGGAGAAGCTTAGGGCTTGGATCCTGTAAGTTTCTAAGAGAGAGACAAGGGGAGGGGCCGTGTGTTAGCCAATAGGAGTTGAAGGGGGGTCATGAGTGTTTACTACTGAAAATAGAGATTTCTTTCTCAAATACTGTAACTCTAGAATATTATGCTTTTTAAAATAGTTTCTTTTCAATTGATTCACCCTAGTCCTGAGGAATACTCAGAAAAATTGCACAGTCCATAATATTGTCTAATGAGCAGCCAGCTAAAATCCTTACTTTGTATATGAGGGTATTTCATCATGAGGAGGATGGCCCACTGTAATGTAGTGGAAGTTGTCTCTGTACCACCAAGCATGAGATCAAAAGTCGAAGCCAGCATGTTCTTCTCTGTAAAGATCTTTTCTTTGTCCTCTAACGTCTTTTCCTTTTGGGCAAATATTAACATCAATTAAATTTTTTTGGTTAAAGTAGAATTCCAGGCATGGTATATTTTTACATAGTTACATTGGTCCAGCTTGGACTACTGTAGCTTGGTACATACCATACCTGGCCGATGCCCCTGGAAGCTGGAAACCACTGAAGCAAACACTGCTACTTCAGTGATCTCCACTTGCTTTTGCGCCCATTGCTAAACGGTCAACCTAATGCATTCTGAACATAGGATGTCAGCCACTCAGCATGGCACCATTCAGAGAATGCTTTGCACTTTCAGAATTAATGCAAAGCATTTTTTGTTTGAAAGAGGTGGAAAGGCAGGGTAGTGACATCATGCGCTCCATCTCTTTCAATCAGAGAATGCTTTGCATTCATTCAGAAAATTCTCAGAATGGCGCTTGTGCCAAGTGGCTGACCTCCTGTATCCATGCATTAGGCCGTCTGCTCAGCACAGGACCTGGAGCAAGTAGAGATCACTAATGTAGTAAAATCTACTTCAGTGATGTCCAGCTTCCAGGGGCATTGGCCAAGCTGGACCAATGTAACTATGTAAAAATATACCTTGCTTTAAACATTTTATTTGCATTTAATAAATATTTTATATGTTTCTGTTCAATTCCCCATGATCCCTTGTGAACAGATTTTGCAGGACTTATCCTTCTTACTTCAGCATTGTGAAACTAGTATGTAAAAAAAAATGGGGGTAAAAGTGTCCGGTATTGAATTGTTTAAACTAAAGAGATTTACTTGTCCAAGGGGATAAGGTTATTCCAGCTGCTGGGGGTTAATTTTTGATTTACACCAAAAAAAGGTTGGGTGTTTCTCCTAAGTGCTGGTAGTTATATCGTATTTTAATCTCCCATGTATTAAAGCAAAAAACATAACATCTTCCTGGTGCATTTTCTAATTACTACAATGTCAAATTCGCTGCTTTATAATTATGCCCCTATATACCATTGACCTGAACTAGTTGCTAATAGTTCTGTCTCAGCTAATGATCTTTCACACTAGTGGGCACAGGGAGGTAAAGACAGGCTGTTGAGCCACATTACTACTGCCACCTGGCTGTCTACCAGAATTTTAACAATACAGCTGATAGTTAAATAGTTTGTTTGGGTGAAAAAAAGACACAAGTCCATCTAGTTCAAACAATAAAAAGGGGAAAACATATTATACAATCCTATATATATATAGTACAATCCTTTACCCATAGTTGATCCAGAGGAAGGCAAGAAAACCCAATAAAGCATGATCCAATTTTATCCAGAAGGGGAAAAAAATTCCTACCTGATCCCCCAAGAGGAAATTGGATCAACTTTACCTATAAAAATTAGTATTCAGTTATAGTATGTGTTTCCAGGCCTTTCTTAAAACAACCTACTGAGCTGTCCAGAACCACCTCTTGAGGGAGTCTATTTCACATTTTCACAGATCTTACTGTGAAGAAGACTTTCCTGTATTCCTCCAGATGTAGAGTGCCCCCTTGTCTTCTGTGATGACCTTAAAGTGAATAATTCAACACCAATTTCACTATATGGACCCCTTATGTTTTTTACACATGTTAATCATATCTCCTCTTCTCAAGAGAGAATACATTTAGTTCCTCTAATCTTCCTTCATAGCTGAGTTCCTCCATGCCTCATTAACTTTGAGGCATGGAGATATGGTTGTACACATGTCCTGGCTGCTATGCTTGGCTTTGTGGCTGTGGCAATTTTAACTTGAGCTGCAGAGATGGACAGATGGCACCAGATTATTCTGTAAATCTCAGTTTTTTGCACTTCTCCTGTTGCATCTTGATTGTTATCCCACTAGTCATCCAGCCACCAATAGTTAGAAAGACAACTATGACAGGAGAAAGCAAAGTCCTGTCTACCAAGATGGCTGCCTCCATGCAGAACAAGGCAGAGTAATTCAAAATTGTGGAAAACCGCAGGGAGGCTACATGCATTACTGGTGACAATACGTTTGCTTTTTTTGTACACTGTTTCCACAGCTAAAATCGTGTATTAAAACCAATCTGTATTTGTAACGGATGATGCTTACCCTTTCTTGTTTCTGTAGGAATGCTTCACTGTAAGTCCTGAAGGAGTCTTCACATTTAGACTCTTGTGCTTGTTTAAAAAGCTCCAGCAATACTTCATTGAGCTCATCAATTCTCTTTAAAACACGTCCAGGAGTTTTAAAGAAGTGCTTTAGTATTGGGAACACATTGTAGTACTGCAGATAAATGAATACAGCGGTTCATTTAAAAATGCACTTGGTAGTTGCAATGTTTACACCAATTATATAAGCGAAGCAGGTTTATGTTTGTTTATGGCAGCATCCTTTAGATCAGCTCCCCTTCACAGCACAGTCCCCCTGTTTGAAGCAGTCCCACCGTGTCCTCAGTTCCCCTTCACATCACAATGCCCCTTTACAGTGCAGACCCCTTTACATTAATGTAGCACAGACTGCAGTGTAAATGGGGGGGGGGGGGGGGGCTGTGATGGCAAGAGGACTACAACATAACTCCCAACAGTCCCTGATTTTGAGGTAATGTGCCTGATTTAGAACAAAGTCCCTCTGTCCCTCTTTCCTCCTCATTTGTCCCACATTTTGGTCTGATCCATATAGTTGTATATAAAAAGCACTTTTTATCTTTCATAAAGTGTTTCCCAGTGCCAAATCTTTCATCCATTTTCCAAATTTCTGCATTTGTAAATTTCAAAAGCCAGTATAAAGGAATAGTAATGGTAAAAAAAAAGCACTTGGTTTAACTAATCATTTTTTTGTATGATTCTTCTTTAAGGAGATGGTGTGTGTCCTATGCCTACACACATTTGTTAATAGGGGTCCCTCGTTATCATCAAAAAGTTGTGAGGTATGCTGCACTGTAAAGGGGGGGGGGGGGGCTGTGATGGGAAGGGGACTGCACTGTAAAGGGGCACTGTAGTGATTATATTGCCCCTTTAAAGTGCAGTCCCCTTTATATCACAAAGCCCCTATCAAACACAGCCATCCCCTCATTACAGTGCCCCTTATAGTCATGCCCCCCCTCTTTTCTCTCTAATCACAGTGCCCCCTAGGATTCAGCCTGTGTCTCCTCTCCAGGGTCTCCTGCTCCTCTGACTATGTCATCCTATTAGCGGGGCAGGGGGCGGCAGGAACTGCAGGTCTCGATGGAGGGTGGGAGCTGCCCAACTTATCATATTAACAAGCGGGTAATTACCCGCCTGTTAATATGAAAAGACTCCTGTTCTCTGCTCTGCTGATAGGGTGACATTGTTGGCGGGGCCGGAGAACTGGGAGAGGAGAAACAGGCATGGTCGCATAGCTTGAGGTGAGTGCAGACTGCAGTCTGTTGTAGCCCTGTCTGGTCGCTGCTCACCTCCTGCTATGCAGCCCGTTTATCAACAGACTACAGACCTGTACTGGTCCAAGGCCCTGGGTGGGGATTCCCTGCTTTAATACATATATATATATATATATATATATATATATATATGTATATATAATATATATATATATATATATATAGCTATATTCCTCATTGACAGGGGTGGAGGCATATGACTTTACCAGGCCATTGGCTCATATAAATTCCCAAACCTGCACTTTTACAAGGTCCAATATCTGCCTGATTTTAACTGTATCTTAACCCAAAAACTGAATATATTGAAACTCACCATTCATTACATTTGGTAGCTGTTTTGATTTTCTTTTTTCCTGCCAGTAAAACATATCCTGTCCTGGGCTGTTTTCTTTTGATATGGACTACAGAACCCCCCCCCCCTCTCTGCATATTAAAGAACAAGGTGTTCTGTAGTTCATGAAGGTAACTTGAGCAGGGCTGATAAGTCTTCTTGGGATTACAGTGCAGCACAGGCGCTTACGGCTCATTGGATCTCTGACTTGCTCATTGGTTATTGTTTGCATTTATCAAGTGCTAAATTACTTTTATAGGCATAAAAGTGAAATTGCCTGTTTTGTAATCTGGGATTTTAATATACAGTACTATACCTTGGCTGAACGAGTTCCAGCAAGTTTAACAACATCATCCATTATAATTATCATTTTCTTAAAGGTTGGGTTATCGTAATCAAAACGTCTCCCAAATAACATACTGAAGGTTATATTGGGGGGAGCATTATAAAACACCTGTTTCTCAAATGGTTTACCTAAAAAACAAAATAAGCAATGACTGTTAAAGAGCAATGCTTCTACTAATTGTTCAGTAGTATACTTTAACGTTTAATCCTTGGATGTGTGAATTGGACTACCCACACGGGGATGCATGGAGCACCTGCCTTTACTTGTGTGGGTAAACACGGTCCTCACATAGTGTACGGATGTGTGAAATCCTTGTGTGATGTGTGTTCCCATGCTCCCCAGAGGATGCTAATACATCTAAAACGCTCCCTGTGTTACCAAATGCCCGGCTGGATGTTTTAGTGAGTCAGATAGTGCTACTACTTTAATAGTCTATGTTTATTTTTCCACAGTTTTACTGTATAGTTTTAATTTGTACTATTCAACTAATTATGTTATTTTATATTTGTAGAAAATTTGTTATGAATCATTTATCATCCTGAGGAAAAGGCATACCATGAAACATGTCGAGGAAGATGACATTGGGACTCCCCGGACAAACTACAGTGCCTTAAAAAGGTATGAAAAGGTATTCATACCCCTTAAAATTTTCCACATTTTGTCATGTTACAACCAAAAATGTAAATGTATTTTTTGGGGATTTTATGTGATGCACCAACACAAAGTGACACATATTTGTGATGGGGAAGGAAAATGATAAATAGTTTTAAATTTTTTTACAAACACTGTAAATATGTGAAAAGTGTGGTGTGCATTTGTATTCATCCCCCCCTTCAAGTCGATACTTTGTAGAACCACCTTTCGCTGCAATAACAGCTGCAAGTCTTTTTGGGTATGTCTCTACCAGCTTTGCACTCTAGAGAGTGACATGTTTGTCATTCTTCTTTTCAAAATAGCTCAAGCTCTGTCAGATGGGATCGAGAGCATCTGTGAACAGCATTTTCAAGTTTGGCCACAGATTCTCAATTGGATTTAGGTCTGGACTTTGACTAACACATGAATATGCTTTGATCAAAACCATTCCATTGTAGCTCTGGCTGTATGTTTAGGGTCATTGTCCTGCTGAACCTCCACCCCAGTCTCAAGTCCTTTGCAGACAGGTTTTCTTCTAAGATTGCCATGTATTTAGCTCCGTCCATCTTCCCATCATCTCTGACTAGCTTCCCTGTCCCTGCTGAAGAAAAGCATCCCCACAACATGATGCTGCCACCAACATGTTTCACGGTGGGGATGGTGAGTTCAGGGTGATATGCAGTGTTAGTTTTCCGCCACTCATAGCGTTTTGCTTTTAGGCCAAACAGTAAAATTTTGGTCTCATCTGATCAGAGCACCTTCTTCCACATGTTTGCTGTGTCCCCCACATGGCTTTCTTCTTGCCACTCTTCCATAAAGGCCAGATTTGTGGAGTGCAGGACTAATAGTTGTCCTGTGGACAGATTCTCCCACCTGAGCTACGGATCTCTGCAGCTCCTCCAGAGTTACGATGGACCTCTTGGCTGCTTCTCTGATTAATGCTCTCCTTGCCCAGCCTGTCAGTTTAGGTGGGCAGCCATGTCTTGGTAGGTTTTCAGTTGTGTAATACTCTTTCCATTTTCAGATGATGGATTGAACAGTGCTCTGTGAGATGTTCAAAGCTTGGGATATTTTTTTATAACCTAACCCTGCTTTAAACTTCTCCACAACTTTATCCCTAACCTGTCTGGCGTGCTCCATGGCCTTCATGATGCTGTTTGTTCACTAAGGTTTTTTAACAAGCCTCTGAGGGCTTCACAGAACAGCTGTATTTATACTGAGATTCAATTACACACAGGTGGACTCAATTTACTAAATAGGTGACTTCTGAAGGCAATTGGTTCAATAGATTTTAGTTAGGGGCATCCGAGTAAAGGGGGCTGAATGCAAATGCATGCCACACTTTTCCTATATTTATTTTAAAAAAATTTGGAAAACCATTTATTATTTTCCTTCCACTTTACAAATATGTGCCACTTTGTGTTGGTCTATCACATAAAATCCCAATAAAATACATTCACGTTTTTGGTTGTAACATGACAAAATGTGGAAAATTTCAAGGGGTATGAATACCTTTTCAAGGCACTTTATACAATCAATCCTTGGCCAGTGCTGCTGGGTACATATACTATACTGTTCCACTATGTTCGGGGGAGTTGTCCTTAATGTACATTGTAAGCATAACAATTTTAAACTTTTTGATTTTTTATGTTAATAATACAAATATTTTGGTTTTTAATTTATTGTTATGTGATTTCTTGGGGAGCCAACAAAGTCCCTTTGTTCTAGTTTTGTTTTTGGTGTGACTTTTTAGGTTCCAATTTAAACACCAATCTTTAAACTGGGATTTGTGAATTATTACTAAATTCTGACTAGATTATAACATGACTCACCATTATGAGACTGAATTAGTGCATTTAAGAACTGCAGTTCGTCAATAATCCTGCCTTCAATTGGCCTTTTTCCCATTCCAAGATCTCGTAGAATGGACAAAGTGAATCTTCGAGTTACTTTCCATCCTTCCCCATTTGAGAAAATGACCCCTAAGAGAGAAAATTAGAAAGTTATGATGTAGAATGCAGAAAATTGTCTGGTGCATATAAGTATTATAACTCATTCACACTAGATTTGTAGAAAGAGTGTTGAAAAAGAACTGTCTTTATCATACATGTTATTCACACTGGATGCCAGTGGCGGCTGGTGAAGTTTTAGGATGGGGGGTGCCATACCCGCCCTTCCTTTTTGACCCCTCCCACTTGGTAAAAATGGGTGTGGTTTCAATGAAATAGTGGGTGTGGCTCTAAGGTGGTGTGGTTAGCGTCTGAGATGAACGAGGGATGGAGGGAGAGGAAGGGAGAGAGGGAGGGACAGCAGGCCCAGATCCTACACAACAATAGAAATGTGTATTCCAGAAAATGGTCGTGACCTGACACACACCTTGAGACATGGCGGCCTCCATCCCTGATTTGTAGAATAAGAAAGGATGGGCGAATGGGACTTTAAGTGAGGGTACGCCATGTGGAGAATTAAAAATAACAATATAAAGTGAAATTGAATTCACAATACAAAATTTATTATACCCTAAAACATATAACGAATGTTTTATATCCAATACATAGGCAGTCAACAGACTTTCGATTCATATGTTGATACATTGTTTACAATACAGATAAACATAGACACAATAGATATACATGCTGTAGTACATCATTCTAATAGAGGAATAACTGTTGGTGTATAGTGGCACTCTACGCGTTTCCTGGTATTTCAACCATTCTTCAGGAGTGTTAAGAAGTAGTAAACTGAGAAAAGGAGAGCTGGGGTTAATAATAGAAATAATAAAAGGGGGGCTGAGACTGTCAGGTCTCACTGTAGTAAGATTACATTAAAGTACTTACAGGTAATTCCTAGGCCCAGTTCGGTGTCTACCAAGGCATGCAGGGGCCGGAGGCATGATGTCGACCACCAGGGTTGAAGTGGGGGGACCCTTCCAGGGTGGGGAGCAGCCCCCGGAGCTCAGCATAGTGGTCACAGTCAAGACTCAGTGGGCTATGTGTACACCGGAAGTGCATGGTAAAACTGGGAAAAAGAAAGTGAGTCAAAAACAAAAAACAAAAAAAGGGGGGGGATTTAGTATTGATAATGTGAGGTGTGAGGGTGGGGGGATGGGATGTCTATGTGTTTCCATAAGGGACTGCATAATGGGAGTGTAAAAAGTGATGGGTAGCTGCAACATACCTTAGGAGGATGGTTAATCTTCCAACAGGGAAGTGACCTGTGTGTAGGATTGAGATGTGTGTCCTTGAGGTTGAGTCAAGCAAATGAACCACCTGCTGTCTCCGGGTTGCTAAATACTCCCAACCACAGGGAGGGGCCCCACTAACGCCATGTCTATTGGCCACAGTGCACAGGGAAGGCGGAGGCACCCAACTGCACATGGAGGAGCCATCAGCAGTGGGTCCCAAGCCAATCCCGTGTATGGCCATGGGTGGAAGAAGAGTGACGTCTAATCAACGTCAATGGCATCGCCAAGAAATGGCGTGCAGGCATGGCGCCGATGAGCGGGGAACCAGGCCCCACCGCCACCCGAAATAAAGGGGGGGGGGGAATGGGCCGCTGCTCATCGCAACCCTGGGAGCCGAGAGGACACCCCCGTGAACCCCACAGCCCAAGCTGGTCCGAACTGGGAGTAGGGGAAGGTCAATTGACCAAGTAATTAATGAATAAATTTTGGGTCGAAGGTAATGCATAGATAGGGAATGGCTTGGGCGTCTATAGAGATATGAAAAGGTTTCTAATAGTAAATTGATATATTACTGCGCAATTATTAAAACCCCAATAAAGTAGATAGGGTGTGACAGGTCTGGGGGCGGGTTTTTTCAACCCAAATTTTGTGTATAGAATATGGTCGTGACCTGACACACACCTTGAGACATGGCGGCCTCCATCCCTGATTTGTAGAATAAGAAAGGATGGGCGAATGGGACTTTAAGTGAGGGTACGCCATGTGGAGAATTAAAAATAACAATATAAAGTGAAATTGAATTCACAATACAAAATTTATTATACCCTAAAACATATAACGAATGTTTTATATCCAATACATAGGCAGTCAACAGACTTTCGATTCATATGTTGATACATTGTTTACAATACAGATAAACATAGACACAATAGATATACATGCTGTAGTACATCATTCTAATAGAGGAATAACTGTTGGTGTATAGTGGCACTCTACGCGTTTCCTGGTATTTCAACCATTCTTCAGGAGTGTTAAGAAGTAGTAAACTGAGAAAAGGAGAGCTGGGGTTAATAATAGAAATAATAAAAGGGGGGCTGAGACTGTCAGGTCTCACTGTAGTAAGATTACATTAAAGTACTTACAGGTAATTCCTAGGCCCAGTTCGGTGTCTACCAAGGCATGCAGGGGCCGGAGGCATGATGTCGACCACCAGGGTTGAAGTGGGGGGACCCTTCCAGGGTGGGGAGCAGCCCCCGGAGCTCAGCATAGTGGTCACAGTCAAGACTCAGTGGGCTATGTGTACACCGGAAGTGCATGGTAAAACTGGGAAAAAGAAAGTGAGTCAAAAACAAAAAACAAAAAAAGGGGGGGGATTTAGTATTGATAATGTGAGGTGTGAGGGTGGGGGGATGGGATGTCTATGTGTTTCCATAAGGGACTGCATAATGGGAGTGTAAAAAGTGATGGGTAGCTGCAACATACCTTAGGAGGATGGTTAATCTTCCAACAGGGAAGTGACCTGTGTGTAGGATTGAGATGTGTGTCCTTGAGGTTGAGTCAAGCAAATGAACCACCTGCTGTCTCCGGGTTGCTAAATACTCCCAACCACAGGGAGGGGCCCCACTAACGCCATGTCTATTGGCCACAGTGCACAGGGAAGGCGGAGGCACCCAACTGCACATGGAGGAGCCATCAGCAGTGGGTCCCAAGCCAATCCCGTGTATGGCCATGGGTGGAAGAAGAGTGACGTCTAATCAACGTCAATGGCATCGCCAAGAAATGGCGTGCAGGCATGGCGCCGATGAGCGGGGAACCAGGCCCCACCGCCACCCGAAATAAAGGGGGGGGGGGGGGGAAATGGGCCGCTGCTCATCGCAACCCTGGGAGCCGAGAGGACACCCCCGTGAACCCCACAGCCCAAGCTGGTCCGAACTGGGAGTAGGGGAAGGTCAATTGACCAAGTAATTAATGAATAAATTTTGGGTCGAAGGTAATGCATAGATAGGGAATGGCTTGGGCGTCTATAGAGATATGAAAAGGTTTCTAATAGTAAATTGATATATTACTGCGCAATTATTAAAACCCCAATAAAGTAGATAGGGTGTGACAGGTCTGGGGGCGGGTTTTTTCAACCCAAATTTTGTGTATAGAATATGGTCGTGACCTGACACACACCTTGAGACATGGCGGCCTCCATCCCTGATTTGTAGAATAAGAAAGGATGGGCGAATGGGACTTTAAGTGAGGGTACGCCATGTGGAGAATTAAAAATAACAATATAAAGTGAAATTGAATTCACAATACAAAATTTATTATACCCTAAAACATATAACGAATGTTTTATATCCAATACATAGGCAGTCAACAGACTTTCGATTCATATGTTGATACATTGTTTACAATACAGATAAACATAGACACAATAGATATACATGCTGTAGTACATCATTCTAATAGAGGAATAACTGTTGGTGTATAGTGGCACTCTACGCGTTTCCTGGTATTTCAACCATTCTTCAGGAGTGTTAAGAAGTAGTAAACTGAGAAAAGGAGAGCTGGGGTTAATAATAGAAATAATAAAAGGGGGGCTGAGACTGTCAGGTCTCACTGTAGTAAGATTACATTAAAGTACTTACAGGTAATTCCTAGGCCCAGTTCGGTGTCTACCAAGGCATGCAGGGGCCGGAGGCATGATGTCGACCACCAGGGTTGAAGTGGGGGGACCCTTCCAGGGTGGGGAGCAGCCCCCGGAGCTCAGCATAGTGGTCACAGTCAAGACTCAGTGGGCTATGTGTACACCGGAAGTGCATGGTAAAACTGGGAAAAAGAAAGTGAGTCGAAAACAAAAAACAAAAAAAGGGGGGGGATTTAGTATTGATAATGTGAGGTGTGAGGGTGGGGGGATGGGATGTCTATGTGTTTCCATAAGGGACTGCATAATGGGAGTGTAAAAAGTGATGGGTAGCTGCAACATACCTTAGGAGGATGGTTAATCTTCCAACAGGGAAGTGACCTGTGTGTAGGATTGAGATGTGTGTCCTTGAGGTTGAGTCAAGCAAATGAACCACCTGCTGTCTCCGGGTTGCTAAATACTCCCAACCACAGGGAGGGGCCCCACTAACGCCATGTCTATTGGCCACAGTGCACAGGGAAGGCGGAGGCACCCAACTGCACATGGAGGAGCCATCAGCAGTGGGTCCCAAGCCAATCCCGTGTATGGCCATGGGTGGAAGAAGAGTGACGTCTAATCAACGTCAATGGCATCGCCAAGAAATGGCGTGCAGGCATGGCGCCGATGAGCGGGGAACCAGGCCCCACCGCCACCCGAAATAAAGGGGGGGGGGGGAATGGGCCGCTGCTCATCGCAACCCTGGGAGCCGAGAGGACACCCCCGTGAACCCCACAGCCCAAGCTGGTCCGAACTGGGAGTAGGGGAAGGTCAATTGACCAAGTAATTAATGAATAAATTTGACTCACTTTCTTTTTCCCAGTTTTACCATGCACTTCCGGTGTACACATAGCCCACTGAGTCTTGACTGTGACCACTATGCTGAGCTCCGGGGGCTGCTCCCCACCCTGGAAGGGTCCCCCCACTTCAACCCTGGTGGTCGACATCATGCCTCCGGCCCCTGCATGCCTTGGTAGACACCGAACTGGGCCTAGGAATTACCTGTAAGTACTTTAATGTAATCTTACTACAGTGAGACCTGACAGTCTCAGCCCCCCTTTTATTATTTCTATTATTAACCCCAGCTCTCCTTTTCTCAGTTTACTACTTCTTAACACTCCTGAAGAATGGTTGAAATACCAGGAAACGCGTAGAGTGCCACTATACACCAACAGTTATTCCTCTATTAGAATGATGTACTACAGCATGTATATCTATTGTGTCTATGTTTATCTGTATTGTAAACAATGTATCAACATATGAATCGAAAGTCTGTTGACTGCCTATGTATTGGATATAAAACATTCGTTATATGTTTTAGGGTATAATAAATTTTGTATTGTGAATTCAATTTCACTTTATATTGTTATTTTTAATTCTCCACATGGCGTACCCTCACTTAAAGTCCCATTCGCCCATCCTTTCGTGTATTCCAGAAAGTTTAACAATCAGCAGATAAAGATACTCCAAACACTGTGCGTGTCACCTGCCATGTTGCCTGCCACCAGATGCCATCAGGTGTCCCCAGCGGAGTCCGTCCTTACATCAGGTGCCCCCAGCGGTGTCCGTCCTTAGATCAGGTGCCCCCAGTGGAGTCCCTCCATACATTAGGTGCCCCCAGCGGAGTCCCTCCTTACATCAGGTGCCCCCAGCGGAGTCCCTCCTTACATCTGTGTCCCTGTCAGCGGAGTCCCTCCTTACATCTGTGTCCCCGTCAGCGGAGTCCCTCCTTACATCTGTGTCCATGTCAGCAGAGTCCCGCCTTACATCTGTGTTCCCAGTGGAGCCCCTCCTTACATCTGTGTCCCCAGCGGAGCTCCTTCATACATCTGTGTCCCCAGCGAGCCCCTCCTTACATCTGTGTCCACAGCAGAGCTCCTCCATACATCTGTGTCCCCAGCGGAGCCCCTCCTTACATCTGTGTCCATGTTAGCAGAGTCCCGCCTTACATCTGTGTTCCCAGTGGAGCCCCTCCTTACATCTGTGTCCCCAGCGGAGCCCCTTCATACATCTGTGTCCCCAGCGGAGCCCCTTCATACATCTGTGTCCACGGCAGAGCCCCTCCATACATCTGTGTCCCCAGCGGAGCCCCTCCTTACATCTGTGTCCCCAGTGGAGTCTGTCCTTACACCTGTGTCCCCAGCGGAGTCTGTCCTTACACCTGTGTCCCCAGTGGAGTCTGTCCTTACATCTGTGTCCCCAGGGGAGTCTGTCCTTACATATGTGTCCCCAGGGGAGTCTGTCCTTGCATCTGTGTCCCCAGGGGAGTCTGTCCTTGCATCTGTGTCCCCAGCGGATTCTGTCCTTGCATCTGTGTCCCCAGCGGATTCTGTCCTTACATCTGTGTCCCCAACGGATTCTGTCCTTACATCTGTGTCCCCAGCGGAGCAGCAGGGTCCTCTTTACATCTGTACCAAGTAGCACAGTCCCTCCTTACATCTGTGTCCCCGTCAGCGGAGTCCCTCCTTACATCTGTGTCCATGTCAGCAGAGTCCCGCCTTACATCTGTGTTCCCAGTGGAGCCCCTCCTTACATCTGTGTCCCCAGCGGAGCTCCTTCATACATCTGTGTCCCCAGCGGAGCCCCTCCTTACATCTGTGTCCACAGCAGAGCTCCTCCATACATCTGTGTCCCCAGCGGAGCCCCTCCTTACATCTGTGTCCATGTTAGCAGAGTCCCGCCTTACATCTGTGTTCCCAGTGGAGCCCCTCCTTACATCTGTGTCCCCAGCGGAGCCCCTTCATACATCTGTGTCCCCAGCGGAGCCCCTTCATACATCTGTGTCCACGGCAGAGCCCCTCCATACATCTGTGTCCCCAGCGGAGCCCCTCCTTACATCTGTGTCCCCAGTGGAGTCTGTCCTTACACCTGTGTCCCCAGCGGAGTCTGTCCTTACACCTGTGTCCCCAGTGGAGTCTGTCCTTACATCTGTGTCCCCAGGGGAGTCTGTCCTTACATCTGTGTCCCCAGGGGAGTCTGTCCTTGCATCTGTGTCCCCAGGGGAGTCTGTCCTTGCATCTGTGTCCCCAGCGGATTCTGTCCTTGCATCTGTGTCCCCAGCGGATTCTGTCCTTACATCTGTGTCCCCAACGGATTCTGTCCTTACATCTGTGTCCCCAGCGGAGCAGCAGGGTCCTCTTTACATCTGTACCAAGTAGCACAGCACTCCTTCAAGCCGTGTCTGTGCTATTTCCTGGCTTTCTCTATGGGTTTCCTGGCTTTTCTCCATGGGTTCAGTGGAGAGGGAAGGGGCTTCCCCTCTCCACTGTACACATGGGGATTAGTCCTCACAGCGGCCATCTTTTTGTAGCCCGTCAGAAGTGACTTTGTTCTCACACTGAGAACAAAGCACCCGGCCGGGCGGATGCTGCTCGGCGCAATTGATTGCGCCGGAAAGTAGCTCCAAACCCTGCCAATGAAGCGACGCGTCTGCAATCTCGTGATTGCACGGACATGGTGCTTCCCATAGTGCACTGTTTCCGGCGCCCGAACACAGTGCACTTAGTTAAAGGACATTTATTTTTTCTTAAAGGGGCCGTTTTAGCTGATATTCAAACTGTCTGTGGCCAGCTTAAGTAAATAGGAAGGGAAACAATAGAATGATGTATCTGAGGCTTTCATCTTCAATATTAGACATGTGCAATTAGTTTAGTTCCAAATTCGTTTTTTAATGACTTTTGACAAATTCGTTAATTCTGAAATTTCTGAATTGTTAAATTTCCGAAATTTTGAATTTCCAAATTTCCGAATTTTCACATTTCCGAAGTTTCGGATTTCTTAAAATTCTAAATTTCGGAAATTGGAAATTTCAAAAATTGGAGATTCGGAAATTCAAAATTTCCGAAATTGGAAATGCTAAATTTCCGAAATTGGAAATTTTGGAAATTCACAATTTGGAAATTCGAAATTCGGAAATTGAAAATTTCGGAAATTCGAGATTGGGAAATTCGAAAATTCGAAATTTCATAAATTTGAAAATTCCTAAATTTGGAAATCCAAAAATAAGAATGAATATCTGAAGATGTGAAAACCTGAAAATCTGAAATAATAATTAATTAATAATGAATATTAAATTATAGGTATTAGAATTTCCTTTCAAATATGGCTGTTAGTGAACGTAACGAGTACGAATTTATTATTATTATTATTATTATACAGGATTTATATAGCGCCAACAGTTTGCGCAGCGCTTAACAAAATAAAGGCAGACATTACAATTACATAACAATTTGGTACAAGAGGAATCAGAGGGCCCTGCTCGCTAGAGCTTACAATCTAAAAAGAAAGGGTCAATTGATACAAGAGGTAATAGCTGTGGGGGATGAGTTGATGGAAAAAGTAAGACAGTGTTAGTTAGAAGCAGGATAGGCTTCTTTAAAGAGAAAGGTTTTCAGGGATCGTCTAAAGATGGATAGATTAGGGGACAGTCGGACAGATTGGGGTAGAGCGTTCCAAAGGATGGGAGAAACTCTGGAGAAATCCTGGAGGCGAGCATGGGAGGAGGTGACAAGGGAGCTAGAGAGCAGGAGGTCTTGGGAGGACCGAAGAGAGCGGCTTGGTTGGTATTTTGGTACTAGGTTAGTGATGTAGCTGGGGGCAGAGCTATGGATGGCTTTGTAAACTATTGTTAGTACTTTGAATTTTATTTGTTGGGTGAGTGGGAGCCAGTGGAGGGATTGGCAGAGAGGGGTGGCAGACGCTGAATGGTTGGTAAGGTGGATAAGTCTTGCAGCAGCATTCATTATGGACTGAAGGGGGGATAGTCTATGTAAAGGTAGTCCAATGAGGAGGGAATTGCAGTAGTCGAGGCGAGAGATAACCAGGGAGTGAGTTAGAAGCTTGGTGGTGTCATTCGTTAAAAAGGGGCGTATTCTGGAAATGTTGCGGAGGCTAAGGCGGCATGATTTGGACAGGGATTGTATGTGGGTCCGAAAGGACAGTTCAGAGTCTAGGATTACCCCTAGCACCCTGGCATGTGGGGACGGACTGATAGATGTGCCATTGATCTTGACTGAGAAGTCAGGGGAAGGGGCACGTGGGGGAGGAAATATTAAGAGCTCAGTTTTAGACAGATTAAGTTTGAGAAAGTGGTTTGACATCCAGACTGATATGTCTGCTAGTAAATCAGTGATGCGTGAGGAGATTGATGGGGTGAGTTGAGGAGCAGAGAGATAGATCTGGGTGTCATCAGCATATAAATGGTAGTGGAAGCCATGTGAGGCTATCAGCTGACCCAGGGAGGATGTGTAGATTGAGAATAGTAGAGGTCCAAGGACAGAACCTTGGGGGACCCCAACAGTAAGAGGAGTTGGAGAGGAGGAGGTGGAGTTGTAAGTGACACTGAAGGTGCGATGAGATAGGTAAGATTCGAACCAACGGAGAGCACAGCCATGGAGACCAAGCAAATTTTGTTTTTTGAGGAGGAGGGGGTGGTCAACTGTATCAAAGGCAGCAGAAAGGTCTAAGAGTAAGAGTACGGAATAATGACCATTGGTTTTGGCTGTTAGTAAGTCATTTGTGAGTTTTAGGAGGGCAGTTTCTGTGGAGTGCTGTGGGCGAAATCCAGACTGAAGGGGATCCAGAAGGTTATTCTCAATGAGGTGGTCGCTTAGTCGGCTGTAGACTAAACGTTCAAGGAGTTTGGAGGCAAAAGGGAGTAGAGAGATGGGTCTTAGATTGTTAAGATTGGTTGGGTCTAGTGAGGCCTTTTTTGGTATGGGAGTGACTAGTGCATGTTTTAGAGGGTTGGGGAAGATGCCAGTAGAGAGGGAGAGGTTGAAGATATGAGTTAAAGACTGTAGGATAGAGTCAGATGGTGACCGTAGTATTTGAGAAGGAACAGGGTCCAGGGGGCAGGAGGTTAGGTGGGCATTAGAAAAAATTTTAGTGACTTCCTCTATAGTAGCTGGATTAAAAGAGGAAAGTGTTGATTGTGCAGGAGGACAAGGAGTGTAAAGTGAGGGAGATATGTGTAGAGTAGAGAACTCAAGACGAATTGTCTCAATCTTGTTTTTGAAGTGATTAGCAATCTCCTGGGCAGTGAGTAAGTTAGTGGGTGGAGGTAATGGAGGACGAAGTAGAGAAGTAAATGTAGAAAAGAGTTGACGGGGACTGCGTGAGAGGGTGTTAATGAGAGTGGTAAAGTAGGTCTGTTTGGCAGTGCGCAGGCAGGAATGGTATTTTTGGAGGGCAGATTTATATTGGCTGAAATCTTGCTGTGACTTAGTCTTACGCCACAGACGCTCAAGAGCACGGCTCTGCTTTTTGAGGCTTCTGGTGTTGTCTGTCTGCCAGGGTTGTAGCGGCCGGGGCCTGATTCTGTGTGTAGTGAGGGGGGCCAAGGTATCCAGGGTGGATGACAATGAACTGTTGTATATGGAAGTGGCCAAGTTGGGGCAGGACAAGGATGAGATTTTGTCGTAGAGACAAGCTGTAGCAGAAAAAAGGAGAGAAGGGTTAAGATGGCGAAGGTTTCTACGGGTAATAGTTTGGTAGTTGGAAGGCAAGGAGGAGGCAGACAAGGAGAGAGTGAAACTAATAAGGTGGTGATCAGAGAGAGGAAAAGGAATATTGGAGAGGTTGTGTGGAGTGCACAGGTAGGAGAATATGAGATCAAGGCAGTTGCCAACAGAGTGAGTAGAAGCGCTCGTCCATTGTTTTAGGTCAAAAGAGGAGGTTAGGCTCAGCAGCTTAGAAGTAGCGGGAGTGTTAAGATTAACAGGGATGTTGAAGTCACCAAGAATGATTGTTGGAATTTCAGAAGAGAGAAAGTAGGTTAGCCAGGCAGAGAAGTCGTCAAGGAAGTTTGATACGGGTCCAGGGGGCCGATAGATCACAGCAATTCTCAGTGAAACTGGAGAAAATTGACGAATACAGTGAGCTTCAAATGAGGAGAGGGACAGAGAGGGCGGTGGATGAAGAACCTGAAAAGTGCTTTGAGGGGATAGGAGGATTCCAACACCACCTCCTTTCCGTCCATTAGGCCTGGGGGAGTGAGTCCACAGAAGGCCACCGTAGGAGAGAGCAGCAGGAGAAGGAAGGTCAGATTCTTGAATCCAGGTCTCAGTAATTGCAAGCTTAGGGCTTGGATCCTGTAAGTTTCTAAAAGAGAGACAAGGGGAGGGGCCGTGTGTTAGCCAATAGGAGTTGAAGGGGGGTCATGAGTGTTTACTACTGAAAATAGAGATTTCTTTCTCAAATACTGTAACTCTAGAATATTATGCTTTTTAAAATAGTTTCTTTTCAATTGATTCACCCTAGTCCTGAGGAATACTCAGAAAAATTGCACAGTCCATAATATTGTCTAATGAGCAGCCAGCTAAAATCCTTACTTTGTATATGAGGGTATTTCATCATGAGGAGGATGGCCCACTGTAATGTAGTGGAAGTTGTCTCTGTACCACCAAGCATGAGATCAAAAGTCGAAGCCAGCATGTTCTTCTCTGTAAAGATCTTTTCTTTGTCCTCTAACGTCTTTTCCTTTTGGGCAAATATTAACATCAATTAAAATTTTTTGGTTAAAGTAGAATTCCAGGCATGGTATATTTTTACATAGTTACATTGGTCCAGCTTGGACTACTGTAGCTTGGTACATACCATACCTGGCCGATGCCCCTGGAAGCTGGAAACCACTGAAGCAAACACTGCTACTTCAGTGATCTCCACTTGCTTTTGCGCCCATTGCTAAACGGTCAACCTAATGCATTCTGAACATAGGATGTCAGCCACTCAGCATGGCACCATTCAGAGAATGCTTTGCACTTTCAGAATTAATGCAAAGCATTTTTTGTTTGAAAGAGGTGGAAAGGCAGGGTAGTGACATCATGCGCTCCATCTCTTTCAATCAGAGAATGCTTTGCATTCATTCAGAAAATTCTCAGAATGGCGCTTGTGCCAAGTGGCTGACCTCCTGTATCCATGCATTAGGCCGTCTGCTCAGCACAGGACCTGGAGCAAGTAGAGATCACTAATGTAGTAAAATCTACTTCAGTGATGTCCAGCTTCCAGGGGCATTGGCCAAGCTGGACCAATGTAACTATGTAAAAATATACCTTGCTTTAAACATTTTATTTGCATTTAATAAATATTTTATATGTTTCTGTTCAATTCCCCATGATCCCTTGTGAACAGATTTTGCAGGACTTATCCTTCTTACTTCAGCATTGTGAAACTAGTATGTAAAAAAAAATGGGGGTAAAAGTGTCCGGTATTGAA
Source organism: Lithobates sylvaticus (assembly GCA_028564925.1). Taxonomy (NCBI): domain Eukaryota; kingdom Metazoa; phylum Chordata; class Amphibia; order Anura; family Ranidae; genus Lithobates; species Lithobates sylvaticus. The sequence continues at coordinate 221,318,369 of CM053031.1, read as the reverse complement.
TTGTTTAAACTAAAGAGATTTACTTGTCCAAGGGGATAAGGTTATTCCAGCTGCTGGGGGTTATTTTTGATTTACACCAAAAAAAGGTTGGGTGTTTCTCCTAAGTGCTGGTAGTTATATCGTATTTTAATCTCCCATGTATTAAAGCAAAAAACATAACATCTTCCTGGTGCATTTTCTAATTACTACAATGTCAAATTCACTGCTTTATAATTATGCCCCTATATACCATTGACCTGAACTAGTTGCTAATAGTTCTGTCTCAGCTAATGATCTTTCACACTAGTGGGCACAGGGAGGTAAAGACAGGCTGTTGAGCCACATTACTACTGCCACCTGGCTGTTTACCAGAATTTTAACATTACAGCTGATAGTTAAATAGTTCGTTTGGGTGAAAAAAAGACACAAGTCCATCTAGTTCAAACAATAAAAAGGGGAAAACATATTATACAATCCTATATATATATAGTACAATCCTTTACCCATAGTTGATCCAGAGGAAGGCAAGAAAACCCAATAAAGCATGATCCAATTTTATCCAGCAGGGGAAAAAAATTCCTACCTGATCCCCCAAGAGGCAATTGGATCAACTTTACCTATAAAAATTAGTATTCAGTTATATTATGTGTTTCCAGGCCTTTCTTAAAACAACCTACTGAGCTGTCCAGAACCACCTCTTGAGGGAGTCTATTTCACATTTTCACAGATCTTACTGTGAAGAAGACTTTCCTGTATTCCTCCAGATGTAGAGTGCCCCCTTGTCTTCTGTGATGACCTTAAAGTGAATAATTCAACACCAATTTCACTATATGGACCCCTTATGTTTTTTACACATGTTAATCATATCTCCTCTTCTCAAGAGAGAATACATTTAGTTCCTCTAATCTTCCTTCATAGCTGAGTTCCTCCATGCCTCATTAACTTTGAGGCATGGAGATATGGTTGTACACATGTCCTGGCTGCTATGCTTGGCTTTGTGGCTGTGGCAATTTTAACTTGAGCTGCAGAGATGGACAGATGGCACCAGATTATTCTGTAAATCTCAGTTTTTTGCACTTCTCCTGTTGCATCTTGATTGTTATCCCACTAGTCATCCAGCCACCAATAGTTAGAAAGACAACTATGACAGGAGAAAGCAAAGTCCTGTCTACCAAGATGGCTGCCTCCATGCAGAACAAGGCAGAGTAATTCAAAATTGTGGAAAACCGCAGGGAGGCTACATGCATTACTGGTGACAATACGTTTGCTTTTTTTGTACACTGTTTCCACAGCTAAAATCGTGTATTAAAACCAATCTGTATTTGTAACGGATGATGCTTACCCTTTCTTGTTTCTGTAGGAATGCTTCACTGTAAGTCCTGAAGGAGTCTTCACATTTAGACTCTTGTGCTTGTTTAAAAAGCTCCAGCAATACTTCATTGAGCTCATCAATTCTCTTTAAAACACGTCCAGGAGTTTTAAAGAAGTGCTTTAGTATTGGGAACACATTGTAGTACTGCAGATAAATGAATACAGCGGTTCATTTAAAAATGCACTTGGTAGTTGCAATGTTTACACCAATTATATAAGCGAAGCAGGTTTATGTTTGTTTATGGCAGCATCCTTTAGATCAGCTCCCCTTCACAGCACAGTCCCCCTGTTTGAAGCAGTCCCACCGTGTCCTCAGTTCCCCTTCACATCACAATGCCCCTTTACAGTGCAGACCCCTTTACATTAATGTAGCACAGACTGCAGTGTAAATGGGGGGGGGGGGGCTGTGATGGCAAGAGGACTACAACATAACTCCCAACAGTCCCTGATTTTGAGGTAATGTGCCTGATTTAGAACAAAGTCCCTCTGTCCTCTTTCCTCCTCATTTGTCCCACATTTTGGTCTGATCCATATAGTTGTATATAAAAAGCACTTTTTATCTTTCATAAAGTGTTTCCCAGTGCCAAATCTTTCATCCATTTTCCAAATTTCTGCATTTGTAAATTTCAAAAGCCAGTATAAAGGAATAGTAATGGTAAAAAAAAAGCACTTGGTTTAACTAATCATTTTTTTTGTATGATTCTCCTTTAAGGAGATGGTGTGTGTCCTATGCCTACACACATTTGCTAATAGGCGTCCCTCGTTATCATCAAAAAGTTGTGAGGTATGCTGCACTGTAAAGGGGGGGGGGGCTGTGATGGGAAGGGGACTGCACTGTAAAGGGGCACTGTAGTGATTATATTGCCCCTTTAAAGTGCAGTCCCCTTTATATCACAAAACCCCTATCAAACACAGCCATCCCCTCATTACAGTGCCCCTTATAGTCATGCCCCCCCTCTTTTCTCTCTAATCACAGTGCCCCCTAGGATTCAGCCTGTGTCTCCTCTCCAGGGTCTCCCGCTCCTCTGACTATGTCATCCTATTAGCGGGGCAGGGGGCGGCAGGAACTGCAGGTCTCGATGGAGGGTGGGAGCTGCCCAACTTATCATATTAACAAGCGGGTAATTACCCGCCTGTTAATATGAAAAGACTCCTGTTCTCTGCTCTGCTGATAGGGTGACATTGTTGGCGGGGCCGGAGAACTGGGAGAGGAGAAACAGGCATGGTCGCATAGCTTGAGGTGAGTGCAGACTGCAGTCTGTTGTAGCCCTGTCTGGTCGCTGCTCACCTCCTGCTGTGCAGCCCGTTTATCAACAGACTACAGACCTGTACTGGTCCATGGCCCGGGGTGGGGATTCCCTGCTTTAATACATATATATATATATATATCTTAACCCAAAAACTGAATATATTGCAACTCACCATTCATTACATTTGGTAGCTGTTTTGATTTTCTTTTTTCCTGCCAGTAAAACATATCATGTCCTGGGCTGTTTTCTTTTGATATGGACTACAGAACCCCCCCTTCTCTGCATATTAAAGAACAAGGTGTTCTGTAGTTCATGAAGGTAACTTGAGCAGGGCTGATAAGTCTTCTTGGGATTACAGTGCAGCACAGGCGCTTACGGCTCATTGGATCTCTGACTTGCTCATCGGTTATTGTTTGCATTTATCAAGTGCTAAATTACTTTTATAGGCATAAAAACGAAATTGCCTGTTTTGTAATCTGGGATTTTAATATACAGTACTATACCTTGGCTGAACGAGTTCCAGTAAGTTTAACAACATCATCCATTATAATTATCATTTTCTTAAAGGTTGGGTTATCGTAATCAAAACGTCTCCCAAATAACATACTGAAGGTTATATTGGGGGGAGCATTATAAAACACCTGTTTCTCAAATGGTTTACCTAAAAAACAAAATAAGCAATGACTGTTAAAGAGCAATGCTTCTACTAATTGTTCAGTAGTATACTTTAATGTTTAATCCTTGGATGTGTGAATTGGACTACCCACACGGGGATGCATGGAGCACCTGCCTTTACTTGTGTGGGTAAACACGGTCCTCACATAGTGTATGGATGTGTGAAATCCTTGTGTGATGTGTGTTCCCATGCTCCCCAGAGGATGCTAATACATCTAGAACGCTCCCTGTGTTACCAAATGCCCGGCTGGATGTTTTAGTGAGTCAGATAGTGCTACTACTTTAATAGTCTATGTTTATTTTTCCACAGTTTTACTGTATAGTTTTAATTTGTACTATTCAACTAATTATGTTTTTTTATATTTGTAGAAAATTTGTTATGAATCATTTATCCTCCTGAGGAAAAGGCATACCATGAAACATGTCGAGGAAGATGACATTGGGACTCCCCGGACAAACTACAGTGCCTTAAAAAGATATGAAAATTTATTCATACCCCTTGAAATTTTCCACATTTTGTCATGTTACAACCAAAAATGTAAATGTATTTTTTTGGGATTTTATGTGATGCACCAACACAAAGTGACACATATTTGTGATGTGGAAGGAAAATGATAAATAGTTTTAAATTTTTTTACAAACACTGTAAATATGTGAAAAGTGTGGTGTGCATTTGTATTCATCCCCCCCTTCAAGTCGATACTTTGTAGAACCACCTTTCGCTGCAATAACAGCTGCAAGTCTTTTTGGGTATGTCTCTACCAGCTTTGCACTCTAGAGAGTGACATGTTTGTCATTCTTCTTTTCAAAATAGCTCAAGCTCTGTCAGATGGGATCGAGAGCATCTGTGAACAGCATTTTCAAGTTTGGCCACAGATTCTCAATTGGATTTAGGTCTGGACTTTGACTAACACATGAATATGCTTTGATCAAAACCATTCCATTGTAGCTCTGGCTGTATGTTTAGGGTCATTGTCCTGCTGAACCTCCACCCCAGTCTCAAGTCCTTTGCAGACAGGTTTTCTTCTAAGATTGCCATGTATTTAGCTCCGTCCATCTTCCCATCAACTCTGACTAGCTTCCCTGTCCCTGCTGAAGAAAAGCATCCCCACAACATGATGCTGCCACCAACATGTTTCACGGTGGGGATGGTGTGTTCAGGGTGATATGCAGTGTTAGTTTTCCGCCACACATAGCGTTTTGCTTTTAGGCCAAACAGTAAAATTTTGGTCTCATCTGATCAGAGCACCTTCTTCCACATGTTTGCTGTGTCCCCCACATGGCTTTCTTCTTGCCACTCTTCCATAAAGGCCAGATTTGTGGAGTGCAGGACTAATAGTTGTCCTGTGGACAGATTCTCCCACCTGAGCTACGGATCTCTGCAGCTCCTCCAGAGTTACGATGGACCTCTTGGCTGCTTCTCTGATTAATGCTCTCCTTGCCCAGCCTGTCAGTTTAGGTGGGCAGCCATGTCTTGGTAGGTTTTCAGTTGTGTAATACTCTTTCCATTTTCAGATGATGGATTGAACAGTGCTCTGTGAGATGTTCAAAGCTTGGGATATTTTTTTATAACCTAACCCTGCTTTAAACTTCTCCACAAGTTTATCCCTAACCTGTCTGGCGTGCTCCTTGGCCTTCATGATGCTGTTTGTTCACTAAGGTTTTCTAACAAACCTCTGAGGGCTTCACAGAACAGCTGTATTTATACTGAGATTCAATTACACACAGGTGGACTCTATTTACTAAATAGGTGACTTCTGAAGGCAATTGGTTCAATAGATTTTAGTTAGGGGTATCAGAGTAAAGGGGGCTGAATGCAAATGCATGCCACACTTTTCATATATTTATTTTAAAAAAATTTGGAAAACCATTTATTATTTTCCTTCCACTTTACAAATATGTGCCACTTTGTGTTGGTCTATCACATAAAATCCCAATAAAATACATTCACGTTTTTGGTTGTAACATGACAAAATGTGGAAAATTTCAAGGGGTATGAATACCTTTTCAAGGCACTTTATACAATCAATCCTTGGCCAGTGCTGCTGGGTACATATACTATACTGTTCCACTATGTTCGGGGGAGTTGTCCTTAATGTACATTGTAAGCATAACAATTTTAAACTTTTTGATTTTTTATGTTAATAATACAAATATTTTGGTTTTTAATTTATTGTTATGTGAATTCTTGGGGAGCCAACAAAGTCCCTTTGTTCTAGTTTTGTTTTTGGTGTGACTTTTTAGGTTCCAATTTAAACACCAATCTTTAAACTGGGATTTGTGAATTATTACTAAATTCTGACTAGATTATAACATGACTCACCATTATGAGACTGAATTAGTGCATTTAAGAACTGCAGTTCGTCAATAATCCTGCCTTCAATTGGCCTTTTTCCCATTCCAAGATCTCGTAGAATGGACAAAGTGAATCTTCGAGTTACTTTCCATCCTTCCCCATTTGAGAAAATGACCCCTAAGAGAGAAAATTAGAAAGTTATGATGTAGAATGCAGAAAATTGTCTGGTGCATATAAGTATTATAACTCATTCACACTAGATTTGTAGAAAGAGTGTTGAAAAAGAACTGTCTTTATCATACATGTTATTCACACTGGATGCCAGTGGCGGCTGGTGAAGTTTTAGGATGGGGGGCGCCATACCCGCCCTTCCTTTTTGACCCCTCCCACTTGGTAAAAATGGGTGTGGTTTCAATGAAATAGTGGGTGTGGCTCTAAGGTGGTGTGGTTAGCGTCTGAGATGAACGAGGGATGGAGGGAGAGGAAGGAGAGAGGGAGGGACAGCAGGCCCAGATCCTACACAACAATAGAAATATGTGTATTCCAGAAAGTTTAACAATCAGCAGATAAAGATACTCCAAACACTGTGCGTGTCACCTGCCATGTTGCCTGCCACCACATGCCATCAGGTGTCCCCAGCGGAGTCCGTCCTTATATCAGGTGCCCCCAGCGGAGTCTGTCCTTACATCAGGTGCCCCCAGCGGTGTCCGTCCTTACATCAGGTGCCCCCAGCAGAGTCCGTCCTTAGATCAGGTGCCCCCAGTGGAGTCCCTCCATACATTAGGTGCCTCCAGCGAAGGCCCTCCATACTTTAGGTGCCCCCAGCGAAGTCCCTCCTTACATCAGGTGCCCCCAGCGGAGTCCCTCCTTACATCTGTGTCCCTGTCAGCGGAGTCCCTCCTTACATCTGTGTCCCCGTCAGCGGAGTCCCTCTTTACATCTGTGTCCATGTCAGCAGAGTCCCACTTTACATCTGTGTTCCCAGTGGAGCCCCTCCTTACATCTGTGTCCCCAGCGGAGCCCCTTCATACATCTGTGTCCCCAGCGGAGCCCCTCCTTACATCTGTGTCCACGGCAGAGCCCCTCCATACATCTGTGTCCCCAGCGGAGCCCCTCCTTACATCTGTGTCCCCAGTGGAGTCTGTCCTTACACCTGTGTCCCCAGCGGAGTCTGTCCTTACATCTGTGTCCCCAGTGGAGTCTGTCCTTACATCTGTGTCCCCAGGGTAGTCTGTCCTTGCATCTCTGTCCCCAACGGATTCTGTCCTTACATCTGTGTCCCCAGCGGATTCTGTCCTTACATCTGTGTCCCCAACGGATTCTGTCCTTACATCTGTGTCCCCAGCGGAGCAGCAGGGTCCTCTTTACATCTGTACCAAGTAGCACAGCACTCCTTCAAGCCGTGTCTGTGCTATTTCCTGGCTTTCTCTATGGGTTTCCTGGCTTTTATCCATGGGTTCAGTGGAGAGGGAAGGGGCTTCCCCTCTCCACTGTACACATGGGGATTAGTCCTCACAGCGGCCATCTTTTTGTAGCCCGTCAGAAGTGACTTTGTTCTCACACTGAGAACAAAGCACCCGGCCGGGGCGGATGCTGCTCGGCGCAATTGATTGCGCCGGAATGTAGCTCCAAACCCTGCCAATGAAGCGACGCGTCTGCAATCTCGTGATTGCATTGACATGGTGCTTCCCATAGTGCACTGTGCACCGGCGCCCGAACACAGTGCACTTAGTTAAAGGACATTTATTTTTTCTTAAAGGGGCCGTTTTTAAAAAAAAAATATTTTTTATTTTTTGTGACTACAGGAGGGGGGGGGGGGCGGCGCCCGAGCAATAATCACATGAATAATCTGACATGCTGGCTGTACCCAAGGTGATCAATAAATCAACTTGGGTAAAAACTGCCTGCCCACACATAGTTAGACTCCCTGCCGGTCCCTGCTAAACCAGCTGATATTCAAACTGTCTGTGGCCAGCTTAAGTAAATAGGAAGGGAAACATTAGAATGATGTATCTGAGGCTTTCATCTTCAATATTAGACATGTGCAAATAGTTTAGTTCCGAATTCGTTTTTTAATGACTTTTGACAAATTTGTTAATTCAGAGATTTCTGAATTCTTAAATTTCCGAAATTTTGAACTTCCAAATTCCCGAATTTTCACATTTCCGAAGTTTCGGATTTCTTAAAATTCTAAATTTCGGAAATTGGAAAATTCTAAATTTCAGAAATTGGAAATTTCAAAAATTGGAGATTCGGAAATTCTAAATTTCCGAAATTGGAAATGCTAAATTTCCGAAATTGGAAATTTTGGAAATTCACAATTTGGAAATTTGAAATTCGGAAATTGAAAATTTCGGAAATTCGAGATTGGGAAATTCGAAAATTCGAAATTTCATAAATTTGAAAATTCCTAAATTTGGAAATCCAAAAATAAGAATGAATATCTGAAGATGTGAAAACCCGAAAATCTGAAATAATAATTAATTAATAATGAATATTAAATTATAGGTATTAGAATTTCCTTTCAAATATGGCTGTTAGTGAACTTAACGAGTACGAATTTATCCAAAGTTACGAATTATCTGAAATAACGAATGCCGTATCTAAACAAGTGGAACGTAACGATCTAATAATAATAATAAATAATAATAATAATAAAAAAACTTTTTATTATTATTATTAATTAGTTCTATTTAATTTTTTTAGATGTGGCATTCGTTATTTCGGATAATTTGTAACTTCAGATAAATTTGTATTCGTTATGTTCACAAACAGCCAAATTTGAAAGGAAATTCCAATACCTATCATTTACTAGTTAGTTATTATTTCGAATTTTACTGATTTTCTTTTTTTTTTTTTCAGATTTTCAAATTTTTTGGATTTTTACATTTTTAAATTTTCGAATTTTCGAATTCTGAAAATTCTGGAATTCTGAATTTCGAAATTTTAAAATTGAGAAATTTGGAAAATTCAAAAATTCTGAAATTTGAAAATTCGGAAATTCAAAATTTAAAAGTTCGAAATTCGGAAATTTGAAAATCTGAATTTTTCGAATTTCCAAATGTTCAAATTTACGAATTTCCAAAAAAAGCAAAAAAAAGAATGAAACGAAAACTAAAACGAACACATTTTTTGTCAGTGCACATGTCTATTCAATATCAGGTTTGCCAAACAGCAGGATGACAGGCCCATAGCCAGCACCTTTAAAAACTCAGCAATAGCAGCTATTGTATGCTCTTTTCTATCCTGCAAAATACATTTGGGATGCATTTGACAGATACTTAAAGGAGTTCACATATTCACTGTACCATGGTTATGCTGAAAGTCATCAAAAACAGCCATCTCGCCACGACTTCCAAAGTCATAGTTTGCCTTCACCAAAGCCTCTTGATTGGCTTCATAACCAACCAAAACCACTGCTTTTACTTTGCCAAAATGGAATGTGAAGAATGTGCCATACTTCTTCGCCAGCTGAAAAATAGGTTTAATACAGAATCCTTATAAGAGGAATGATTGTAGTTCAAAACAAAGTGCTATGGAGACCAAATGTTAAAAAGAAAGCTAAGAAAAAAAAAACATGGACGATGTAAACATGTAATTACTTAGGAGAACATATGACTGTGTAATGCTTTGGATAGTGCAGGTAAACACACTTCATAAAAATAATAGAAAAGAAAACTTCCACTTTCATACACATACCAATTCAAATGTACTGTATGCAAACAACAGAACACAAATATCTGAAAACACAATAAATAAATTATAAAAACTTAAATAGGTGTGCTGTCCCATTATATCATGCCTCACCAGTGATATTAGAGTTCTAAAATATACATAATACTGCTAAAAGAATGAATAAAGTAAAATAAATGAATTGCTTAATAAAACAATACAAAAATCCAATCAATATAAACCATGAGACAATTCTGTGCTAGAAGTCCATGCCAGAAAATGAGTGATAAAGTAAGAAATGTACTCCACTGTTGTGCTTATCCAAGTGTCCAACACCTTACTGGGAATGATGTTATAGGGGGTCCATAGCACATATGGTAATATAAAGCACTGCTCTCCACTCCGCGCCGGATCAAATATTCCACAAATGAACACCAATACTTCACAATTCAGTCTATAACCACCTCAGCCCCCGGAAGATTTTACCCCCTTCCTGACCAGAGCACTTTTTGCGATTTGGCACTGTGTCACTTTAACTGGCAATTGCGCGGTCGTGCGACTTTGTACTCAAACAAAATTGACATCCTTTTTTTCTCACAAATAGAGCTTTCTTTTGGTGGTATTTGATCACCTCTGGAACTGGCAATTGCGCGGTCGTGCGACTTTGTACTCAAACAAAATTGACATCCTTTTTTTCTCACAAATAGAGCTTTCTTTTGGTTGTATTTGATCACCTCTGCGGTTTTAATTTTTTGTGCTATAAACAAAAATAGAGCGGCAATTTTGAAAAAAAAAAAAAAAAAACACATTATTTTTTACTTTTTGCTATAATAAATATCCCCCAAAAATATATAAAAAACAATTTTTTTCCTCAGTTTAGGCCAAAATGTATTCTACATATTTTTAGTAAAAAAAAAAAAAAATCGCAATAAGTGTAAATTGATTGGTTTGCGCAAAAGTTATAGCGTCTACAAAATAGGGGATCGTTTTATGGCATTTTTATAATTTTTTTATTTTTTATTAGTAATGGTGGCGATCTGCGATTACCAGGACTGCGACATTATGGCGGACACATCGGACACTTTTGACAATATTTTGGGACCATTGTCATTTATACAGCGATCAGTGCTAAAAAAAATGCATTGGCAGGGAAGGAGTTAACCACTAGGGGGCAATGAAGGGGGTTAAGTGTGTCCTAGGGAGTGATTCTAACCGTGGGGGGAAGGGATACTTAGGACATGACAGCGATCACTGCTCCCGATGACAGGGAGCAGTAGATCTCTGTCATGACACTAGGCAGAACGAGGAAATGCCTGGTTTACAAAGGCATCTCCCCGTTCTACCTCTCCACACCGCAATCGCAGGCCGCCGGAGAACATCGAGTTCCCGGGACCCGTGGGCACGCTCCTGCGGCGTGCGCTTGCCCGAAAGGCAGCAAATTTAAAGGGATGTACCTGTTTGTACCCATTTGCCTGCCTGTGCCATTTTGCTGACGTACATCTGTTTGCGGCAGTCGGCAAGCGGTTAAGCAAAGTCGTTATAGAAAGGGAACGAAAACACGTTACATCGTGTGATACCCACTGCTGTCAGTCAAATCTTTTACACTTTAAACTGAGCTTTCCTGTGGAATGCAAGGAGGTTGAGAAGTTAACGTATACTGTAATTAACCCTGTCCATACTGTGCTGGCAGATCTCATTATAATGTATAGACTAGATTTGAACATTGTCTCTCCTAGGAATGGGTTAAATATTTAGAAGCCAGGCTTCTTCATTGTGTGGTAATGAGGGATTGCATAGTGTGCCCCAGTCTGCATACCTTCCAACAATCCAAGATTCAGTGGGACTGTTTTGAGATTTGAACTAAATCCCAGCATCCCGTAAATCCAGGGTTCTGGTGCCTAATTCAGGAACAAGTTCTGGCACTTGGCTCTACTAACTCACCTGGCTGGGGTGCATTAGAACTGGCACCCAGCGCACCTCCCTACATCTCTTAGTGGGTGCCCAGGGTCCCAGACACTGAGATCACCCCCTCAAATTACAATGCTTAGGACATAGATATTGAAAGATCACAAGAAATAAAAAATATAAACAATCTTAAAGTGGAACTTCACCCAAGAGGAAAAGTTCCTCTCTTCCTTCTCCTCCTCTCTTCTCTGACATATTTGTGCATTTATTATTATTATTTTTTTTTTAATGCTGTTAAACCCAAAAGTAAACATTTATTACATCGCAGCTTACCTATTCTTAGATGTAATGGCTGCATTTGTTTTCTTTTTAGGCTTTATTTCCTTTTATTTTTTCTGGTGGTCTAGCCAGTAAGTCTGTTGTTTTTCAACAGAACAAGCCCTCCTGCAAATGTAGCAGTGAGTTAGAATGTTGAGACAAAACATTACCACTGACATGTGTGCTGAAGCACTGAAGGGTGCTTACAATGATCAGCTTTTATTCATTCATGTAAACCCTTTATCTCAAAACTGTTGCTATAACTGCTTATGCAACTGTAGTGTGAGCTGGAATTTGGATTCAGTTTGGTAGTGTTTCCAAATCTGCTAGTACATGCAGGGGTGCTCCCCTTCCACCAGATTGGCAATGCTGCTGTCCAATGGTGTCCCTATGCTTCTTCATCCAGAGTGGGGGCACTCAAACAAAAACTAATGTAGCCACCATATCTAAGGATTGGTATATTACATTTTCGGTTTTGCGTTTAATGCTGCGTTAATCTCAATGTGGTTCATGCCAGAGTTGCTTGAAGATATAAGAACCCCTTCAACTCCTTAAAGGAGTAGTTTAAGACTGGATACTTTTTCTAAAATAACAAATTTGTTATACTTATCTGCATAGAGCGGCTCCAAATCTTTTCTTATGTTGTCCCCCACTGACGCTCTAGGCGCCTCCTCTTCTATGTCTACCACCATAGTAAGCTACATGCTATGGGGGCAGATGTGCAAGCTTGCTCCTGAGCCAGGCTGTGTGCGTCCACAGACACAAACAGCGCAGCTCGACCCTGCCCCCATTCTCTGTTCACACGATTTGATTGACAGTAGCAGGAGCCAATGGCTCCCACTGCTGCCTCTGCGTCCTGTGAGGAGAAGAAGAGAGGAGATGCTGCTGCAGACAGGCACAGGGCTGGATTGAGATAGGACTCAGGTATATAGGGGGGTGAGGGGGTGATGCTACTACTGGGGCATTTTTTAACTTAATGCAGGGAATGCATTTTTTTCCTTTAAAACCACTGCCCTTTAAACGCTTTTCTTTTTAAAAGACTCACCTCCATGAAAGTGTAATCCTGCCTGACGATATCCAAAATGTGCATGTTCCCAATAAGAGGGAGAGGTCTGGGTCCTGGCGGGAATTTGTAATTTTTCTTTTTAGCCTGGTCCATTAGGATTTTCATGCATATCATAACCAGGGTGCCTATTAGGAAAAGCGTCACTGACTCTGGTAGAATTGCCATGGCTGGTGTCTTCAACTGCGGTCTGTTCAAACTGGAACTTCAGAGGTGTATTACTCATGTATATATACTCTAAAATCTATCCAATTTCTAAAACCCAACTCCACCCAATCCAAAGAACTTTTCTTCACTGCTGCATGTTATTTTGGTGTGTTGACCACATTTTTTTTTTTTTTTTTTTTTATGCTGATTAAACAAAAATGAAGAAATAATGAGCCTTGAAAGATTGGCAAACATACAAGCAACAGTTACAGAGACAACATTTAACTTTGTTTAACTTACTCCAGAAATTGAATATTGCAATTATTATATGCTTACAAGGGCAATTATTTGTAAGCCCCAGTCCTACCTTTTACAGGTCTGTTCCTGGAAATGCTTTTAGATCTGACATCTGTTTTGTTCCATAAAATTATTTTTATTCTGCATGGTAGGTTTAATTTTTAGTGTCTTTACCTTTGTTTTCTGTCACATATCATTTAAAATCATACATAATCTCTAATTTAATAAACTGGTTATAGGTGGTGGTTGTTTAATGTTCCAAGAACAAACTTTCTCTTTCCATGCTATTTTTGCTCTTTTATTGCCTTTTGCAATAATAAAGAATGTATTTTGCACCACTGCATTTAAGTCTCTTTATTCTGACAGTGAATATTTTTTCTCATTTATTGTCGCTGTGATGCCTGTACAAGGAATGGAAGCTATTACCAGAACAGAAAGGCGTAGATAGCATTACATTACCAGTACCAGAACAAGTCTACAGTCTACAATCTACATCCCTGTATTATAAAATGTGTTTTTGTCCAGGACCCTGTTGGAGATATTTCCCATTAGGTTCTGTTCTGAAAATGAATTAAATGTAAATAAGTCTTCTATTTAACATATTCTGCAATAAATTTATGCAGCATTGTTTTAACCATTGCAATTTTTTTATTCTTTAGGGTACCTTCATTTGACATTAGTTTTCTCAAGACTAAAAGGAATTCACATTTGCAGTAAAAATATATAGATATATATTTTTACTATGATTGTCATTTTTTATAAAGATTAGGCAAAACACTTAAAAATAATTAAATCATTTTCTTAGTTCCTTTAAATAAATTACCAAAAAATGTAACTGCCCGATAATAACTTAGCAAATTTTTTCCCCTGATAAAAATAGAAAATATATGTAGCAGGTACAAATTTATACAACCCCAAATCCAAACCAATGTAGGTATATTATTAAAATTGCTGTAGTAGTTTTAAACATTGAAAAATAATAGATACATTGATGTGCACAATTAAAGTATTACTAATGCCGCGTACACACGATCTGACTTTTCGGCCGGACCATCCGGCGGACTTAATCCGGCAGACAATCCGCCGGACTTTCCAGCGTAGGTCCGCCGGACTTTCCGAACGTGCGGACTTGCCCACACACGCCCGGACTTTGGCGGAAGTTCGCGGGACTTTTGAAATGAACGGACTTGCCGACACACGGAGTAATGTCTGTTAATTTTGAACGTGACTCCAGGTAGACGGGACTAGCGAAGGAAGCCAATGTCGCCGCCTCTTTTGGCGAGATTGCCACTTAGCTAGCCCCGTCGCCGGGTATGGATTTAAAGGGGAATCCCTACTCTGAAAAAACGGCGTGGGGGTTCCCCCCGAATCCATATCAGACCCTTATCCGAGCACGCAGCCTGGCCAGTCAGGAAAAGGGGGGGGCGAGCCAGCCCCCCCTCCTGAGCCGTACCAGGCCGCGTTCCCTCAACATGGGGGGTGCTTTGGGGGTGCTTTGGGGAAGGGGGCAACGTGCCCCCCCACCCCAAAGCACCTTGTCCCCATGTTAATGAGGACAAGGGCCCCTTCCCGACAACCCTGGCCATATGTTGTCGGGTCTGCGGGTGGGGGGGGTATCGGAATCTGGGAGCCCCCTTCAATAAGGGGGCCCCCAGATCCCGGCCCCCCACCCTGTGTGAATGAGTATGGGGTACATGATACCCCTACCCATTCACCTGGTGAAAAATGTGTAAATAAAAAAAACACAACACAAGTTTTTATAATACTTTATTAGACAGCTGGTCTTCTCACCAGAGGAGCCCAGCTTTCTCCTTCGTCGCCATCCGGGGGTCTTCTTCCGACTTCGGGGGTCTTGTCCCGCTCTTCGGTTCTTCTTGCCGGGCCTCCGCTTTCTTCTTCCATCTCTTTTACTAGTGTTGGCCCGGTCTTCTGTCGCTGCCACCTTCTGCTTCTTCCGCTTCTTCTGCTTCTGCTTCTTCTCCTTCTTCCTTCATCCGATGTTTACACGACGCACTCTCTGGCCTTAATGGCAGGGACACGTTGTGCAGCGACTTATATAGGGACAAGGGGCGGGGTCACCGGATCATGTCACATGGTGACCCCGCCCCTTATGATGTCACAGTCCTGGAGGATGCTGGGACTGTGACATCATAGCAAGGTGCTATGACGGGGCTAGCAAGGTGTCAATCTCGCCGACCGAGGCGGCGACATTGGCTTCCTTCCCTAATCCCGTCTACCTGTAGTCACGTTCAAAATGAACAGACTTTACTCCGTGTGTCGGCAAGTCCGTTCATTTCGAAAGTCCCGTGGACTAGCACACAGACGGGCGGATTGTCCGCCGGACTGCTGAGTCCGGCAGATAATTTTGAGTCAAAACTTCTTTCTAAGTCCGCCGGACTTTTGAGAAGAAAAAGTCCACCGGATCCCACACACGGTCGGATTGTACGGCGGACTCTAGTCTGTCGGATAAAGTCCGCCGGATAGTCCGATCGTGTATACGCGGCATAATAGGGATGAGCCGAACACCCCCCAGAAAACAAAAGACAAAAAATTAGTGCGAACACCGTTAAAGTCTATGGGACACGAACGCGAAAAATCAAAAGTGCTAATTTTAAAGGCTTATATGCAAGTTGTTGCCATAAAAAGTGCCCCAGGGGACATGTATCAATGCAAAAAAAAGTTTTTAAAATGGTTGTTTTTCAGGAACAGTGATTTTAAGAATACTTAAAGTGAAACAATAAAAATGAAATATTCTTTTAAATATCGTGCCTGGGGGGGTCCCCTTATTCTGCCTGTAAAGTAGGGCATTTTCCCCATGTTTAGAATAGTAGCGCAGCAAAATAAAATTTCTAAAGGAAAAAATGTAATTTAAAATTGCTCACCGCTGTAATGTATTGCCAGATCCCGGCAATATACTGTATATACTCGAGTATAAGCAGAGTTTTCCAGCACATTTTTTTGTGCTGAAAATGACCCCCTCAGCTTATACTCGAGTCACTGTGCCCATCTTTAGCCTCATGTGCCTGATCTCCCGGCGCTGTGACATGCAGTCTAGTGCAGTGTAACAAAGCCCCACCTTCTCCTCGTCCTTGTCCGTGATAGGTGGAACACTGACTCACTGCTGGGAAACTGAATCAGTGTTCTGTCACGGACGAGGAAGAGGAGCAGGCGGCGCTTTGTTACACTGCGCGGCCGCTGACATAGCACCGGGAGATCAGGTATATGAGGCTGCAGATGGACACAGTGAGATGGTACAGTGAGGCAGGGAGATGGCACAGTGGGGCATGCAGATGGCACAGTGGGGCATGCAGATGGCACAGTGGGGCATGCAGATGGCACAGTGAGGCATGGAGATGGCACAGCGAGGCATGGAGATGGCACAGTGAGGCATGCAGATGGCACATTGGCGGATGCAGATGGCACAGTGGGGCATGAAGATGGCACTGTGAGGCTGCAAATGGGCACAGTGAGGCTGCTTATGGGCATTGTTGACCCTCTTTTCCACTTACAGTAGCTGCTGCATTTCTCACCCTAGGCTTATACTTGAGTCAATAAGTTTTCCTAGTTTTTTGTGGTAAATTTAGATGCCTCGGCTTATATTCGGGTCGGCTTATACTCGAGTATATACAGTACATAAAAAGTAAAATCATTGAAAAAAACTGCGTGAGTCCCCCCCCCCCCAATCCATACCATGGATATTTGGGGAACTCCAACTTTTAAAAAAAAATTAGGTGGTGGTCCCCCCAAAATCCAAAATCCATACCAGACAGAAAGAGCCTGGTATGGACAGGGGAACCCATGCCGCTTTTTTAAAGTTTTTTTTTCTGTCATAGGACTCCCCTTAACCAACCATTTCAATACACTATATTATATATTGTACGCTGCACTATATACCCTGCACTGTATTAAATATACTACACTGACTGTGCTATATACTCTGAACTGCAGTATATATACTATACGGACTGCACTATATACTCTGAACTGCAGTATATATACTATACAGACTGCACTATATACTCTGGGCCTTAGATGTTGCTGATGGCAGAACACGGTAACCCCTCACAGTTACTCTTGTTGGAGCGCAGGAACGGGCCCTGCTGTTAAATATTATTTAAAAAATTGTAATTACATGCCCATGTAAAATAGGGGCAGAAACATTGGGCCTTAGGTGTTGGTGGTGCCAGAACATGGTAACCCCTCACAGTTACTCTTTTTGGGCGCAGGAACGGTTCCTGCTGTTAAATATTATTTAAAAAATTGTAATTACATGTCCCTGTTAAACAGGGGAAGAAACATTGGGCCCTATGTGTTGGTGGTGTCAGAACATGGTAACCCCTCATAGTTACTCTTATTGGGCGCAGGAATGGTCCCTGCTATTAATTATTATTTCAAAAATTGTAATTACATGCCTCTATTAAACAGGGGCAGAAAAACTGGGCCTTGGGTAGTGGTAGTGCAACAAAACACTGTAACCCCTCACAGTTACTCTTGTTAGGCACAGGACGGGCCCTGCTTTTTAAAATAATTTTAAACAATGTAATTACATGCCCCTGTTAAACAGGGGCAGCCCAGTTGGGCCTTGGGTGGGTGGTGGTGCCCTAAACTAAAAATATTGTTGGAAGCTAGCATCATCATGATTGAGGAATAGGATAGGCAGTCTTCAAGGGATCCCACATCCATAGCAAATTCAATCAGTTACATCAGCATCAGGTGTTTGCTAGCTGCTGATCCAGGACTGATTCATTTTTATAAATGTGAGCCTATCAGCAGAGTCTGTGGACAGGCACATTCTTTGATCCATTACAAACACTCCAGGAGCACTGAATGTGTATTCAGAAAGCATGCTGGATGCAGGACAGGCCAGTAGCTCAATTGCATATTGAGCAAGTTCTGGCCAGTGGTCCAATCTCAAGACCCAGTAACTCAGTGGATGCTCTGTTGGAAAGGTCTCCAAGTCTGCTCTTGCCCCTAGATATTCCTGCACCATATAATGCAGGTGCTGGTTGCTGGAACCTATCAGACCTTGGTGCTGAGGACTGAAAAATTGCTTAAAGGCATCGGTCAGCCGGCCACCTTCTCCACCACTCTTCCTCTAACCGAACAAAGCCTCAGAAACATGTTGTTCAGCACCAGGAAATGGTAATCTCCCAGGGTTTTGAAATGCGTTACACACACTTTCTTCAAGGCCTCCTGAAGATGTTTCATCCCCTGCTCCCTCTGTGAAGGCAGGATGAGTTCTCAAACCTTACCCTTGTAAAGTGGATCAAGAAGGGTTGCCAGCCAGTAATGATCTCTCCTTAATACCACGAATCCTAGGGTCCTTTAGCAGGATTTGCACAATCAGGGAAGCCGAGCAATGTAAGTTTGCAGAGGCATTCGATTCTGAGTCCTCTGGGTCACTAAGGATCACATTATCCGGAACTACCTCCTCCCAGCCACGTAAAACTCCTTGGGTTTCTGGGGACTGAAAACCATCCCTTGAAGACTGCTGCATCTTATCCTCGACATCCATGCTGACACAATCCTCCTCCTCTTCCTGTGTGTTTGGCAGACCCGCAGGAATGCTATCTGGATAAAGGAGGCCTTGAGAGGAAAGAAAGTCCTCCTCTTCCTCCCGCTGTTCTGGTTCAAGTGCCCTGCCCATGATTCTATGAAGTGTGTGCTCCAGCAGGAAGACTAGAGGGACAGTGTCACTGATGCATGCATTGTTGCTGCTCACCATCCTTGTGGCCTCCTCAAATGGTGACAGGACAGTGCATGCATCCTTGATCAGTAGCCACTGGCGTGGCGAAAAGAAGCCAAGCTCCTCTGACCCTGTCCTGGTGCCATACTCGCACAGGTAATCATTGATGGCCCTCTGCTGTGTGTGCAGCCGCTGCAGCATTGCCAACATTGAGTTCCACCTGGTGGGCATGCCACAAATGAGGCGGTTGATGGGCAGGTTGCATTCCCTTTGAATGTCAGCCAGCTGAGCACTGGCATTGTATGACTGGCAGAAATGACCACAGACTTTTCTGGCCTGCCTCAGGAGATCTTGTAAGCCTGGGTACCTGGTCAAGAAACTCTGTACCACCAAATTCAGGACATATTGCCAAACAAGGAACATGGGTCAAGTGTCTGTGTCGGAGGGTGGAGAGAAGGTTGGTGCCATTGTCGCATACAACCATTCCTGGCTGAAGCTGGTGTGGCGTCAACCACCTCTGAGCCTGCCCCTGCAAAACTGACAGAATCTCTCCCCCAGTTTGGCTCTTGTCCCCTAGGCAGACCAACTCAAACATTGCATGACATCTTTTTGCCTGACTGCTTGCGTAGCCCCATGAGCATTTAGGGAGCACTGCTGGTTCAGAGAACAATTCTGCAGACGAGGCCATAGAAGAAGAAAAGGAGGGAGGGGAGCATACAGATGTTGTGGCAGAATCACAACTAGCTTTTTGGAGGCATGGTGGCAGAACAAGCTCCAACACTGAACCTTGTTCTGCATCCTTCCCAGCTGCCAGTTACCCAGTGCGCCATATGAACCTTACTGCTGACCGCTCTGTCCAACAAGGCCAAAACATTGCCTTCCACATGGCGGTAGAGAGCCGGAATGGCCTTACGTGAAAAGAAATGGCGTTTTGGAACCTACCACTGTGGTAAAGCACATTCCACAAATTCACGAAAGGGGGCTGAGTCTACCAGCTGAAAAGGCAGCAGTTGCAGTGCTAGCAATTTGGCAAAGCTAGCATTTAGATGCTGAGTTTGTGGATGGCTGGGACCAAATTTATTTTTAAGGTTCAGCATCTGGGGTCTGGGGTAGGGAAATTTGCCTGCTGAAATCAACTGGTGGTGT
This sequence comes from Lithobates sylvaticus, assembly GCA_028564925.1. Taxonomy (NCBI): domain Eukaryota; kingdom Metazoa; phylum Chordata; class Amphibia; order Anura; family Ranidae; genus Lithobates; species Lithobates sylvaticus. Next base: position 221,298,564 of record CM053031.1, on the reverse strand, counting down.
ACTGCTAGCAGATGGGCTGCAAGTACTTGTGACACCTATTCATATACCTTAATTCCTCTCTGTGCAGGTTTGAGATCCCAGATGAGGAGCAAGGAGAAGTCTGCCTTTTTCTATTATGTGGGTCTTTCAGGTGCTGCTGCCAACGGACTGTAAGGCAGGTCGTCATATGTCTGTGTGACGTATCCTGTACTCAAGGTGTCCACCGTAAATGCTTCCTAAGTCCTGGAACATGAGTCCAATGGATCTGGTTATAGGAACCTCCAAGAACTAGACAACACCAGTCTTGGAGTACATCAGGAATCAATCTTAATTTGACATGCCACACAAATTTATACAGCCAGATGACTAAAACCTAACCTAATTAGCATGAGCTAATTATCTTAATCAACACTGGACTCCTTCATTCAATTACAGGCGAAAAAAACGCGCTAGCCCAATGGAGTGGGGAACAGGGGATTGGATAAGAAAAAAAATAATGCAAATATATAAAAATGTGAAATGTAAAAACAATAATAATCAAACCCGGCTGCAGAATAGTGGGATAAGCACAGTATGCAATGTAAGGAAGAAAAAACTGCGCCAGGTAATGGTAGCTAAAAATCCCATATGATAGTAATATGACTACCTAATGTAAATAACTAATATAATGCACAGCAGGTATATTTGTAAATTAAAAGTTATGACACTAAAATCCCATACTGATCATAGATGGCTAACAAAACACCAAAAGAAACACAATATGGACTAGATGGCTGCATGACTAGCATTCACAATATAAATGTTTGGCAAGGCAGTATTGACACTGAGATCACACAATAGTCCAGAGTGGAGAAGAAAAGTCCACAGGATAAGTAACATCTAGGAGATTAAATCCTTATTCATATATGATGTAATGATGTAAACTTAAAATTTCTTGCCACATCGCTGTGCTCCACATCACACGAGAGTGCCACCACCAGTATATATTCTCCTTACCAGATAATTGGCAAACAAAAGACACTCAGAATGAGCCCATAAAGGAATCCTGACTTCAAAGGGAGAAGCGACACCCAAAGGGAATGATATCCAAGAACCTGCCACTCACAGCCAGGGAACTCCCGACCAGACCCAGCGTGGTGAAACTAATCCTGATAGCAGCACTCGGCGGTGCATCCAAACAGTACCATAAGAAAGAGAAGGCAGACCATCATATAATATTGTCTTAAACAAAATGAGTCTTTTTATTTCAAAAAAGATGTACTCATATTTAAAAAGTAAGGAGAAAGCATAAAGGAACTTCAGATCAATAAAAAAGCAGACGCCGGCCGGCATCGATAACGGATCCTTCCTCCTTCCTGAAAGCAAACGCGATGACGTCACTGCATGCCTACCCAGACGCGTTTCGTCGTAACAAGATGTTTTCAATTGTTATGACGAAATGCGTCTGGGTAGGCGTGCAGTGACATCATCGCGTTTGCTTTCAGGAAGGAGGAAGGGTCCGTTATCGATGCCAGCCGGCGTCTGCTTTTTTATTGATCTGAAGTTCCTTTATGCTTTCTCCTTACTTTTTAAATGTGAGTACATCTTTTTTTAAATAAAAAGACTCATTTTGTTTAAGACAATTTTATACGATGGTCTGCCTTCTCTTTCTTATGGTACTGTTTGGATGCACCACCGAGTGCTGCTATCAGGATTAGATTCATCACGCTGGGTCTGGTCGGGAGTTCGCTGGCTGTGAGTGGCAGGTTCTTGGATATCATTCCCTTTGGGTGTCGCTTCGCCCTTTGAAGTCAGGATTCCTTTATGGGCTCATTCTGAGTGTCTTTTGTTTGCCAATTATCTGGTAAGGAGAATATATACTGGTGGTGGCACTCTCGTGTGATGTGGAGCACAGCGGTGTGGCAAGAAATTTAAAGTTTACATCATTACATCATATATGAATAAGGATTTAATCTCCTAGATGTTACTTATCCTGTGGACTTTTTTTCTGGGTCTTCTCCACTCTGGACTATTGGGTGATCTCAGTGTCAATACTGCCTTGCCAAACATTTATATTGTGAATGCTAGTCATGCAGCCATCTAGTCCATATTGTGTTTCTTTTGGTGTTTTGTTAGCCATCTATGATCAGTATGGGATTTTAGTGTCATAACTTTTAATTTACAAATATACCTGCTGTGCATTATATTAGTTATTTTCATTAGGTAGTCATATTACTATCATATGGGATTTTTAGCTACCTTTACCTGGCGCAGTTTTTTCTTCCTTCCTTCATTCAATTGCAGGGTTAATTAGCACATACAACAATAGGTGAAATACTCCTTAGGCATCTGCGTCAAGCCAGACCAGCCTCATTTACATTAGACAAGAGAACAGACAGGCTGGCTGGAGTTGATGACATTAGCATCTGACAGCTTGTGTCCCAACAGTGTCATTCAGCCTATTGCTAATATGGCAAATACATATACAGAGTCTATGTGTCTTGGGGGGCCAGCATGGACCTGAATCCAAGTAACACCAGCTCAGGGGTCCCCAGGCATGCAGCTCAAAGAGCACCGTTCCCCCAAATGCCAGGGTCCATAATCGCAAGGCAATATGCTCGCATTCAGTCCCCTCAAACAGCCTCTGTCCCGGCTAGGTCTGTCACAGTCTGGTCAAGCAAGTGGCTGCTGTTCTGGCCACGTGTCATGGAAAATTTTATTAATGTATGTTGTCAGATGCCCCCCAGTGTCGGTTTTGCTGTAATGCGCTCATCTCAGCGCATTTGCACATAAAGAAGTTGGCGGAAGACCATTGGCTGCGTAAACCTTCCTATGGACACTACAGACGTGTTTGCTGGTTTAAGGAAGTTCATTTGTGCCTCATCGGGAGACTGGCCACTTCCCGGTGACGGCATTAATAGCTTCAAGCAAACCTCTCTGTGTACACTGGAACTTTAGCATAACGATATAAATATTGTGGCCCACAGAGCCATGGCTTTATATCTATAAACAAAAAGAAATTGCGCTAGGTGAAAAAGCTAGAAGAGTATATCTTATGAAAAATATTTGTGACAAAATATATTGTGAAAAAAATGAATCAAGAACCGTGAAGGTAAATCCTGCAGCTAGGCACTAATAACCCAGGTATAGGGCACAAAATAGATAAATAAAAGCGATAAGTGCAGCGCTGGATAGTGGAAAACTAATAGATTACCAATTAGTACAAAGTGACCAAAAAAAGGAATAAATATATTAAATATTCAATCAAAATTCATGTGAAAAAACAAAGTTCATAAAGTCCAAATATTCAAAATGAAGTGAAACAAATGCATGAAAAAGCACTCTTGTGACAGCGTCTGTAAAATTAATCCAAAGTGTGTATGTTGATAGTAGTGCAGCCCATCACCACAGAAGTAAAGCAGAAGGGGGGGAGGCTTACCAGAAAGCCAGTGACCGCCCTTATTCAGGGGGGTCGAACTAAGCTTTAGAAGAACAGCCTTGGTGCTGTTGGTTGTTACCAGCGTCCCGATGGATGTCCAATAGCAGCAAGTCTCCTCCTGTATGGCAGCTTCTCCCCAGCAGTCCTCGTGTGTCACTATGGCAGTGCAGCATCCGAATGGGTAATATAGATGGAAACAAAATAGGGGACTAGGATAGTGTAGACGTTTCCAATAAGGTTTTTTATTTCTTTAAAACCACAATGACAAAAAAAATTAAAAGACCTTGCAAGGTAATGGCGGCTCCGTTTGGTCTATGGGACATAAAGTAATCGCGCATGCGCAGTACGGGGGTGCGTAACGAACCCTACGGCGTTTCGTCACAATTGACGTCATCAGGGGTCAAATGGCTTTATATCGTCCGTTGTCATTGAAAGCAGTTTAGACGGTTTGTACATCACTGCTTAGTCTGTTTGAATGTATACATCTGTGATTGGTTATTTTGAAGGAAAACAATTGTCCCTGTATTGTAATACCATTGTATTGTATTTCCTTATATGGTCATTCACATCCTGTGTGAATGAGATGAGGCCACATCCTTTGTGGGAGGGGTTTAGCTGTTGGAGGCAAACCCCTGAGGGTGTGGCTTGGAATGTTTTCTAAATAAGGGAGTTCACTGAGCTGGGACAGGGGCAATGACGCTGACCGAGGCTGAGATGAACATGTAAGAATACTTGCTGTTGATGGCTGTTTACTGGGCAATGGGAAACCAGGGGCTTAGATGGAAAGCAGCCAGACTGAGGTGGTGATGTATGCAATGCTTGGCTGGTGAGGTATGAATGCTTGAATTAGGGGGGCTGAGGTAAGGATGTATGGATGGATGAGGGGGTTGGGAGTTTAATGGCTAAAGGTAAGGTATTATATCATTAAGACGGAAAGTGTTATTATATCAGAAAAAGGAAATATGGCTGTGTGCTATACAGACAGTCAGAATTTTCCCGGACACACGCTTGATAGCATAGGTTGCAAACACCAAGGTGCGATCTGCTGCACACGTGTCGAAAAAGGCCCACACCAAGAAACTTTTAAAAGTCAGCGGAGAGTCAGCAGCGCCCTGCACCTGCGGAGCTCTGCGGTGTGATGCAATAGGGTGGCTGCCCTTAACCGCCTTCCGACCGATGCACGACGATATACGTCGGCAGAATAGCACGGGTGGGCAAAAGGGCCTACAGGTATGTCCCCTTTAAGAAGCGGCACTGCGTCCTCTGTGAGGACTCGATGTCCACCAGGTCCCCGCGGTCCTGTCACGGAGAGGTAGAACGGGGAGATGCCTTTGTAAACAAAGCATTTCCCCGTTCTGCCTCGTGTCATCGAGAGCAGTGATCGCTGTCATGTGAAGCCCACCCCCCCCACAGTTATAATCACTCCCTAGGACACACTTAACCCCTTCATCACCCCTTCACTGCCAGTGTCATTTACACATTAATCAGTGCATTTTTATAGCACTGATAGCTGTATAAATTACAATGGTCCCAAAATAGTGTCAAAAGTGTCCAGTGTGTCTGCCATAATCTTGCAGTCAAGATAAAAATCGCAGATCTCCGCTATTACTAATAAAAAATAAAAAATTATAAAAATGCCAAAAACTATCCCCTATTTTGTAAAAACTATAAATTCTGTGCAAACCAATCAATATACGCTTATTGCAATTTCTTTTTTACCAAAAATGTGCAGAAGAATAAATATCGGCCTAAACTGAGGAAAAAAATTGTTTTTTTATATATTTTTGGGGGATATTTATTATAACAAAAAGTTAAAAATATAGCGTTTTTTTCAAAATTGTCGCTATTTTTTCGTTTATAGCGCAAAAAATAAAAACCGCAGAGGCAATCAAATACCACCAAAAGACAGCTCTATTTGTGGGGAAAAAAAGTACCAAGTACGGTCAGTGACCTCATCATCCCCTCCCTCTTCGTCACTGGAGCAAACTTGGAAGTATGCTGCAGCTTGGGGAACATGACTGACAGTTTCTTGTCCTTCTGTGGCACCCCCTCTCTCTAGGCTCACATTACTCCCTTCCTCCACCTGTGAACCAACATCGGAGCCTGCAAATTGCTGCGCATCCTTCAGCAGCATGTAACCGACACTGTGGTAGAATAATTCTGGGGACTCTTCCATACATGATGGTGGGGCTACGGAAGCAGTAACTGGGGACAAAGAGTCGATGGAAAAGGCCACTTTGGCAGCTGCGTTGGAAGGAAAACTACTATGAGCCTGGGTGACAGAGGATGAGGAGGAAGAGGACAGCTTTGTTATCCACTCCACCAACTCTTCTGCATGTTGCTGCTCAATAACGTGGCCAGCAGCAGAAAAAAAGGAAAGCGTGCCCCATGGCCACCTGCAGAGGCTGCTTGCCCTCTTTTAGTGGCCTGTTAGCGTCTGCCTCTCCTTGGTGACCTTCCGGACATGATGGGGATTTTTTCTTTTCACAGCACACTACACTGTATTATATACTGTGTACACCGCCTGCACTGTATTAGAAACGGTACACTGGTTGCACTGTATTATATACTGTGTACACCGCCTGAAGTGTATTAGAAACTATACACCACCGAATGCACTGTATATATAGGCTACACTGAATGCAGAGTGTTTATATTATATATATATATATATATATATATATATATACACACACACAGTATCTCACAAAAGGAAAATTCTGACGGAAAAAGTCCGATAGAGCCCACACACGGTCGGATTTTCCGACAACATAGTCCGATCAGACATTTTCTGTCGGAATTTCCGACCGTGTGTACGGGGCATAAGAGAGATAACACCAAATTTAACACACCTGCTCCCCATTCACACCTAAGACCTTATAATACTAATGAGTCACATGACACCGGGATATTTTTGGGGGATATTTATTATAGCAAAAAGTAAAAAATAATGAGTTTTTTTCAAAATTGTCGCTCTTTTTTTGTTTATAGCACAAAAAATAAAAACTGCAGGGGCGATCAAATACCACCAAAAGAAAGCTCTATTTGTGGGAAAAAGAGGACGTCAATTTTGTTTGGGAGCCGTTTGGGAGCACGACCGCGCAATTGTCAGTTTAAGCGACGCTGTGCCGAATCGCAAAAAGTGGTCTGGTCTTAAGCCAGCAAAATGGTCCGGTCTGAAAGTGGTTAAAGTGAAATAATAAAAGTGTAATATTCCTTTAAATTTGGTACCTGGGGGTGTCTATAGTATGCCTGTAAAGTGGCGCATGTTTCCAGAGTTTAGAACAGCCGAGTGCAAAATGAAATTTCTTAAGGAAAAAAAGGAATTTAAAAGTACTAGCGCTAGAGCTAGCGGCTATAATGAATTGTCGGTCCGGCAATACACATAAAAGTTCATTGATAAAAATGGCATGGGATTTCCTCACAGGGGAGCCCCAAACCAAAAAAAAATGCGTGGGGTTCTCCCCAAATTCCATACCAGGCCCTTCAGATCTGGTTTGGATATTAAGGGGAACCCCGCACAAAAAAACAAAAATAAAATGGCGTGGGGGACCCCCTCAAAATCCATACCAGACCCTTCAGGTCTGGTATGAATTTTAAGGGGAACCCAGCACCAAAATTAAAAAAAAAATGGCGTGGGGTCCCCCAAAAATCCATACCAGACCCTTATCCGAGCACGCAACCTGGCAGGCCGCAGGAAAAGAGGGGGGACGAGAACGAGGTCTTCCCTATGGCTTTCCCCGTGGTGTCAGATGGGGGGGTCACCCAATCACGTAAAAAGTAAATGTTTACGGGAGAAGGCATAGGGAAGTCCCTGTGCATCAGAGGGGGGTGGGGTCACCGGTATATAAGAACTGTCACCTGAACAGAAGCGTTACACAGTGGAAGACTCCCATTGAGGCAGATTGTGCGGAGGAAGAATCGGAGAAGAAGAAGTCGGAGGAAGATGCCAGACGAGAAGACCGGAGGAAGATAGAGGAAGAAGCGGGGGGAAGAACAAGCTGGAGGAAGAAGAAGAACACGAAGCACCGAAGGAAGACCAGAAGAAAGAAGATGGAAGAAGAAGCGGGGAAAGAATAATAAAGGAATTGTCAAAAATGTCTATTGTCTTTAACATTTTTGACACTTTTTTTTGTGAAATGGTAGGGGTACATTTGTACCCCATTACCAATTCACACCGGGGATCTGGGGGTCCCCTTGTTAAAGGGGGCTTCCAGATTCTGATAAGCCCCCCGCCCGCAGACCCCTACAACCACCGGGTAAGGGTTGTGGGGATGAGGCCCTATTCCCCATCAACATGGGGACAAGGCGCTTTGGGGGCTACCCCAAAGCACCCTCCCAATGTTGAGGGCATGTGGCCAGGTATGGTTCAGGAGGGGGGGGGCGCTCTCTCGTCCCCCTTTTTTCCTGCGGCCTGTCAGGTTTTTGGGGACCCCACGCAGTTTTTTTTTATTTGGCGCAGGGTTCCCCTTAAAAACCATACCAGACCTGAAGGGTCTGGTATGGATTTCGAGGGGGACCCCCACACCATTTTCTTTAGATTTTGTCAGGGGGTTCCCCTTAATATCCATACCAGACCTGAAGGGCCTGGTATGGAATTTGGGGGGACCCCCACGCATTTTTTTTTTAAATTTTGGTTTTGGGGTTGTCCTGTGAGGAAATCAAATGCCGTTTTTATTAATGAACTTTTATGTGTATTGCCGGACCGACAATTCATTATAGCCGCTAGTGCTAGTACTTTTAAATCACTTTTTTTCATTTAGAAATGTCATTTTGCGCTTGGACTGTTCTAAACACGGGAAACATGCGCCACTTTACAGGCATACTATAGACACCCACCAGGTATGAAATTTAAAGGAATATTGGACTTTTATTGTTTCACTTTAAGCATTATTAAAATCACTGCTCCCGAAAAAAACTTCAGTTTTTAAATACTTTTTTTTGCATTGATACATGTCCCCTGGGGCAGGACCCAGGTCCCCAAACACTTTTTAAGACAATACCATGCATATAAGCCTTTAAAATTATCACTTTCGATTTTTCATGTTCGTGTCCCCTAGACTTTAACGGTGTTCGCGAGTTCGAACACATTTTTTGTTTAGCCCATCCCTAATCAAAAACAACGGGACTTGGGGGCACACCTTTAAGACTAAAACCGGCTGTTAAAAGCAGGGGTTTAGTTAGCACACATTTGCAGACGCATGTGAAAGCTGCAAGGCCTCGTCACGGCACCCTGTGTTGCTTGCAGTCCTAACACTACAAATGTATAAGTGTCTCCACAGTGGAAGCACATGCATGGAATGGATAGATGTGGGACAGGTGAGCCTGGAGGCTGCCCTAGCCCGCTTAAAGGAACAGGAGCACACCTTAACAATGCATTTACATTTAAGATGGTGCTGCTATAAGACCGCAAACAGAACAAAATAGATTACAGCGCACACATACAAAAATTACATTTAATTCCTGAACATTTTCAAAAAAATGGGGATTTGGTTACACCATATGGCCACCTCGGTGACGGTAAAGCAGCGCTATATTTAGCGCTGCTTTACCGTCGTTTTAACCGCGGTATTCGGCCGCTCGCGGTGCGGTTTTAACCCCCGCGAGCGGCCGAAAAGGGGTTAAACACCCCCCGCAGAGCGCCGCCGTAGCGGCGCTTTGCGGCGGTATTGCCGCGGTTTCACCGCGGTGTCCCATTCTATTCAATGGGAAGGAGCGGTATAGGAGCGGTGAACACACCGCTCCTATCCCGCTCCAAAGATGCTGCTAGCAGGACTTTTTTTGTCATCCTGCTAGCGCACCGCTCCAGTGTGAAAGCCCGCCGGCTTTCACACTGGAGTTAAAGGGGCAGGATTTTTTCATGCGGTGAACAGGCGCTATTTTTAGCGCTGCACCGCATGAAAAACGCTTAGGTGTGAAAGGGGCCTAAGGGATCTGGTCAGGACCCTTACAATATACAAACAACAGACTTGGGGGGCACACCCTAAAAATGCATTTACATTCAAGATGGTGCTGCTATAAGACTGCAAACAGAACAAAATAGATTACAGTGCAAAGTAAGGTAAGGTAAAAATTCCCCCTTATATCAGTAACCCCCCCTTACCTTAGTGCATTAACTCTGCGAAAGGTGGTCTGTGGTTACCAGAGTCTCCCTCCCATCACAGTTCCCATTGGAACTCTGCGGACCCTGATGTAAAGGGGAACTCTAATGTAAAGGGGAATGCTGTGCACTCTAATGTAAGGTGATCTCTGGTCACCAGAGCCCCCCCTTACATCAGAGTCTGCAGCATTTCCCTTTATATCAAAGGTCCCCTTGCATTGTAAGGAGGAATCCTGCAGACGCTGATGTATGGGGGGAACTCTGTGCTGGCTGGGTTATGTCAACCTGATCGTCATGTAAATGGAGAAATACTGTATGGTTTTTGACTTCTGTTGCTAGTAGCAGCCGCACACATTTTATCTATATTTGTATGCATGTAATATATATACATATATATATATATATATATATACATATACATATATATATATATATATATATATATATATATATATATATATATATATATACCCTATGTTTACTGATCTTTGAATAAATAAATTATTGACCGTCGGAATTTGGTGTGACCGTGTGTAGGCAAGACAGTTTGAGCGAAATTCCGTCGGAATTCCGACGGGAAAACCATCAGAGCTTTTTCGATGAGAATTCCGACCGTGTGTACACGGCATTACACTCCAGACAAGCTAGTATTTCTTAGCATAGGGTTAGCAAAAGTTTCACAATATAAAACTAACTTTTCTTGTATGCATTGGAGGTGACAGTCAAAGTATGTTAAATTATTTAACATTTAACTGGTCTTGCTAACTGGATATCTATCAGGAACGTGCGGCGATGTCAGTGGCTGGTGAGGCACTGGCTAATATCAGAGCCAGATACACACAGGTTACATACGCCACAAACGTTTGAGCAAGAGCAATAATTCTAGCACTAGACCTCCTCTGTAATTCTAACTTGGAAACCTGTAAAAAAAATTTGCGTCGTCTATGGAGATTTTTAAGTACTGTGACATCCCACAAGTGTGCGCAATTTTAAAGTGTGACATGTTAGGTATCTATTTACTCGACATAACATCATCTTTCATATTATAAAAATCGTGCTAACTTTAGTGGGCTTTTTTTTATATTTTATTCACAAAACATTTTTTTTCCCAAAAAAAACCTGTTTGAAAAATTGTTGCACAAATACTGTGTAACATACAAAGTTGCAATGACCGTCATTTTATTCCCTAGGGTGTCTGCTAAAACAGTATATATAATGTTTGGGGGTTCTGAGTAATTTTGAAGCAAAAAAATGATGATTTGTACATGTAGGAGAGAAGTGTCAGAATTGGCATGGGTGGCAAGTAGTTAATTACCATAAGTAAGTAATATACAAATAATTATTATATATTGTTTTTAAGTTAATTTACTATATTTTCCAAAACTGTACTATAGCAGGTGGCTTAACGGACATATTACTGAAGTTTGAAGTTATAACTTCAAACCAGTAATTTCACAGTAAATAGATAAATAATAAAGTATTATGTTATAACATATAGCATAATAATATATGATTTAGCTTGATTAAAACAGTACCTTTTCATCAGCAGCAGATTCTCATTCTCTCTCCTAACTGTGTGAGAAAAACATTGGATTATGTTGATTAACATGGGATTATGTTCTTTCCTTCTAGTTATAGCGGAACTTCAGTAATTTTTTCATTGTCCAAGGCTCCAGACTGTCCATTGAGCTCAGTGCCTCTGACAAGAAGTGAGAGGCACTGTGAGCTCAACCTCTCAGTCTGCTGCAAACAGAGTGTGCCAGTTTGTATTTAACCACTTCAGCCCCGGACCAATTGGCAGCCAAAGGACCAGGCCCCTTTTTGCGATTCGGCACTGCGTTGCTTTAACTGACAATTGCGCGGTCGTGCAACGTGGCTCCAAAACAAAATTGGCCTTTTTTTTTTCCCCACAAATAGAGCTTTCTTTTGGTGGTATTTGATCGCCCCTGCGGTTTTTATTTTTTGCGCTATAAACAAAAATAGAGCGACAATTTTGAAAAAAATGCAATATTTTTTGCTTTTTGCTATAATAAATATCCCCAAAAAATATATAAAAAAACATTTTTTTTCCTCAGTTTCGGCCGATACGTATTCTTCTACATATTTTTGGTAAAAAAAATCGCAATTAGCGATTATTGATTGGTTTGCGCAAAAGTTATAGCGTTTACAAAATAGGGGATAGTTTTATAGCATTTTAATTAATATTTCTTTTTTTACTAGTAATGGCGGCGATCAGCGATTTTTATTGTGACTGCGACATTATGGCGGACACATCGGACATTTTTGACACATTTTTGGGACCATTGTCATTTATACAGCAATCAATGCTATTTAAATGCATTGATTCCTGTATACATGACAGTTGTAGTGAAGGGGTTAACCACTAGGGGGAGGGGAGGGGATATGGGCTGTGACGTGTGTGTGTTTTTTTACATTAGGGGGCGGGGCTGACGTCTGACGTCATTGATCGGCTTTCCCGATGACCGGGAACAGCCAATCAATGACAGGCAGAGTAGGAAGCGCGGGGAGAGGTTTGTTTACACAAACCTCTCCCCGTTCTTCAGCTCCGTGACCCGATCGCGGGACACCAGCGGCGATCGGGTCCGCTGGTCCCGCGGCCGGGGTCACGGAGCTCCCGACCGCGCTGGCGGCGCGCACGCGACCCACGGGCAGGCATTTAAAGGATCACGTACAGGTACGTGATTTTGCCTGCCCGTGCCATTCTGCACACGTATATGTACATGAGGCGGTCGGGAAGCGGTTAAACTGCCCACTCTGTATGTATCTTCTGACTGTCTGCGCAAGAAGCCCTGTATCTCTGAAACCATAGGTGGCAGAAGCCCCAAATTTTGACCAGTGGTGGGGTAGGACTTTGGCTACCTAACACCCACTCCCCCCCAAAGGTCGCCAAGCTACAACCCTCAAAGCTTGATTATTTTTTTCTTTATGTGCTCTGCCTCACCTGCCTCCCCTGACTGCACGTCCCTGCTATCTATAAAGCCTGTGTTTTAGAATAGAGTTGCTATGAAAACTCAACTATTGAGAAGCATCAGCATAACAAAATGTACTAAGCCAAAACCAACAATAATGTATGATGCCTTTCTTAACAGCATATAATGCATAGGCTGTTTTGTTTGGAAGGGCAGGCCATGTCTTTATTGATTTTACACATTGTACCAAACCTAATGGCAAACAACAAAGAACATACAGCTTGTGACAAAATCTGTGAATACAAACTATCATAAAATAACCTAAAAGCTTGTCTTAATCATAAGTTCATAACAGACATATCACCCTGGATGGCAAACCACTTCCTCAAACTGAATCTAAAACCGAGCTCTTAATATTTCCTCCCCCACATGCCCCTTCCCCTGACTTCTCTGTCTAGAGCAATGGCACATCTATCAGTCTATCCCCACATGCCAGGGTGCTAGGGGTAACCTTAGACTCTGAACTGTCCTTTCAGGCCCACATCCAATCCCTGTCCAAATCATGCTGCCTTAGCCCCTGCAACATCTATAGAATACGCCTCTTTTTAACTAATGACACCACCAAGCTTTAAATTCACTCCCTGGTTATCTCTCGCATCGACTACTGCAACCCCCTCCTCATTGGATTACCTTTACATAGACTATCCCCCCTTCAGCCCATAATGAATGCCGCTGCAAGACTCATCCACCTTACCAACCATTCAGTGTCCTTCACCCCTCTCTGCCAATCCCTCCACTGGCTTCCACTCACCCAACAAATTCAAAGTACTAACAATAATTTATAAAGCCATCCATAACTCTGCCCCCAGCTACATCACTAACCTAGTCCCAAAATACCAACCAAGCCGCTCTCTTTGGTCCTCCCAAGACCTCCTGCTCTCTAGCTCCATTGTCACCTCCTCCCATGCTCGCCTCCAGGATTTCTTCAGAGCTTCTGCCATCCTTTGGAACACCCTACCCCAATCTGTCCGACTGTCCCCTAATCTATCCATCTTTAGACGATCCCTGGAAAGCATTCTCTTTAACCACTTCAGCCCCGGAGGATTTTGCCCCCTTCCTTACCAGAGCACTTTTTCGATTCGGCACTGCGTCGCTTTAACTGACAATTGCGTGGTCGTGTGACGTGGCACCCAAACAACATTTATGTCCTTTTTTTCCCACAAATAGAGCTTTATTTTGGTGGTATTTGATCACCTCTGCGGTTTTTATTTTTTGCGCTATAAACAAAAGAAGAGCGACAATTTTGAAAAAAACACAATATTTTTTACTTTTTGCTATTAAAAATATCCCATTTAAAAAAAAAACAAATTTTTTCCTCAGTTTAGGCCGATACGTATTCTTCTACATATTTTTGGTAAAAAAAATCGCAATAAGCGATTATTGATTGATTTGCGCAAAAGTTATAGCATCTACAATATAGGGGATAGATTTGTGGCATTTTTTACTAGTAATGGCGGTGATCTGCGATTTTTTTCGCCACTGCGACATTATGGCAGACATATCGGACACTTTTAACAAATTTTTAGGACCATTATCCTTTACACAGCGATCGGTGCTATAAAATTGCATTTACTTTGCTGTGTAAATGTGACTGGCCGGGAAGGGGTTGACACTAGGGGGCCCTGCAGGGGTTAATATGTTCCCTGGGAGTGATTCTAACTGTGGGGGGAGGGGACTCACAAGGGGAGGAGACCGATCGTTTTTTCTCTGTACCGAAAACACACAAACGGTCCTGCTGTGTTAACGGGCAATCGCGGGTGCCCGGCGGACATCGCGGCCGCCGGGCACGCGCACCGGATCCCAAGCGACGCCGGCGCCACGCGCACCCTCCCTAGACGGCCGGGAATGAGAGGACGTCATATGACGCCCGCCCAGGATGGGAGATTCCATCTGCGGGCGTCATTTGACTATAGGCCAGTGCTGAAGTGATTAAAGAAGCCTATCCTGCTTCTAACGAATACACTGTTTTACTTCCTCCATTAGCTCATCCCCCACAGCTTTTACCTTTTGTATCAATTGACCCTCCCTTTTTAGATTGTAAGCTCTAATTAGCAGGACCCTCTCATTCCTCTTGTACCAAATTGTAATGTAACTGTAATGTCTGCCTTTAAGCGCTGCGCAAACTGTTGGCGCTATATAAAACCTGTATAATATATAATAATAATAAGTTAATGATCTTCATTTCATATGGAAAGACTTATCTTCTGGTACAATGCTAAACATGACTCCTTTAAGATCACTTGGATGATATGGGAACAATTCTGTTATTCCTCCATATTTTCCACATACATATGACTATACTTACTGAGTGATGTTGAGTACTCACGTTGACCTCTTCCTTCTTTGGTAACTTGGGACCCTCAGAGGCGATACTGTGGCCTTCACCTTGGAGGTGAGGATGTGGAAGTTCCTCCCGCTACCTTCTCCGATTTGTTCTTTACTCATTTATTTAAACCCCCCCTCCCCATTTGTTTTCTTTTTCTCTTCTTCTCTCCCCTATTTGTCTTCTTCTTCCCTTCTTCTTGTCCATCTTTTCTCCTGATTAACTTGATAACTGCTCTCATATATCTTTACAAGCCTTCTATATCATGCATGCACCTTAAAATTCCCCAATTGCTTTCTATCCTAATATTCTATCCTTATTGAAGATTGCGTAGATTTTCCTATCATGTATACTCACTAGTCAGTATCTCCTAAAACTACTAGAGGTGACGTAGGATACTAGACCCTTGGTAAATTTTTGCTGTTAGAGGCGAGAGGTTATTTATATCATATGCTGATATGTGGCTTTTCGTATATACTGTTGAATGTGGACTTCATATTTTCTTGATACTCCGGTTATATGCTGATATGACCTACTCTGATATATAATATCTTTCTTTTTATGTCTCATATTTTGTACATTGTATAAGATGTTTCCACATGATTTGCATTGCTTTTTTTAAACTTTCATAAAATAAGATTAAACATAATTTAATAACATCTCCAGTCATCCTATTCATAATCCTACCATTCAAACCACACTGATGCATCAATATAAACCTATTTGACTGGTGGATATGTTATTGTTAAAATAACAAGCAAATAGTGTGAGAGGACGATAACTTGTCACAAGACTGGAAGAAACTTCAGGTTAATGGGTCTGCTCCTTGCACATACTTGACTAACCCCCTAACCTACCACCTTTTTTAATTTAAATTATTCAATTATATTTTTATTATTATATTAAATTATTCAAATTAACTTAATTATATATTTATAGAAAGTGTGCTCAGGTAACTGCCTCCTCACCTTATTCAATGCTTTCACCATGATCAAGGGCCCATTCATTTCGTAAAATATATTTAAACATATCACATTCACTTAAGTCCAGTATGAATTTGTTGTACTTTCACTGTTTCCTATATAACTTTTAGTAAAATTTTAATCAGATTCACTTGCACTTTTACAACTTCTCTAGAAGTAGTATTTTTTTTAAACTGGAGTTTGCTTTTGGGGTCAATGATTTGTAATCATGCTTTGTTTGGGTAAATCATTTGTAATCATTGCCAGAATAAGATCCTGTGCCACGCAAGGTGAAGATGTCAAAGTGCGCCCCTGTGTTCTGCCTGAGGCAGATAGAGCTTACACATTTGCACATACGGTGACTAGGTTGGTGCAGGGGCAGACGTAACAGTCCTAGGGTTACCAAATTTTCCATGGAAATTCCTACAATAAACAGCTTTGCTCCCTAGACTGCTTAAAGAACCTAGTAGAGTAGGCCAAGCCACTGTTAGGAAACTGTAGCTCAGCCTCAGTGACATGCATGCTGATTGTCCACTGAGACTGACAAAATACTGACAAGTATACACTGATGTTTTTTAGGCTTCATGTACACGGGACATTTCTCAACCTCTCCTGAATTTCTCTAGCTGGCCTGCTCGGTCCCTGGCTTGACACATAAGGCTGCTCTGCAAGCATCACCTCCACTGTCTGGATCCCTGGCTTGATACCCACTGAAGTTTCAGGATTCTTCACCGTCCCCGGTTGGTAAGAAGTCTGCTCCGGTACTTGCTTCAGCTACCCACTGTGGTCCCTGGTAATAAGATGGTTGGTCCCTTTGTGGCGACAGCTTCCCCTCTACCACTGACCACGACAGGTTCTCCAGCCAGCAGAACCGTCACTTCTGGTTGGACTGCAAGCCGCAAACCCAACCCTGCTCTGCTCTCTTGCTTCTGGATAGGCCCTCAGACAGCCTAGCAGCCAGATGTGCCCAGGATAGGCACAAACTCTAGCCTAGCAGCCCAGGCAATACATCACATATCCACCCAGACAGCCGCCTAGGTGGCACAGAACAGTGATCACCTGACTTCACCCAAATATATAGGTACTCCCAGCAGGCCAAGGGATTTAAGAAAACCCCATCCCATTGGCTGGGATACCCCATATACCCATAATCTGACCTTGCATTGCCCTTCTCGTATCTAATGCCACCAGGTACCCGGCCACTTAGTGGCAAAAGAGAGAAGTGCAGCAATTACCGACTTAGTATGAAATCAATTGATCCCTAACAACGAGCCAAGGTAGCTATACCTGGCAGGTAAATTTAGGAGCAGCCCTGCCTAAACACCAGGGTGCTACATCCAGAATATCAAAGATGTTTTTTACAAGTTATGTGAGCAGACTACAGTTCCTCTTGGGTGCTATAAGATTGCATTATCTATCAATGGTAACTGAAATGCCAACTAAGAAGACACCCCACCATACAATGCAGTTTAAAGAAAGGTGAGTTAATTTTTATCTACGTAAGGGGTCCTTTCCTTTTAGAACAATATAATAGTGCAACTCTCTTCCACAGGTTGTGGTATTAATGAAGATTGTAGATAACTTAAAACAACTGTTAGATATGTATGACCGTGAACACAATATTCAGGGATATGGAAATCCTTTGAGACATACACAAACAGAGGTTGAACTGGATGGCCTTGAGTATTTATTGAATCTTATTAACTATATATCTATGTAATTATACTTTATTTTAAAGTAATCTTAGAAAGCCCCATAAAAGTCTGTGCAATGTAAATATTGTCCTTTCATTAAAGTGGAGTTCCATCCAAAAGTTGAACTTCTGCTCATTTGTCTCCTCTCCCGCTCCGGAGCCACAATCGGCACCTTCCGGGGGGGGGGGGACAGGTACCCTGGGGGGGGGGGGACAGGTACCCTGTTCCTGCTTCTCGGAGTCCAGACTGCGGCCTATTATGTCACCGTGGGGCTCCCTCCTCCTCCTCCTGTCGTCGGGCCAGTAGGAGAGAGGAGTGGGGCCTCTCGCATGCGCAGTAGGGTTCCCGGTGTTAACCCTAATTTTAGCACTAGGACCCTTATACAGGGTTTTAATCCATTTAATAAACGAGGGGCCAAATCCAAGTTCCTTTAAGACTCACCATAAATATCCCCACTCTAAGCTATCGAAAGCTTTAACCACATCTAGAGCCATGACTGCCCTTGTACCCGTGTTCTCTATTGGTATCTGCAGGTTAAGGTACAGCCTCCTAATATTCATACTGGTAGATCTGCAGGGTATAAATCCTGTTTGGTCAGGGTGTATTAGTCTAGAGATGATTTTGTTTAATCTAATTGCCATTGCTTTAGCTAATATTTTAGCGTCCGAGCAAAGTAGGGAAATAGGTCTATAAGACTTGGTCTCTAACGGGTCCTTCCCCTCTTTATGCAGAACTATTATCGCTGCCTCTGTCATAGACGTCGGCAACTTCCCCTCCTCCTTTGCCCAGTTTAATACCTTAAGAAGTTCTGGCAGTAGAATTTTCCCATATTGCTTATAAGTTTCCGCAGGGAGACCATCTGGTCCTGGTGATTTCTGATTGGCCATTTCTTTCACCGCCAGCTGGATTTCCTCCAGCGTTAACGGTGCCTCCATTGCCTCCCTTTCTTCTTCAGTGAGAACTGTAATTTCGACATTTCTAAAAAATGTGTCCACTTCCCCTTCCTCCATCATCCCCCGCGATCTATATAGTTTATCATAATATACTCTGAAGGTGTCTGTAATTACTGACGTCTTTGATGAGATTTCTCCTTTCTCCGTCCTAATCGCAGGGACGGTGGAGGGAGGGGAATTAGCTCCCACTAAATGTGCCAACATCTTTCCAACCTTTTCCCCCTCCCCATAAGCCACTTGTTTCTGAAACAGTCTCTTATTCTCCGATTTCCTAATAACTACTTCTTTGTATTCCTGTTGTTTAATTAGCCATCTACTTTGTTTTTCTGGGGTGGGGTCTTCAACGTATTCTCTTTCTGCTTTCATCAGCTTCATCTTAATATTTTTCTCCCATTCTCTTGAAGACTTTTTGATTTTTGAAACTAATTGAATAAGGATACCTCGCAGATAGGCCTTCAGTGCATCCCACATTACTCCTCTTGTCACTGTCTCTTTGTTAAACTATATAAATTCTTCCAGTTTTAACAGCACCTCATTTGGATCCCCTATTATTTCGAACCAAACTGGGTTCATTTTCCATGTTCTGGGAGGCCTTTTTCCTTCTAAATTTATTGAAACAATCAGCAAGGCGTGGTCCGATACCCCCCTAGGCTGATATTCTATATCCCTTACTGTTTGACATGCTTCTCCATTTCCCAGAGCTAAGTCGATCCGTGAAAGTGTAGAATAGGAACTTGAGAAACATGAGAATTGCAGCACCCCCGGGTTTCTCACTCTCCACATATCAAACAGCCCCACTTCTTGTAAAAACTGGTATAATCGGCTCTCCTCTACCTTCTGCCTCTGTGTACCTAGAGGAAACCTGTCTAATTTTTTATTAATAACCTCATTAAAATCCCCTACTGCTATGACTGGTATCCCAGCTTTGTCTGTTAAAAATTCCATTAGGCTATACATAACATCAAGCTTAAACGGAGGAGGGATATAAATATTGACGAGAACATATTCTCGATTTTCTATTACACAATGCAGAAAAATATACCGCCCTTCCCTATCTATACTGGTCTGCCGACAGGTGAACCCCACCTCTTTTCTTACCATCACATCCACTCCCCTTGAATAAGAGGTGTGTACCGAATGGTATTGATGTTGATATTTTTTACTCTGATTTAGTAACTTGGTGTCTTGGGTTAGATGTGTCTCCTGTAGGCAGATCAATCTTACGTCACTCCTTTCCAGGGTCTCTACCACAGCTGCTCTCTTAGCCGGTGTACCCAACCCCCGTACATTCCAGGAGCCAATATTCAATACCCTAGTCTGCATAGACTATCAAGGAGAAAAAGCAGTAAAAAATTGAATCCCTGTTGATGCATAAAACAAAATACCACGGCGAGAAGAGGGAGGGGAAAAGGAGAGAGAGAAGGGAGAGGAAAAAAAAAAGGGAAGAGAAAAAAAACTTTTAACAACAGGGAAAAACCCTTGTGAAAAAAAAGAAAAGAAAATCCTTTGCCTGTCTTAATATTTCCCACTAAGTGAAAAAATGTGAATCTTTCTTCTAAATATTTGTTTGTCAGTGTTTTTTTTTTCCCAATTTTTACAACGTACATTAATATTTCTTAAAATGTGAATCTTTCTTCTAAATGTTTATCTATCAGTGTTTTAAAAAAAAAAAAAAAAAAAAAAAAGGAAAAGAAAAAATAGGAAGAGGAAAAACCTTTAGCAAAAAAGAAGAACCCTTGTGAGCAAAACATCCTTCATCTATCTTAATATTTCCATCTGAATGAGAAAATGTGAATCTTTCTTCTACGTGTTTATCTATCAGTGTTAGCTTACCGCTTATTTCCATATAAATTACATCTTTTCCCCATATTTTACATTGTTGACCCCTCCTCCCACCTCCCCCCTATACCATTCTAGGTTATCCCTAAGGGCTTTTTTTGTGACCAAAATCAAACATCCCCAACCTATCAACCTCCCCACCCTCCCCCCCTCTCTTGTATACAAATCCGCTCCCACCCTTCCCCCTCCTCCCTCCCCTTACCCTTCCTTACACACATCAAAAAATATATTTTGATCCTTACCCCACCCATTCATATCCTCTCTGTTGTGCTACGTGACTCCCACCACCCTCCAACCCATGTATATACGTTTTCTCTGAAACACATCCCTTCATATCCCACTATGTTTATTCCTCTTCCCTTAATCCTGTTATCCCCTTGTTTTAGTCATTAATTGGTCCTTTCTGTCCTCCAACTATAATGTCACATTTGCCGGGGAATCAAAAAAAAAGTCTCTCCCATTGCTACCACACGTAGCCGAGCTGGGTACAATAAGGCATAAGTAACATCGAATTTCTGAAGTTTGCGTTTGATTTCTATGAAATCTGCTCTGCGCTTCTGCAAGTCGGGCGAAAAGTCGGGGTACAATGAGATTTTAACTCCATTATAAAAAATATTCCCCATCTCTCTAGCCCTGCGGAGGAGCATTACTTTATCTTTAAAGTTCAGAAATTTCATTAGCATGGATCTGGGATGCCCTCCTTGGGGTGGAGGTCTAAATGGGACCCTATGTGCCCTTTCAACTGAGAACTGTTGTGAGAAAGTCTCTCTTCCAAATACTTCGATAAGCCATTTTTCCATGAATACAATCGGATCAGATTCTTCACTTTTTTTCGGTAGGCCAACGAGCCTCGCATTGTCCCTTCGGAGTCTATTTTCCATTTCGTCCAGTTTTCCTGCAAATTTATCCGATTGTTCTCTTAAAATTTTGACCTCTTGGCTTAATGGATACATGTCATCCTCAATTTGACTAATTCTCCCTTCTGTTGCTGTTATTCTGTCAGCCGTCTTTTCAAGCTCATCAGGGATAATTCGTCTTTAATATTTTTCATTTGGCCACATAGCTCCCCTAGGGACTGTTTGCATATATTGACCGCCGCTAATACATCCTAGTGTCCTCAATTTGCAAAAAAAGGAAAACCTGGCACGGGTACACAGCGCAGCACAGCTTATATTTTTGACAGGGAAGTAGTCCTCAATATATGATTGAGAGAAAGCCTGGAGCATGCACATATAAGCAGCATATCTTGTATTTTTGCAGGATAAGAGAAAATAAAAAGAGAAAGTCCTCTGAGTGCTATTGCAGTAAGCTGGTATATATGCACAGCACAGCTCACAGTTCACAGTTCAGTATCCTCTCACCTCTTCCCTGCAGTTTCAGGGCCATCAGGGGTGTCCAGGGTATCCCTTGGGGGTCTCCTCTTCCTTCAGCATCTCTTCCTGACCTCTCCCCGCCGTACAAGCTGTCACCGGGCCGGTGTATCTATTCGTTACAGTGTAACGCTTTTGAATTTCCCGCCGCTCTCTGCCTCTCAGCGCGAGCGGCGTGCAGGAGGCAGCGTGTGACGTCACCTTCGGGTTCCTTCGGGTTCGGCTGTCTCTGTGTAGATACAGCGCTGCATGGATGGATCGGCCAAGCTTCGGGAGCCTTCGGAAATCTTAGCTGCCTGTGCTGTGTGCCGCTACGGTGGGATATCAGACTTCGGGGACTAGCAACTCATCGTGGAGGGTGGAGGAGAACACACAGCACTCTCACATCTCCTCACTCCTCACTCACTACCACGCCTCATGTCCGGTCACGCCCCTCAAAACCATCTGTGCACCGGTGTTCCAAATCTTTAGTAATGTTTTACTAACCCAAGTCACAAAAAACAAATGTCTATCTACAGTGACCCTTATTTTTATCTCAACCATTTGAGCCCTGGAAGGTTTTGCTTCCTTTATGACAAGGCCATTTTTTGCTATTCAGCACTACTTTTATTGGCAACACTGTACGAAAATTAACTTTATATAAAACCTTTCACAGAAATAGAGCTTCCTTTTGGTGGTATTTGATCACCACTGGGTTTTTTATTTCATGTCTTTGGTAAAAAAAATCCCACTAAGTGTATATGAAGTAAGAGGCATGATGAGTATTTTTAAGTTATATTTCTTTGTCACAATTTTGGGGAAAATTAAGACATTAAATAATTTTTGTGTGTACGGTAGCCGGTCCGACAGAAGCTGGCTTCTGACAAAGGGGCATGACCGAAGAAGGTCTGCCGATTGGCACTCGCTGGGTTGAACAAAAAAAAAATACTAGTGTTTACTAGGCTTTAGACTTGTGCGACAGCGCTGAAAGCTGAAAATTGGCTTGGGCAGGAAGGTGTCTAAGTGCCTGGTATTGAAGTGGTTAATGGCTGTGAGTTATTTTGAGGGGACAGCAAATGTACACTGTTATACAAGCTGTACACTCACTACTTTACATTGTAGCAAAGTGTAATTTCTTCAGTGTTGTCACATGAAAAGATATAATAAAACATTTACAAAAATGTGAGGGGTGTACTCACTTTTGTGAGATACTGTATACCTTCAAATGAAAATAATAGAAGGTGATCAAAAAAAGTCCTGTAATAAACAAGTCTACAGTGACAAAGGAAATAATCCAATATTGTTATTGTATGGTGCTCCACACGCTGATGCAGTGGCTTCACACACACACGTGCTCCCCCCAGTGTGATTGTGCTCACCTCAGGGAATGTGACCGCACAGTTAAGTTTGGTCTGAAAAAACAGCTGAACCACCTCTGGGTTCAAAGTGTGATGATCTCTGTAGACTCCCCAAACAAATCCACTGGAATATTCCTCAATTCAAAATAAAAGAGGCTTGATAGTGTGATATTGTTTAGGCAAAGGTTTATTAAAGTATAAAAGCTTCAGGGTACTCACATTCTCATGGTGCTTCCAGCGTACCAATCTACAGCAAACAACTATTAAAAAAATCCACTCCAATAGGATTATATCCTTCAGTATCAGCAGCTACACAAGGAGAGTGTGTACTGTCTCCTCCACTGTCCTGGCCCCTCCCCTATGTGTGGCGACACAGGGCTATCATGTGTCTTCCTCAGAGGATATCCTTCTATATTTATCCTTCTGTTCCTGCTGACTGTTGGAGGTGCTCCTGTTCCCCGTGCGCTGCTGACCACATTTTCCGGGGGTGTCTGCAGATCCAGACTTTTTGGACTGAGGTTACCTCCTGTATTGCGGTGGTTCTGGCGGTTCCGGTTCCCTTGACAATTAGAGTTTGTCTGTTGGGCCTGGTAGAGGAGGTTGTTCCTTCAAGGGCACACAGAACATTACTTAATATCTTGCTATTTTATGGGAGGAAGGCAATTCTGTTACACTGGAGGAAACCTGGGGCCCCTAGTTTGTCCTTTTGGAAGGGATTGGTGAACCCTATAATGCCTTACTATAAAGCGACTTACTTATCCAGTGGATGTGGAAACATTTTTGATAAGGTGTGGCAAGCACGGTATAACTCTGATGTCACTGTGGGATAGTAAGGTACTCATAGGTTCCTATGAGGTATTCCGTGCTTTGAACTACTTATGATTAGTAACTAATCCAATTCTCAGAGTGCACAGGTATTGACTTTGATTTTTTTTTTCTCCATCCGGTCTAAAATGGTAAAGACCTATGCTGAAGGTAATTTTGCTACATATTTTAACTAATGTGTTTCAGTTTGAATCTTGTGCATTTTTCTCCTGACAAGGACATTTCATAAGTGATGAAGTGAGCTGAGCTATGGTCTTGTTGGGGGGAGGAGGGAGGGGGGTTTGGGAAGTTGGTTCACTATAGTTAGTTGTTTATGTTAGATACACTTGTTGTATGTAATCTGTTGGACCCTGCGTGGTCCACAGAGTAGATTGGTGTTGTGCCAGTACCACTTCTACTGTTGTATGTCCAATATAAAACTCAAGAAAAATTATTCCCGACCAGCCGCCACAATTATACTGCGGCAGGATGGCTCCACTGCGCGAGTCGCCGTAGCTGTATGTCGGCTCTGTAAGATGCTTTTGCAGGTGCACACGCCCGCAGCCTGTTCCCGGAGCTAATGCGTGTGCCCAGCAGGCGAGATGACAGCCAGGCATCCGCGATCGCTCGTAAAAGAGAGAGAACCAGGATCTGTGTGTGTAAACACACAAATCCTGGTTCTCTCAGGGGAGAGGAGTGTCAGGGCTGGGCTCAACCCTTCTTTCTCAGAGCAGGCTGCTCAGCTGTCGGGTAATTGCCAGCTCCTATCTCTCCACAGTGACTCACCTGTTGATGATTTCCTGCTCGTCAGTCCGGCCTACTTAAGCCGTCCAGTGCAGGTGATCT
This sequence comes from Lithobates sylvaticus, assembly GCA_028564925.1. Taxonomy (NCBI): domain Eukaryota; kingdom Metazoa; phylum Chordata; class Amphibia; order Anura; family Ranidae; genus Lithobates; species Lithobates sylvaticus. Next base: position 221,273,949 of record CM053031.1, on the reverse strand, counting down.
CTGCCTTTGCCTTGGTCACATCTCTAGAGACGCTCTCCTGTGTTCCTGTTAAAGACTTGCTTGGCTGACATTCCTTCTGGCTCCAGATCCTGCTTTCTGTTCTACTACACTCATCTCTGTCTCCCTGACGTTTTGGCTTGTCTGTCTATCCGTTCCGGTTCCTGAACTCTGGCTATGTTTTGACTACGTTTACTCTGTTAACCTTTTTTTATTATTATTAAACAAGTGTGATTTAACTGTACTTCTCTCTCAGTCTGATTCATGGTTTCTGACAAGGAGACAGATTGTGTGCTCCTACTAAGTAGGAACACCGATCAGTCTCCTCCCCTAGTCAGTCCCATCCCCCCCACATTTAGAACACACCTAGGGAACACAGTTAACTCCTTGATCGCCCCCTAGTATTAACACCTTCCCTGCCAATGACATTTATACAGTAATCAGTGGCTATTTTTAGCTCTGATCGCTGTACAAATGTCAATGGTCCCAAAAAAGTGTCAAAGTGTCCGATCTGTCCGGGGGCGAATGTCGCAGTCATGATAAAAATCACTGATCACCGCCATTACTAGTAAAAAAAATAAAGTAATAAAATGCCATAAATCTATTCCCTATTTTGTAGACGCTATAACTTTTGCACAAACCAATCAATATACGCTTATTGCGATTTTTTTTTTAACCAAAAATATGTAGAAGAATACATATCGGCCTAAACTGATGAAGACATTTTAACATAATGTAAAACATATTAAAAGTTGTGCAAACTTGCTGCAAATACAAAATGCCTTTAAAAAAAAAAAATGAGATTTAGCATAATCTAGAGAATACAAAATATCTTTATTCATTCTTGAATATTTAGAAAAAAAACATGTTAAATTTTTAGTCCTGATCACTTGCACTGCCACCAACATAAGATTAAGGGGATTCTGTGGATCTTTGGGCTGGTACACTGGGTCTAGACCCACATATATGGTGTTCAATAACACCAGAGGTCACACATTTCAAAATTGACGCTCTTTTTTGTTTATAGCCGAAAAAATTGAAACCGCAGAGGTGATCAAATCAAATATTACCAAAAGAAAGCTCTATTTGTGGGGAAAAAGGACATCAATATTGTTTGGGTACAACATCGCACGACTGCCCAATTGTCAGTTAAAGCGATGCAGTGCCATATTGCAAAAAATGGCCTGGCCAGGAAGGGGGTAAATTCTTCCGGGGCTGAAGTGGTTAAACCTTCCAGTAAAACAAAACAATTAGAACTGTCCTATGCCTAATATCATGTGGTACCTCGCAAAATTCTAGGGTTACATACATGGAAAGCATCCCAAGTCTATCTTATCAGTTTCTGTTGTTAATATTGCTTTTGTTCTTTCTTTCAAATGATTTTACAGTGACCACAAACAGATAACCAAAATTTGCCCTTCATTACTACTAGCAACCAGCATAGCATTGGACTCCCAGATAGGGATGAGCTTGACGTTCGGGTCGAACATACGTTCGACTCGAACGTCGGGTGTTCGCCCATTTGTAGATGAGCAACCATTACACGAACATAATGCAGTGCGAGATCGCAGTGCATTGCTGTATGATGATTGGCCAAAGCATGCACCTGACCTTCATGCTTTGGCCAATCCCAGCGCCCTCTGCTAAGAGAGCCATAATTGGCCAAAGGCAGGATGTACTAAGTCCACGCCCCACACTATGTAAGGCTGCCTGCGTGGCAGCCCTGTGTAGTGTTGTTGGTGTGGACAGAGAGCTAGATTGATTTAGATTAAGCAGGCAGGTTATTCAGTTAGTGGCAGCGTATTTGATATATATATATATATATATATATATATATATATATATATATATATAAATACACAGTCAGTCTAATATTTAGCATAGACTATAAATTCAGTGTTTACTCTATATTCAGTCAGTGCAGGAAGTGCATTATATATATATATATATATATATATATATACTCTACATCCAGTATAGCCTATATCTACAGTGCATTCCGTGGTGTACTGTTTCTAATACACTTCAGGCGGTGTACACAGTATCTAAAACAGTGTATACAGTGTCTACTACACTTCTGGTGGTGTACACAGTATAAACTACAGTGCAGCCGTAGGACAGTTTCTACTACTTTTCAGGTGGTGTACTCAGTATTTAATACAGTGTGTGCAGTTTCTACTACACTTCTAGTGGTGTACACAGTACACAATACCGTAGTACAGTTGTTAATACAGTGCAGGTGGTGTACACAGTATCTAATACAGTGTGTATAGTTTCTACTACACTTCTAGTGGTGTACACAGTACAGAATACAGTGCAGCCGTAGTACAGTTGTTAATACAGTGCAGGCGGTGTACACAGTATCTAATACAGTGTAGCATGGTGTTGCAAAACAAAATATACATCATGTCCGAAAGGCCAACAAGGAGAGGCAGACGCTCACAGGCCACTAAAAAAGGGCAAGCAGTCTCTGCAACAGTGCTGGTACTGGACATGGTGCATCCTCTGCAGGTGGCTGGGGGGCATGCTTGTCCTTTTTTTCTGCTGCTGGCCATGTTATTGAGCTAGAACATGCAGAAGAGTTGGTGGACTGGATAACAAATCACATCCTCCTCATCCTCTGTTACCCAGGCTCAGAGTAGTTTGCCTTCCAATGCAGCTGCAGCTTGTCCACAGTTACTCCTTCTGTAGCCCCACCATCATGCACGAAGGAGTCCCCAGAACTATTTGACCACAGTGTCAGGTACATGCTTCTGGAGGATACGCAGCAATTTGAAGGTTCGGATGTTTGTTCCCAGGTGAAGGAATGGAGTAACGTGAGCCTAGAGAGAGGGAGTGCCACAGAAGGACAAAGAAACTGTCAGTCATGTTCTCCCAGCTGCAGCATACTGCCAAGTTTGCTCCAGTGATGAGGAGGGAGGGGATGATGAGGTCACTGACTCTACTTGGGTGCCTGAGAGAAGAGAGGACTAGGAGGAGGCACAACTCCAATGAGGCAGGATGTTCTCTAGGGGGCAGCTTAAGGGCAGCCACACTATTGCATAACACTGCAGAGCTCTACAGGTGCAGGGCGCTGCTGACTCCCTGCTGACTTTTAAACATTCCTAGGTGTGGGCCTTTATCGACATGTGTGCAGCAGATCGCACCGTTGCTGTTTGCAATCTATGTCTGAAGCGGGCACCAGATGCTTGACCAGACATATGACGACCTGCCATGCAATCCGTTGGCAACAGCACTTGAGAGACCCACATCAAAGAAAAAGGCGGACTTCTCCTTGCTCCTCATCTGGGATCTGCAACCCCACTATTCCTCCAGTTCTCTCAAAAACCTGCACTGAGAGGAATGAAGGTATAGCAATAGGTGTCCCAAGTACTTGCAGCCAATCTGCTAGCAGTACATCACCATCTTATTTTAGCAGGCAAATTTCCCTACCCCAGTTGCTGAACCATAAAAAGAAATTCGGTCCCAGCCATCCACATGCTCAGCGTCTGAATGCTAGCTTGGCCAAATTGCTAGCACTGCAACTGCTGTCTTTTCAGCTAGTAGACTCTGCCCCCTTTCATGAATTTGTGGAATGTGCTGTACCGCAGTGGCAGGTTCCAAAACGCAATTTATTTTCATGGAAAGCCATTCCGTTTCTCTACCGGCATGTGGAAGGCAATGTTTTGGCCTCATTGGACAGGGCGGTCAGCAGTAAGGTGCATATTACTGCTGACTCATTGTCCAGCAGGCATGGGCAAAGACGTTACCTTTCTTTCACGGCGAACTGGGTAACTCTGGTGGCAGCTGGGAAGGATGCAGGACAGGGTTCAGTATTGTTGGAGCTGGTTCCGCCACCATGCCTCCAAAATGCTAGTGGTGATTCTGCCACAGCTCTCTCCTCCACCCCCTCCTCTTCTTCTGGCCTCTTCTGCAGATTTTCCTCTGAACCAGTGGTGCTCCGTAAGCGTTCAAGGGGCTTTGCAAGCAGTCAGGGAAAAAGATGCCATGCGGTGCTTGAGTTGGTCTGCTTAGGGGACAGGAGCCACACAGGGGCAGACTCAGAGGTGGTTGACGCCATGCCAGCTTCAGCCAGGAATGGTTGTATGCAACAATGGCAACAACCTTCTCCCCGCCCTGCGACAGGGACACTTGACCCATGTTCCATGTTTGGCACATGTCCTGAATTTGGTGGTGCACTGGTTCTTGAGCAGGTACCCAGGCGTACAAGATCTCCTCAGGGAGTCCAGAAAAGTCTGTGTTCATTTCCGCCGGTCATATAATGCCAGTGCTCGGCTGGCTGACATTCAAAGGGAATGCAACCTGCCCACCAACTGCCTCATTTGTGACAAGCTCACCAGGTGCAACTTAATATTGGCAATACTACAGAGGCTGCACATGCAACAGAGGGCCATCAATAAGTACCTGTGCGAGTATGGCACCAGGACAGGGTCAGGGGAGCTTGGCTTCTTTTCATCATGCCAGTGGCTACTGATCAAGGATGCATGCACTGTCCTGTCACCATCTGAGGAGGCCACGAAGATGGTGAGCAGCGACAATGCATGCATCAATGTCACTGTCCCTCTTGCCTTCCTGTTGGAGCACACGCTTCGTGGAATAATAGACAGGGCACTTGAGGCAGAACAGCGGGAGGAAGAGGAGGACTTCCTTACCTCTCAAAGCCCCCTTTATCCAGATAGCATTCCTGTGGGCCCGCCAAACACACAGGAAGAAGAGGAGGAGGAGGAGAATTGTGTCAGCATGGATATGGAGGATAACACTCAGCAGCAGTGTTGCGTTGCATCACCGATCACGTGACTTTTATAAAGTCTTTGATAAAGTCACGTGATCGGTGATGCAACGTGTCAGGGTGGAAGTCAGGTGCCATTGTTTACTTCCGGTTGCAGCCCAAACCGGAAGTACCTGTGTGAACACGCTGATCGCTGTGAATTTGAATGTAAGTGGATATTTTATGTAATAAAGCTTATGTTATACTTTACTACACATTGGAGCCTCCTTGTCCTTACACCCTTACATGTTAAATTCTGCTGAGAATGGTATATATTGATCGGAAGAAGTTTTACCCGGTGACCGGAGCACCTTACTGGGAGAGTCTAGAGGAGAAGCAGAGTGGTGAACCTGCTGGAAAGCGACTGACCAGGATTACTATCCATACTGACACAGCACAACTAGGCCTGTAGGGGCCTTCAATTGAGGTGAGAGGCTGGGGGAACCAGTGGGGTGCACCTCTGAACAAACACGGAGCACACTATTTGCACGGACCAGCACGGAATTCTGGAACACACATCTGTTTTGAATCATTCACACACGCTTATAAAGAACTATTTATATTATTTGAAGCACTTACTGTGCGTTTAAAAATATTTTTTTCACTCACTGTGCTCACGCACAAATTGCTGGGACTTGTAGTTCACCATATTTTTTATTATATCTTTTTGGAATTTTTTTGATGCTATTTGTTCTATTTTTATGAAATATTTGCAGTACTTATTCTTATTCATTTTGGGACATCCGTTTATTTCACAACATTTTCTACATGATACCATTCTTTTATCCATCCAGGGGATTCTTTACCTGGAATTCTTTGCACAATATTTTGAGTTGTGACACTCTGAATCTTGCTATCTTTTTGCACCTTGCACAGTGCACTTTCATATATTTTATTTATAGTTTTGGAAGTTCATTCACTGTCATTATTGTTGAAGATTTATTTATTTATTATTACTGGATCACCTTATTGCACTGGTTTGCACATTAGGTCACAGATTATTAGCACCATATATTATTATATTGATTAAGAAGTTTTTTTTATCAAAAGCTGTGATCATTGATGTTGTTTTAACATATGTCTGGAATTAGTGGTTATCGCCGCATACCTTTTATAATATACCCGTTTTACTGTGTGAGATCACTTTTATGCTGGCAGCTTCCCACATACTTACCCATTTTTGCTGAGCGCACTAGTTACCCCTCATTTTACAGGCATACTATAGACACCCCCCAGGCACGATATTTAAAGGAATATTTCATTTTTATTGTTTCACTTTAAGCATTATTAAAATCACTGATCTTGAAAAACATCAGTTTAAAAAAAAAGAATTTGCATTGATATATGTCCCCTGGCGCAGGACCCGGGTCCCCAAACACTTTTTATGCCAATAAATTGCATATAAGCCTTTAAAATTATCACTTTTGATTTTTTACGTTCGTGTCCCATAGACCTTAATGGAGCTTGCATGTTCTTCTGCGAACCGAACCAGCTCATCCCTACTCCTAGCCCATGGGAACAAGAATAGGACTAAAATCAAGGTAAACTATATAACCAAAGAATGTGGACAAAATTACTCAGTTCAGGTGTTTCCAGTGAAGGGTACTGTTCGCTAAGATACTCGTAGTAACTACAAAGTCGTAAATACAAAATTTCTTTGCATTTTAGACAATTGTGTGCTTCTGATTTTGTAGTAACAGACTGGGGAAGGTCCTTTTCTATTCCAGTGTGACTGCGCCCCTGTGCACAAATCCAGGCTCATAAAGATTTGGCTTGATGAGTTTGGTGTAGAGGAACGCAAATACACAACACAAAACCCTGAAATGTCACTGAGGCAGATTTTCTTGTCCAAAATCAGTACCTGACCTCACAAATGTTCTGTTGGTTAACTGGGCACAAATGGGCTGCAAGGAAGTGGGTGTGCAATCCATAGTAATACCCATAGTTTTGAAATAGGACATCCAGCAAGCTCACATAGGTGTGATAGGCAGGTGGACACAAACTTTTATTTTGCTATATTGTTTTATTTTGCGTTCTGGGAGGATTCCTTTCCATAATTTCTCATTTGGCCCTGCCCAAGACAGAAGGGAATGTATGAGACTACATTATCCTGAGAAGGAGAGTCTCACGGAAGAGGTAAAATGTCCAACTTTTTACTTTAGCCAGAAATAAAAGTTGCATTTTGGCTATTTAGAGCTGTTGTTGGTGCAGAGACAATGGATTTATAAAAGAAGGGACCAAGGACTGCTACATTAACATGAAGAGATTCTTTATTCATTCCCTTGTAAGTTTATCCTTCGCTGGCATCTCTTCTAAGGTATGGGAGCCACACAGCCCAGGCAGCCGCACCACAGGTTTTCCCCAACCTGGCCATTTGATTGGCAATGAGGCCTGGAGAGAGCAGAAGTCTGCCTGCCTATATCTGTGTTTGTAACTTAGCCCCACCCACTGTACCTGGGAGATCAGTGAACAATTTGGGGACACCAGTAAGGTGGCAGGCTTTCTGCCAGGGCTGAGGAAGTGAGGGGGACATGATTCTGCCAGGAGAAGGGTGGCCAATGGGGGGCTCACTATTGTAGCCCACATCCCACATTGTAGATCCATGGTGACCACCAGGGAAAGGTGACCAGGACTCTTGAAGGTTAAAACCTGCTAGACTAGAATGCATACACCTCATACACCCTCACTCAGAAAGGATAGTACAGCCTACATCACATTTGCCTCCATGCAAGAGCAGCCCTCAGAGGACAAACTGCACCCAGGGAGATATAGTGGGCACTGAAGTGGTAAGCAGACACCTTCTTGTGTGTTGAGATTACCTACACTTGTTGGCACCCCATCCTTACCTTGTCAATAGATTACTGTGCGAAGATATACTTACCCTTGTGGATATTAAAGACCTTCACTTGAAGTGTGAGCACTCGACCATTGAGTTAGAAGGGGCCCAACATGAGCAGACTTTATGAGAGATTTATTCATAAAAGTAGTCAGTATTTAACTAGAGTCTATTGTACTACAGCTAGGTCCTGGTCATAGGCGTGCACAGGGGGTGTGCCAGGTGTGCCCAGGCACACCCTAATCACCCTGTGTGGCGCAGATTTCCTCTGCTGATGTTTCACCAAAGCCACCCAATGGGGCTCCTAATTTTTTTTTACAAAAATAGAAACTACCAACACCAACCTCTGCCCTACTAACACGTCCATGTTTTAATACATTATAAAATGTTTTTTACATTTATTTATAAGAGTGTGTGTGTATATATTACACATACATACATACACGCTCGCGTGTTTAAGCTTTGGGGTGCACACCCTAATGCAATAGGCTGCGCACACCTATGGTCCTGGTAGTAAGCTACAATCCTTTTATTCCACTTTAGGAATGTTTGGTTGTACTAGGTGTTGTTTATTATTGCTTGCAATGTTATTCCTTACTGGTGTGTTTAACCACTTGCTTACTGGGCACTTAAACCCCCCTTCTGCCCAGACCAATTTTTAGCTTTCAGCGCTGTCACACTTTGAATGACAATTGCATGGTCATGCTACACTGTACCCAAATTAAATTTTTACCATTTTTTTCACACAAATGGAGCTCTCTTTTGGTGGTATTTAATCACCACTTATATATATATATAAAACAGTCCATATGCAGTCCCAATCTATTGCAAAATAATTACTAAGTGTTGAAACAATGAACAATTTTAGCTCAGGTGCTAATAGTCAAAAGTCTTCTGTGCAGAAAAAGGAATCACCCAGATTTCCACATCTCCATCAAGGACAGGACAAGCAGCACAAACTGCTTACCAAATGAAACTGAGTGGTCAAATAGAGCTGTTGAGAACAATCCCCAGGCAGGTGGTGTGCAGCATGGTGCGACAACGTTACCACACACAGTCCAAATGTAATGAAAGAACGTGTATTGAAATTATGCAAAGACAGTTCACAATATACCCGGTGCAAAGACAGCCCAGCTGGGAACTCTCCTGGGTCCAAAAGCTTGTAGACAGCATGTCTCAGCCGAACTGACAGTGCCTGTTAGGAGGGGCAGAATGTGGCCTGGCTGTCTCGTGCCCAAGCAGGAAGATGTTGAGAAAGATTGCGAGCTCTACTCTTTCCCTCCTCGTAAAGGAACCTTTTGCTGCCGCTAGTTCTGTCCCTTCCAGACATGGTACCTGTCCCTACTCTACCCACTCGCAAAATTCATTCCTTAGCCTGCCAGCAAGGGCCTTATATAGCCTCCGCCTGACTCAAGATAGCTGCTAGAGTCACATAGGGCAACAGCATACAATTGTATAGCTTCCCCAGTGACCCAGGAAACCATAGGGAAATCATGTTCCTCTTGACTTTCTCTCCGGCTGCAATGCTGCTACGGACGAGTGCAACCTACCTGGAGAAAGTAGACTACACCTGCCTTCATCCAGGTAGCCAAGTCGATGGATCTGTGTAAATTCTTTTCTTTATTTTGTAAATTTTAGTTTTCCAATATCCTGGAACTTGCACACACGGAATGTAATAACGTAAGACAAAAATGTACTAAATAAAGAAAAGTCTTTGCATAAATCCATCCACTGGACTACCTGAGGATTGTTCCACTCAATCTTTGGGGGTCATTTTAATTTCGTAAGCAGTATGTGTTGCTTGTCCTGTCCTCAGTGGAGATGTAGTAGTCTGGGTGATTCTTTTTTTAATATTAGCATCTGAGTTTTAAAGTGGTTGTAAACCCTTTACAACCACTTTTTTGCTACAGGTAAGCCTATAATAAGGCTTACCTGTAGCTACACTGGATATGTCCTAAACCTGCATGGTTTAGGAGATATCCCCTGTGTTTGCATGTGCCGATGTCATCGGCACATGCGCACTGAAGCAAACTGAAGCAATGGCACGTATGGTATGAAGACGGCTGCAGGGACTTCAATCTCAGGTAAGTAATTCATTATGAGCTAGTATGCTATGCATACTAGCTCATTATGCCTTTGTCTTGCAGGTTTTTTTTTTTTTTTTTTTAGGGTCTACAACCACTTTAAGTGTTCACTGTTATAACAGAAGTTGCATGCAGACTGTTTTATATATATATATATATATATATATATATATATATATATATATATATATATATATATATATATATATATATATACACTCACACAGTATATATATATATGTATATATATGTAGCGCACTACACCCTTGGGAGCTGCAAAGTTTGTTCATTACCTTTCTGTTAACTTGTTCTATTCTTCCTCCCCAATGCATATATTCCACAAACAGCAGACAGTCCTTGAAACATTATAAAGCTTTATTGCTTGAACTTGAATGATGTTACAATGAAGTAGAGGATATGAGTTGCCTCTAGTAATCTGGTTCCTGACTCTGTGTATTTTCCTTTGATGAACTGACCAGCATCCCTCTGAATAATGCTGTGGGTTATGGATATTAAATCACCGCCTACCTTGACTCCTGCAATCCACCCAGTGTCAGTTCTGGAAATGTCCCTCACTAGGTCCTTGGACACATAGCAAGTTGACGGATAAGCACCGCTGGGCTGCACTCCCGTTGCTCTCTCCCATCGACAGTACATGATTGCCACAGAAGGTCGATCCCAGTTTCCTCCGTCCGCTTTTCACCTACTTCCTCCTCCTCATGGTCCAGTACATCCCAGGCTGAAACGCCCGGTTTTCTCCTCCAGATTACATATCAACTGTGTGGGTTATCCAGCACTGAGGTCTCTGAACCTTCAGGCCTTCAAACCCGCTCCTAGCACTGGGGTCTCTGAACCCCCAGGCCATCAAGCCTGCTCCATGCTCTCTACTTCTCTCCTGCTTCTCCTTCTTCTCCTTCTCCTCCTCCTCCCAGGAAGCATGTGACCCCCAGCTTATATGCGAGTCCTGCCTCTGCCAACACTAATTAATGATTGGTCCAGAGCTCTCCACATAAGCTGCCTGCCACTCCAGTCCCAAGTCCTGCCTCCCTTCCAGAATATTTCCACTGAAAGGTAAAGAGGATCTCTCTGAGCCAGAGTGTAGGTGGCCACACCTTCCTCTATTCTATCTCTCCCCTCTCCCAAAATAAACAACTAGGCCTAAAAAGTGTAAGGCCCTGTCAAATTTACCTATCACTACCTACAAAACCCTATCTAGCACCCTCCTAAATGGGGTGGGTGATATATATATATATATATATATATATATATATATATATATATATATATAGGGCTCAAGTCCTGCGGGAACGCATGGGAACAGAGTTCCTGTACTTTTTCCACAACAGGAACTCAGTTCCCGTTAGCAGACTTTAGCAGACTTTGAAGCATGCAAGCTGGTGCTACACCAGCAGCTGCCGACACAGCTTGCAATAGTAAGTGCCGCACACCTGACCATTCAGGCACTGCCAGTAGGAGGCCCCATTACAGCTTCCGCTTCGATCTACCATTTAATCACAGCTAGCTGACAGGTAGATCAGGTCCCTGCTGCTAAGAGATTGTATTTAGTCATAGTCTGATGCGCTCCTCCCCGCCGGCCCCTCCTGATTTTCTGTCTCCTCATCTCCCCCCCCACCCAGTCTCCTGCATACTTGCTCTGTGTGTCACGCTGAATCCCCCCTGCTCTATCTTCATTGCCATATGATGAGAGAACCCAGAGGAGGAGCACAGCTATTCTGCTCACAGGACATGCAGGGAGAGAGGTGAGCTGAGGGAGGAACATCAGTTTGGGGTGGTAAGCTGAGCACAATACCTGGCAAAGTTTAATGCCAGGAGGGAAGTTTATGTGGAAATATGTGAAGGGTTGGAATAGCAGCGAGTGTGTGTTGGAGCCCTGCAGAGTTTGCAGCCCCCCAAGCTAACACACATCTCCTAAGCAGGAACACATCACTATCTCCCCAAGCATTCTGTCCAGATAATGTGCAGTTCATTTATGACCTTTCGGTTTAACCCTGTGTTATCCAAACTCTGTTCAATGAAAAGTGTAAACTCACCACATAAACACTCTATATACAAAATAAAATTCCCCAATAAAGATCAGAACATGATGTTCACATTTGCATGGAAGCACAATTGAATGAATGCTGATTATTCAGAGAATTACCGTATTTATGTTTATTGAGGATTGTTTTTTTTTTTTATGTACTAACAGTTAAGCTTCATATACACAATACGAAAATTGGATGAAAAATACCACTTTTGAAGCTTTCCTGCATATGAGCGTATCATTTTTTTTTTTTTTGGTGAGCGAGTGGATCTTGGGTGGGAGTTCCCACACTTTTTTCCCCAGGACTTGACCCCTGTATATATATTAAGGAAAATTGTTGCCCATACTTACCGTAATTTTCCTTTCCTGGATCCTCCCCATGTCAGCCTACTATGGGTCAGCTCCGCCCCCTCTGACCCCTCCAGGATCACCTTTTTTCTAGCCCATAAGGGCGGCTGTCTGCCCACACCAGTGTTCAAAAAATATTCGCCTCGCGACGGATAAACTGGGTGGGAATCCTCCGGCTGACATGGGGAGGATCCAGGAAAGGAAAATTACGGTAAGTATGGGCAACAATTTTTCTTATTCCTGGACCTCCCCATGTCAGCCTACTATGGGATGTACCAAGCAACATTAAAAAGGGAGGGAAGACAAAAAATCAGCTAAACCCTCAATGCAATGGTACTCAAATTTTTAATGGGCAACAGCCGCCGTAATAACCATAGAGCCAAATGTTTCCTCAGGTGGACAAGCCAGATTAAGCCTGTAATGCCTAATAAAAGGTGTTGGGCGCGCTCCAGCTTGCTGATCTGCAAACTACCACAGGGGCGACCTTTACGTATGCTGCCCAGGATGCTGCCATGCCCCTCATTGAATGTGCTTTGATCTCTGAAGGAGGAGGAAGGCCCAGCGTTCTGTATGCAATATGTATTGTCTTGTCTCTGACAAATCCGGAAGACACAATTCTGGATGTTGCCTGTATACCCTTTTAGGGCCCATTGGGAAAAACTACAGCTGATCTGCTTTTAGTCCATTCCAGGTAGGTTGAAACTGCAGAGGCCAGGTCTAACCTACTCCACTCATCAGCTATATCCGCCGGAAAGGCTGGGAGAATGACCTCCCAGTTCCTACGAAATTATATGGCAACCTTAGGTAGTAAGCTTGGTATCGGCCTAAGGACTGTCTTGTCTGGGAGCACCAAACCATATGGTTCTTTAGATGAAAAGGCGCACAACACGGAGATTCTTCTGGCCGAGGCAACGGCCAGTACAAAACAAATAAACTGTTAAAAATAAAAATGAACAAGAGAAAGCTTGATCAAAACGGAGGAACCAGCGATGTTCCCAAGACTAGTGTTAAGTCCTCTTTTGGAAAAAACGATTTCATTGGACGTCAAATTTCTATGGCTGCCCCTAAAAAATTGGATCACCAACTGATGTAGAGCATATCTTGTACATGACATAGCCGACAAAGCGGGGATTTGACCCTTCAGGGAATTATGAGCTAACCCTAAGAGACTACTCTGCAGAAATTCCAAAATGTTAGATACCGAAGGAGATCCAAGGCCCCAAACCCTTTCCGTAGTATTCCAGATCTGGTAATAGGTCACAATCGTGGACCTCTTATGAGCTTTTAATAATGTCTCCACTATACTGCCCGAGAGACCCAAGCCAGCTCAAGCCTCCCTCTCACTTCCAAGTTATTAAACTTCATCCTCCTGCGGTTCGGGTGCCAGGCCCCACTCCGCAAAAGGAGATTTTGACAAGGAGGCAGTGGGATTGGTGAGCCCAACTTTATCCTGCAAAGCAAGATGGAACCATGGCTGCCTGAGTCAGTAAGGTAAGACTACTATTGCTGTGATCCTTTCTCGCTGAATCTTCAGCAGGATTTTGAGAGCCAATGGAAGCGGCAGGAACACATATACCAAGGGGAAATTCCAAGACCTGGACAGAGCACTCCGACCCAACGCCTGTGGATGCCAGGTCCGGCAGGAGAAGCAAGGCGGTTGGCAATTCTCCTCCAATGCCATAAGATCTATCGATTGAGGCCCCATTCGTTGTGATCCTCAAAGACTTGACTCAAGTGATCTGCTAAAACATTCCCAGGCTCTGGGAGATAAGATGAAGTAAGAGAGCCGAGATTCTTCTCTGCGCATAGGTAGATTGACATGCCACCTGAAGGAGAGGGCGACTTCTTGTGCCCCCTTGATGAGACACCTAAGCCCCCGTAGTTGTTCAAAGACTCTTGACAGTTCGACCTCGCAACATAGGTTGGAATGCTAAGAGAGCGCGTCTAACAGCATCCAATCCAAGGAAACTTGAACTCTTCACCCCACAAAAGTTCCATCGGCCTTGAACCTGCTGTCCCAGGCAGTGTGCCCCGCAGCCTGCCAGACTGGCATTGGCCGTCACCACTATTGATTCTGAGGCCTTCAATGGAAGTCCGCGGGAAAGATTGCGATGTACTGACCACCAAACCAGGGGCCAGATTCTTGGAATTGGCAGATAGATTTTTCTGGAACAAGGAGTGACGATCCCACTGAAGAAGAAAGTTGCATTGAAACCTCCTTCTGCGCCACCTGACCCACAGGACTACTGGAACTGTGGCTGATGGAACCCCCAGATACTGCATGCATTGCTTCACCATCATAGACGGCCTGGCTATCACTGCTTTTGTCTAAGATTGAATCTACTGGACTTTCCTCTGAGAAAGAGAAACACCACCCTGATCCGTGTGGAATTGTACTGCCAAATACTCCAACATTTGGGTCGGATGCATCTGGCTCTTCCGAGAGTTGAACAACCAACCGAAACAAGCTAGTGTTTTACAGGTGAAATTCACATGAAGTAGAAGGAGCTCATTTGACGGACCCAGAAGTAGCATGTCGTCTAGATAATGGAATATTTGCACCCCCTTGACCCTGAGAGTCGTGATGACAGCAGACAGTAGCTTTGAGAACATTCTCAGAGTCGTGCAGAGACCGAATGGGAGACATTAAAATTGAAAATTAGAGCATTCCCCGGAAAACCTGAGAAATCGATGGAGAGATGCGTCTATGGAAACAAGAAGATACGCACCACCAGATCGATGGAAACCATCCACTCTCCTGAGTCCAATGACTCAATTTTGAATCGTGGTACCTTCATGTAAGAATCCCGAAACCCCCTGAAGCCTCTGGGACCAAAAACAGAGGGGAACATACTCCCTGAGTCTTGCTCCTACTCGAGAGGGTCAACCTTCAGAAGGACCTATTTGAAGCCTTAGAAGCTTCGTTGGCCCTGGGCTTGGAAGGTTTCTGGAAGGTTGAACCACTGTCTGAAAAACTGTCTGTAAGCACTGGCCTCTGAATCCTTCTTTGGATCTCTTGTTAAACCGAAAGGGCTGCTGTTGACTTTTTCTCTTCTACAGGATTAGGCTAGATCTGCCGCTGGAAACCCGCTGAATTGCTGATTCTAAGTCTTCCGGAATAGTAGCTTCCCGCCGAATGGAACTTAACATAACTGTGCTAAGAAGCTTTATCAGCTGACCAATGCTTCAACCATAAAGCTCTGTGGGCTGTGAAGGAATGAGCCAATATCTTTGCTTTCATTTTTGAACCAGCTCCCTGACCTGGTCAACAGCCACTTCAGCCACAAAATCTAAAGCAGTCTTGAAAATTGCAAAAGAGAAGAACTGTCACTTCCCAGACTTTCATCTGAACATCCATCCACCAGCTCCGCTACCCCCATTCTAAGGCTGGATTCACACCCATGCATCCCTGTATTCCGCAGAGCTGCACCACAGAACACGTCCCCTAGGAGACCACAGTAAATAAATGGTACTACAAAAAGCACCAAAATAAATAAATAAATAAAAATAAAAAACGCATAGGTGCGACTCCACCCCAAGTGCTTCTGCCACAGAAGTGAGCACTACCGCCGGCCTGCAGGCTGCTCCGGCCAAACTATACAACTTATTTTTTTTTTTTTTATCAGGTCTACATTTATTCTGTGATTCATAGGATCCCTAAAGGCATCCGAATCCTCCAGCGGAAGTGGAATGTGGCAAGCGAATCTTCGCAATGAAGTATCCACCTTAGGCGTAGTGTCCCAAGGGTTACAGCCTCGATACTCGTTATGCACATTGAGCCCCTTCTCAGGCCCACTCATCATCAAATACTTCTTTAATCTCAGAAATGAATGGGAAGGAAGGTAATGATTTCTTTAAATACGGGTAGTATCTCTGCTGTTTCTTTGGAGGTGACAACTCTCCCTGCCACTTCATCGTATCCTTAACAGCCTCCACCAAGGGGGGAACCAGTGCGAAAAAATCAAACGTATGCGATTCCAAGACCATCACAGCCTCAGATGGATCCGAATCGCTATCGACTTCAGAGTTAAAACGCAGTGAAAACACATGATCTGAATCTGCAGATGCTTAAAGATACAGCAGGATGAGCAGGATTCCTTGAAAGGCTGTTTAACCCTTCCTTGACTGTGCCCTTAATGTAGGATTTAACCTGGCGTGCATTTGCAGCATTGTCCTGAGCCGCCTCCTTGAAGCAAGATACACAAACCTACTTTCCTCTGATGACCTCAGCTGAGCAGGCCCAACAGGATCCTTCTTCTGCCTGGGCTGGCGATGAAGACTTATCCAAAGAAGAGGATATTCTTCTCTGTCTGCGCCCAGATATGCCCTTTCTAGAGGCTTTCTGATGTCTTGTCCTCTCTTGGCTCCAGTCCGAGCGACTAAAGTGAGGTATGGGTGAGGGAGATCTGGAATGCAGCGACAACAGGCGTCTATCCAGCTGCATGCGACTCTGCGATTTGTCATGTCCCGTCTTCTTTTTATTCCTTTGAGGCTGGAGTGCTGATTAGGAACCTCTTTGCGGGCATTTAGCGCGACTAAAGTGAGGTAAGGGTGAGGGAGATCTGGAATGCAGCGACAACAGGCGTCTATCCAGCTGCATGCGACTCAGCGATTTGTCATGTCCAGTCTTCTTTTTACTCCTTTGAGGCTGGAGTGCTGATTAGGAACCTCTTTGCGGGCATTTAGCGCGCATTGGGCCCTTCTCTCTGTAAAACAGAGGATGTGCTCTCTTTTTTTAAAAATAAAAATAAATAACTAACTAACTACCAAATAAATAAAATAAAATAAAATAAACTTCTCCATCGAATCTTTAGTGCTAAGGCAGTTAGGCAGGCAGGCAAAACTCCAAGGATAATAAAAACAGTCCAGACAAGTAACACAGCAGTTAGTAACAGACGTCAGGCTTACCAGAGCAGAGTAGTAGATTGATCAGTTGGAGACTGAGGATTAGCCTAGAGGACACAGCCTGCTGCAAATCAGTAGTGATCCTTCTGGTGTTTTGCTAAGCAATCCAAGAGGAAGCTACCTCTGACCTCACCTGTTGAACTCTGAGCTTCCTGAAAGGAATACATGTGGAGGTGGTGAACTGCAAGTCCCAGCGAACCAAACCACTGCATGAATGCCAGCACCTGCCTAACAAAGGTGTATACAGTAATTTATACCGTTGTGACCTTGCCAGTAATACACAGTCATTTATACTGTACCATACAATCCCAGCACCACGGGAACCCACACTCCTCTGGAGATTTACAGCCCATCTGGGGGGGTCTTTGAATCCGGGAGAGGCTTAACCCGGACAGGAAGGATGGTGGATGGAGAAAAAAAATAAATAAATACATAAGTAAAATAAAAATAAATATATGAATAACTAACTAAAATTAAACTTTAAAAGGCGTCCGGAGCGAGGACGAAAAAAAGAACACTGGTGTGGGCAGACAGCCGCCCTTTATGGGCTAGAAAAAAGGTGGTCCTGGAGGGGTCAGAGGGGGCGGAGCTGACCCATAGTAGGCTGACATGGGGAGGTCCAGGAAATATATATACAGTATATATATATATATACACAGTGATACCTCGGATCACAAACGATTCTGTTCACTAACAACTCGGTGCGCGAACAGAAGAGTTCAAAAGATTTGGGATTGTTTCAAACAAGTATTAAAGAGGATGCCTTGGAGGCTACCGTTCAACAAGTAGCGACATTGGATAGAGAGGTTATCTTGGCCCCTAAGGATAAATCTGTTAAGGAGGGGGAATATGAATGGTCTTTCCATACTACCTATTCTAGTCAGCACAGAATGGTTAACCAACTGCTTAAAAAGCACTGGAGAGTATTAAAAAGTGATGAGATTCTGGGACCTGCTCTCCTACGTCCCTCATATTGCCGAATTTTTCATTTATTGTCTCGAGATTTTTTATTCTTTTTAATTTTCACATGCATATGTGAATAAATTCATGCTCTTTTGACCTGCACCATTGGAGTGGTCTCCATTTTTTATCCCTTTCCCCGGTCTCCACCATCATTCCTGCGACCATCGGATGATTGTGTGTCGAGTATACTTACCTTGCTGACCGATTCAGTGCACAGTTCCGGAAATCGTTGGAGTTCCAGTCTGCGGCGGTTTTCCATAGATGCAAGACTTTTCAGCTTTAAGCCTGTCTGATGTGTATGCCGTATGGTACTCACATCCAACGCTTCCGGTAAGAGTACTTACTCCTTATTCTGACGTCAGTCAAGCATATGTTTCCAGTCTGTTTCCATTGAGTTGACCAGAAGGACTTACCCTTTGATGTTATCACTTTATGGACTTGATTTACAATATTTTGTTTTCACTGGAGTTATTTCCAGCACTATTATCTGTTATATGGTTCATTCATTGTTTTTCTTGAGTGCTGTGATACACATACACTCTTGCACATGTATTAGCGCTACATTTTTGGATCTACACCTGCTCTCCCTGAACAACCAAAAGTGATCTTTAGGAAAGCCCCCGGATGGAGACATCTAATAGCTCTTTCTTTGTGAATCTAAAAGGTTTTTTCCCTTGTCGGAAGTGTCCAGTATGCAAATGTATGGGTCCAAATTCCATCAGGACCACAAGGATTTCATCTAAGGAAACAGGTAAATCATACCGGATTGAAAACTTCATATCTTCTAACATGAAGAATGTGGTTTATCTACTGGAATGCAGTTGTAGGAAACAATAGGTTGAGAGGACCTACATGTTAGCGTGGGTGAACATCTAGCCAATATCAGTAAGGGATTTCCAAAACACAACCTTTCCAGGCATTTTGCGTTAAAACCTAATAAGGACCCAACACAACTGAAGGTGGTGGGTATCAAGGTGGGTATACCACATTGGAGGGGCATGAACATGGTCCAACATATATCCAGGTGAGAAACTTGCTGGATATACGAACTCCGATCCCATCAGCCAAAGGGGTTAAATGTTGAGTGGGGCATCAATAGTTTTATTAATAATAGTTAAATAATTTATTAGGGCACTATATTTATTCAATATTTTATTTAATATCTTATTTAGTATTTTATTATACGTATTTTATTGAGAATATAACTAGCACTAATATGGATATGCCATTAGAGTAATTGAAATATTATATGGGGGGATTGAATGTATGTTAAATTGAGGGTAACAATACGTTTGGTCCATTGTTGCTGAAATAGGGGGCAGTGGATCTTTTGGAACAAGGCCGCCATGGGAGGAATCACTGGCTATAGTAACATGGTAATGCGGTCCATGTTGGTTAGTGGACACACTGCCCTCTAATGACCGGCACTAATACTGCTATTTGGTTATTAGTAAGTGATGATATGGTCATGCTAGGATTAGTTGTGTTTTAGATAACCAGATATAGGATCTTTATACTTTTAAATGAGTGTGTGGACCGATCGTATATGCAGATTAAAACAGCAATACATTCGTTATATGTCGTTATATGATGCTGAAATAGAGCACAGTGAATCCCTTGGAACATGGCCGCCATGTTCTTGGACTACAGGAATATGGCGGGCGGTTCATGCTGGTTTTGAATACTAGCAGCACTGTTCCCTAGTGTTCGTCAAACAGAAATTTTCTCTGAATATAAGGAAGTGATGTGAGCACCGCTGACCCTTACTGACTCGCAGAAGAAGTCCCATTGGACGAAACGTACGCCATGATAGGCACAGAGCAGCAGTGACGTCCGAACACTCATGGAGGGTGCTGGACAAACGAATGTTTCCATTTTGAGCCTTATTTTATTGTTTTTGTTGTAAGTACAACTTTTAATAAATTCCTGTGTGCTTTTAAAAGAATTTTGCGCAATGAGTCTCTCTTTCATATGATGAATGTGTGACCGGACTCTGAAGGTTCCTTGACTGATGATAACTGTGGGGTATACATCTGTGGAATCCAGTTAAGCAGGCTGGGTAGTGGATGCGGTTGAGCCCATAATGAAGAATGAAAGCTCACTAATGTGCATAAGCAGATATACTTACCATATCTATCCTATGGGGAGCACCGAGTGTCTTCACAAATTGAGCGGATTTATGGATGTGGAATTGGGACACTTGGACTATTAACAACTTTTCTTTTTTTCTTTTAAAATTTTTTCATGTTTTCATCTTTATTGCATTATATTAGATGGATCCGAATCGCTATCGACTTCAGAGTTAAAACGCAGTGAAAACACATGATCTGAATCTGCAGATGCTTAAAGATACAGCAGGATGAGCAGGATTCCTTGAAAGGCTGTTTAACCCTTCCTTGACTGTCCCCTAATGTAGGATTTAACCTGGCATGCATTTGCAGCATTGTCCTGAGCCGCCTCCTTGAAGCAAGATACACAAACCTACTTTTCTCTGATGACCTCAGCTGAGCAGGCCCAACAGGATCCTTCTTCTGCCTGGGCTGGCGATGAAGACTTATCCAAAGAAGAGGATCTTCTTCTCTGTCTGCGCCCAGATATACCCTTTCTAGAGGCTTTCTGATGTCTTGTCCTCTCTTGGCTCCAGTCCGAGCGACTAAATCAGTAAGGGATTTCCAAAACACAACCTTTCCAGGCATTTTGTGTTAAAACCTAATAAGGACCCAACACAACTGAAGGTGGTGGGTATCAAGGTGGGTATACCACATTGGAGGGGCATGAACATGGTCCGACATATATCCACGTGAGAAACTTGCTGGATATTCGAACTCCGATCCCATCAGCCAAAGGGGTTAAATGTTGAGTGGGGCATCAATAGTTTTATTAATAATAGTTAAATAATTTATTAGGGGACTATATTTATTCAATATTTTATTTAATATCTTATTTAGTATTTTATTATACGTATTTTATTGAGAATATAACTAGCACTAATATGGATATGCCATTAGAGTAATTGAAATATTATATGGGGGGATTGAATGTATGTTAAATTGAGGGTAACAATACGTTTGGTCCATTGTTGCTGAAATAGGGGGCAGTGGATCTTTTGGAACAAGGCTGCCATGGGAGGAATCACTGGCTATAGTAACATGGTAATGCGGTCCATGTTGGTTAGTGGACACATTGCCCTCTAATGACCGGCACTAATACTGCTATTTGGTTATTAGTAAGTGATGATATGGTCATGCTAGGATTAATTGTGTTTTAGATAACCAGATATAGGATCTTTATACTTTTAAATGAGTGTGTGGACCGATCGTATATGCAGATTAAAACAGCAATACATTCGTTATATGTCGTTATATGATGCTGAAATAGAGCACAGTGAATCCCTTGGAACATGGCCGCCATGTTCTTGGACTACAGGAATATGGCGGGCGGTTCATGCTGGTTTTGAATACTAGCAGCACTGTTCCCTAGTGTTCGTCAAACAGAAATTTTCTCTGAATATAAGGAAGTGATGTGAGCACCGCTGACCCTTACTGACTCGCAGAAGAAGTCCCATTGGACGAAACGTACGTCATGATAGGCACAGAGCAGCAGTGACGTCCGAACACTCATGGAGGGTGCTGGACAAACGATTGTTTCCATTTTGAGCCTAATTTTATTGTTTTTGTTGTAAGTACAACTTTTAATAAATTCCTGTGTGCTTTTAAAAGAATGTTGCGCAATGAGTCTCTCTTTCATATGATGAATGTGTGACCGGACTCTGAAGGTTCCTTGACTGATGATAACTGTGGGGTATACATCTGTGGAATCCAGTTAAGCAGGCTGGGTAGTGGATGCGGTTGAGCCCATAATGAAGGATGAAAGCTCACTAATGTGCATAAGCAGATATACTTACCATATCTATCCTATGGGGAGCACCGAGTGTCTTCACAAATTGAGCGGATTTATGGATGTGGAATTGGGACACTTGAACTATTAACAACTTTTCTTTTTTTCTTTTTAAATTTTTTCATGTTTTCATCTTTATTGCATTATATTAGATGTTTTTTTTTTTTTTTTTTGCACTTTAATCATTAAGGGCATGATTTTACAGCTCTACACGTTTTGATTTTAAGTATTAAAGAGGAGCTATAGTTTTTTTTTCTTTTTAGATGTACACATGAAAGAGGTCAGCTTAACCACTTCCTGCCCTGCCTATAGCAGATTGACGGCCGGGCGTTGGTTCTGTTATCCTGACTGGGCGTCATATGACGTCCAGCAGGATAACATGCCGGCACACACCCGCTGGGAGTGTGCAGCATGGCGATCGGATGTGCTGTGTGTTAGTTTGACACAATGCATCTCCGATCGTAGTAAGGAGCCTCTGACAGAGGCTTCTTACCACGTGATCAGCTGTGACCAATTAAAGCTGATCATCGCCTGAACCAGGTAGTGCCGTTAAATGGCATTCCTCGGTCCGCGCTGATAGGGAGAGCCGATCGGCAGCTCTCCCTGTCAGAGGGGGGGTCTGTGCTGATAATCGGCACATTGATTATCAGTACAGCCCCCATCAGATGTGCCCATCAGCTGCCAATCAGTGCTCATCAGCTGTCAGTCAGTGCCCCATCAATAACATCTGTCAGTGCCAATCAAAGTGTCAATCAGTGCCCACCACAGTTCCAATCAGTGCCCATCACAGTGCCAATCAGTCCCCAACAGTAACACCTGTCAGTACCTCATCATCAGTGCTGCCCATCAGTGCTATCTATTAGCATCCATCAGTGCCATCTGTCAGTGCCCATCATTGCCGCCTGTCAGTGCCCATCAGTGCTGCCTATCAGTGCTGCATATCAGTGCCACCTATCGGTGCCCATCAGTGCTGCATATCAGTGCCGCCTATCAGTGCCCATCAATTCTACATATCAGTGCTTCCTCATCAGTGCCCATCAATGCCAACTCATCAGTGCCGCCTTATCAGTGCTGCCTCATCAGTGCTGCCTCATCAGTGCCCGTCAGTGAAGGAGAAAACAAAATTTTATGACAGAAATATATATATATATATATATATATATATATATATATACTGTATATACAGTATACTGTATATTTGCCCTTTTGCACTTGTCATATATAGAGTGAGAACCATAGAGTGGTTGTTATGGTCACCATTCCTTACACTTTACTTTGGATGTTTTTTATTGTTTATGTATATGAATTTTCACTTTGACTGTAAAAATTGTTAAGCACTGCACATTTAGTTTCCGTATATATATCATATAATACTGCTTAAAGTCTGACTAAGTTATAAAATGCATATTTCCCAATATCTGACACAAGCATTTATAATAAATCACATGCTGAAAACTTGACACGAAGTAGAGGAACAAATTGTAAAAAGCAAAGTGCTCCACTGTGTAGGAGAACTTTGTTCATTTATGGAGCCCATGAGACACCTGAGCTGTGTGGCATCTTAAAAATCAATTGCAAACTGCATATGTTGTCATTACTTTAAATTTGCTAAACTGCCTCTATCCTAGGTGTAGCAACAACATAGTAGCTCTTAGGTCTCGAAATGAAAAAAGCATCTGCAGTGAGGTTCAAGTCTTCCTTTTTCACTTCCGGTGGAGGAGTGAATGTAAATTTCTGTAACATTCCTGTGATGAAAATGAAAAGTTCCATCCTGGCCAGACTCTCTCCAGCACACACCCTGCGTCCTGTGTATAAAAGATAAATAAATGGTTATTAGGGCAAAGTTATGCTTAAAGTGTAAAGTTTTTGTGCAATTCCCAGCCCATGTGTGGTTAGTGCAGGATATACATCTATTGATGTTGTGTTTAGACTGAGGCAAGTAGTGCCCTCCAAAAACACAAATACAGTATTTCTTACATTGGTGGTCAACAGGAAGAATGGTGGTCAGTGGGAAGATTAATTTGTCACTCCAACAGATATCTGAAAAGATCATTGATATTAGTGGTGGAGGGACCCTAGAGCTGAGAAAGGCTGCTCTAAATACAAGAGTAATAGGCGTCAACTTTCCCTCAATGTCTTCTGGATTCCCATCTTAGTGGTATAAAATGCCCTTATCCTTTGGAGGCACTGCTTTATACTGTCATTGGGCACAGTGGACACTCTGTAACCAGTAGGGCGGGGTCTGGAACGCTCACCGAGTTGCAACCCCAGTGTATCAAGTAGAAGATCAGGGTAGTCAGCAGGCAGAAGCAGAGTTTGTTTGTGTTCCCTATTGCCCTGTTATAGCAGTGATCACTAGCTATTTCCTGTAATGTGTATCAAGTCTATGACTGTCTCTTAAGTATGTTCCCAATCTCATGTCTGCAGTAAGGATGGTTCGGACCGAGCATAAGTTCGGGCCGAACATTGGCTGTTCGTAATTTCTCCGAACAACAGAATTATAGGGTCGTTCGACCGTTTGTTCGGCCCATTGAACGACCACAATGCACTGCGTCGCCGCACAGTGCATTAAAAGCCCTGATGAGCTGAAACAATGAAAGCTTCGCCCAATCAGGGCACAGAGCACTGTCAGAACCATAGAAAAGTGGAAAAGAAACTGCGCTACGGTAAATAAATGCACTGAATGTGCATATACAGCTAAGAAAGTTGATCCCTACGAAGACCTATTGGAAGCTGCAACTCTGCTGCATAACATAACTACAGTAGAAATAAGAAAATAATAAATGAGTTGCGCTAAACCAGTGACACACATAAATTATAAGTGTGCCTGTGACCTCACCATTAACCAGAATCGCACTGGCTGTAACCAAAAAGGGACAGCGCGATTTTGGTGTGACAGAATATAAATGTAAAAATGCTGAGCATGAAACCAAACATAAATATAATATACAAATCATATATGCATTAATGATAAAAAAATGTGATTAAGAGTCTTTACAGAATTAGTACTGGAAAACAAAAATTGTGAATGAGTATGGATAAAGAAGTGATGGCCTTAAAAAATAAGTGAATTCAAACGTATGGCCTACACCTGTGCAAAACTACAAATAATGTATTAAACGTTAAAGTCCATCCATAGGAGGATCCAATCTTCAAATTGTGAGCTGTGTTCAATCTACCACCAATGTGTAAACATTTACTTCTTACCAGAAGTCTATGACCCCCGTTACAGAGGATCACAGAAAGCATGTTTTTCACTTTTGTGCAAACCAATCAATAAGCGCTTATTGCGATATTTTTTACCAAAAATATGTAGAAGAATACATATTGGCCTAAACTGAGGAAAATAATTTTTTTATATATTTTTTGGGGATATTTATTATAGCAAAAAGTAAAAAATATAGCATTTTTTTCAAAATTGCTGCTTTATTTTTGTTTATAGCGCAAAAAATAAAAACCACAGAGGTGATCAAATACCACCAAAAGAAAGCTCTATTTGTGGGAAAAAAAGGACGCCAACTTTGTTTGGGAGCCACGTCGCACGACCGCACAATTGTCAGTTAAAGCGACGCAGTGCCGAATCGCAAAAAGGGGCCTGGTCCTTTAGCTGCAAATTGGTTTGGGGCTTAAGTGGTTAATGCAATTATTGCTGCAGCAGCTTCTATACACAGTACAGATGTGCCACTTTACAGGGGGACTAAGGGGACCCCCAGGCACTATATTGAAAGGAATTTTTCATTTTTATACTTTCACTTTAAGTATCAATTAATCACTGCTCATTTACAAATGAAGTTTTTTACAAAATTTTTTTCATTGATACATGTCCCCCAGGGCAGTATCCTGCCCCCTATAACCATTGTATTCCCAATTACTTGCTTTATAAGCCTTCAAAATGGGCACTTTTGGTTTTTCACGTTCGGGTTCCATAGACTTCAATGGGGTTTGTTATTAATTTCAGAACTTTCCAGATGTTTGAAAGTTCTGGTGCGAACCAAACAGGGTGTCGTTCAGCACATCACTAGTCTGCAGTCTCTGACCATCTTGTATCATGTCAATAGTCTCTGATCATCTCTAGTATCGTGTCCATAGTCTCTGACCATCTCTTGTATGCTGCCCACAGTCTCTAACCATCTTTTGTATGATGACCTCAGTCTCTGATCCACTCTTGTATCATACCTACAGTCTCTGACCATCTATTGTATCATGTCCACAATCTCTGATCATCTTTTGCATAATTTCCACAGTCTCCAACCATCTCTTGTATTATTTTCATAATCTTTGTGTCAGGGCTGGGCTCAGCCATTCCTTCTCAAAGCTGGCTTCTCAGTTGTTGGCTAATTGCCTGCTCTTTTCTATCCACAGTGACTCACCTGTTTGTTGATGATAGGGATGAGCCAAACACCCCCCGGTTCGCATCCAGAACATGGGAATGGACCGAAAGTTTGCGTGAACATTCGAACACCGTAAAAAGTCTATGGGACTTGAACGGGAGAAATCAAAAGTGCGAATTTTAAAGGCTAATATGCAAGTTATTGTCCTATAAAGGGTTTGGGGACCCGGGTCCTGCCCCAGGGCACATGCTTCCAATGCAAAAGAAAGTTTTAAAAATGTCAGTTTATTTGGGAGCAGTGATTTTAACTTCTTGCTGACCGCCCACTGTTAAAAGACGGCGGAGCGGTGCAGCTCTTGTTTTGGCCACTAGGGGGGCGCGCGCGCACCCGCGATTGCCCAGTAACTGAGCAGGACGTGGATCTGTGTATGTAAACACACAGATCCACGTCCTGTCACTGGAGAGGAGACCGATGGTGTGTCCCTTGTACATAGGGACACCGATCGGTCCCCTCCCCCAGTCAGTCCCCTCCCCCCACAGTTAGAATCACTAAGATAGGGAACATATTAACCCCTGCAGCGCCCCCTGGTGTTAACCCCTTCCCTGCCAGTCACATTTATACAGTAATCAATGCATTTATATAGCACGGATCGCTGTATAAATGTGAATGGTCCCAAAAATGTGTCAAAAGTGTCCGATATGTCCGCCGCAATGTCGCAGTCATGATAAAAATCGCAGATCGCCGCCATTACTAGTAAAAAAAAAATAATAATAAAAATGTCATAAATCTATGCCCTATTTTGTAGACGCTATAACTTTTGCGCAAACCAATCAATATACGATTATTGAGATTTTTTTTTACCAAAAATATGTAGAAGAATACATATCGGCCTAAACTGAGGAAAAAATTTGTTAAAAAAATTGGATATTTATTATAATAAAAAGTAAAAAATATTATGTTTTTTCAAACTTGTCCCTCTTCTTTTGTTTATAGCGCAAGAAATAAAAACCGCAGTGGTGATCAAATACCACCAAAATAAAGCTCTATCTGTGGGGAAAAAATGATAAAAATTTTATTTGGGTACAGCGTTGCATGACCGCGCAATTGTCATTCAAAATGCGACAGCGCTGAAAGCTGAAAAATGGCTTGGTCAGGAAGGAGGTGTTCGTGCCTGGTAGGCAAGTGGTTAATGATGCTTAAAGTGAAAAAATAAAAGTGAAATATTCCTTTAACTATCATACCTGGGGGGTGTCTATAGTATGCCTGTAAAGTGGCGTGTGTTTCCCATGTTTAGAACAGTCCCTGCACAAAATTACATTTCTAAAGGAATAAAAGTAATTTAAAACTGCTTGTGCCTGTAATGTAATGTCGGGTCCTGGCAATATGGATGAAAATTATTGAGAAAAACCCCCAGCCCATTACCAGGCCCTTTGGGTCTTGTATGGATATTAAGGGGAACCCCGCACCCAAAAAAAAAAAAAAAAGGCATGGGGCCCCCAGGCCCTATATACTCTGAACAGCAGTATACAGGCGGTCCCCGGGTTACAAACAAGATAGGGACTGTAGGTTTGTTCTTAAGTTGAATCTGTTTGTAATTTGGAACAGGTACATTTTTTAGGTGTAGCTCCAGCCCAAAAAATCTATATTTAAGCTTTTTGGATAACATAGGGAAGGGTTATCATCACCCCTGTAACATTTGTTTTGCTGTCTGTGCCCCTGTTCAGAAGATTTCACCTCACTTTCTGTCCCAATGACAATTAGATTTTGGAAATTATTTTTTTTTAGGGAAACAAGGATTGGTGATAAAGCATCAGCTGAGACACCTTTTTCCCATATTAACTCTTACAGGAGAGAATTTCCCTTCCTAGGAGTAGATTTCCTCTCACTTCCTGTTCTCTCCCTCCTTTTCGTAAGTAGGAGTCGTTTGTAAGTCTGATGCTTAAAAGTAGGGGACCGCCTGTATATACTATACGGCCTGCCCTATACTCTGCAGAAATTTGGGCTTTAGGTGTTGGTGGTTCCAGAACACTGTAAGCTCTCACAGTTACTCTTGGTGGGCGCTGGAACGAGCCCTGCTGTGAAATATTATATCAAGAATTGTAATTACATGCACCTGTTGAACAGGGGCAGAAAAATTGTGCCTTTGGTGGTGGTGGTGGTGTCACAACACTGTAAACCCTCACAGTTACTCTTGGTGGGCGCAGAAACGGGCCCTGCTGTGAAATATTAGATCAAAAATTGTAATTACACGCCTCTGTTAAACAGGAGCAGAAAAATTGGGCTTTAGGAACTGGTGCTGGTGCCACAACACTGCAAACCCTCACAGATACTCTAGTTGAGCGCAGGAACGTGCCCTGCTGCGAAATATTACAGCAAAGATTGTAATTACGCGCCCCTGTTAAACAGGGGCAGAAAAATTGGGCCTTAGGCGGTGGTGGTGCCACAACACTACAACCCCTCACAGATACTCTAGTTGAGCGCAGGAGCGTGCCCTGCTGCAAAATATTACAGCAAAAATTGTAATTACACGCTCCTGTTAAACAGGGGCAGAAAAATTGGGCTTTAGGCACTAGTGGTGGTGCCCAGAAACAAAAATGTTCTTAGAAGCTATCAGCATGAACTTTCAGGAGGAATAGGATAGTCACTCAGCATCAGCATAGGCAGTCTTCAAGAAATCTCACATTCATAAAAAATTATCGGTTACATCAGCATCAGGTGCTTGGTAGCTGGTGATCCAAGACTGATTCATTTTTATAAAGGTGAGCCGATCAACCGAGTCTGTGGACAGGCACACTCTGTGATCGGTTACAAAGCCTCCAGCAGCACTGAATGTGCGTTCAAATAGAATGCTGGATGCAGGACAGGCCAGTAGCTCAATTGCATACTGTGCAAGCTCTGGCCAGTGATCCATCCTCAAGACCCAGTAACCCAGTGGATTTTCGGTTGAAAAGGTCTCCAAGTCTGATCTTGCCCCAAGGTATTCCTGCACTATGTAAATTAGACACTGGCGATGGTTGCTGGAACCGATCAGACCTTGGGGCTGTGGACTGAAAAATTGTCTGAACACATCGGTCAGATGGCCACCTTCTCCACCGCTCCTTCTGTGACTGACCAAAGCCTCAGCAACACGTTGTCCAGGTGGACCAGAAACGCATTGCACAAACCTTTCTGCAAGGCCTACCGAAGATGTTTCATCCTCTGCTCCCTCTGCAAAGGCTAGAAAAGTTCCGCAACCTTACCCTTGTAACGTGGATCAAGAAGGGTTGCCAGCCAGTACTGATCCCTCTCCTTGATACCACGAATCCGAGGGTCCTTTTGCAGGCTGTGCAGGATCAGGGAGGCCATACAGTGTAGGTTTTCTGATGCATTCGGTCCGGAGTCCTCTGGGTCACTAAAGACAACAAGATCCGCAGCCACCTCCTCCCAGCCACGTACAAGTCCATGGGTTTCTGGGGACTGAAAACGATCCCTTGAAGACTGCTGCTGATGCTGAGTGCCAGGCTCCACCTCCATGCTGACACAATCCTCATCCTCCTCCTCCTCCTCTTCCTGTGTGATAAGCGGGCCTCGAGAAATACTGTCTCGATAAAGGGGGCCTTGAGAGGTAAGGAAGTCCTCCTCTTCTACCCTCTGTTCTGCCTCAAGTGCCCTGTCTATTATTCCACGCAGTGTGTGCTCCAACAGGAAGACAAGAGGGACAGTATCACTGATGCATGCACTGTCACTGCTCACCATCCTCGTGGCCTCCTCAAATGGTGGCAGGACGTGCATGCATCCTAGATCAGTAACCACTGGCGTGACAAAAAAAATCCAAGCTCCCTTGACCCTGTCCTGGTGCCATACTTGGACAGTTCCTCATTGATGGCCCTCTGCTGCGTGTGCATCTGCTGCAGCATTGCCAACATTGAGTTCCACCTGGTGGGCATGTCACTGATGAGGCGGTTCTTGGGCAGGTTGCATTCCTTTTGAAGATCAGCCAGCCGAGCACTGGCATTATATGACTGGTGGAAATGCCCACAGACTTTTCTGGCCTGCCTCAGGAGATCCTGTAAGCCCGGGTACCTGCACAAGAACTAATACAAGTAATAGGCGCAAAGGACTAGAGCAATAATCCACAATAATTTTAAGAAGAAAAAAACAACATAATGCTAAATACAAAGAGACAATATGCTCAAGACGGGCCATGAGCCCATTATATGTGTGCACGATAGTAATAATTAATAAACGGGACGGGGAAGGGAGAGGAGAAAGGGGGGAAGGAATGGGAGAAGGGGGGCAGGAAAAGTCCTCAATCACAGCAGCCAGCCGGTGGAAACAGAAACCTTGTTCCCAAGACACTAGAAAACAAACAAGAAAGAGAGGCGCCTCTGGGTGCAGACTGTATAACAGTTTTTAAAAATCAGTAGTAAGTTGTAGCAGCACTCACATTTTCATGATGAATGACAGGCATAAAACATCCCATACAACAAGGGGTATCGGTGCAGTCAGTCCCTGGGATGGATGTGCAGTTCAATTCCTCGTCTCCAGCAATGCTGGGTGGTTGTCCGGCCGACAGCGATGTGTGGGCAGCTAAGCGAGGCTTAGAATGAAAGCTGGTTTCCAGGCACGGGGTGATGACATCACAGACGTCATCACCCCGTGCCTGGAAACCAGCTTGCGTTGGTGCCATTGTCACAAACCACCATTCCTGACTGAAGCTAGCATGGCATCAACTACCTCTGAACCTGCCCCTGCAGAGCTGCCAGAATCTCTGCCCCAGTGTGGCTCCTGTCCCCTAAGCAGACCAACTCTAGCACCGCATGGCATCTTTTTGCCTGAGTGCTTGCGTAGCCCCTAGAACGTCTAAGGAGCACCGCTGGTTCCGAGGACAAATCACAGGAAGAGGCCATAGAGGATGAAGAAGAGGCGGGGGTGGAGGAGAGATGTGTGGCAGAATCACCATTACCAGCATTTTAAGGGTGTAGTGGCGGAACAAGCTCCAACATTACTGCACCCTGTCTTGCATCCCTCCCAGCTGCCAGCAGAGTTACCCAGTGCGCCATGAAATAAAGGTAACGTCCCTGTCCATGCCTGTTGGACCATGAGTCAGCAGTAATATGCACAAGAGAGGACTGAAGGTATAGTGGGGTTGGAGATCCCAGCTGATGAGGAGCAAGGAGAGGTCCGCATTGTTCTTTGGTGTGGGTCTTTTAAGTACTGTTGCCAACGGACTGCATGGGAGCTTGACATATGTCTGGTCAAGTATATGTGGTGCTCAAACGGCTGCTGTTTTGGCAGGGCTTGATATGCTTCACACATATGTTGCAAACAGCAACGGTGCGATCTGCTGCACGCGTCTCAAAGAAGGCCCACACCAAAGAACTTTTGAAAAAATGCGAGTCAGCAGCGTCCTGCACATGCGGTGTGATGGAGTCGGTTGGCTGTCCTTAAGCTGGCCTCTGGAGGGCATCCTGCCTCCTTGGAGATGTGCCTCCTCCTCCTTCTCTCTTCTATCAGGCACCCACGTAGAGTCAGTGACCTCATCATTCCCTCCCTCCTCACCACTAGAGCAAACCTGGCAGTATGCTGCAACTAGGGAACATGACTGCCAGTTTCTTGTTCTTCTTGGGCACCTCCTCTCTCTGGGCTCACGTTACTGCTTTCATCCTCAACCTGGGTACCATCATCGGAGCTTTCAAAACGCTGCACATCCTCCTGCAGTATGTACCCGACACTGTGGCCGAACAGTTCAGGGGACTCCTCGGGACATGATGGTGGGGCTAGGGAAGGAGTGACTGATGTCATTGAGTCAATGGAATAGGCCGCTTTGGCAGCTGCATTGGCAGCCAAACTTCTCTTAGCCTGGGGGACAGAGGATGAGGAGGATGATGACGGCTTTGTGATCCACTCTACCAACTGTTCTGCATGTTGTGGCTCAACATGGCCAGCAGCACTGTTGGCTGTAGACACAGAGCCTGTTTGCCCTCTTTTAGTGGCCTTTGAGCATCTGCCTTTCCTTGGTGGCCTTCCAGACATGCTGTAAAATTGGATTAGCAAAACACCACCTGAAGTTTAATTGAAAACGTACACCAGGAATGGCCTGTAGTCAGGTATAGGCTTGGCTAGACTAGAATGCAGTGGATATATATGTAGGAGACAGTATATATATATTTTCAGCCCTTCCTTTTCAAAGCTGACCACTCAGCTGTCGGCTAATTGCCAGCTCCTTTCTCTCAACAGTGAGTCACCTGTTGATGATATCCTGCTCGTCAGTCCTGCCTACTTAAGCCGTCCAGCCCAGATGATCTCTGGCTTCGCTTTGGTCACATCTCTAGAGACACTCTCTTGTGTTCCTGTTAAAGACTTGCTTGGCTGACAGATCCTGTTTGCTGTTCTACTACGCTCATCTCGTTTTGGCTTGTCTAAATATCCTGAACTCTGGCTATGTTTTGACTATGTTTACTCTGTTTACCTATTTTATTATTATTATTATTAATAATAATAAACAAGTGTGATTTAACTGTACTTCTGTCTCAGTTTGATTCATGGTTTCTGACACTTTGACTATATCTTGTTGTGTGTCTGCTGTCTCTGAAACAAAATATTCACTTAAAGTGGTTAACTAGCTCATTATGAAATACTTACCTTAGATCGAAGCTGTTGCAGTGGTCCCCGCAAGCGCATATGGTAAATATCTCCTAAACCGTGCAGGTTTAAGAAATATTTACAGTATGTGGTGCAAGTGGTGTAACTAGGTTTACAACCACTTTACATTTATGTGCAGCCCTTTTGGGCTGTTGGAAACTGTACTCCTCAAAAGACAAGACACAGACCCATGTCAAGAAAGATGACTCTCACTGTTCTATAACTTGAACCCAGTGTGCATCTGTGGGTGGATCATTACACATAGGCAAGGTACCCCTATAAATTACCAATAAATAAGTTAGATTAGTGCATTGGAAACATCTATCGTGTTGTTATTTGTTGCGCACAGTAAACTGTCAATGGGTTCTGTTGAATCCCTGAATTCAAATTCATAGTAATTTATATATAGTATAGTAGAGTTAGTATTTTATTTGCTCACCTTTGGAGAATGCAAAGAATTCATCTCTCTTCAAAAACTTCCCATTAGCATCAAGGAAATGATTGGGGTTAAATCCCCTGGGGTTCTCCCATTTAGTTTCATCATATAAAATTGATGTGAAAAGAGGAATCACTGTGGTTCCCTAATAAATAATAATGAATAAGATTAAATATCAACTGATCTTTAATTCTAATTTTCAGAGACAACAATGTCCCACTATTACCCGTGTTTTATCAAAATGATTTCCTCAAGCCCCTGAGGAAGTCATTGTGACAAAACATGTGTTGGGCAGGTCCTTGTGATGTCACTACACAGTCTGAAATAATGTGAATGCATTTATTTTAAAGTGTCTGATGGTATTTCACTATTGTGAGTTTCGCTTTTTCCCTTGATATAATCATATGGATCCCCTTCTGGGATATTTGACCGCGGTGTCTATAATCCACTGAAGAGAGTAGTTGGTTCAAAGATACATGCTGAAGCGCTATGAGTCATTCTGATTTTGGAGGTCATAATTAAAGCGCTAGTAAACCCTTACAGACAGTATACCCATTGAAGTGACCTGCCTCAGGTGATACACATAGATTAAACCATTCCTCCTACATAAGATATAACTGTTCATTTACTCCCTGGTTGGGAGTAGCGGGGATCCTTTCCTCTTTACATTGTGATTTTTCAACTCACTTCCTTTGAGCCCAGGAACCCAGCCCAGTCTATGACTGGACAGTGACATGCTTCTTGTCAGCACATGAACTGATTGATTCTTTGTGCTGCTTCTTACTCCCACATTTCATGCCTGCCATACAAGGACTGCAAGAGGGTGACACCAGGTCTTAATAGGTACTTATTCAGATACTTATGATGTATCAACAATTGCACAGTCAAATTAATATGTGTCTTTTATATCTGCCTAGAATTCAGCATTAATCTCTTATTTTTAAATAGACAGAAACAACTTAAAGCTTTCAGGTGTGCCCAGTGGGCTGACTAATACAGCTGCTTTGAATCTCTGCTCTAAAGTTCTCTATTTCCTCTATTCAACAAAATAATTAAACTCTTACCTTAGGTATAGTGTAGCCCCTGAAGCTGACATCTGTGGGTGTAGCATGTGGCAGGAATTGGAGGATGTTGCCAAAACGTTGAACTTCATGTATAACTGCGAGGCAGTAAGGCAGCACCTTGTGGTCCTCCCACCTTGGAGGGCGCTCCAGCCCAATTACATCTTCAATCTCATCCTGAACTTTTTCTTAAATAACAAAACATTGTGATTTTTTCACCCTCTTTGATTATTCAACTTTGGATTATCAATTTTTTTACACTTTTTTGTTTGTTTTCATTAAGATTATTTATTTCATCATCTCGCTTTTATTTATTCTGTTTTTTTTCATTGTGGTTTATAACAACATTTTCTTATATTTGTCATTCACACACTGTTCATACATTTTATTTTCCACTGCAGCTTTAATTCTAATTGCTCTTAGCCAGTTGGCACCTGTTTTTCACCCTTCATCACTATTCTCTCCCTGCGGCTAATGATGCATAAAAGCGTTCATCCTGTTCTATGCTCCTGCTCTATGACAAAGCCTCGGTGGGCAGTAGACATGTGCACACTGAAATATTTTGTTTTCGTCCGAAAAATACATTTATTTAGTTACTCCCGAAATTTGTTTTTATTTATTTTGCTTTTCGTAAAAAATTGCATTCGTCCGAAAATCCAAATGAAAATCCAAATTAATTAAGGTTGAATCTGTCATTGAAGGCTTATGGTGTATGATGTCGAATGTTCAAACAAGATTCCACAGAGCAGCTAAACTGTATGACTCTGTATAGTTTAGCTGCTCCGTCAAATCTTCTTAAAACTTTTGACAGACACCACAAGCCAAAGATTCAACGTTTGTATGTTTTTCGATGCTTTGTGAAATCCTTGTTGTTCATGTTGAATATATATAGTTCAAACAGAAAATGGACTGGTGATAGTGATCACTGATCAGACAGGTAACAAGATAGGGTATATAGAATCTATATAGAATCTCAATCTAAAATATAAAATCTATAATAAAAAATCCCCCCCCCCCCACAACACGGGCAGCCTCTGAGGCTATCACAACACTAGCAACACTAGTATCACTATCAGGTTCACAACACTAACACTAACAATTATTATGAAAAAGTTAGGTTGAACTATAGCTTGCTTCACTATTGTTCTGCTGCTGTGCTTATGCTTAATTGCTAAATAATTCAGGTTCTCTGACAAACGGACCAGCTAAGATTGACTGTCTTCTGAAATGATTCAGTGTGTGTGTCTCTCTCTGTTAGCAATTGTAAGTGAAAGTAAGTTGGCTGTACGTGTGTTCTTAGTTCTAGCTATTTTACTGCTCCTCCTCTTTGGTTACAATCAGCCAATAACATTCATCATCATCATTATTTTTATTTTACTTTCCCCACCCAATTCCAGCAGCAATATTTTCTCTATACGACAAATCTTTTCTCTCTACGTCGATTCTTCTCTCTACGTCAAATCTTTTCTCTCTACGTCGAATCTTTTCTCTCTACGTCAAATTTTTTCTCTCTACGTCAAATCTTTTCTCTCTACATCAAATCTTTTCTCTACGTCAAATCTTTTCTCTCTATGTAGAATAATCTTGGACTAATAGAGTTAAGGTTAGGCCCATTTGACCACAGGTTCGATGGACACAGATTGTTATTGTCAGCGTCCGAATCTCCTATCTATATCGAACTGTTGTCACAACGAAAACGAAAATAAAGCCGTCGGATCTTTAGTTTTTCGGATTCTGCACTTTTGTTATCGTTTGTTAAAACGATAACGAAAATACCTAAAATTCGGACGAAAATGCATTCGGACGACAACGAATGCACATGTCTAGTGGGCAGGGCAAAATGCATCAGGGTGTGTGGTTTGGTGGAGACATGTAGGCTGAGGCCGCTCCTTATTTGTTCACCTGGGCTGGTTGGGAGCAGCGATGATCCTTTTTCCTCTTTACATTGTGATTTTGTTTACATTGTGACTCTGCACAGCTGGGAGCTTGTCTGTTCATCCCTGACCTTCAATTGACAGTTTGCAAGATGAAGGGAGGAGAGGAGGAAAATGACTGGCTAAATCAGTAGGCTCAGAATAAACCCTGGACCCTGGGCACAGAAGGTAGGGACCCCAAGCTTCAGACAATGCAGCTGTAATGTGCAGGGAGCTCAAGAGAGAAAGGAAGGAAGAGCTGAAGTGTTGCTGGATTCTGTTTGCACAGCAGGGAGAGAAGCAGATAGAGTCTCAAGCTGGTGTGCTGTGCTGTGCTGTGAGCAGAGGAAAGAAACCCAGAGGGCCAGACAAGGATGTGGATTCTCCATAGAGGGAGAAAGAAAGGGGAATCCCTGTGAGGATCCTTGTGAGCATGGCTGGGTTCACACTATTGCGAATTGGATTCAGGGAAACCCGCATCCAATTTGCATGTCAGGAGATTGTGACCAGCTCATTATGGAGCTGGTTCACACCTCTCCGAGGTGGCTCCAGTGCGAATTGCACAGGAGTCCTGTGCTTCTTCTGGTCTGTTTCAGGTCCGAATTCAGCCCAAAATTTGGCTGAAATTAGACCTGAAACGGTGAATGGAAATGCACCAGACCCCTGCTGTCAGCCGCTCCATGCTGCAGTGTAAACCCAGTGTTGGGCTATGTTTAAGGTAAGTGATCACTGGGGACAGGACAGAAGAAGGACCTATCTATGCAGCAGCTCTCTATGGATCTAGAGCTGCAATAAGTACCCCAAGGACTTGTCACCTCCTGGGGTATGTGTACCAGAGGTTAAGAAGCAGACAAAAGGGTCTTTGAAATCTATAACTATCTTGCAAAAACATTTGGTCAGTATGATGTAAATGCTGACATGAGTGGCTAATGTAAAAAATGTTGTTGCTATAGTTTATATATATACTATGCCTTTAACATTTAAATATTTTTAAATACAAGCACAACTCAGCAACTTCACCGAGTTTTGATTAGCTCTTTTATTTAGCTTTTCATTCATTGAGTGTGGGCTGCCAGCACTAAATGTTGTTTACATGTTGAGTTTCCACAATTTAGGATCATTTAGTAATTGTTAAACTCAACAGTGTTGATCATCTTACTTTAAAAAAGTAATTAGTTAAGTTACAAATTACTTCTCCCAAAAAGTAATCGCGTTAGTAACTCAGTTACTATGTTGGAAAAGTAATTTGTTACGCAGCAAAGTAACTGTGACTTTTTTTTTTAATATTCTATACGTGTAACTAATGCCGCGTACACACGAAGGGACTATCCCGCGGGATTATCCCCTGGACTCAAGTCCAGCGGACAATCCCCTCGTGTGTGGGCGTCAAAAGTCCGGCGGACTAGGTTTTAAGTTTTGTTTTAAAATTATCCGCTGGACTTGGCAGTTCGGCGGACAATCCCGCCGTTAGTAGGCTAGTCCGCCGGACTTTTGAAATGAACGGACTTGCCGCTCATCGGAAAGTCCGTTCATTTAGCACGTGACTTCAGGTACGTAGCTAGCGTAGGCAGTAAATGCCGGCGCGCTAGCTCCGTCACCTGGCATGGATTTAAAGGGACTCCCGATGCCGAAAAACGGCGTGGGGGTCCCCCCAAATCCATCTCAGACCCTTATCCGAGCACGCAGCCCGGCAGGCCAGGAAAGGGGTGGGGACGAGCGAGCGCCCCCCCTCCTGAGCCGTACCAGGCCGCGTGCCCTCAACATGGGGGGTGCCCTGGGGAAAGGGGGGCCGTGCGGCCCCCCCCCACCCCAAAGCACCTTGTCCCCATGTTGAGGAGGACAAGGGCCTCTTCCCGACAACCCTGGCCACTGGTTGTCGGGGTCTGCGGGCGGGGGGCTTATCGGAATCTGGGAGCCCCCTTTTATAAGGGGGCCCCCAGATGCCGGCCCCCCACCCTATGTGAATGAGTATGGGGTACGATGTACCCCTACCCATTCACCTAAGGTGTAAAATGTAAAGTAAAAAACCACACAATTTTGAAAAAATATTTTATTGCACTGCTCCGGGGGTCTTCTTCCGTCTTGGGGGTCTTCTCGCCGGACTTCTCCGCCATTTACCTAGCTCTTTTACCGAGCAGAGAAGTCCGGCTACCTTCTTCGTCGTCGCCGCCGTCTGGGGGTCTCGATCCGCCTTGGGGGGTCTTCCGGGGTCTCTTCTGTTCTTGCCAATGTCGTCGCTTTCTGCGCCGCCTTCTTCTTCTTCTTCCTCCTCTTCTTCTTCTTCTTCTTCTTCTTCCGATGTTGACACGTCGCTCTCTCTGGCCGGAATGCCAGAGCCGCGCTGTGCTGGGACTTATATAGGGACAAGGGGACAGGGTCACATGCTCATGTCACATGGTGACCCCGCCCCCTTGTGATGTCACAGTCCCAGCATCCTCCGGGACTGCTCCGTGTGTGGGCAAGTCCGTTCATTTTCAAAAGTCTTGCGGACTTTGTCCGGCGGATTGTCCGCCGGAGAAGTCCGGGCGTGTGTGGGCAAGTCACACGCTCGGAAAGTCCGGCGAAGCCCCGCTGGAAAGTCCGGCGGATTGTCCGCTGGACTAGGTCCGGCGGACAAAGTCTGAACGTGTGTACGCGGCATAAGGGTTACAGGTCTAGTATTACTGTAACCAAGGGGCGCATTTATTATTATTGTTATATATTGTGTAACCAAGGGGCTGCTCTATTATTACTCTAACCAAGGGGCAGATCTGTTATAGCATGTAAGCAAGGGGCTGGTCTATTATTATTGTATCGTGTAAGGGGCGGATGGCTACAGAAGAGGGTGAATGTTAAATTAATGGGCAGAGCTCGATATATAACAATAATAATAAATGCGCCCCTTGGTTACAGTAATACTAGACCCGCCCCTTAGTAACATGATAGACGCTCCTTGCAGAGTAGCATGAGCATCGGAAGCGTGCGGCATCACCTCGTACAATTACAGAGTTCACTCAGAGCTGTTTAGGTTCGGCAATTTTCGTAAACTCCGTAGTCCTTCATACTGCGCAAGCGATGCGCCTGCGCAGTACAGGGGGTCCTTATCTGGCAGGGGACACCGGAATTACACTACTGCCATCTAGTGGCGGTAGATGCAATTGCGGTAATGCTGCCCAAGTAATGGGAACTGCGTTACCATGAGGTGAAAAGTAATCAGTTAGATCACTCGTTACCCTCTAAAGTAACTGCGTTAAGTAACTCTGTTTATTTTAACTCAGTTACTTACATCACTGAAACTTAATGCTCATTTTTGGCCTGTAACATGTAGTCTAGTGCTTCAGTTTCTGTAGCTGGGTTAGACAGGCATAGGGACAATACATCAGCTAGTAAAAAAACAGGGGCTGCAGGCTTGGATTCTGTGAGTGTATGTGAAAGGGCAGTATGTGAGTAAATATGAGTTGAAGGAGTGTTTCTTACTGAAACAGAGATTTATTTTTCAAAGAATTCTTGGATACCTTGCTTTTTAGATTAGTTTTTCTTTGATTCCTTCTAGTCCTGAGGAATACTGAAGAAATAGTGCATTCTGTAATGTGGCATCAATATTTTCCAATGAATAGCTAGTTAAAAATCCTTACTTTGAATATGAGGGTATTTCATCATGAGCAGGATGGCCCACTGTATCGTAGATGAGGTTGTCTCCGTACCACCAAGCATGAGATCAAATGTGGAAGCCAACAGGTTCTTCTCTGTAAAGAACTTTTCTTTCTCCTCCTCCAATGCCTTTTCCTTTTTGGGACAATATTAACCTCAATTAACATTTTTGTGTTAAGCATTTGATATCCCTTTTAATATCATTCACTGTTACACTACACATTCACTATTATATTTAGCAGGGTGTACACTCATTCTGTGTAACCTTCCTCCCTCAGCATTACATATCCCTGTACATATTGTTTCTAGCAGACCTGCAAGGCAAGTAGATTCACAATATGAACATACATTTTATTCTTTTTGATTGTTCAATGGTATGCATAGGTATAATTGGTTTGCATATTATACAGTATATAGTAACCCCTGAGTTTCCACAAAGGAAAGATGTGGAAAAGGGTATTGAGATCATGTTTTAGCAAAGTTAGTGAGTGGGACAGACTGCTTAATCAGGCCAGATCTGCTACACTACATATAGTTAGCTCTTGAACACATGCATCTTAAATTACAAAAAAGTTGGGGGAGTCTGGTGACATAGTTGTGTAGACTTCTATACTGTGCAGTCAGTTCACTCTAGCAGCAGCTTGGAATATGTTATATGATTTTCTAGATAAGTAAACCTAAATACACTACTGGAACTGTATTTTTACCTCTTTGAGGAGATGCTGGATTTTGAGCTTTGACCTGTCTTCAGGCAGCTGCAAAAGTATTACTGAAGTTTTTATCATCAAGATTTCTATAGTGCTTGGTGATAATTAGGGATGGCCCTGTTCGGTTCGCACCAAAACTTTAGAAAGTTCGGACCCGAATAACGAACCCCATTAAAGTCAATGGGACCTGAACGTCAAAAATCAAAAGTGCCCATTTTGAAGGCTTATATGCAAGTAATTGGGCATACAATGGTTATAGGGGTCCGGGTCCTGCCCTGGGGGACATGTATCAATAAGAAAAACGTTTTTGAAAAACATTTTTAAATGAGCAGTGATTTTTTGATTTTTAAAGTGAAAGCATAAAAATGAAAAATTCCTTTCACTATAGTGCATGGGGGGTCCCCTTAGTCTACCTGTAAAGTGGCAGATCTGTACCATGTCTAGAATCTGCTGCAGCAATAATTGCATTTATAAAGCCAAAAAAAATTCCCTGCAAGCTGCCTTTATTTTGCTCAGGAACAGCTGGGGAGCCAGTGTGTATGAGAGGCCACAATGTAGTGCACTAGGAACAAGATTAGAGATTTTTTGGATACATTCTGGTGTCACTTGGACTTTGTATAGAAGTAACGGGTGCGTAAAAATTGGTCTTTGGGTGTCGGTGGCGCCTTCCCACCGTAACCCTATAGAGGTAATCTTTTTTTTAATTATAATCTTTATTGGTTTTTCCATCCATAAATACATTTTACATTTCATCACAATATTCAATAAGTGGTATTCTTTTTACATACATGTTATACTTAGTACTAACCTATACCACGTTTTTTTTTAAAAAAAAAGGGCTATCTATACTCCATCTACTGGGAAGGAGGGAGCCGCTTTCAAAGTGATACTTCCCGAGTTTGATCCTCACATATTATCTCCCTCTTTCCCCACTGGATTTCCCCCCCCCACCCCCCCCCCCCCTCTATTCTAACTGTATCTGGTGTATTCCCTCTATCCAAGGTCTCCACATCCTATCAAATTCCTTCATATTGTATCTCCTTGTGTACGCGGCTCTCTCCTTCGGGATGGTTTCGTTCATTATATCAATCCAGTTTTTTACTGAGGGTGGGGCCTGTGATTGCCATCTCATCATTATCATTTTCCTAGCTTGATACAGGCTCCTTAGTATTGCCACTGTTATACTTTTTGTTTCTCCTTTTTCCTGTCTATACCCCAAAATACAGAGTCCAACTTCCCTTACCAATTCCCTGTTATATATATTCTTCAGTACTTCTGTCACCCCTTCCCAGTACCGAA
This sequence comes from Lithobates sylvaticus, assembly GCA_028564925.1. Classification (NCBI taxonomy): domain Eukaryota; kingdom Metazoa; phylum Chordata; class Amphibia; order Anura; family Ranidae; genus Lithobates; species Lithobates sylvaticus. The sequence goes on along the minus strand of CM053031.1, from coordinate 221,232,106 downwards.
AGAGCTTGGGGCATCTCCAAATCATGTGGATAAGATCCCCCAACCCCTGGCACCTCGGGCATTTATCATTAGATCTTCTACCAAATTTACATAGCATCTTTGGGGTGTAGTACGCTCTATTAAGTAGCATTAAATGCGAAAATCTCTGTGCGGGTGAGACCGATATCAACGGGCTTAGTTCTAATATTCTTTTCCATTGTCCCTGTGATAAGGCTCCAACATCCTGTTCCCATTTTTTTTTCACCTCCGGTAACTTTTCTTCTCCTAAAGTCTCTCTATTTAATAATTTATATATTATGGATATTAGTCCTTTAGTAGTTCCTGGATCCCCAATAACCTGTAGCACTGGTAATTCCTCCCATACCATAAGTTGGTTTCTGAACTGGGCTTCTAGGGCGTGGTTGATTTGAAGATACTTAAACTGTGTATTCTGGGGGATATTAAATTCCCTTCTTAATACTTCGAAATTTTTAATGGTCTGACCCTCATACAGTTGGCTCACTTTCTTAATTCCCCTATTTTCCCACTCCCTGATTTTACCCAATGCACTTAATTCCTGAAGATTACTATTATTCCAAACTGGGGTATATCTATTAATCTCCCTATATTTTAACTTTTTTTTGACAGCTTTCCATATTTTACTGACCATTTTTATTGTTGGGTTCACTAACCCAAATGACCCTGCCTCTAAAGATTCTATTATGGTCTCATGAAGGGCGCCCGTTAGGAGGATTTTTCCATTAGGGGACCCACCCCCTTGAGCACAGCATCCCGCTAATTGTTGTAATTGTGAAGCTAGGTAATATAGCTCAGGATTGGGCAATGCAAGACCCCCTTCCCCTAGTGGCAATTGCAGGGTACGAAGCCGTATTCTTGCCTGTCCCCCCTTCCAGATCAATTCCCTGAATAGGCTCTCTATTTTATCAAACCATTTTCTGGGGATCCATATAGGGGCATTGTGAAGCACATACAGCAACTGGGGCAGCCAAATCATTTTTATTAATGAGCATCTACCAGCTCTAGACAATGGGAGAGATTTCCAGATTTTTATTTTTTCCCTAAACTTCCCCAGTATTGGTATCAAGTTATTGTACACGTATTGATTGGGGTCTCTTGTTATCCTGATCCCTAGATATTTAAGGGAATCTACAATTGCTAATTTAGGGCAATTCCATACCATCCCGTCCCCTATTTCAGCCATCGGAAGGAGCTCTGACTTTGCCCAGTTAATCTCTAAGCCTGTAAAGCTACCAAACCTCTCCACGGCTTTCATTGCTTCTTCCAGCGAGTGTTCCATGTCCCCCAGGAAGAGCAATATATCGTCCGCGTATAATGCTATACGTTCTTCTCCTATGCTCCTACGAAAGCCTACAATCTCAGGGCTCTTCCTGATATGCTCCGCCAGGGGCTCCATTGCTAAAGCAAAAAGCAAGGGCGATAAAGGGCACCCCTGCCTAGTTCCCCTTTCCAATTTTATTTGATTTGAAAATCTGTTGTTTATTTTTAATCTAGCTACCGGTCTGTCATAGAGCATTTTGATCCACCCGATCAGCCTAGGCCCAAATCCAAACTCTTCCAAGATGCGCCAAATATATTCCCACTCAATAGAGTCAAAAGCTTTGGTCACATCTAATGATAATATCGCCTTCAACCCTTCATTATCTGTTGGTGTTTGGATATTTAAAAAGGCTCTCCTTATATTTGTACTGGTTGATCTGTTTGTTATGAACCCAGATTGATCAGGGTGGACCAATTTTGAAATAACTTTATCCATTCTGGCTGAAATAACTTTTGCTAAAATTTTTGCATCCGTGCATAAAAGGGAAATTGGCCTATATGAGGCAGCGTCTAGGGGGTCCTTCCCTTCCTTATGTAGCACAATGATGGTTGCCTCTCTCATTGAACCAGGCAGATAACCTACCTCCATTGCCCCCCCTAAGGCCTTTAATAGTTCTGGAAGCAGGATATCTCCATAGTGTTTGTACGTTTCCGTTGGCAAACCATCCGGACCCGGGGATTTTTGATTTGCCATATCGGCTACAGCCTGTTGTAATTCGGGGAGCGTTATTGGGGAATCCAGACCATCTCTTTCTTCCTGTGTTATCTTTGGAAGGGCTAAGTTCCCCAAGAAGCTCTCCATCACTGTTCTCCCAGCTCCCCTTACCCGTGCGGAGTATAAGTCCCTGTAGAACTCCTCAAAACTTTCCAGTATACTTTTAGAATTCGAGGTTACCCCCCCTTCTCTACTCCGAATTGCTAATACATTGCTAGGGGCCCTGTTCGTCCTCACTACCTGGGCCAGCATTCTCCCCACCATCTCTCCTTCCATGAAGGCCTCCTGCCGCTGTAACAACTGTTTAGTCTCGACTCTCTGAATTACACTTAGTTTATATTCCTGTTGTTTTTCCAACCATTTTTGTTTCCCTTCCATTGTTGGGGCTAATATATAATTATCTTCTGCTGCAGCCGCTTCACTCCTTTTATTTTCTTCTTGTGCCCTTACCCCCTTATTGTACTTCGCTACCTGCTGAATTAATAATCCCCTCAGAAAGGCCTTCAGGGTGTCCCATAGGATCCCTGATTCTGCTGTGTTTGCATTAATTTCGATAAATTCACTCAATGTTGATGGAATAGTATCTATATTTCTAAGTATCTCAAACCAACACGGGTTAATTTTCCACCCCCTCTGTATTTCCTCCCTCCCTATCTTTAGATTAAGCGTAAGGGGGGAGTGATCTGAAATCCCCCTGGGCCAGTACTTAACTTCTTCCACCAACTCCAGTGCTCTGTCATTTCCCATGACCATGTCGATTCTGGAGAGAGTGGAATGCGTGGCCGACCAGCAAGAAAATTGCTGAGCGTCAGGGTTCCGCACCCTCCAAAAGTCTATCCAACCCACCTCCTCCATAAACCGACTCAACTGCCCTTTCTTCGTGGGTTCCCCTATCCTCTGGGCTGGAAATCTATCCATATTGTAATCCAGTACCTGGTTAAAATCTCCTACTATTATAATTGGTATTCCCTGCTTATCCAGCAGGAACTCATTTAATTTAAGCATGATCTCCATTTTAAATGGGGGGGGGACATACACATTTACTATCACCATCCTTTTGTCTTCAATTTGGCAACAGAGGAAAATATACCGGCCCATTTCATCTGAGATGGCTTGCGTGCAGGAAAAGTTCACTCCTTTCTTGATCATTATGCTAACCCCCCTACTATATGATCCGTAAACCGAGTGGTACTGATGTTGATATACCCCTTTCTGCCTTTGTAATTGTTGGGCTGTTTCTTTTATTAAGTGGGTTTCCTGCAGGCAAACCATGTCAATCCCAAGATTACTCATCATTGAAAACACTATTGCCCTCTTACCCGCTGTGCCCAATCCCCTTACATTCCATGACCCCATTCTTAATATTTTAGTTTGCATCAAATTTCACCCAGTAACTATATATATTTTTAAACCAATCGTGTTTTAACTCTATAACAGTGTTTTCACTCATTATCCTAGTGGTTCCCCCTACAAGAACTCTTAGTATCTCCCTTTTTCCTTCCCTCTTCTGTGCCTCTACTATAATTCTCTCTCTTATATCAGTGGATGTACCCCTTTTCCCTTGACCCTTTACACACCTTTGTTTTCTAATAGTACCTGTACCCATACCCCCCCCCCCCCCCCCTCCCCCCCCCCTCCCCCCTTCCCCACCTCTCTGGGTGAACCCCCAAGGGGCTACCAATGACCTTAACCCATACTACTAACCCTTTCTTCACCTTCTTCACATACACCCATATCATCATCCTCTCGTGCCCACCCTCTGTGCAACCCCCCTTCCCTGATCCCCTCCCCCCGCTTCCTATAATCTATTCAGAGTAGCATGGTATGTCACAGTGCTATCAACCTTTCCCTGTTCTCCTCCACCCATTTCTCCACCCCCCCTGGATCCTCAAAGTACCGGGTTTCCCCCATGGCAATTACCCTCAGTTTGGCCGGGTATAAGAGAGCATACTGAATTTTAAATTTTTGCAATGAGCGTTTAACCTGAATAAATTCTGCTCTGCGTTTTTGGAGTTCTTGAGAAAAATCTGAGTAAAAAGACACTTTAATCCCATTAAATAAAATATTCCCCTTATCCCTAGCTTTTCGTAGAAGTGTCACTTTGTCCTTAAAGTTGAGAAACTTCATTAACAGGGTTCGTGGATAGCCTCCTACTGGAGGGGGACGGAACGGCACCCTATGTGCCCTTTCTATACTAAATGATCCTGAGAAGGATTCTCTCCCAAAGATCTCAATTAGCCAGCCTTCTAAGAATTCAGTTGGATTGGATCCTTCGCTTTTCTCGGGCATTCCTACTATCCTGATATTATCTCTTCGACTCCTGTTCTCAATTTCCTCTAATTTAGCGGCTTGCCGATGTAACTGTTCCCTTATATTCTTTATCTCTTTAACCAGAGGAAGAACCTCATCCTCCACCTGGCTGATCCTTCCTTCCAATTCTGTAGTCCTCTCAGCCATCCTTTGCATATCTTGTCTTACCAATGCCAGGTCCTCTTTAACTCCCCTCATCTGTTCACACAAATCTTTAAGTGAATCATTAGAGGTTTTTACTGCTCTAAAAACGTCCAGTAACGTAGGTTCTTTCTCCATAAGTGGGGCGGTCCCTACCGCGGGGTCAGCTGTTTCTGTATTTATTTTAGGGTTTTGATCTGGCAACAATGTATTTTTACCACCCTGTGTCTGAACCTTTGCCCCCTGGACTCTAGGTGTTGTAGCATTTGGTTGACTCTGCCCTTGACTTTTTCTCTCTCCTGCACCTCCTTGTTGGGTTTTAGGCTGGGTCCCCTTTTTTGGCGGAGACTGCGACGTGGGTTGCCCAAGTATGTGCCCTGTTGAGTGAGCAAATTGTTCTAGCCTTGCTGCAGCTGTTGTGCCTATCTGCTGGGCATTTTTATCTTTATCCTTTGCTGAACGTAATTGCTGCATAATTGCTGCAAAGAACAAGAGAGGAAAAAAAAGGAAAAAAAACAGTCTTTTTCTCGTTTAGGAGTATAAACTACCGGGTGAGTGATCAGCTGGTACTCATCTACCGTCTTGCGGGTCTTCACCTAAGAGAGTCTTATGGTCCTATAGAAATACGAGATTACCGGACCGGGAATTTATTCTTTAAGATATGTTTGATATGGATAAACAGTTCTTATAAAAAGGCACAAACAGCCGGGTATATGATCAATTGAAATTCCAATGATAGCCGCAAGTCTTTGCCTACCAGGACACAGACAGTTGAATAAACAGGATAAACGGGATCTCTTCCTTTCTCATGCAGACCTTAGATACTTTCTACATAGTACTCTTCATACATGAATGGTTTAACATGCACCCTGCCATATGTCACCTAGGAGAATCATGAAATGCAAGATAGCCAGGCGGAAGGTATTTTCTATCATATGTATTTCGTATAGAGAAACAGTTCTCCTAAAAGAGCACAGACCGCCAAACTAATAAATCGATTAGTACAAATGATAGCTGCAACTCTTCGCCCACAGGACCATAGACGGTTAAATCTATAGAGGTAATCTTGATGAAAGCAAGAATTGGCCTTGCTGTAAAAAATTGCAATGATATGCACCTGTCAAACAGGTGCAGAAACATTGGTCTTTGGGTGTCGGTGGCGTCTTCCCACCATAACACTATTGAGGTACTCTTGATGTGCTGCTTGCAGATGTGCTGCTTGGACCTGGTACACCCTGTGCTATACCATCATCCCTGTCAGCATATGATAGCAGGGGCCGACTGAAGTGGGTAAGGAGGAGGAGGGACAGATTTGTGCCCCTTTTGTGTGGCTTTTAGGTGCTCTTGCCAAAGGGCTGAGTGGTTGGACGTTAAATGCCTTGTTTAGCATGTGGTACCCAAATGGGCCGGGAGATAACAGCTGCAGAATGTGATGGAATAGGGTGGCTGTTCTCTACTGTTTCTTGATGTCGGCCTCCTTGGGGTTGTGACCCCTCCTCACCTTCAGTTTCCTCCTCTGCTCTATCTGGCACCCAAGTCTCATCAGTGACCTCATCATCATATCCATATCCTCCATCATCATCATCATTACCACTGGAGACAACTTGGCAATACGCTGCGGCTGGGGGAACATAAATGCCAATTTGTCTACCAGTGTTCTCCCCTCTCTCTAGGCTCATGTTCCTATCCTCCTCAACCTCAGAACCAACATCTGAATCCAGTAATGGCTGGGCATCATCAAGGAGCAAGTGGCTGACGCTGTGGTCAAATAACTAAGCTGACTCCTCCATGGATGATGTTGGGGCTATGGCAGAAATAGATTAAGACAAGGAGGCAGGTTTATCCACTCTGGCAACTGCAGGGGACTGCACACCTGTTTCTGCTTGCGTGACAGAGGATGAGGAGGATGAGGAAGGTTTGGAAAGCCAGCCCACTACCTCCTCTGCATGCTGTGGCTGGATAGCACGGGCAAACTCACTAAACAGAAGAAATGATGCCCTGCCTGAGGAGTGACCACCTCATCCACCTTTGCCTGTGGACACATTTGTTGCTGAACTGTCCCTACTCTAGCTATACACTAATTACTGACACGGTCTCACTACACTACAATGAAACTATCTGAGCTGTCCCTACTCTACACTAATGTATATATGAATGACACAGTCTCACTACATTACAGTGAAACTATCTGAGCTGTCCCTACTGTAGCTGAGCACTATGCAAAGCTAAATGATGGCCCTCCTCACTACACTCACATTATCCCTAGACTAAGGTGACCAGATTTTTAAAATGAAATCCGGGGACATATTTTTTTTTATTGGCAAATGGTAAACTATTTTATAAGCATATTTTCCTCAAATGATATATGCAGTGTTTATGGAATAATTGTATGGTATATACCTTATTTCTCATATTTCATCCATGAGATAAAAAAAAAGGTTAAGGCAGTATGTAGTGACAGTATACGGCAGGTTAGGGCAGTATGTAGTGACAGTATACGGCAGGTTAGGGCAGTATGTAGTGAAAGTATACGGCAGGTTAGGGCAGTATGTAGTAACAGTATACGGCAGGTTGGGGCAGTATGTAGTGACAGTATACGGCAGGTTAGGGCAGTATGTAGTGACAATATACGGCAGGTTAGGGCAGTATATAGTGACAGTATACGGCATGTTAGGGCAGTATGTAGTGACAGTATACGGCAGGTTAGGGCAGTATATAGTGACAGTATAAGGCAGGTTAGGGCAGTATGTAGTGACAGTATACGGCAGGTTAGGGCAGTATATAGTGACAGTATATGGCAGGTTAGGGCAGTATATAGTGACAGTATACGGCAGGTTTAGGCAGTATATAGTGACAGTGTGCTCAGTCACTTACAGCCTGGCAGGTGATGAAAATTCCCGAGCTGCTGTGCTCTCTCCTTCTCCTTCTTCTTTAGCTGCAGGATCAGCCTGAGGGGAGGAGTCTGTAGGAGTGGAGGAGGCAGCCACACCCCGACCCCGCCCACCAACTCCGGCTGCCTCGGGAGATAGTGAACATCACCGAGGGACAGCCTAAGCTGATTAGACAACAGGGTAGTATTACAGACAGCCTCCCCCACACCGCTGGACTCTCTACTATCCCGACCGTCTTTTTACAAACTGCAACGACGGGGAAGATGCAGGGCTCCCCCCCATGGACTTGGTGCCCGCTCAAGGGTATTGTACTGGCTTAAAAGTGGCCCTGCCTGATGCCATCCCTGCAGTCCGGGGACAAATCCGGGGACATATTTGTTCCGGGGAGAGTGTTCTCAGTCCGGAGACGTCTGGTCACCCTACCCTAGACTGACACTAAACTAACAGTAATGAACCGAAAACTAAACACTAAACTAACATTCTGCACTGACAATTGAGGAAAAATAGCACAGTATAGCACACTAAATAACTAATAGCACTTAACAGAGTCTTGTTCTATCGCTCTCCACGCTGAAATCGCACTGAAAATGGCTGCCATTGAAAGAATACTTTTATACTGTGGGGCGGGAATGAGCCATGATTGGATAAAGTCATGATGACAGTGTCCAATCATGACTCTGACAGTGCTCTGTGCCCTGATTAGCTGAAGCTTTCACTGGTTCAGCCAATCAGGGCTTGCAATGCACTGTTTAACACCGCAATGCATTGTTGTTGGTTTGGGGGGACGAGCAAAAGGTTGAACGACTCGTTTGTTCGGCTGCTTTCCAAATGTCTGAACAACGAAAGTTCGGCCCGAAATTATGCTTGGGCTGAACCGTTCGCCCATTCCTAGTGATAATAAATCTCCAACATAAAACATATTTATAAAGCTGTAAATGTAACATTCACCAAACTTTCATTGCAGTTTTCTGGTGCACATTTTAAATTACAGTGATTGATTTACCTGCAGGTTTGGTGAATGTCACATTCACTGCTTCATAATTTTTTTTTCTACTATTTAATACCTAAGCATATAAAACAAGGAATAAAAATATATTTATTCAGATCTGCTAGCAAATCAAAGCCCCATCTGTCCTGAAAAAAATAGTATATAATATGTTCTTGTAGACTACAAAACCTAATAGATATAAAGTGTGAAACCCATACATGGGCAAAATGGAACTTAAAACTCTCTGGGACTCAAGGAGATTTTAAGAGAAAAAGGTGGTTAAGCAATTCTTGTATTTCTTCAAAACTCACAAGTATCTGTCTCCCACAATGACCTTATTATCCTCGGGGAGTATATTCCTCGGAGGATGTCTGATCACTCCCCTGTGATTTTATGGTTAACTGCACAGCCCTCTACTTTCCTACCTAGAGCGCCCTGGAAACTGAAGGCTTTTTGACTTTAGCTGCTTCCCTCCCATGTGTGTATAGGACTCCAAATTGACAGCTTTTTTCTTAACCAACAGTATGATGACACCTTAAGGAAATGGGAGGCATTCAAGGCCTGTCTTAGGGGTAATAAAAAAAATGCTGTTAAATACTTTTCCTCAGCCTTGATTGAGCAGGTGTAAAACCAGGTACAACCAGGTACAACAGTTGGAGTTATCGTATGTGACTGATCCCTCTGGCTCTGCGAGGGAGGCATGGATGTGGGTTCAGGATTCTCTGGACAGTCTGAGATCCTCCACGGTAGAGTGTAAAAGTTTCTTTACAAAAATGTCATTCTGCGAAAAGGGGGCGAAAACGTGTCATCTATTAGCTAAAATCGCCAGATCCCAACAGTCCCTTCCAGCTATAGGGACTATTTGCTCCTCTACGGGGCAGGTTGTTATCACTCCATAGTAGGGATGGGCTGAACGACCCCCTGTTCAGTTCGCACCAGAACTTCCGAACATCGCAAAAGTTCGGAACCAAATAACAAACCCCATTGAAGTCTATGGGACCCAAACGAAAAATCTAAATTGCCCAGTCTGAGGCCTATATTCAAGTAATTGGGCATACAATGGTTATGTCTTTTTTACAAAAATTTACAGAACATTCCCTTCCATGTGATAGTAGAGAGATGGAATGGCCTTAGGTGAAAAGTAGTAGCGGCTGGGAACCTGCCATTGTGGTATAGCACATTTTGCAAATTCACGGAAGGGGACAGAATCCACCAGACGGAAAGGCAGAAGTTGTAGAGCCAGCAACTTTGACAAGTTTGTATTTATTTGTTAATTTGCTGGCTATAGTCTACAGCTGGTGGTGTGCTGCTGGCAGATGTACTGCAAGGACCTGGGACACCCTGCGCTATACCATCATCCTTGTCAGTGGAGGCTTTTGAGAGGTCATGAGGGGCAGACTAAAGTGAGTAAGGAAGAGGAACAGATTTACGCCCCTTTTGTGTGGCTTTCAGGTGCTCTTGCCAACGGGCTGAGCATGTGGTACCCAAATGGCTGGTGTTTTTGCCACATTGCAATCAGCTGCACATGTGCTAAAAAAGGCCCAGACAGCTGAGCTGTTGGAAGTGGGCCAGGATATAACAGCTCCACAATGTGATTGATAAGGGTGGCTGCTCTCTACTCTTCCATGATGGCTACCTCATTGGGGTTGTGCCTCACCCTCATTTTCCTCCTCTGCTCTATCTGGCACCCAAGTCGTGTCAGTGACCTCATCATCATCATCATCTCCTCCATCCTCATTACCACTGGAGACAACTTGGCAATACGCTGTGGCTGGAGGAACAAGACTGCCAATTTGTGTACCAGTGTTCTCCCCTTTCTGTAGGCTCATGTTCCTGCCTTCCTCAACCTCAGGACCAACATCTGAATCAAGTAATGGTTATGCATCGTCAAGGAGCAAGTGGCTGATGCTGTGTTCAAATAACTGAGCTGACTCCTCCAGGGCCGGACTGACCTACTGGGATACCAGGAAAATTTCCCAGAAGGGCCACCTGTTCTGGGGCTGCTTTGAGCTGTGGCTGCAGGGGCACCCAGGGCCGATCCAAATGCAGAGTCCTCCTCTCCCTTCCTCCGTTTTGTGTAATCTCCCGCTGTGTCATGCAGCTGCAGTCTTAACTGTTCGGCGGCCGTCCACTGTAACAAAGCCCCGCCTCCTCATCCGTGATACACAGAACACTGATTGAATTTACCAGCATTGTATCAGTGTTCAGTCAACCATCTATCACGGACAAGGAGGCGGGGCTTTGTTACAGTGGATGGCTGCCAAACAATTAAGACTGCAGCTGCATGACACCTCGGGACACACCCGCTGTGTGTAATCAAGGTACTGGCGAGGCTGCAGATGGGCACTGATGAGGATACAGATGGGCACATTGAGGCTGCATTGTTGGCACAGTGAGTCTGCAAATGGGCACAGTGAGGAGATACAGATGGGCACAGTGAGGCTGCATTGTTGGCACAGTGAGGCTGCATTGATGGCTTAGTGAGGCTGCATTGATGGGTACAGTGAGGCTACATTGATGGGCACTGACGAGGCTGCAGATGGGCACAGTGAGGCTGAAAATTGGCACAGTGAGGCTGCAGATTGGCACAGTAAGCCTGCAGATGGGCACAGTGAGGCTGCATTGTTGGCACTGATGAGGCTGCAGATGGGCACAGTGAGGCTGCATTGATGACCCAGTGAGGCTGCATTGATGGGCACAGTGAGGCTGCGTTGATGGGCACTGACGAGGCTGCAGATTGGCACAGTGAGGCTGCAGATTGGCACAGTGAGGCTGCAGAATGACACAGTGAGGCTGCAGATGGGCACAGTGAGGCTGCATTGTCGGCACTGATAAGGCTGCAGATGGGCACAGTGAGGCTGCATTGATGACCCAGTGAGGCTGCATTGATGGGCACAGTGAGGCTACGTTGATGGGCACTGACGAGGCTGCAGATTGGCACAGTGAGGCTGCAGATTGGCACAGTGAGGCTGCAGAATGACACAGTGAGGCTGCAGATTGACACAGTCAGGCTGCATTGTTGGCACTAATGAGGCTGCCGATGGGCACAGTGAGGCTGCATTGCTGGCACTGATGAGGTTGCAGATGGGCACAGTAAGGCTGCATTGATGGGCAATAACGAGGCTGCAGATGGGCACAGTGAGGCTGCATTGTTGGCACAGTGAGGATGCATTGATGGGCCCAATGATGCTGCATTGATGGGCACAGTGAGGCTGCAGATGGGCACAGTGAGGCTGTTTTGATCTCTTGTACCATGTCTGCAATCTATGGCCATCTCTTGTATCATGTCCTCAGTCTCTGACCATCTCTTGTATCATGTCCTCAGTCTCTGACCATCTCTTGTATCATGTCTGCAGTCTCTGACCATCTCTTGCATTATGTTGCAGTCTCTGACCATCTCTTGTATCATGTCCGCAGTCTCTGACCATCTCCTGTATCATGTCCTCAGTCTCTGACCATCTCTTGCATCATGTCCACAATCTCTGACCATTTCTTGTATCATGTCCTCAGTCTCTGACAATCTATTGCATCATGTCCGCAATCTCTGACCATTTCTTGTATCATGTCCGCAGTCTCTGACCATCTCCTGTATCATGTCCTCAGTCTTTGATAATCTCTTGTATCATGTCCGCAGTCTCTGATCATCTCTTGTATCATGTCTGCAGTCTCTGAGGGAGTCTGGAGAGGAGTGAGAGTACTGCCGGCATGGGGGTCAAGGGAGGAGTCTGTGGACTGTGGAGAGAAGACTATAGGATAAAACCAGAGCCACCAAGCTGAAGCCGTCTGACTGATCCCTGCTCAGTGCACCTGAGAGGAGGACAGTGACAGTGTTGCCAGGCCAGTCTGAGGGAGGGTCACTGATGTAAGGGGGGAGTGAATACATTAATGGGGGGGGGCCTTAATATAAAGGTCCCCCCTTTGTATCAGTAACCCCACCTCCTTACCTTAGTGTATTCTTTCTGTGGAAGGTGATCTCTGGTCACCAGAGTCCCCCCCTACATTCATGGGGTCCCCCCTTGATGATTGCTCCACTTTTACCACTTTTAACTGGAATTTGCTCATATATATATATTGGAGCAGAGCATCCCAGAGAGAGCCAGGAAAAGTCCTGTTTGGGTTTTATACATCTCCCACGCTCGTACACGTTCAGGGATCTCTGATCCATGATCCAGTTTGGATCTTGGTCCTCTCCCCCAGGCCAATTTAAACTCACCTGTGACAGACAGCTTTTGCTCTCTGCCTGGGAAACACAGACAACACTGGTCTGTGAGAGCAAAAGGTTGGTAAAAAGCTATTAAGCTGTATCTGTGGAAGCTGACAAGCTGTAGGCTTGCTCAGCCTGGTAGTTAGGGCCTGAACATATTGTGTAGTTAGTGCCAAGACATGGCTAGGTTTTTGTTTGGCTATTTTTCTGTTTGATTTTCTGAAACACTGTACAGAACCTGTAAATAGACTTGTATATATCATCAATAAACACTGCACTGTTTGTCACTACCTCACTGGATTTGGAATTTGTGCCTGAAAGACTGCTCATCCCAGGGAGCTTTGTACCTGCTACCTGTCCCCCCCCCCCCAGGTTACTATATATAGTGTGTACCAGTCTCTGCTTGGGTGACGGAGGATGAGTATGGTTTAGTAAGCCAGACCACGACCTCCTCTGCATGCTGTGGCTAGATAGCATGAGCAACATCCCTAAACAGAGGAAATGATGCCCTGCCTGAGGACTGACCACATCCACTGATACACTATAATATACTGCTGTAAAACTGCACTAACGCACTGCAAGATACTACATCAAACTTGCAGTAACGCACAGAAATATACAGTGTTAAACGGAAGATAAAGCACTAAAATATAAGGCGTTAAACTTGCAGTAATGCACTGAATCATACTGCGTTAAATGGCATGTAACACAATGAAATCTATGCCGTTAAACTTGCAGTAAGGCACTGAACTGTACTGCATTAAATAGAAGGTAACGCACTGCTATATACGGCGTTAAACTTGCAGTAACGCACTGAATCATACTGCGTTAAATGGCATGTAACACAATGAAATCTATGCCGTTAAACTTGCAGTAAGGCACTGAACTGTACTGCATTAAATAGAAGGTAACGCACTGCTATATACGGCGTTAAACTTGCAGTAACACACTGAAATATACTGTGTTAAGCGTGCACTAATGCACAGAAATGTACTGCGTTAAACAGCAAGTAACGCACTTAAATAAGCTACGTTAAATGGCATGTAATGCACTGAAATATACATCGTTAAACTTGCAGTAACACAATGAAATATACTGTGTTAAACGGTCACTACACTCACACTGACTGAACTATACCTACATTCACACTAATATAAAGATGAATGGTGGTCCCACTACACTTACACTGAATTATCCCTAGATTTACACTAAACTGATATTCTACACTGACAGTAGAATCAGAATAGCACACTTTAACTATAATAGCACTAAACAGAGCCCTGTTCTATCTCTCTCCATGCCAATATCACACAAAAAATGTCCGCTTTTGAAAGAATACTTTAATAGTGTGGGGCGGGACTAAGAGCAATAAGCCATGATTGGATAGAGTCATCATGACAGCTTCCACTCATGTGCTCTGTGCCCTGATTGGGCAAAGCTTTCCTTGCTACAGTCAATCAGGGCTTTCAATGCACTGTGCGGCCGTGCTTTACATTGTAGTCGTTCGGCGGGTTGAACAAATGAGTGAACATCCCGATAATTCGGTTGTTTGGCGAATGTGCGAACAGCCTAAGTTTGGGTCAAACTCATGCTCGGGTCGAATCGTTCCCCATCCCTATACTCCAGAGCAAATCATTACTGAGTTGGCCAAATTCTATACCGACTTATATGGTTCACGTAATGCTTAGATGAAGACCTGCTCATGCTGGAAGAATTACAGAAGGTGAGCTGTTCTTTCCACACATATGGCTCCCAGTGACTTACTCACACTGACTGAACTATCTCTACATTCACACTAATGTAAAGTTGAATGGTGGTCACACTACACTCACACTGACTGAACTATCCCTACATTCACACTAATGTAAAAATGAATGGTCACACTACACTCACACTGACTGAACTATCCCTACCTTCACACTAATGTAAAGATGAATGGTCGTCGCACTACACTTACACTGAACTATCTTTAGATTCACACTAAACGGCTATTCTACACTGACAATAGAATCAGAATAGCGCACTTTACCTATAATAGCACTGAACGGAGCCCTGTTCTATCTCTCTCTCTATATCACACAAAAAATGTCCGCTATTGAAAAGAATACTTTTATAGTGTGGGGCGGGACTAAGAGCAATAAGCCATGATTGGATAGAGTCATCATGACAGCGTCCAATCATGTGCTCTGTGCCCTGGTTGGGCAAAGCTTTCCTTGCTTCAGTCAATCAGGGCTTTCAATGCACTGTGCAGCCATGCAGTGCATTGTGGTCGTTTTGGCGGGTTGAACAAATGAGCGAACATCCCAAAAATGTGGTTGTTCAGTGAATGTTCTATGCTTCAGTGTATGTTCTAAAATATGCTGATTTGTACTTTATTTTATAGCACCGCTCGGCGTTCACGTGACTGCTCGCTGCTCCCTCTCCCGATCTGACAGCTGCAGGAGGGGCTTAGAATCCCCCACTGATGTCAGTCAGGAGGGAAGGAGAGGAGCAGAGCAGCAGCCAGTCACATGAGTACAGAGCGGCGCTATGAAATAAAGTACAAATCAGCATATTTTAGAACATACACTGAAGCATAGAACGTTTTCTAACAGAGGGGATTGTATGTACATTACACAGTCATTTTAGCAGCAGGAGGGGAGGGGCGGGCACTGTCACTAGCTGGTAGCTGGGAGGGAGGGGGAGAGAGTACAGAGGAGAGACAGCAGATGACAGAGGCACGTAAACTGACCATGGTGTCAGGGCTTAGCAGCCGTGATAAACTGCGGTCAGTTTAAAAGGGGGAGGGCATCACCAGGCAGGATCAGCCAGGTATTTCAAGTGATACAGGTTGGCAAATTACACAGCACAAGCACCGTGCTGTAGAACATGCTTTAAAGGAACAGGATCCTTTTTTTTTTATGGGTTACAAATGCTTAAAACCAGGCAAGGATCCAGTAAAACCTGGTTCCTACAAGCCAATTTCTTTACTACAAAGTGATGTCCAAATCCTAGCTAAAGTATTAGCTCTTCGGGCAAATTAGGTTATTCTGTCAATCATTCATTCTGACCAAGCAGGTTTTTTTTAAAAATCCACGGCCACTAATCTTAGACGGCTTTTCCTGAACATGCAGACACCGGCTGATAATGTGTGTCACAGAGCTCTCTTATCCCTGGATGCCAATAGGGCATTTGACAGCATTAGCTGGCAGTATCTGTAGGCAGAATTATCCAAATTTGGATGTGGGAACCAACCGTTTTCTGCAAGTGGCTATTAGGGTGTCTGACAGGGTTTCACATGCTTTCACTCTTGGTAGGGGGACTAGGCAGGGTTGCCCCCCTTATTTTTTGCTATTGCAATCAAAAATGTGGTTGTTCAGCGAATGTTCTATGCTTCAGTGTATGTTCTAAAATATGCTGATTTGTACTTTATTTTATAGCACCGCTCGGCGTTCACGTGACTGCTCGCTGCTCCCTCTCCCGATCTGACAGCTGCAGGAGGGGCTTAGAATCCCCCACTGATGTCAGTCAGGAGGGAAGGAGAGGAGCAGAGCAGCAGCCAGTCACATGAGTACAGAGCGGCGCTATGAAATAAAGTACAAATCAGCATATTTTAGAACATACACTGAAGCATAGAACGTTTTCTAACAGAGGGGATTGTATGTACATTACACAGTCATTTTAGCAGCAGGAGGGGAGGGGCGGGCACTGCCACTAGCTGGTAGCTGGGAGGGAGGGGGAGAGAGTACAGAGGAGAGACAGCAGATGACAGAGGCACGTAAACTGACCATGGTGTCAGGGCTTAGCAGCCGTGATAAACTGCGGTCAGTTTAAAAGGGGGAGGGCATCACCAGGCAGGATCAGCCAGGTATTTCAAGTGATACAGGTTGGCAAATTACACAGCACAAGCACCGTGCTGTAGAACATGCTTTAAAGGAACAGGATCCTTTTTTTTTATGGGTTACAAATGCTTAAAACCAGGCAAGGATCCAGTAAAACCTGGTTCCTACAAGCCAATTTCTTTACTACAAAGTGATGTCCAAATCCTAGCTAAAGTATTAGCTCTTCGGGCAAATTAGGTTATTCTGTCAATCATTCATTCTGACCAAGCAGGTTTTTTTTAAAAATCCACGGCCACTAATCTTAGACGGCTTTTCCTGAACATGCAGACACCGGCTGATAATGTGTGTCACAGAGCTCTCTTATCCCTGGATGCCAATAGGGCATTTGACAGCATTAGCTGGCAGTATCTGTAGGCAGAATTATCCAAATTTGGATGTGGGAACCAACCGTTTTCTGCAAGTGGCTATTAGGGTGTCTGACAGGGTTTCACATGCTTTCACTCTTGGTAGGGGGACTAGGCAGGGTTGTCCCCCTTATTTTTTGCTATTGCAATCAAGCCCTTGGCAGCCCTGGTTCGTAATAGTCCCCAAGTCACCAGGTTCAGATATGGTGAGCTGCATGAGAAGATCATGCTATATGCTGATGACATGTTGTTATTTTTGGGAGACATATCCACCTCCCTACCTGTAGTCATGACCACTAGCTCTGATTTTGGTCATTACTCAGGCCTCACCATCAATTAGACTAAATCCACTTTGATGCTGAAGGATGATGAACCAGGACGGCCAATGATGGTTTTGTGCCCCATACCTGTTATCCACTTCTTTAAATACTTAGGGATTCCGGTCTCCCTCGTGCTCACTGATTATTGTCGACTCAACATTTAACCTCTGATCACCCGTTTCAGGGATAGGATTAATTATTCAGAGTGGTCAACTCCCTTTTAAGACTGCTGCTATGTAATAATCATCCCCCAAGGATTAAACTTCAACTGCAATACCCTAAATATGAATGAAGAGGGTATGTGGCGCTAACCCTTGAGTAAATCAATAAATAATCTAAAATGACCAGTTTGCAAAGCTCAGAGTATCCGAAAGATGAGTGACCTTTCACATAAATTAATATATAAAAACATAAAATACTGAACTAAATAGATAAAATTCCTTAATAGCAATACACATAAAATATTGAATAAATATAAGACGTGTGTAAAAAATGAAAAAATATTCAATAAAAGTGATGGTGCTAAAATAACCGTGCTGGAAATAAATATATGTGCTGGGGTAAAAATGATGATGGAGTTGGGTTAAAAATAGTGAACACGAAATCTTCTAGCAATAAAAGGTGCACAGTGCAACGTGCAAAATATGTGAATAGAGAACCAATAAAGAACCGATAAATTGGTTCTGAAAGTGCAAGGGAATTGCAAGGAAATTGCAAGGGAAATAAATGATTGAATGTGCAGAAATATCCAAAATAATGACAATACAGATGAAAAGAGTGTGTCACTGTAGGTATGGTATAATCAGATAATACCAAAACAATAATATCACTGAAAAAAATATATAAAAAATAAAAGTAAAATTTGGTGCACTACAAGTCCCAGCTTGTAAAGAAAAAATGGCGGAAAATAAATGATAAAGTCCACAATCTGGAACAATGAAGAGCATAAGGCTCTGGAATAAGTGAAGGTGAGTAGAAATATTCAGGAATCTTTGTGTTGATCACAGTGATGATCCGTGCAGGCAGTGCTCCGTGCTGACTTCAGGGGTGCACCCTACTAGTTCCCCCAGCCTATCACCTCTATTTGCGGCCCCTACAGGCCTAGTGGAGCAGATAGCCTCTAAGGTGGCAAGCCTGGTTACTTTCCGGGTCCTCTTTCTTATGGGCTCCTATGGGCTCCTATAGGCTTCTATGGGCTCCTATGGACTCCTACTCCGATCCAAAAAGGCACTCCAGGGGTAAGGGGTCACTCACGGGTTAGATCAGCATGTAGGGGTTAAAGGTACAAAGAAGCGCTCCAATGTGTAGTAAAAAACAGGTTTATTGAAACAAAAATAATAGCCACTCACATTTAAAGTTTTCTTGCATCAGCATGGATGAACTTCCGGTCGCGGCCGCAAACCGGAAGTAGAGCGATAGGCACCTGACTTCCTTCCTCCCTCACTAGTATCGTCACTAGCACACGTGACTTTGTCAAAGGGTAAGGCAGTCAGGTGTCTCTGGGCCTATTTATACAGTGTTCAATTGACGCTGTGCTGACAGCGGTGTAAATAACGACTAAAAGTTGACATTTGGACATACATAGTAGGACTTGATGACATATGCAATCCTAATCTGAGAAAATTAATCTATTTTTATTACTTATAAAGGTCAGAAAATAAGGAAATAATTTAGCCTCATGGTTTAATAATAAATAACAATCACAGTGCCATCCAGTGGCCGGAGGTGTAAATTGATTTCTAAAAGTAGGAGAGACTACTCAATAGTGACATCCAGTGGTAGTAGATAAAAATGACCATCAGGAAATATCCTTCATGTATGCCATCTAGTGGTCACTTGTAAGATTGGCCATATTCTTTAAAAATTCCAATTCTATTAAAAGAACTTTGTTAAAATTATGTATAAAAATGTAGTTTCAAGATGTAAAAAGGTCTAATCAAATTTTTTTTAGATAAAAAGACCTTACATAATAACAAGAGACCCGACTAAAAATAATTAAAGAATAGGGAGAAAATTAATCATATTGGTAAAATTATTAAAATTAATAATATACCAGCATGTAATCAATAATTAGATATAAAACAATTCAAGTCGAATTCGACATTATGTCCCCATGGTCTGAGTGTACACAATTCATATATCCATCTGGATTCAGCTTGGCTGATTCTAATAATCTTATTGTCACCTCTCCAGTGTGGCTTATATTTTTCGATGGCACATATTTTTAGGGACGAGGGATCTTTTTTGTGATATTTGGCATAATGCCTTGATAAGCTGTGCTTGTCAAAACCCTTTTTAATGTTTTGGACATGTTCCCGCAATCTCTTCCACAATTCTCTTTTTGTCCTTCCTATGTATTGGATCTTGCAAGGGCACTCCATTAGGTATACTACACCCTCAGTCTTACATGTTATGAAGTCTTCAATATCATAATCCTTATTTGTGACAGTAGATGTGAAGGAAGACTTCTTTTTCTTAGGCTCTTTAGTATGTCGACATGCATAACACTTTTTGCATGGGTAGTAGCCCTTCCCCTCAAAGAACGAAAAAGTCTTCTTAGGTGGTGGGTCTAGCACATTTTTAGCCAAATTGTCTCTTAGGGTAGGAGCCCGCCTGTAAGTGAATTTGGGTCTTTCTGGGAGAATGGTACTAAGGTGTCCCAATGTTTTTTAAAAATTTTCTCTACATGTTTGTGTTGTACATTAAAATCCATTATAATTGGTACTCTTTCTTTATCATCTATTTTTTTGGTGGTATCTTTTATTAGTGCATCTCTGTCTACATGTGCAATATCTTGTATCTTTTCTTCGATGAATGTCGTCTTGTATCCCTTTTGTATGAATCTCTCTCCAATCATTTCGGCTTGTTTCATGTAGGTCTGTTTATCCGAACAATTTTGCCTTAATTTGATCAGCTGTCCCTTTGGAATATTTTCGAGCCAAGTGTTATGATGACAGCTATCCAGCGGAAGATAGCTATTTCTATCTACTGTTTTAAAATAAGTCTGTGTAGTAAGGAAGTTTTCCTCTTTCTTAATTAGTAGATCCAGAAAATTAATTTTGTCTGTGCTAATCTCCCAAGTGAGCTTAATATTTTTAGTGTTCATGTTTAGTCGAAAGCAGAAATCAGTGAGACTGTCTCTGTCTCCAGACCAAATTATGATAATGTCGTCAATATATCTTTTATATAGAATTAGTTGGTGCGGAAACTGTTTGTACAGGGCCTCTTCTTCCCATTCGGCCATGTATAAATTAGCTACACTGGGAGCAAATTTTGCTCCCATCGCGATACCACATATCTGTTTGTAATAAGTACTATTAAACCAAAAATTGTTTGAGTCTAGGCTGAATTTAAGACAGTCTAATAAGAACCTTCTCTGTACACATTTAAGTTGACTGAGATTTCTAAGGGCCCATTTTGTGGCCTGTATTGCCTCCTCATGGTTTATAATTATAGACTGACCCAACATCTGCCGTTGCCAAGTAAATGGGACCATCTTTTAGATTAAGTGTATTGAGAAGCTGAATGAGGTGCTTTGTGTCCCTGAGATATGATTTTGTTTTCTTGACCACTGGTTGTAGGAAGCCATCTATATATTCCCCCATTCTTGCACACACTGAGTTAATGCCATTCACTATGGGTCTCCCAGGGGGTTTATCACTGTTTTTGTGTACCTTCGGTACTGTATAAATGACAGGTACCCTACAAATGTTGGGTTGTAGGTATTTACTCTCTTTTTTGTTTAGTAGTCCTTTGTCTGAGCCTTTCTGGATTATTCGAGTAAGCTCTTTCCTATATCTCATTGTTGGATTACTTAGAAGTTTCTGATAGGTGGTCTCATCATTTAATTGTCGGTTGATTTCATCATTGTAATCTACCTTAGACTGTATAACTATGGCTCCTCCTTTGTCTGCTTGACGTATCACGATGTCTTTTCTTGCTTCAGGCTTCTTTATCCCATTTTTTATGTCACCAGGGTTATAAACCTTTTTTATTTTCAGTTCTTGCAGATCTTTCAGTACCAATTTTCTGAAAACTTCTATGTGTCCTTCATTTCCCGGTGGTGGGTTAAACAGTGATTTGTTCTTCAGGTTACTGTACTGTATTCCATTGTTGTCGGGTATCTTGGTTCCTCTTCCTACTCCTGTATTATTGAGCATGTATTTCTTTATATTGAGGCTCCTTATGAACTTATTTATATCCACGTATGCATTAAATTTGTTGATGTTTTTTATTGGGGCAAATTTTAATCCTTTATCTAGCACTTTAATCTCTTCCTGTGTTAGTACCACTCCACTTATATTAATAATTCCATCTCCTATTATTCTCTTTTCCTTTTGCTTCTTGACTCCTGCCCGGCATCCTCTTCGCGTTTTTCGTTTCTTATATTCTTCTTCTCCATTGATCTCCTTGGGGTTTTTCTCGAGTGATCTTCTCTGTGTCTGTCCCTCTGATGTTCCGGTTTCTTGTCTTCTTCTTTTCCGGTCTTTCTGTTCTTGTTGTATTCCGGGGTGTATCTGTCGGTTCTCCGGGGTCTGTCTTCTTGGTGGTGGCGTCTTGGGGAATTTCGTCGTCTTTGATCTAAAAAACGTGCAGGACTTCTTTCTTGTTTTTGCCTCTCCTGCGGGTACCTCTGATAGGCTGGCGATCTCCCGTCATCGTACCTTCTCAGGTTTTCAAACTTATTGTATACTGGTACAGTGTAGTAGTTGTTATGTGGGGATCTACCTCTTCTGTCGTTTTGATGATACGGTCTTTCCTCTCTCCATGTTCTGTCGTCTCTCCTACTTTTGTCTATATAATGATTTCTTTCTCCTTCTCTTTCTTGGTTCCTCCAAGGAGGTGTTGGTGATCTTCTATTGTAGGGGGGTTGCTGGTATGGTCTTCCCTGGAAGTTGTTGTTATAACCATTGTTCCAATTGTTCTTCCAAAATGTTTTTTTCCAGTTATAGTTATTGTTGTTCCATCTCGGTTTTTGGTTTGGTGTATTATACCCATTATAATTGCCATGGGCATTAGTGTTTGAGGGAATTTCTCACCCTAAATATGGTGGTGGCCTTGAACTTCCTAACCCCTTGCTCTACTACTTAGCACTTAAGTACAACTACAGCACTTAATAGGCTCCAAGTCTTCCACCCCGACAGGATCTGCTGCACGCCTTATGCTTTTTTATACTAATGCGGACTCCCACTTATGCGCTTCTTTAAAAGTTTTGGAATAAATCTAAGCAACTGCAACAGGTGGTTGGGTTCACTGTTTATAGTGCCATTTGGTGTAATAAAACATATACAGAGCTGGCTAAATTGCAACAGGGACCCAGATGGCATGCACTAGGGGTGACCCATTTATCACAAATTTGTGGAAGAAGGACCTGGGGTCATTCACAGGGGACCAATGGGAGGAGGTGTTTCAGTCGGTCACCATTTGTTCTTCAAATATCTTCCAGAAACTGTCACAATTGTACATTTTGCTAAGAGCACATTACACCACCTTAAAACTTTATAAAATGGGCAAACTTGCAGACCCACTGTGTAGCAAATGTAGATGGGTACCCGGGGACCTCATTCATGTACTCTGGAGTTGCAAAAAGCTTGATGAGTAGAGTGGCCTTTACCCGTGCCTTGTTTCAGGCTCAGAAAGTGATTCCAGTAGGCTGGAAATCTACGACTTCACCCTCCCTCAAAACATCAGTGACCCGTATGGGGAATACTCTTCTCTTTAAGAGTTGTATATATACAGTACGTCAACATAGAGGATGTTTGGGAAAGTTTGAGAGGATATCGGCCCCTTGGCTAAATATGCCTGGGTTGAGTCCTGGGGAACTTATCCAGATGAGACTATTGCAATGTCCAGTTGGATAAATGTGTCCAATAGCACTGAGATTATGTATGGCTTTTTTCTTTCTTCTTTCATTTTTCTTTCTTAAATATAAATATGTCTGTCTTATTTCTTTTGGTTATTTTTTTTTGAATGGCTAATTTTATGACTGGCTAGGGCATTGTTATGTTATGGTTTAACAACTTTTTACACTGGAATGTTTTATCTTATTCAGTAAAACTTTCTTGATATCAAAAAAAAAAAGAGTAAAAGGCCAGGGACTCAAGTGGTTAATGCAGGAAGCAAGGGAGATTTACAGAAGGCAGTAACCCATAGCAGCTACTCAGATTTCACTTATAAGCCACCTAAATAGTCATTAAAGGGTACTGAACCATGTACATTGCTTTGCTTCATTTCTTAAATGATCACGGTCTAGGGCCAATCACATAGGCCCTTTACCATATGATCAGCTGCCTCCAATCACATGTAAACAAACTTTCCCGATTATTTCCTCACATGCTGTCACAGCATGAGGAGAGGAGAGCCGGTAACTGGCAATTCTAACAGGACACATTTACACTGATCATCAAGGCACTGATCATCAGTGCCCTGATGATCAGTGCACTCCCATCAATACTGCCTATCAGTGCTGCCTATCAGTGCCCATCAGGGCCGTTATTCAATGCCACCTATCAGTGCCACCTATTAGTGCTGCTTCTCAGTGTTGCCTCATCAGTGCCACCTTATCAGCGTACATCAGCACAGCCTCATTAGTGCACATCAGTGAAGTAGAAAAATTACCAATTTGCAACATTTTATAACAGAAACTTAAAACTTAAAAAAAATAAAGATTCTGTCTTTTTTCCTTTGTTTAGCAAAAAAAACCCCAGTGGTGATTAAAGCGGAGCTCCACCCTAAAGTGGAACTTCCGCTTATCGGTTTCCTCCCCCCCTCCGGTGCCACAATTGGCACCTTTCAGGGGGGAGGGGGGTGCAGATACCTGTATAATACAGGTATCTGCACCCACTTTCGGGACGAGATATCCGGAGTTGCCCCGCCCATATCCGAAGATGCCCCGTTGTGCCTTGGGAAACACAGTTCCCAGGACACAATGGGGACCATTGTGACTCGCGCATGCGCAGTAGGGAACTGGGCAGTGAAGACGTTGCGTCTTCACTTCCTGATTCCCTGACAGAGGATGGCGGCGGGGCAGCCGAGAGACAAGCGGTCGCTCGTCACATTCTGCCGACACTGCCGGAACCTGGAACAGGTAAGTGTCCATTTATTAAAAGTCAGCAGCTGCAGTATTTGTAGCTGCTGACTTTTAAGATTTTTGGTGTGGGTAGAGCTCTGCTTTAAATACCACCAAAAGAGAGTTCTACCCAATACAGGCAGTGCCCTTAAAATCTTTTACCTATATTTCCTTCTGAAAACAGCAGAACACTTCACATTCTATAGCCCCATATCTGTAAATATGCTGGGTGAGTGGCATAGCTGTCTGTGATTGTTGATGAAATTTGGTAAGATTTAGTGATTTCACCCGTGTGCCACTCACTGTTCTTGCTGGAGAGGAAACTGTACCTGAGGACCTGTGAACAAGCTACTTCATGCTTCTGCTTCATATACTCTGTGAATCTCAGCTTTTTGTACCTCTTCTGCTGCTTCTTGCTAATTAAAGTCCCTCAGAAATCTTTAGGCCAGCAGTCATTAGAAGAGCAACAGCTTCACAGATGCAGAGAGGCTTCAGGCAATACTGATCATTAGACCTCTTTTTTTTTTTTTTTTTGTACACAGCTTCCACAGCTCATGTTTCATTTTAAGAGAAACAAACCATTTTGGATTTGTAATTTATGATGCTTACCCTTTCTTGTTTTTGTAGGAATGCTTCACTGTAAGTCCTGAAGGAATCTTCATTTTTAGACTCTTGTGCTTGTTTGAAAAGCACAAGCAAAATTTCATTAAGTTCATCAATTCTCTTTAAAACAAGGCCAGGAGTTTTCAAGAAGTGTTTTAGTATTGGGAACACATTGTAGTACTGCAGATAAATGAATACAGAAGTTCAATTAAAAATGCACTTGGTAGTTGCAATGTTTACACCAATGTTTACACCATACAGTATAAGCAAAAGTAGATTTGTGTTTATGGCAGCCTTCTTTAGATGCAGAAGCAGAACAAAATATATATATATATTTTTTCCACTTCAGCGAACATTTAAGAGATTATTATTCAACTTAACGTTCATTTATATCTCTCGTGGTAATTCACATCATTGTGGAATTTCATCTTAATTGTGTTTGCACAATACATTTTTATTTTATCATATATGTGTTGTTGTATTTATTTCCGCTTTAATATTAAAAATATTCTCATATAGAACTAAGCCTTATCTCCCCCCCCTTACCCTCCCCACCCCGAAATACCTCTCATCTTCTTACTTCCAAGAAGGCTTGGCTGAACCTCTCTGTTATTCTAAGTAATCATTTCAGCATATCTCCACGTCTGCTTAAATCTCTGCCAGCATTCCCATTTGTCTATTCCTCCTACTCCCTCTTCATCTCCCAGAACAAAATATTTAATCATAAGCACATTTATATTGATCTGACATTGTTTGTGGGTTTTAAAAGTCCATTTTTAAAAAGTGAGGCATACTTCCCTGCAGCCCAAATGTTAGGGAACTGGTCAGAGTTCTGGCAAGCCCCAAAAGGGCTGGGGCTTGCCAGAATTGCCACCATCTAACTGCAGAAGTGTAAAATCAGCCAATTTATGGTAGGATGGGGTATGATATAAATTACTAGATACATTGAGTGGTTGATGAGCTTTGCTAGTTTTCTAACCAGCAATTAAACCTACAGTCAAGGTGATTCCCCACCAATCTCCAGTTTATTCTTGTACTATATAGTGTCTTAAAACTGGTGTAATGCCGCGTACACATGATTGGAATTTCCGACAGAAAAAGTCAGATGGGAGCTTTTGGTCGGATATTCCAACCATGTGGGTTCCCACTTCCGACTTTTTCTGTTGGAATTTCCGACGGACTTAGATAGAGAACATGTTCTAAATTTTTCAGTCGGAAATGCAGACGGAGGTTATCCTGTTGGCAAGTCCGACCGTGTGTACGCGGCATTAGACTTTCATCTCCTTGTTGTTTTAGGCAAAATTAGCCCCTTCAATATTGTTTAACTGCTGGTCAGTGCAGACACCAACCAGAAAAATTGTGTTTTGGATGCTGCACTGTGGACAAGGTTCAATATGTAAAGAGAAACAGAAAATGGAAAAAGAAACTGCGCTGCGGGGAATATACCCGGGAAAGGGTATGACTAAATGTTGACAATACAGAGGCTTGAGAAAGCCTGGCCAGAAGCTGCAACTCAACTGTAAAACATAACCACAGTGATAACAAATGAAAAGAAAAAATGAGTAGCGCTAGACCAAAAAATGCATGAAATGAATATTCATGTAATGTGTTAACCATGTAGTGATCACATATTAAATAAGCCTACATATATTAATACCTGTGAAAAAGACAAAAACCAAAATGCAGATATAAATGTGCATAAACAATCATATGTGTATAAACAATCGCACGAAAAATCGCACTAAATGATATTGAATAGTGTTGTGATGGATACAAAATTGTGAGCAAAGAATTAGTAAATAAATTAATAGTTGGTGCAAGTCCAAACAAATCTTCATATAAATCCACCCGTGCAGTGACTGGCAAATGAATCAGTCCATTTCTGTGAATGAAAAAAACTCCAAAACTGTCCCACGTGATCCGCCACCAAGAAAGGGTTCGAGATTTACTTCTTACCAGAAGCAGTTGACAAATGATGAAGTCACGTGAGCAGTGACGCAACGTGCCAGGGAGGAGCCAGGTGTTGTCATTTCTGGTCGCGGCAGAGACTGGAAGTACTCTGTTGCTAGCTAAAATCAAGATTTTTAACTGAATTCCTGCTGATCAGTCTGTCGGACTCGTGTCTGGTTCTCCTATATGATGAATAGAGCTCCGGTGTGTAATGTGTACAAATCTCACCTGAGCGTCTCCTGTATATGAGGAATCCAATAACAGCTCCGATAATCAGCGCTACAGCAACAACCACAATACCGATAATTATAGGAGTATTGCCGGACACTGCATTGGGATCTGAGAGGGGAACACAAAGGCTGCTGGTGTCTGTCATATCTCCAGGGAAACTTAAAGAGGAATATCTTCACAAAGGCATGTGTGACACCCTGTAGTGGGGTGTCAACTGCTTCTGGTAAGAAGTAAATCTCAACTTTTTCTTGGTGGCGGATCACGTGGGACAGTTTTTTTCATTCACAGAAATGGACTGATTCATTTGCCAGTCACTGCACGGGTATATTTCAAGGTTGGTCTTTATTAAGTAAGAAGTTACAGTACAAGAAATATTACATTAAACAGATCAGTAATAGCCAATGGAAGCATACATGAAAGGAACGAACTTCAGCATTGGACACAAGAGTATTTTCACAATAATACAGTAAATGCACTTGATGCTCTTAAATAAGGACGATAGTCATATTGCTTTACTCTGACCCCATGGGGGAAGGGGGGGGGGATAGGGGGGGAGAAGGACCCCCGCCACCCAACCAGCCTCATAGCACTGATGTTCCCTGTATAACTCTTACCAAGTCCTAGAACTGTTCCAGCCATGGTGTCCAGAGCCTCTCAAACTTTTGAGGACATCCTCTATTAGCGTATGTTATCTTATATAAGGGGAGCACAGCATTGACTGCAGAATCCCAGGATGCCACCGTAGGGGGAGCAGATGAGATCCAAGTCCTGAGAATCTCCTTCCTGGCGTAGAATGCCAGAAGAGAGATTAGCAGTCTCGTATACCTGGGCCTCTGTTCGTCGTCATGAATGCCCAACAACTAGGGATGAGCCGAACACCCCCGGGTTCGGTTCGAACCAGAACCTTCGAACGGACCGAAAGTTCGCGCGAATTTTCGAACCCTATACGTTATAATGGACGCGAACGTTCGAAATCAAAAGTGCTAATTACAACGGCCAATATGCATGTTAATGTCATAAAACAGGTTTGGGGACCCGGGTCCTGCCCCAGGGGACATATATCAATGCAAAAAGAACTTTTAAAAACTAACGTTTTTTTCGGGAGCAGTCATTTTAATGATGCATAAAGTGAAAAAAAAAAAGTGAAATTTTCCTTTAAATATGGTACCTGGGGGGTGTCTAAAGTATGCCTGTGAAGTGGCATGTGTTTCCCGTGTTTAGAACTGTCCTTGCACAAAATGACATTTGTAAAGGAAAAAAAGAAGCCATTTAAAACCATTTGCGGCTTTAATGTCATGTCTTGTCCTGGCCGCCATATGGCTGAAAATCCTTGAGAAAAATGGCATGGCTACCCCATCACCCCCCCCCCCACCCCAGCCCCTTTGGGTCTTGTATGGATATTAAGGGGGACCCCGCACCCAAAATAAAACCCTATACCTACAACCCTATATACTCTGAACAGCAGTATATAGGCGGTGCAAACAAGACACGGACTGTAGGTTTGTTCTTAAGTAGAATCTGAACAGGTACATTATGAAGTGTAGCTCCATCCCAAAAAAATCTATTTTTAAGCTTTTTGGAGAACATAGGGAGGGGTTATCACCCCTGTAACATTTGCTGTCTTTGCACATCTGTTCAGAACATGTCACCTCACTTTCTGTCCCAATGACAAATGTTTTTGGAAAAGTGGGGTTTTAATTGAAACAAGGATTGGTGATAAAGTATCAGTAGAGAGGAGATACCTTTTTCCCAAATTAAATCTAACAGGATAGAATTTCCCTTCCTAGGGGTAGATTTCCTCTCACTTCCTGTTTTCTCTTTCCATTTGCAAGTAGGAGTCGTTTGTAAGTTGGATGTTTGAAAGTAGGGGCCTGGCGTATATACTCTGCAGAAATTTGCCCTATTAGATGTTGGTGTAGCCACAAGACTGGTGGGCACAGGAATGGGCCCTGCTGTGAGTTAATAGATCAAGATGTGTACTTGCATGCACCTGTTGAACCGGGCAGAAAAATTGGGCCTTTGGCGGTGGTGGTGGTGGTGGTGGTGGACGGTGTTGCCACAAGACTGTAAGCTCTCACAGTTACTCTTGGTGGGCGCAGGAATGGGCCCTGCTGTGAGTTATTAGATCAAGATTTGTAATTGCATGCACCTGTTGAACAGGGCAGAAAAATTGGGCCTTTGGCGGTGGTGGTGGTGGTGGTGGACGGTGTTGCCACAAGACTGTAAGCTCTCACAGTTACTCTTGGTGGGCGCAGGAATGGGCCCTGCTGTGAGTTATTAGATCAAGATTTGTAATTGCATGCACCTGTTGAACAGGGCAGAAAAATTGGGCCTTTGGTGGTGGTGGTGGTGGTGGTGGTGGACGGTGTTGCCACAAGACTGTAAGCTCTCACAGTTACTCTTGGTGGGAGCAGGAATGGGCCCTGCTGTGAGTTATTAGATCAAGATTTGTAATTGCAAGCACCTGATGAACAGGGCAGAAAAATTGGGCCTTTGGCGGTGGTGGTGGACGGTGTTGCCACAAGACTGTAGGCCCTCATAGTTACTCTTGGTGGGCGCAGGAATGGGCCCTGCTGTGAACTATTAGATCAAGATTTGTAATTACACGCCCCTGTTAAACAGGGGCTGAAAAATTGTGCCTTAGGCACTGGTGCTGGTGCCACAACACTGCAACCCCTCACAGATACTGTACTTGGAGCACAGCAGTCACACGTGTTGCGAAGCATTCTTTTAAAAAATTGTAATTATACGCCCCTGTTAAACAGGGGCTGAAAAATTGTGCCTTAGGCACTGGTGCTGGTGCCACAACACTGCAACCCCTCACAGATACTGTACTTGGAGCACAGCAGTCACACGTGTTGCGAAGCATTCTTTTAAAAAATTGTAATTACACGCCCCTGTTAAACAGGGGCTGAAAAATTGTGCCTTAGGCACTGGTGCTGGTGCCACAACACTGCAACCCCTCACAGATACTGTACTTGGAGCACAGCAGTCACACGTGTTGCGAAGCATTTTTTTTAAAAATTGTAAGTACACGCCCCTGTTAAACAGGGGCTGAAAAATTTTGCCTTAGGCACTGGTGCTGGTGCCACAACACTGCAACCCCTCACAGATACTGTACTTGGAGCACAGCAGTCACACGTGTTGCGAAGCATTTTTTAAAAAAATTGTAAGTACACGCCCCTGTTAAACAGGGGCTGAAAAATTGTGCCTTAGGCACTGGTGCTGGTGCCACAACACTGCAACCCCTCACAGATACTGTACTTGGAGCACAGCAGTCACACGTGTTGCGAAGCATTTTTTAAAAAAATTGTAAGTACACGCCCCTGTTAAACAGGGGCTGAAAAATTGTGCCTTAGGCACTGGTGCTGGTGCCACAACACTGCAACCCCTCACAGATACTGTACTTAGAGCACAGCAGTCACACGTGTTGCGAAGCATTTTTTTTAAAAATTGTAAGTACACGCCCCTGTTATACAGGGGCTGAAAAATTGTGCCTTAGGCACTGGTGTGGTGGCATGGATCATTGAGGAGGAGGAAGAGGATAGTCAGTGAACATAAGAGGACAGTCACTCAGCATCAGCATAGGCAGTCTTGAAGGGATGTGACATTATAAATTATTCCGTTATATCCGCTTCAGGTGCCTGGTAGCTGGTGGTGATCCAAGACTGATTCATTTTGATGAAGGTCAGTCGATCAACCGAGTCGGTGGACAGGCGCACCCTATGATCGGTGACAAATCCTCCAGCAGCACTGAATGTGCGTTCGGAAAGAACGCTGGAGGCAGGACAGGCCAGTAGCTCAATTGCATACTGTGCAAGCTCTGGCCAGTGATCCATCCTCAGGACCCAGTAAGCCAGAGGATTTTCGGTGGGAAAGGTGTCCAAGTCTGACCTTGCCCCAAGGTATTCCTGCACCATGTATATCAGACGCTGGCGATGGTTGCTGGAACCGATCATACCTTGGGGCTGCGGACTAAAAAATTGTCTGAACGCATCGGTCAGACGTCCACCTTCCCCACCGCTCCTTCTGCTACTGACCGAAGCCTCAGCAACTCGTCGCCCAAGATCAGGAGTTTGTAACCTCCCAGTTTCTGGGAACGCGTTGCACAG
The DNA here is from genome assembly GCA_028564925.1 of Lithobates sylvaticus. NCBI lineage: Eukaryota > Metazoa > Chordata > Amphibia > Anura > Ranidae > Lithobates > Lithobates sylvaticus. The sequence continues at coordinate 221,201,009 of CM053031.1, read as the reverse complement.
ACCTTTCTGCAAGGCCTCCCTGAGATGTCTCATCCTCTGCTCCCTCTGCGACGGCAAGATAAGGTCCGCAACCTTACCCTTGTACCGTGGATCAAGGAGAGTGGCCAGCCAGTAATGGTCCCTCTCCTTGATCCGAAGAACACGAGGATCCTTCCGCAGGCTTTGCAGGATCAGGGAGGCCATGCAGCGTAGGTTAGCTGAGGCATTCGGTCCGGAGTCTTCTGGGTCACTGAGGATGACATGATCGCCAGCCACCTCCTCCCAGCCACGTACAAGTCCACTGGTTTGTTGGGACTGTACATCATCCCTAAAAGACTGCTGCTGCTGATGCTGAGTGCCAGGCTCCACCTCCATGCTCACACAATCCTCCTCCTCCTCCTCCTCCTCATCCTCTTCCTGTGTGATGGGTGGGACAGAAGGAACACTGTCCGGATAAAGGGGGCCTTGAGAGGCAAGGAAGTCCTCCTCTTCCTGCCTCTGTTCTGCCTCAAGTGCCCTGTCCATTATCCCATGCAGCGTATGCTCCAACAGGTGGTCAAGAGGTACAGTGTCACTGATGCATGCACTGTCACTGCTCACCATCCTCGTGGCCTCCTCAAATGGTGAGAGGACAGTGCATGCATCCCTGATCATGCTCCACTGACGTGGGGAAAAAAAAACAAGCTCCCCTGACCCTGTCCTGGTGCCGTAGTCGCAAAGGTACTCATTGATGGCCCTCTGCTGCATGTGCAGTCGCTGCAGCATGGCCAACGTTGAGTTCCACCTGGTGGGCATGTCACATATTAGGCGGTTCTTGGGCAGGTTCAGCTCCTTTTGCAGCTCAGTCAGCCGAGCACTGGCATTATAAGATCGGCGGAAATGCACACAGACTTTCCTGGCCTGCCTCAGGACATCCTGTAAGCCTGGGAACCTGCCCAAGAACCGCTGCACCACCAGGTTGAGGACGTGAGCCATACAGGGCACATGGGTGAGCTGCCCCTGTCGCAGGGCGGAGAGGAGGTTGGTGCCATTTTCAGAAACGACCATTCCTGGCTTAAGCTGACGTGGCGTCAACCACCTCTCGGCCTGCCCCTGCAGAGCTGCCAGAACCTCTGGCCCAGTGTGGCTCCTGTCCCCCAAACACACCAGCGCAAGCACGGCATGGCATCTTTTTGCCTGCGTACTTGCGTAGCCCCTTGTACGCCTACGGAGCACCGCTGGTTCCGAGGACAGAGCACTGAAGGAAGAAGAAGAGGAGGGGGGTGGAGGAGAGAGGTGGGTCACAACCAGTAGCAGTAGTAGCGTTTTGGAGGCGTGGTGGCGGAACAACCTCCAACACTACTGCACCTTGTCCTGCATGCCTCCCAGCTGCCAATAGAGTGACCCAATGGGCCGTGAAAGAAAGGTAACGTCCCTGTCCATGCCTGCTGGACCATGAGTCAGCGGTAATATGCACCTTACCGCTGACCGCCCTGTCCAGCGAGGCATGGACATTGCCTTCCACATGCCGGTAGAGAGACGGAATCGCCTTCCGTGAGAAAAAGTGGCGTTTGGGAACCTGCCACTGAGGAACCGCACATTGAACAAACTCACGGAAGGGGGCCCGAGTCTACCAACTGAAAAGGCAGCAGTTTGTGCTAGCAATTTAGCCAAGCTAGCATTCAACCGCTGGGCATGTGGATGGCTGGGAGTGTACTTCTTTCGACGGTCCAGCAGCTGGGGCAGGGAAATTTGCCTGCTATAATCGGACGTCGGTGTACTGCAAGTACTTGGTTGTGACACACCTAATTCTACACCTTCAGTCCTCTCACAGCAGCTTTCAGAGAGGACTGAAGGTGTAGTGGGGATGGAGATCCCAGCTGATGAGGAGCAAGGAGAGGTCCGCTTAGTTCTTTGGTGTGGGTCTTTTATGTGTGCCTGCCAACGAGCTGCATGGCAGGTCGACATATGTCTGCTCATGCTTGTGGTGCCCAAGCGGCTGATGTTTTGGCCACGCGAGATACGCTTGAGACAAATATTGCAAATAGCAGTGGTGCGATCTGATGCACTCGTCTCAAAAAAGGCCCACACCAAAGAACTTTTCTGATAACGTGCAGAGGCAGCGCCCTGCACAGGCGGAGCTCTGCGGTGTTGTACAGTTGCTGTGCTGGCCTCTACCTGGCCTCCAGGGGGCATCCTGCCTCGTTGGACATGTGACGCCGCATCCTCCTCCTCCTCGTCCTCCTCCTCATCCTCTCTCCCTTCAGGCACCCACGTGGAGTCAGTGACCTCATCATCCCCTCCCTCTTCACCACTAGAGCAAACCTGGCAGTAAGCTGCAGCTGGTGGAACAGTACTGCCAGATTGCTGTCCTTCAGCATCCCCTCTCTCTGCGCGCACACTACTGACTTCCTCAAGCTGGGTATCATCATCCGAGCCTTCGAATCGTTGGGCATCCTCCTGGAGCATGTACCCAACACTGTGCTCAAAGAGTTCGGGGGACTCCTCAGGAGGACATGGTGGGTCTAGGGAAGGGGTGGCTGATGATGCCATTGAGTACGCGTTGGCAGCTGCTCTGCCAGTACCCTGAGCCTGGGTGAGAGAGGATGAGGAGGATGAGGAGGGCTTGGTCATCCATTCTACCAAGCCTTCAGCATGATGCGGCTCCACATGTCCAGCTGCCGAAAACAAAGACGCGCGTGTCCCATGGCCACGTGCTGATGACGATGCACGACCACGGCCACGTCCACTAGAAACAGAGCCTGCCTGCCCTGTGTTCTTGGCTCTGCACGCTCTGCCTCCCCTTGGCGGTCTTCCAGCCATTGTAGTCGGTAGTCCTGTGGGTGCTGCTGAGAAGAAAATATAAGAGCTCTGTGTGATGCCACTAACACACTAGAAGTCCTATAGGTGCTTCTGCAAAGAAAATATAGGAGCTCTGTGTGATGCCACTAACACACTAGAAGTCCTGTGGGTGCTGCTGAGAAGAAAATATAGGAGCTCTGTGTGATGCCACTAACACACTAGAAGTCCTATGGGTGCTTCTGCAAAGAAAATATAGGAGCTCTGTGTGATGCCACTAACACACTAGAAGTCCTGTGGGTGCTGCTGAGAAGAAAATATAGGAGCTCTGTGTGATGCCACTAACACACTAGAAGTCCTATGGGTGCTTCTGCAAAGAAAATATAGGAGCTCTGTGTGATGCCACTAACACACTAGAAGTCCTATGGGTGCTTCTGCAAAGAAAATATAGGAGCTCTGTGTGATGCCACTAACACACTAGAAGTCCTGTGGGTGCTGCTGAGAAGAAAATATAGGAGCTCTGTGTGATGCCACTAACACACTAGAAGTCCTATGGGTGCTTCTGCAAAGAAAATATAGGAGCTCTGTGTGATGCCACTAACACACTAGAAGTCCTGTGGGTGCTGCTGAGAAGAAAATATAGGAGCTCTGTGTGATGGGACTAACACACTACAAGTCCTATAGGTGCTTCTGGGAACAAAATATAGGAGCTCTGTGTGATGGGACTAACACACTACAAGTCCTATGGGTGCTTCTGGGAACAAAATATAGGAACTCTGTGTGATGCCACTAACACACTAGAAGTCCTGTGGGTGCTGCTGAGAAGAAAATATAGGAGCTCTGTGTGATGCCACTAACACACTAGAAGTCCTATGGGTGCTTCTGCAAAGAAAATATAGGAGCTCTGTGTGATGCCACTAACACACTAGAAGTCCTATGGGTGCTTCTGCAAAGAAAATATAGGAGCTCTGTGTGATGCCACTAACACACTAGAAGTCCTATGGGTGCTTCTGCAAAGAAAATATAGGAGCTCTGTGTGATGCCACTAACACACTAGAAGTCCTGTGGGTGCTGCTGAGAAGAAAATATAGGAGCTCTGTGTGATGCCACTAACACACTAGAAGTCCTATGGGTGCTTCTGCAAAGAAAATATAGGAGCTCTGTGTGATGGGACTAACACACTTCAAGTCCTATAGGTGCTTCTGGGAACAAAATATAGGAGCTCTGTGTGATGAAACTAACACACTACAAGTCCTATGGGTGCTTCTGGGAACAAAATATAGGAACTCTGTGTGATGGGACTAACACACTACAAGTCCTATAGGTGCTTCTGGGAACAAAATATAGGAGCTCTGTGTGATGGGACTAACACACTACAAGTCCTATGGGTGCTTCTGGGAACAAAATATAGGAACTCTGTGTGATGGGACTAACACACTACAAGTCCTATAGGTGCTTCTGGGAACAAAATATAGGAGCTCTGTGTGATGGGACTAACACACTACAAGTCCTATAGGTGCTTCTGGGAAGAAAATATAGCTCTGTGTGATGGGACTAACACACTTCAAGTCCTATAGGTGCTTCTGGGAACAAAATATAGGAGCTCTGTGTGATGGGACTAACACACTACAAGTCCTATAGGTGCTTCTGGGAAGAAAATATAGCTCTGTGTGATGGGACTAACACACTTCAAGTCCTATAGGTGCTTCTGGGAACAAAATATAGGAGCTCTGTGTGATGGGACTAACACACTACAAGTCCTATAGGTGCTTCTGGGAACAAAATATAGGAGCTATGTTTGCTGCCAGTGCCTGCCATGAACACACTACAAGTCCTATAGGTGCTTCTGGGAACAAAATATAAGATCTCTGTGTGATGGGACTAACACACTACAAGTCCTATAGATGCTTCTGGGAAGAAAATATAGCTCTGTGTGATGGGACTAACACACTTCAAGTCCTATAGGTGCTTCTGGGAAGAAAATATAGCTCTGTGTGATGGGACTAACACACTTCAAGTCCTATAGGTGCTTCTGGGAACAAAATATAGGAGCTCTGTGTGATGGGACTAACACACTACAAGTCCTATAGGTGCTTCTGGGAACAAAATATAGGAGCTCTGTGTGATGGGACTAACACACTACAAGTCCTATAGGTGCTTCTGGGAACAAAATATAGGAGCTCTGTGTGATGGGACTAACACACTACAAGTCCTATAGGTGCTTCTGGGAAGAAAATATAGCTCTGTGTGATGGGACTAACACACTTCAAGTCCTATAGGTGCTTCTGGGAACAAAATATAGGAGCTCTGTGTGATGGGACTAACACACTACAAGTCCTATAGGTGCTTCTGGGAAGAAAAATATAGCTCTGTGTGATGGGACTAACACACTTCAAGTCCTATAGGTGCTTCTGGGAACAAAATATAGGATCTCTGTGTGATGGGACTAACACACTACAAGTCCTATAGGTGCTTCTGGGAACAAAATATAGGAGCTCTGTGTGATGGGACTAACACACTACAAGTCCTATAGGTGCTTCTGGGAAGAAAATATAGCTCTGTGTGATGGGACTAACACACTTCAAGTCCTATAGGTGCTTCTGGGAACAAAATATAGGATCTCTGTGTGATGGGACTAACACACTACAAGTCCTATAGGTGCTTCTGGGAAGAAAATATAGCTCTGTGTGATGGGACTAACACACTTCATGTCCTATAGGTGCTTCTGGGAACAAAATATAGGAGCTCTGTGTGATGGGACTAACACACTACAAGTCCTATGGGTGCTTCTGGGAACAAAATATAGGAGCTCTGTTTGCTGCCAGTGCCTGCCACGAACACACTACAAGTCCTATAGGTGCTTCTGGGAACAAAATATAAGATCTCTGTGTGATGGGACTAACACACTACAAGTCCTATAGATGCTTCTGGGAAGAAAATATAGCTCTGTGTGATGGGACTAACACACTTCAAGTCCTATAGGTGCTTCTGGGAAGAAAATATAGCTCTGTGTGATGGGACTAACACACTTCAAGTCCTATAGGTGCTTCTGGGAACAAAATATAGGAGCTCTGTGTGATGGGACTAACACACTACAAGTCCTATAGGTGCTTCTGGGAAGAAAATATAGCTCTGTGTGATGGGACTAACACACTTCAAGTCCTATAGGTGCTTCTGGGAACAAAATATAGGAGCCATGTGTGATGGGACTAACACACTACAAGTCCTATAGGTGCTTCTGGGAAGAAAAATATAGCTCTGTGTGATGGGACTAACACACTTCAAGTCCTATAGGTGCTTCTGGGAAGAAAATATAGCTCTGTGTGATGGGACTAACACACTTCAAGTCCTATAGGTGCTTCTGGGAACAAAATATAGGAGCTCTGTGTGATGGGACTAACACACTACAAGTCCTATAGGTGCTTCTGGGAAGAAAATATAGCTCTGTGTGATGGGACTAACACACTACAAGTCCTATAGATGCTTCTGGGAACAAAATATAGGAGCTCTGTGTGATGGGACTAACACACTACAAGTCCTATAGGTGCTTCTGGGAAGAAAATATAGCTCTGTGTGATGGGACTAACACACTTCAAGTCCTATAGGTGCTTCTGGGAACAAAATATAGGATCTCTGTGTGATGGGACTAACACACTACAAGTCCTATAGGTGCTTCTGGGAAGAAAATATAGCTCTGTGTGATGGGACTAACACACTTCAAGTCCTATAGGTGCTTCTGGGAACAAAATATAGGAGCTCTGTGTGATGGTACTAACACACTACAAGTCCTATAGGTGCTTCTGGGAAGAAAATAAAGCTCTGTGTGATGGGACTAACACACTTCAAGTCCTATAGGTGCTTCTGGGAACAAAATATAGGAGCTCTGTGTGATGGGACTAACACACTACAAGTCCTATAGGTGCTTCTGGGAAGAAAATATAGCTCTGTGTGATGGGACTAACACACTTCAAGTCCTATAGGTGCTTCTGGGAACAAAATATAGGAGCTCTGTGTGATGCCACTAACACACTAGAAGTCCTATGGGTGCTTCTGCAAAGAAAATATAGGAGCTCTGTGTGATGGGACTAACACACTTCAAGTCCTATAGGTGCTTCTGGGAACAAAATATAGGAGCTCTGTGTGATGAAACTAACACACTACAAGTCCTATGGGTGCTTCTGGGAACAAAATATAGGAACTCTGTGTGATGGGACTAACACACTACAAGTCCTATAGGTGCTTCTGGGAACAAAATATAGGAGCTCTGTGTGATGGGACTAACACACTACAAGTCCTATGGGTGCTTCTGGGAACAAAATATAGGAACTCTGTGTGATGGGACTAACACACTACAAGTCCTATAGGTGCTTCTGGGAACAAAATATAGGAGCTCTGTGTGATGGGACTAACACACTACAAGTCCTATAGGTGCTTCTGGGAAGAAAATATAGCTCTGTGTGATGGGACTAACACACTTCAAGTCCTATAGGTGCTTCTGGGAACAAAATATAGGAGCTCTGTGTGATGGGACTAACACACTACAAGTCCTATAGGTGCTTCTGGGAAGAAAATATAGCTCTGTGTGATGGGACTAACACACTTCAAGTCCTATAGGTGCTTCTGGGAACAAAATATAGGAGCTCTGTGTGATGGGACTAACACACTACAAGTCCTATAGGTGCTTCTGGGAACAAAATATAGGAGCTATGTTTGCTGCCAGTGCCTGCCATGAACACACTACAAGTCCTATAGGTGCTTCTGGGAACAAAATATAAGATCTCTGTGTGATGGGACTAACACACTACAAGTCCTATAGATGCTTCTGGGAAGAAAATATAGCTCTGTGTGATGGGACTAACACACTTCAAGTCCTATAGGTGCTTCTGGGAAGAAAATATAGCTCTGTGTGATGGGACTAACACACTTCAAGTCCTATAGGTGCTTCTGGGAACAAAATATAGGAGCTCTGTGTGATGGGACTAACACACTACAAGTCCTATAGGTGCTTCTGGGAACAAAATATAGGAGCTCTGTGTGATGGGACTAACACACTACAAGTCCTATAGGTGCTTCTGGGAACAAAATATAGGAGCTCTGTGTGATGGGACTAACACACTACAAGTCCTATAGGTGCTTCTGGGAAGAAAATATAGCTCTGTGTGATGGGACTAACACACTTCAAGTCCTATAGGTGCTTCTGGGAACAAAATATAGGAGCTCTGTGTGATGGGACTAACACACTACAAGTCCTATAGGTGCTTCTGGGAAGAAAATATAGCTCTGTGTGATGGGACTAACACACTTCAAGTCCTATAGGTGCTTCTGGGAACAAAATATAGGATCTCTGTGTGATGGGACTAACACACTACAAGTCCTATAGGTGCTTCTGGGAACAAAATATAGGAGCTCTGTGTGATGGGACTAACACACTACAAGTCCTATAGGTGCTTCTGGGAAGAAAATATAGCTCTGTGTGATGGGACTAACACACTTCAAGTCCTATAGGTGCTTCTGGGAACAAAATATAGGATCTCTGTGTGATGGGACTAACACACTACAAGTCCTATAGGTGCTTCTGGGAAGAAAATATAGCTCTGTGTGATGGGACTAACACACTTCATGTCCTATAGGTGCTTCTGGGAACAAAATATAGGAGCTCTGTGTGATGGGACTAACACACTACAAGTCCTATGGGTGCTTCTGGGAACAAAATATAGGAGCTCTGTTTGCTGCCAGTGCCTGCCACGAACACACTACAAGTCCTATAGGTGCTTCTGGGAACAAAATATAAGATCTCTGTGTGATGGGACTAACACACTACAAGTCCTATAGATGCTTCTGGGAAGAAAATATAGCTCTGTGTGATGGGACTAACACACTTCAAGTCCTATAGGTGCTTCTGGGAAGAAAATATAGCTCTGTGTGATGGGACTAACACACTTCAAGTCCTATAGGTGCTTCTGGGAACAAAATATAGGAGCTCTGTGTGATGGGACTAACACACTACAAGTCCTATAGGTGCTTCTGGGAAGAAAATATAGCTCTGTGTGATGGGACTAACACACTTCAAGTCCTATAGGTGCTTCTGGGAACAAAATATAGGAGCTCTGTGTGATGGGACTAACACACTACAAGTCCTATAGGTGCTTCTGGGAAGAAAATATAGCTCTGTGTGATGGGACTAACACACTTCAAGTCCTATAGGTGCTTCTGGGAAGAAAATATAGCTCTGTGTGATGGGACTAACACACTTCAAGTCCTATAGGTGCTTCTGGGAACAAAATATAGGAGCTCTGTGTGATGGGACTAACACACTACAAGTCCTATAGGTGCTTCTGGGAAGAAAATATAGCTCTGTGTGATGGGACTAACACACTACAAGTCCTATAGATGCTTCTGGGAACAAAATATAGGAGCTCTGTGTGATGGGACTAACACACTACAAGTCCTATAGGTGCTTCTGGGAAGAAAATATAACTCTGTGTGATGGGACTAACACACTTCAAGTCCTATAGGTGCTTCTGGGAACAAAATATAGGATCTCTGTGTGATGGGACTAACACACTACAAGTCCTATAGGTGCTTCTGGGAAGAAAATATAGCTCTGTGTGATGGGACTAACACACTTCAAGTCCTATAGGTGCTTCTGGGAACAAAATATAGGAGCTCTGTGTGATGGTACTAACACACTACAAGTCCTATAGGTGCTTCTGGGAAGAAAATATAGCTCTGTGTGATGGGACTAACACACTTCAAGTCCTATAGGTGCTTCTGGGAACAAAATATAGGAGCTCTGTGTGATGGGACTAACACACTACAAGTCCTATAGGTGCTTCTGGGAAGAAAATATAGCTCTGTGTGATGGGACTAACACACTTCAAGTCCTATAGGTGCTTCTGGGAACAAAATATAGGACCTCTGTGTGATGGGACTAACACACTACAAGTCCTATAGGTGCTTCTGGGAACAAAATATAGGAGCTCTGTTTGCTGCCAGTGCCTGCCACGAACACACTACAAGTCCTATGGGTGCTTCTGGGAACAAAATATAGGAGCTCTGTTTGCTGCCAGTGCCTGCCACGAACACACTACAAGTCCTATAGGTGCTTCTGGGAACAAAATATAGGAGCTCTGTTTGCTGCCAGTGCCTGCCACGAACACACTACAAGTCCTATAGGTGCTTCTGGGAACAAAATATAGGAGCTCTGTTTGCTGCCAGTGCCTGCCACGAACACACTACAAGTCCTATAGGTGCTTCTGGGAACAAAATATAGGATCTCTGTTTGCTGCCAGTGCCTGCCACGAACACACTACAAGTCCTATAGGTGCTTCTGGGAACAAAATATAGGAGCTCTGTTTGCTGCCAGTGCCTGCCACGAACACACTACAAGCCCTATGGGTGCTTTTGGTGTGCAGTGCTGTACTAACAGCACTGCGGTTGGTACTACTGAAATACTGTACTAACAGTAAGACATGCACCAGACTAATCCCCAGCAGCAGCTAAAAACACACTAACCAGCAGCAGCAATGGACGATCAATGACAGGTAGCAATGGTTTAGCAAAGTAGAGCAAATCTTTCTAAATGAATCTAGCAAAGAGTGACACAGAATCAGCCTGCACTCTCCTAAAGCCGGAACGCATGTGACCGGCGCCGACGGCGTGGCGGCCTTTTAAATGAGGGGGCGTGTACTAAAGCCCCTGAGCTGTAATTGGCTACAGGCGTCCTGCCTGTAGCCAATTATGGCTCTCCGAGTTTCCGGCGCTGTGATTGGCCAAGCATGCGGGGTCACAGTGCATGCTTGGCCAATCATCAGCCAGCAATGCACTGCGCCGGCCGCGCCGGCCGCAATGCATTGCGGGGCCGCTCGCATCACACGAATGTGATGCAAGCGGCCAAAATAGTTCTGGGCTCGCCGAGCGAGCGAACACCCGGTGCTCGATGCGAACATGGGTTCGCATCGAGCACCGGGCCCATCCTTACCAACAACGCTAGTTCGGGCGACATCGGTATATCTAATTGTAATCTGATGTTGATGCACTCAAAGACTGCAGACCAAAACCCCACTATCCTTGGGCATGACCAAAACATGTGAATAAATGTGCCTTCAGGGGACTGACATCTGGGACAGTTTGGTGCTCTGTGTGGGTAAATCCTATGTAACCTCTGCGGGGTGTAATATACCCTGTGCATAAACTTCGTGTGTACCAGTCTGTCCCTAGAGGAGATCACTACCTTTGCCCCTTCCTCAAAACATTCTTCCCAAATCTCCCTGTCTAGGCTTGGAATGTCGCTGTGCCATTTGTCCCAAAGGGTGTTCATTTTAGGCGAGTCAACTCCCAATAGTATAAAGTATAGAGTGGAGAGGGTTTTTTCCAGGGTTTTCTGAGCGAGGGTTTCCTCAACCGAGTCCAACTGTAAGGCCCCTTTCACACTGGGGCGGTGAGCCGCGGTGACGGTAAAGCAGCGCTATATTTAGCGCTGCTTTACCGTCGTTTTCACCGCGGTTTTCGGCCGCTCGCGGTGCGGTTTTACCCCCCGCGAGCGGCCGAAAAAAAAAAGGGTTAAACACCCCCGCAGAGCGCCGCCGTAGCCGCGGTATTGCCGCGGTAACCGCGGTATTGCCACGGTTTTACCGCGGTCTCCCATTGTAATCAATGGGAAGGAGCGGTATAGGAGCGGTGAAGACACCGCTCCTATCCCGCTCCAAAGATGCTGCTAGCAGGACTTTTTTTGTCATCCTGCTAGCGCACCGCTCCAGTGTGAAAGCCCGCCGGCTTTCACACTGGAGTTAAAGGGGCCGGATTTTTTCATGCGGTGAACAAGCGCTATTTTTAGCGCTGCACCGCATGAAAAACGCCCCGGTGTGAAAGGGGCCTAACACTACCGCTTCTGGGAATTGGGCCCTGGCTGCGTGCCTCAACTGAAAATACCTGAACAACATGTGTCCTGGCAAACCGAACTTCTCTACCAGGGCCTGAAAGGGAAGCAGAGAGCCCGCACTGAATATATCCCGGAGTGTTTTAACTCCATAACTGGCCCAAAGCTGCGGATCCGGGATGGATCTGAAGTGTTTCAAGGAGGGGTTACCCCACAACGGAGTGTGGGGAGACCACTGATTTCGTGTCAGAAATCTCTTCCTAGCTACTGCCCAGACCCTCAGGGTCACCTTTGTGACATCCGGAAGAGAGGGGTAGGCAGCTGTCCCTCTGTGCACCAGGTTACCCAGTTCTGTCATAGACCCCAGCACAGCTGCTTCAAGACAAGTGGCAGCGTTCGAGTCTGACTGCTCAAACCACCACCTCACCGTGACTAGCATTGCTGCCCAGTAATAGGTCATAAAGTTTGGAAGGGCTAGACCTCCACAGCGCACAGGAAGTTGGAGTGTAGACCTAGCCAGCCTAGGGGAAGCCCCCCTCCATAGGAAAGAGCCAATGAACCCCTCAAGCTCTTTAAAGAAGAGCCCGGGGAGCCACACAGGGCTATTCCTGAAAATATAGTTAAACTTAGGAAGGTAAAGCATTTTGATAACATTAATCCGGCCCAGCAGGTTCAGGGGGAGGTCCCTCCACCTGGCACAGTGTTCCTTAAGCTTTGCGACAATGGGCTGGAGGTTCAGGCGACTAAAGGCCCGAACGTCCCTGGACACCACGATCCCCAAGTACTTCAATTCCTCCACCCACTGTAAGGGAGAGGAGATACCCCCCGACCTGGGCCGGGGGTCCAAAGGGAACAGCAGGGACTTAGACCAATTGATATTGACTCCCGAAAACCTCCCAAACTCATTAAAGATCCCCAGGGCTGTTTGGAGAGACGTTTCGGCGTCGTGTAGATACAGCAGCGCATCGTCTGCGTACAGGGAGATTTTCTCCTCCAGAGGGCCAATCCGGAGACCCTGGATCGCCCCCGACTCCCGAATCCTGGCGGCCAGGGGTTCGAGAGCCAGAGCAAACAGGCTGGGCGACAGAGGGCAGCCCTGTCTAGTGCCCCTCTGGAGGAGAAAAAACTCTGAGAGGGTGTCATTAGTGCGGATCCTAGCCCTGGGGGACCTATATAGCATTCCCAACCATGCTAGAAACTTCGGACCAAAGCCAAACCTCCTGAGCACCTCCCACAGATACCTCCACTCCACGGAGTCAAAAGCCTTTTCGGCGTCAAGGGAGGCTATGACTCTAGACCCGCCATTGTCATGAACTATCCCTAAGTTGAGGAAGAGCCTACGGATGTTAATATCGGTACCCTTACCCGGCATGAACCCGGTCTGGTCGTGGTGTACCAGCCCCTCTATCACTTTGGCCAGCCTAAGGGTCAGAATTTTAGCAATCAATTTAGCATCAGCGTTGATTAGTGAAATAGGTCTATACGACGAGCATTCATCCGGGTCCTTACCAGGTTTGGGCACCAATACCACCACCGCCTCAGTCATGGAGTCCGGGAGTAGGCCTCGTGAAGAGAACTGCTCGAGGAGGGAGACCAGCCTAGGGGCCAGCATTTCCTGGTGGGTCGAGTAAAATTCGATGGGAATACCATCCGGGCCTGGGGATTTGCCTGCTTGCATTTGGGCCATCGCTTTTTGGACCTCTTCCAAGGTGATGTCACTATCCATAGTTTGTCGTTGGTCAGGGTTAAGCGTGGGGAGGTCAACTAGGTCCAAGTAAGAGGTCAGTTCACTGTCAGCATAGGTAACTTTGGATGCATATAGTTATTGGTAATATTGGAAGAACCTATGACTAATTGCCTCCGGTATGGTCAAGATGTCACCTCCTGCAGCCCGTATTCGGCCTATGTGGGTCGTGGCAAATTGTCCCTTGGCCAGCCACGCCAATAGCTTCCCGTTTTTATCCCCAAATTCGAACACCCTCTGGGCACTGGCAAGCATTGCTTTCTTTGTCATATCTATTCGCAGCAGCGACAACTCACGAAGGGTCCCCTGCCAAGGAGCATAATTTACCTGAGTAGGGTGCCTGACATATTCCCTCTCCATAGCTAGGGCTCTGTCCTCTAACTGTGTAAGCGATTGCGTGTATTTGCGTTGTCTACCTGCTATCTTTTTTATGTAGGTGCCCCTAACCCATGCCTTGAAGGCGTCCCAAAGGACCTGCGGGTCAGCCGAGTCCGCGTTGTGCATCCAAAAATTACATATTTCCTCAGGCATGTCTTCCTGTATTTTCTCTTCCATGATCCAGTATTTGGACATTCTCCACAATCGTGCTCCTCTAAGAGGAGCGACCTGCACCTTAATCAGTAGTGGAGCGTGATCCGATATGCCCCGGGAGAGGATCTCAGCAGAGGATATCACCCGCAGCATATCGGAAGAGGCAAACGTCATGTCCAGCCGCGACAGTGATCTATATGTCGCCGACAGGCATGTAAACTGTCTATCAGACGGGTGGAAGTGTCTCCACACATCTGTCAGGTGAAACGCCCAGGCCCAAAGGGACAATCCAGCATTGGAAGAGGGAGGTGGGTTAAGCCTGTCCAGGTCCCCGGCCATCACCAAATTAAAATCCCCTACCATTAGCACCCTGCTGACGCCCAGTTGTACCACCGTATGCATCAATTCGTGTAGCAAAGTGACGTCAGCTGGAGGCGGTAAGTATACACCCACTATGACATATGAAAGATCCCCAATTAGGGCATGTATCAAGACATAACGTCCCTGAGGGTCCAACTTAACCTGTATCAGCTGAAAGGCCAGGGACCTGTGGACTAGAACGCTAACCCCTCTTGCATAATTAGAGTATGTGGCATGGTAGGAAGCGGCAACCCAGGCTCTTTTTAACCCCAGAATCCTAGCTCCAATCAAGTGTGTCTCTTGCAGTATGCAAATCTTAGGGCAATGTTGTCTGAGAAATCTAAACACCAGTGATCGTTTTATGGCTGAATTGAGTCCCCTGACGTTCCAGGACATCACAGTGAAGTCAGCCATGGGTTCAATTCAGTCATAGCAGTAGGATCATATCCTCTAATGTAGTGCAATATTCCTCCTAGGAAAGCGCAAGGCACCCCCGCCCACCAAACTCGGCGGGAGACAAAAACGCCGTCAGGCAGTACCATCACTTTCCCAGCAGTACTGACATCACAATGTGCATATATATTCATAAAGAGACCAACCAAATACCAACCAAAATAATAAAACCAAAATAGTAAAAACTTAAACCCAATATACCATCGGGCGGCAACGCCCGACCTCCACCCCATGCACTCCCAAACAACGGGAGGCATCTGGATCCCCAAAACTGGACACCCCTCATGAGAGGTGTATTGACAGGTCGGGAGGCGTGGGCCCGAACAGAACTACGCCAAGCAACTTAGTCTAAGTTGGAGTGGAGTCTTCACCCAGAACCACTCCTTGGGTGAGGTGCTGGAATCATACATTGCCGGTAAAGGAGTAGAGGAGAAAAACAAAACTAAAAAAGAAAAATAAACGTTGAAAGTTCGGACAAGTATCCAAATATGCAGCAGGTGAACGTAAAATGGAGGACAAAGGGGTAGTAGAACCACTACCCTTGCTAGAAAGAAGGCCGGGATCTTCCGGGAGCCTAAGTCCTCAGGAGCGGGGTCCAAGATCGGGGAACTAGAGGCGAACCAGTATAGTGTACTACGGGGTCCCCCACTAAAAAACTAATCAAGCTGAAAGGGAAGGGGACCCCAGCCTAACTGCCGGGAAGCAGTGTCCAACAGGGGAACAATGTAAGGGACAGCTGAGTATCAGGCATACCTTAGGAGCAATCCGGCCTTGTCAAGTCCCGCTCTGGGTAAGTACATAGCAACAAGTCTTCGGTCCTCATCCCGGGGGCAGGGTGTCCATCCAAGCGCTGACTTCCTTCGGTTGGTTAAATACTCTGATCGTTTCGCCGTCCACCACCCGCAGCTTGGCCGGGAACAGGATGCTGTAACGGATGTTCCTGGCCCGGAGGGCCGCCTTCACCGCATCGAATGACCGGCGTTGCTTTTGCGTTTCAAGGGTGTAGTCTGGGAACATCATCAGCTTGGTGTTCCTATAATGGATGTCCCCAGCCGTTCTCGCAGCGCGGAGCAATTCATCCCTGTCACGGTAGTTCAGTAGACGGAGTATTAGTGTGCGCGGGGGGGGGCCCCTCTGGCCCGGGCCTCGGTGGGACACGGTGCGCTCTCTCCACCGTGAAGTGAGGAGAGAGCTGGGCGGCAGGAAGGGCCGTACGGAGCAGGTCTTCAGTAAATCCTGTGGGATTTCGCCCCTCCACCCCCTCGGGGAGGCCTACGATGCGGAGGTTATTCCTCCTGCTCCGGTTCTCGGCGTCTTCGGCCCGGTATTCCAGGGTTCTCACCTTGGTCTGCAAGGCCCTGATGGACGCCTCGTGGCTGGTAACCGCGTCTTCCGCGTCCCCCACTCGCTGCTCCACTGCTGTTATTCTGGAGCGGATCTTGTCGAGGTCTTGACGGACCAGTCCGACATCGAGCTGCACTGCTTCTATTTTGTTAGTCAGCGCGGTTTGGCACATATTGATAGCTGCCATGACCTCCGGGATTCCAGGCGGCGTCTCCTCCTCGTGGTCCGTCTGCGACGCCATGCTGCTATGGCGCGGAGGAGTAGGCCTCGGATCCGGCACCGGAGTCTCAGGAGCGTCCACAACCGGGGGAAATTTTAGCTTTTTGCCCTTCTTTGGGCCCCCTGAGCACCTAGAAGGCATGCACGGGCTGTGTGTCACGGATGAGGGTAGTTATCCTCCAAAAACGGATTATTTAACGGGTTCTTCTCCAGTAGAGCTCAAGGAGTGCGACCGCTCAGTTCAGCATCTCGGCCACGCCCCCACCAACTATTAAATTTATTTACAAATTTTTTGCTCACAATTTTGTATCCATCACAACACTATTCAATATCATTTAGTGCGA
Source organism: Lithobates sylvaticus (assembly GCA_028564925.1). Lineage (NCBI taxonomy): Eukaryota > Metazoa > Chordata > Amphibia > Anura > Ranidae > Lithobates > Lithobates sylvaticus. The sequence goes on along the minus strand of CM053031.1, from coordinate 221,184,379 downwards.
TTTTTCGTGAGATTGTTTATACACATATGATTGTTTATGCACATTTATATCTGCATTTTGGTTTTTGTCTTTTTCACAGGTATTAATATATGTAGGCTTATTTAATATATGATCACTACATGGTTAACACATTACATGAATATTCATTTCATGCATTTTTTGGTCTAGCGTTACTCATTTTTTCTTTTCAAGGTTCAATATGTGCCTGTATCCTAACCCAAGAGCTCAAAAGTAATATAATGCACTTTTCAGGCTTTTCTTCTGTTTTTCTCCTGCCAATAAAACATTTCCTGTCCTTTTGCTGTTTGCTCCTGAGTTGGTCTACAAAATACCACCCCTTTCTGGATCTACATAAGAATCTAGTGTTCTATAATTTACAGAGATAACCTGGGCCCAGCTAATAAGCCTCCTTTGGATTTAAGTGTAGCACAGGCACAGTGTACAGGTATTTACAGGTTCATTGGACCTCTGACCAGAGTAACAGTTTTTTTTTTTTTGGACATATTAAAAATATATAATCTCTTTCAATTGTATATTTAAAGACTAAAACAGTGCAAATTCATTGTTGGAGTTTACATACCCTTGAAATGAGAGCTTATTTAAAAACAAGAAATATACAGCCTAAAGTAGAACTATTGTCAAAATCCTAAATTCAGTATGTATTAAAACTGTAACATGCAAAATATATGTTTCTTTGTTTTTCATTTAGATGCAAAGATATTGATAAATGTACCTGTTCCCCTTGCAGAAAGTTCACTGCTCCACTTCCCTAATCAGGAGATTCCTATGTCTGCAAATCGTTGTGCTGTACCCTGTTGCACTGTACCATTCTCAATCGGCATACAGCATGGCACCATGATATCATTAGGGACATTGCTAAAGTAATTGCATCTATTCCTTGGACAGCCCTAGCGTGTCTAGCATCATAGAAGACACGCCAAGACTCCACCCACTCTCCTTACAATCAGTCTGCCTATGTCTGGCCTATGCCCCACTCTGCTGAGTCTATGCAAAACTCATGCCAAGCTGTCAATTCACTCATCATGCCCACTCAAGAGGACATGGTAGTAGCTAAGTGTGTGAAAGGCAAAATAGATTCAGTCAAATTGAGGCAGTGTTGCCAAACATAAGTATATTTACTGGCAGCCAGTAAAAAACAGACACTATTCCCCTGACAGTAAATGGCAGTGACAGGAAATGGTTGCGAGTAAAAAATATGGCTGTGATGCTCGGCATGTGCAGTTCCGGTTCGGAGCTGGTGGAGACCATCCGAGTGCCTGCTACAGTGTGTTTGGGCAGCACCAGCAGGGGGCTGGTCTGAAGGAGGAGGTGCCTGTGCATGTGGTTATAAGTCATGAAGCAAGGAAGCCGAGCGGAGTAGCCAGAGCCCTATGTATGGATCTGCGGAACAGGGGCAAGGCAAGCTGGTGCGGTTTGGACTGGAGTGGACTGAAGGAGCCGCCTAGCGTGGAGAGAGATTGTCACTGTGACTCAGGAGAGGGCGTGTTGTGTCAGTGAGGTGCAGTGGTGGCTGGTGGTATATTTTTTAGAGGGGTGGCAAACAATTCACCCACTGCCAAACTCCAGTCGTTCGGGTTGGTCACAGGCCCCCCCCCAGTTGGTCCCAAGCCCCACACTTACCCCATCTAGGTTGTGGGCAACGCTTCCTCCGGGCGGTGTCTCCTGCTCTTGGTGCTTCATGGAGACTTCCTCTGCATCTCCTCCCTCCACCTTGGTGGCCAAAAGGATTGCTTCTCTTCTCAGCCAAACGACCGGGAGGAGAATCAGGAAGAAAATAGCAAATATTAATTCGCTATTATCACACAACTAGGAGCACCCCGAGCCCACCCTGTTTTGAAGCCTATTAGAGCCTCTGGCTCTAATCACGTGCTTCAAAAAAAAAAAACAATGGAATCCATGCATCCGGTGCCCCGCATGTAGATTAGGGAGCGGGGTGCATGGATTAGGGGGGCATCCCCCCTGCGCCCTGCATTACGAGCCACCACTGGTGAGGTGTCATTATCATCTGTGCTGCTGCACACTGCTGTCAGTGTCACTGTGAGAGTCAATTTCATGTGTGTGTGCCTGTCCATTCTAATTTCTTGCCTTCCTGAGTCCTGTCCCTGAGCTACTTACTTAATATATCGAAAATAAAATATTTTTTGCCTTAATATCTACCTTAAATCACATCACTAATTGCATACTGTACTTGTTTGTAGCCTAAAGATGGAAATTTGCACTTAAAACTGTAACTTTTGGAAATGCCAGTAAAAACTTGACTGTGCCAACATTTTGGGTGTCGTGTGTCAGTAAATTTCAATCTGGTAGGTTGGCAACACTGAATTGGAGGCATGTGGAATCATGGGAACTGTAGTTCCCTGTGGGAATCACAGATGGTAGCACAGTGATAGGAATTGATGTGCTAGCTCTGCAGAACTCCTCCCAACATCACTATCATTATCCAGCAGTGGAGGCATGATTGGAGAATTGGAGACAGCAATTGAAGGGGTATACTGATGTAATAATAATTTCAGGCATAGAAACAGCATTACCTGCTCTGTAAACTAGGATTTCCATACCTTTGATGAAGGATGTCCAGTGAGTTTAACAACATCATCTATTATTTCTGTCATTTTCTTAAAGGTTAGGTTATCGTAGTCAAAACGTCTCCCAAATAACATACTGAAGGTAATATTGGGGGGAGCACTATAAAAAACCTGTTTTTCAAAAGGTTTACCTAAGGGACAAAATAAACAATGACTGTTGAAGAACAATGCTTATACTAATTGTTCAATAGTATACTTTAAATATTTTTACTTGTACACCGTTGTTAAGAAAGTTAAGTGATGGTCATGGCTGCCGAGGACTCTTGTAGACAAAAATTATTCAGTCCCTCTACATCACTCAATTTTGCCCAATGGAGACAGTCCTTATGCCGCGTACACACAATCGGAATTCTTGTCGGAAAAAACTCTGACGGTTTTTCCGACGGAATTCCGCTCAAGCTGTGTTGCCTACACACGATCACACCAAATTCCGACGGTCAATAACACAGCAGCATAAAACACATTCGACAGCACTATAAAAGGGAAGTTTAATGCTTCCGAGCATGCGTCGAATTGTTTCCGAGCATGCGTCGGAATTGCATACACACGATCGGAAAATCCGATAGAAAGGTTTTCCGTCGGAAAAATTGAGAACAGGTTCTCAATCCAAAGTCCGTCGGAAATTCCGACAGAAAAAGACCGTTGGGCACACACACGGTCGGAAAATCCGATGAAAAGCTTCCATCGGACTGTTTCCATCGGAAATTCCGACCATGTGTATGCCGCATAAGAAGGTACTTTTTGCTTTTTGGCAACCAACCTTATACAGGGTGCATCGACTCATAACAAAGGATTCATAGAGCAGCACTTTGGGGTTTCTAAGGAGAGAACACAGCAAAGACTGTTTCCTTTCAGACAATATTAGGCTGATTCACTAAAGTTGTGTTAAAATTTACTTTTTTTTTAGTTTTGGCTTTAGAGCACATCAACAAAATACAATATTGCTGTGTGATTAAGAATTTTTTTTATCTTAATCGTACAGTAAAGGACTGAAGAATAGATCCTTTGACCATGGATTATATGCTGCTACCTTCAGGTGAGTGAAATCTTTTGCTGGGAACCCAGCATCTCCCAGGCAATGTACTGTATTTTTTATTCCATAAAACGCACTTTTTCCCCCCAAAAAAATGGGGGGAAATGTCTGTGCGTCCTATGGAGCAAATATTGACCAGACCTCCCCCCGACCACCAGGAACGGACTGTGTTAAGCCTGCCTGTGATTGCAGCTGCTTGTATAGACCCTGACACCAGCCACCTGTCTGGCTCTGTTCCTCCGCTCCAGACTGCATAGCACTGTCCCACCTCTCTCCTCCATGATCATCGGGAACTGAGTGTGCCTTACCTGGGCTGACCCTGGAGTATTTGTGTCCTCCAAAAACTCCCCCCTTGTTTGACATCTGACAGTTTGAGAGTGGGAACCTCCTCCACATGCTCCGTGAACATCTCACTGTCTCTACACAGAATCAAGGTCGGTGACAGCCATCCATTCCTCCCCCCCCCGGGACTGCAGAGGATGAATAGGCTGCACACTACAATGTAATCCAAAATCTTTATTCTGAAATCCCGAAGTAACACCAAAAGCTCAGATGCCTGGTATGGTAGGCTGGAGCAGAAAGCCTTCTTTGTCCTACTTGACTGCAGGGTCAGCCCAGGGAAGGCACACTCAGGGAAGAACCAGTGTTGGGGATCCAAAGATGGGTGAAGAACTGGCCCAGGTGATGACAATGCTGGATCTCTGGGCTGGTAAGCGTACTTTTATTAAAAGTGAGCAGCTACAGTATTTGACCTTATTCTTTTTAATGACTGGAACTCCTCTTTTACCACTTCCCAACCATGCTATAGGCAAAAGACGGCTACAGCATGGCCATCCAGTTCTGGAAGGGTGTCCATGGACATCCTCCCAGAACCACACCCCCTGCGAGCCCCCTGGAGCACATATCCGGCGTGCTCTGTGATCACGGTCTAGGGCCAATCACATCGGCCCTTTACCATATGATCAGCTGCGTCCAATCACATGTAACCAAACTTTCCCGATTATCGGCATTCCTTTCCTCACATGCTGTCACAGCATGAGGAGAGGAGAGCCGGTAACCGGCAATTCTGACAGCACACATTTACACTGATCATCAAGGCACTGATCATCAGTGCCCTGATGATCAGAGCACTCCCATCAGTACTGCCTATCAGTGCTGCCGATCAGTGCCCATCAGGGCCGTTTTTCAATGCCACCTATCAGTGCCACCTATTAGTGCTGCTTCTCATTGTTGCCTCATCAGTGCCACCTTATCAGTGTACATCAGCGCAGCCTTATTAGTACACATCAGTGAAGTAGAAAAATTACCTATTTGCAACATTTTATAACAGAAACTTAAAACTTAAAAAAAATAAAGATTCTGTCTTTTTTCCTTTTTTTAGCAAAAAAAAAAAACCCCAGTGGTGATTAAATACCGCCAAAAGAGAGTTCTACCCAATACAGGCAGTGTCCTTAAAATCTTTTACCTATATTTCCTTCTGAAAACAGCAGAACACTTCACATTCTATAGCCCCATATCTGTATATATGCTGGGTGAGTGGCATAGCTGTCTGTGAGTGTTGATGAAATTTGGTAAGATTTAGTGATTTCACCCGTGTGCCACTCACTGTTCTTGTTGGAGAGGAAACTTTACCTGAGGACCTGTGAACAAGCTACTTCATGCTTCTGCTTCATATACTCTGTGAATCTCAGCTTTGTGTACCTCTTCTGCTGCTTCTTGCTAATTAAAGTCCCTCAGCAATCTTTAGGCCAGCAGTCATTAGAAGAGCAACAGCTTCACAGATGCAGAGAGGCTTCGGGCAATACTGATCACTAGACCTTTGCCTTTTTTTTTTGTACACAGCTTCCACAGGCCCTCTACATCACTCAATTTTGCCCAATGGAGACAGACCTTAGAAGGTACTTTTTGCTTTTTGGCAACCAACCTTATACAGGGTGCATCGACTAATAACAAAGGATTCATAGAGCAGCACTGTGGGATTTCTAAGGAGAGAGCACAGCAAAGACTGTTTCCTTTCAGATAATATTAGGCTAATTCCCCTTAAATTTTTCTTAAAATTAACTTTTTTTTTAGTTTTGGCTTTAGAGCACATCAACAAAATACAATATTGCTGTGTGATTAAGAAAAAATATTATCTTAATCGTACAGTAAAGGACTGAAGAATAGATCCTTTGACCATGGATTATATGCTGCTACCTTCAGGCCAGGCAAAGTACTGTATTTTTTATTCCATAGTTGATATTAGGCTTGTGCAATGCGTTTCGTAACAAATTGAAATTCGGACGAGTTTTGCATCTTGAATGTCCGAATAAAAAAATAACAAATTTCAACTAATGCGAAAGAAATTATAGCGGATATAACAAATGAATTTGACATGATTCTGTAATTCGTTAAAGATCTAATGAAACAAAAGGTCAATTCAAAGTAAATTTTACAGTCCAATCAGCTAATTAATTTTGTGCTGGAGGTTGGATTACTGGCAAAGTGCATTCCTGAGAACTGAGTGAGAAGGGTGTTGTATTGTATTTGAGCAGAGGAGAAGAGATATTGTCATTGTGTGTGTTAAAAGATTCAATAAACAAACGACTTTTCAAACTACAAATCATTATCACGAATATATATACATACATAAATATCGGATTTTAATGAAACAAACAAAATTATAGCGAATATAATTAGAGATTCAGTATAACGAATATCGACACTGAGAAATAACGTATTATCTGAAAACGTATTAACGTAACATAATGAATATAACAAAACGAAATTATGTATTTTATGAATGACAACGAACCGAAACTAAACCAAATTTTCCGTTGTGCACAAGTCTAGCTGATATGCTAGCCGTGAGTTACTGGGATTCCCAGGCTCCTCTAGATTTGATCATCTGAATAATGTTTGTGAAAGGAAACATTTGTTATTAAAGCTTGATACTTTTTACTTAAAGCGGAAGTAAACCCATCGATCTAACAGTTTGAAAAAACAGTAACATTCCCGGCATGCCGGAAATGCTAACTGTCACATTGGTTGTACTCTCAACCAAACTGTCAAACCATCCAATGGCTGGTGTCATAACTGATCACATGTGCAGCTTTAAAGATTAAACAGAGGCCAAGATGGCAGCTTCCTTGGCTGAAAACGATAGGGGGGTTTACTTCCACTTTAAATGTTCTGCTTTATTGACAAAATACTGGATCAGTACTCCTCGTGTTGATTTTTTCACTGGGTTGGCAGATCCTATGTAAGTTCACCACATTGATTATTCAATAAACTACCTTTTTTACATGGAACTTTTAGAGGCTGTTATCCATTACGCAATCTGAAAGACTGTAATTTTTCTCCCATATCTACATTGAGACCATTTGGTCCAGAATATATTTTTTCATGTTTCCCTCCTCTAAAACCTAGGTGCGTCTTATGGTCAGGGGCATCTTATGGAGCGAAAAATATAACCCAGCCTACTCCAAGAGCCTCCAGTTTTTTGCTAGTGTTCTTAAGTGATGGACCTCTTTTCTGATTGATTAATATTTTTTACAAATTATTTTTTAACGGATTTCTTTTACTTCCTTATGCTGCCACTTCTATCTGACTGCTTATCACCTTATTTTGCTGTTGTACACAACCAATTCACTCTTTAAAATATATTGTCATTCATAGGTGACAATATAACCATTAGAATTGTCTGTTCATGCATTTAAAACGTATAAACATTTTGGAAGTCAATATAGATTATTTAGGCAATTATAGGATTCAGAATAAAGATTCTGAGAGAGCTAAAAACCCAAATAGAAGACAAATCATTATAGGAAAACACTATTCCTGTTGTAACTTGGAGTTGACTTGATTGAACTTATTAATAACAAGGCAATTGAAGACTAATTACTTAATTAGGTATTGAACATGAATCTTTAAACTGGGATGTGTTAAAGTGGATATAAACCTAACATTTTTTTTTAAATGAAGACTCGTATCTGTTACAGCAGAGGATGTCATTTCATCTGTGCCCAGTCTTTCCACAAAGAGTGAATCCAGCTCAGAGCAATCCTCTTATCTTTCTTCAGCAAGATAAAAACAGAAATAGGTGTTGGTTCTTCCCCCTTGCTGTGAGTGATGGTGATTTCCTTATCTCATGCACGACTGTGAGAGAGGCATTCTTTACATACCCACTCCTTTTTTCCCCAGCTCTCCCAGGATTGGCTGCTCCACACCTCAGCATGATTGGGCATGCTGAAGTCATGTGGAGACTTTCCTGGGTTTCGGCTGGATGTTAGTGATCATGGGGCATAATCCACAAGACCAGCAGAAGTTCAGTGTAAGAAATATTGATGCCTGGCCAAGGGGAGTGTAGAGGTGGGCGGCGAGTCGACTGACATCATAACTCCAACCACCGAGCCCTGGACAACTGACCCACCCACAGAATCCAGAATGCAGGGCTCCAAACAGCTAGAGGGGAGATATTTGACAGGTAAGGATACATGCAGGAGGCATGTATATCCTTATAGATCAGCACTAAGGAAGTCATTTAGAAATTATGAGAGTGGGTTTACATCCACTTTAACGGTTACTGAGTTCTGTACATAACTCACCATTATGAGACTGAATGTATGCATTTAAGAACTGCAGTTCATCAATTATCCTGCCTTCAATTGACCCTTTTCCCATCCCAAGATCTCGTAGAATAGTCAGGGTGAACCTTCGGGTCATTTTCCATATTTCCGCATTTGAGAAAAGGATTCCTAAATGAAAATAAAGTTATGTATGTAAAATGCTGGAGATTATTTTGCAGAAAATTGTTTGTAAAAAAAAATATAGATGGTCAAATGAATTGTGTGTATATACTTTCATATGAGCCATTCACACTAGACTTGTAGATAGAGTTTTGGAAAAAAACTCTCAAAACTAAATGTTCCTTCATACATATCCTTTAAACTAAATGTATGTCTCTAAAGCAGTGTTTCTCAACCGGGGTGCCGTGACACCCTGAGGTGCTGTCTGGGTTCCCTTGGGTGCAGTGAGCTTGGGACCCAGTTTGCCCTGGTATCATTGTCATAGGTTCACATGGTGCAGGCAGGACACACTCCAGCACCATAATAACCAATGGCGATGGTGGTCCTTTCTCCCATACCATGGCAATGCATGACTCTCATCCAGGGCAGGTAGCATGCAGGGCCAGACTCAGGATTCAGGAGAAAATGGAGGTCTGCCACCTCCAATCCTCCTCCACCTCCTGTCCCATGCTGTGCTGCTTGAGACAAATGGTAGGGATCTAGTGTTTGATGTGGAAACCTGGTGTGAAATTTCATCAAGGTGGCTGTTTGCATTGTCCGAGGCTCAGGTTACCCAATGATAAGTAACGTTTACATTTTAATACGTTTTAGACTGGGGTGCCTCGAGATTTTCCATAAGATGAAAGGGTTAAAAATGGTTTAAGGGTTTAAAGTGGGAGTAAACTCCCATGTATAACTTTTACCTATAGGTAAGCCTATAATAAGACTTACCTATAGGTACCGTAAATATCTCCTAAACATGCACCGTTTAGGAGATATTTACCTTATATGCAGCTGTTGACGTCACCGGCGCATGCGCTCTGAAGGAAAGGCATACCCATGCGGTGCCGTAAACAGCAACTCCTGCGTGCCAATCAGATTAGCTGAAGCTCGCAAACCCTGAAAGAAGACTGGGTCAAGATGGAAGCTCCTTCAGCAGTGACAGCACGCCACTGGAGAGCTTTGTTTTCAGGTAAGCCTGTCGTGCGATGCATACTAGCAGATTATGACTTAAACTGCACAGATTTTAATTTTTTTTTTGGATGTGGTTTACTACCACTTTAAAGACACAAATTAATGCTACTCTTTATTCATTATACATCATTACATTACCTCCATTTGACTTGGTATCAGCCTCTTGCAATCCCCTGTGCAGAAGAGCTGAGCTGTGTTACAGTGTAAGGGGCACATTGACAGGAGGTGAACTCAGAGGGATAATGGGATGATATCAGCAGTCTGCTGGATCACTGTCTAGTCATATGCCGTTAGTAGTAGAAGACCTGTAAGTTTTATTTAACAGCAACAGGTCCTCTTTACTGCCAGACAGGACCTGCTGTACCATGTAAAGTGAACTAAAAAAACTTGCACCAAAGGGACAAAATATGTAAGATAAATACGGTAGATAGATGGACCTGCAACAAGCTGTCACAAAGGTGCTAGAACCTCAGAAGGCAAAAGATAAAATATGAACAGCGCTTGCAGGATATAGGTGCAAACCCACACTTACTAGAAGTACAAATGAATTATGTGCTGAAAAAATATAAAACACTGGCAGTGCTGACAATCAATAATAAAGACAAATAAACAAACACAGTCTCTTTCAAAGTGCTGGGTGCTCCAAAATAAAGTGCGTAGGTGCTAAAACAAATTCAGGTGTCGTGTGCCAAACTCCCCCCTTGTGTTCCCACTCACCAAAATTAATGGACCCTCAGCTTTGCAGTCAAAAGCGCTGTGATCTATATGATCTGGATCATGAAGAGTGGATCAGTTTCTCAGAAGCTTCTCCATTAAGGTGATGTTGGGGACGTTCAAAGTAAGCAAAAAAAAAAAAACGGGAAAGAGAAGGAACTAATAGGGAAGTCGTGTTGGATATGGAAAATTGTGCAATCTAGGTGCCACTTACGAAATAGCTGGACTAAACAGGCATCAGTGCAGAGATCCAGGTCTGCCGCTGATCGGCATGCGTTCCACGGAGGGCGGAAATAGCATCAATGGTTGATGAAAGCGGAAGTGTGTCAACGCGTTTTGCCACTCCAGGGTGTCATTAAGGACTTGTTGATGCCCTGGAGGAGGGTCGAAATGCATTGACGCTACTTTCACCCTCCGTGGAACGCACGTCGATTAGCGGCGGACCTGGGTCTCTGCACTGATGTCTGTTTAGTCCAGCTATTTCGTAAGTGTCGCCTAGATTGCGCAAACTTTCATATCCAACGGGACTTCACTATAAGTTCCTTCTCTTTCCCCTTTTTTTTAGCTTACTTTAAACGTCCCCAACATCACCTTAATGGAGAAGCTTCTGAGAAATTGATCCAGTCTTCATGATCCAGATCATATCAATCACAGCACTTTTGATCCCAGACTGCAAAGCTGAGGGTCCATTCATTTTGGTGAGTGGGGTCACAAGGGGGGAGTGTGGCACACGACACCTGATTTTTTTTAAACCCAACGCACTTTATTTTGGAGCACCCAGCACTTTGAAAGAGACTGTGTTTGTTTATTTGTCTTTATTATTGATTGTCAGCACTGCCAGTGTAAAGAGGAAAATAACGATAAGGATGATGGATCTGAGGCTTTCAGTTTCAAAATCAATTCATCAATAACTCCAGCATGACAGCCCCAAAGCCAGCATTTGTAGAAGCTTTCATATTTCTGAACTTGTAGGCTGTAGTGCATGCCTGATTTATTACATCTTGCAAAATCCATTTTGGTTATCTTTGACAGATACATAAAAAGAAACTCCAGGTAGAATTGCTAAGTGATATGTAGTGTGTAAAAAAATGTTACCAGCTGTAAAGAAGTATACCCTACATCACAATTGCTGTTTAGTGAAAAACTCTCAGTTTCATTCATGCTGGAAAGTGCAGGTAGCATTGTACTTCCAGCACTGCAGCTATGAGAGTTGCGTCTCTCATACAGGGGAGGGATCTTTACATTTATCCATCCCTCCTCTCCCTCTCACCACTCACAGAACACTTTGTATTCTCTTTACAGAATACAAGACATTAATGTGAATTGACAAGGGAAGAAGAGGGGTTGATAAACTATGGAATCACTTCCACAGCTCTTGTCCTTTGACAGAATGCCTGTGCTTTGCAGCATAAATGGAACTGTGATTTTTACGCTATACAGCAGTGATCCAGACAGGGCCGGTGCTACCACTAGGCAAACTAGGCGGCCGCCTAGGGCGCCCTGCTGCCTAGGGCGCCCGGCCACTGGTTTTTCTACTCTCTTCTCTCTGCAGCAAGCAACTAACTCTCAGCATCAGCAGGCAGCCGCCTCTCCGTTCACACATAGTGTCAGAGGCGCAGCAGTGGTGAAGGACTGTGTCTGTGTCCCGACTCCCGCAGCAAGCAAACATTCATTGATGGGCACTGGTAGGCTGCATTTGATAGGCGCTGGTGAGGCTACATTTGATGGGTGCTGGTGAGGCTGCATTTGATGGGTGCTGGTGAGGCTGCATTTGATGGGCGCTGGTGAGGCTGCATTTGAGGGGTGCTGGTGAGACAGCATTTGATGGGCGCTAGTGAGCCTGCATTTGATGGGCACTTTATTAAAAAGGTGGGATTTACATGGGCAGGGAAAAGGGGGCGGAGTCAGCCGGGGGGCGGCAAAATGAGGTTTCGCCTAGGGTGTCAAAAATCCTTGCACCAGCCCTGGATCCAGATGTGGGATATATACAAGTAACTTTTTTGTACACACTAAATATTGCAAAAACACTCTGGCTGGAGTCTTTCTTAAAGGAGTTCACTTATTCACTGTACCGTGGTTATGCTGAAAGTCATCAGCAACGGGTATCACACCGCGATCTCCAAAATCATAGTTTGCCTTCACCAAGGCTTCTTGATTCGCTTCATAACCAACCAAAACCACTGCTTTTACGCCTCCATAATGGAATGTGAAGAACGTGCCATACTTCTTCGCCAGCTGAAAAATAGGTTTAATACAGAATCTTTATTAGAGAGAAGATTCCAAACAAAATGCTATAGAGACCAAATGTTAAAAAGCTAACAAATTATATGAAAAGAGTATACATACAATTACTAAGGAGAACATTTATTATATCTTATATATATATTATATATTATATATTATATATATACTCAATATATATTGAGTCATTCATCTGGAGTGCCTGATACATGTGAGAGACCAAGCCCCCACTTCTAACCTCCTGAGAAGATGAGGATTTTAACCCATCAGTTACTGCACAGATTGGTGACTATGTCATCTGATTCATTTCTGAATTTTGAATAAATAAATTGTAGTGAAGACGGCAGGCTCACAGTGCAAGTATCACATTCACATTCAATAAATCAAACTGAATAAAATGGGCTCTAATAAATTAATACCAAGGATAGTATTCCTGGGGTATCTATGTACAGAATGGTGGTTCAACGATGGCTAGCAGAGGGTCTCATTAGGGACACTAAAAGGCTCAATTCACAAAGCTTTAAAACCAGGGTGAGCATCTTTATTTTAGCTATTTGACTATAATTTGCAAATCTCACTGGTTTCAGATAAAAAAAAAAACAATAACCTGTAACTTTAATAAAAATAAGTATCCTAATCCTACTGTGTTAGCTTTGTGAATTGTGCCTTATATCAGTTTTTTTATGTTCTCATTGTGTTTTGGTGTTTTTTTTCCAAAAATGTTATAGACATTGCCTTTGACCTAAAGTCACCCTGCAGTGTGCGTATATGACAGAAACATTTGATTGTATACTCATGTGGTTCAAAGAAACATGTCAAAGAGTTGTGTAAATATTGATAGTGCTATAAAAATACAAAATAAAAAAATGCATTTGAAAATAAAATACATGTGATTGCAATGTGTGACAACTGTGTTTCAAATTCCCATCATTTCTTTTGCTTGCATATGCACTTATTCTAACGACAACTTCACCCTATTACCCTAAAGTTGGGTGTATGGTAAATTTTACACTAAACAACACAATGGGAATGGTAAGTTGTATAGATAGTTGCTTTATTCACTTTTAAGTTGGTGGATCCTTGACTGTACAGTGCTTGTCAAAGAACAAGCAAAATAATTTCCAGAAATTCTGGAATTAAGGTAAAGTATATCTAAAATCAGAACGCTAAAAAGTGAGAATCGATCTCTCCACAGTGAGGGAATTATCAATGTGGATAGTTGTCACTATGGCTGAGGTTTGGGTTTGCTGATACCATGGGTTTTAAGCAAATGCTACTTGTTTGAGGTTTTTGGACCTTGCAAAACAATGCAGGAATTTTCCATAAAAACAATAATGCACTGTTCAATCTTTGAACTTAGGTCAGCTAGCTTAGAAATAGCATTTTGGATAAGCTAGCCCTCTCACAATAAAAGCATAAGGTCACAGCAGACATAATAACAATGTGCTTACGTTATGATAGCTTAAACATATGGAGGGGTGCTGATAAAGTGCATAGTGAGATGTTAGTGTAGGGCCTGTAGGCACTGGCAGGTCTGTTAAGGTAGATGTAAAACCTTACTGAATATCCTGTAGGTAACAAAACGCTATATACCTTGGAGGAGATATGACTCTGAGGGCTTTCAATAGGGCTGACCTTCCACTTTCATGAATGGTTCACTTCAAATGGGTTTCAAATGCTGCTTTATGCATTGACATACCTCCCTAGACCTCAACCTGCCTGGACACCTGCTGATTCAGCACCCTCTACAGAAAGCTAAAATCTCCAATAAGATAGAGAGGTTGAATCCAATGCAATTTTACTTCTCAGGGTCCAATACAGAAGATGTTTTTCCAGTCTCTTAAAGTGTAAAAATACATTTATTCTCCTAGCTCAGTGGGGATTAGAAACTAACTATGGGAACATAGAAAAACTGGTGTTTTTCCATGTGGCCCTTGAAGTTGCATTAAAAACACTTTCCTCTTTTTACAGTATTTTTAAAACTTTGTTTTTTTTGCTTTGATAAATGTCTCCCATGGCAGTTTCCAGCTTTCTGTGTCCTTTCTTGAGAATGATCACCTTTGAAAATTGCCAGATGCTAAAGTGGATGTAAACCCTCACATATACCCAGTGAAGTGAACAGCCTCAGATAATACACAGAGATTAAACAAATCTCCCTATATAAGTTTTACACGTATATCTACTGTCTTCAACTTGCTATATTCTTTGGAAAGTGAACATTGTGTTAGAGATTTTCTCTTCCTGTTCAGTATTGGGAGTGGAGTCTTGGCATACACTGTGTGACAGTGAAAAAACATGTACTGTCATTTGTTCCCCTACACATCTGACAGCTGCTGGAGATGCGGGCAAACACAAGGCACAATGCTTCACATATGGTTGAAATGCCTCCAATTTACACATTTTTGAACACTTCAGTACACAGATTACACAGATCCCAGAAACAAAAATACGCTTGACACCTGAATGCTGTTTACGGCATCTTTTTGAAAAAAATACAAACACTCTCTAACCAAACACATGCTAAATGCAGCAAAATCAATTTTCCCTCTACACTGGAAATCCATCTCAGTGCAGACAGTCAAAGAATGGATCTAAAGAGTAAATGATATCTATGAAATGGAGAGGTCCATAGATATTGCACATGATTCCACCGCTTAATTTCATGACACCTGGACACCATGGTTTCTGTTTAAACTATCTGAGGATTAACACGATCTATTGAATAGAGAAGATACAATATTCACCATTCTTTATGTCAAGGATCCCTGTTCTTTACCAGAAGAATTTTTATACCTAGTACCATAACTTAAAGTGGATGTAAACCCAATTTATGAAATTTAAGCTGGACACATATCTGCAGGGTTTTGTTATAGCTCTTCAAAGCACTGTTTCTCGTAGCTGTGTCCTGCTCCGTTCCTCTGTTATCAGCATGATAACTTTTGACAAGCTCTCTGAGAAGAGAGCCTGTTCTGTGTGTCAGGGAGGGTTGCTATAAGTAGATTAGCAGACTGCTAAACTATTCACCGGCAACCTGTCAGAAACAATGAATCAGACCGAGACAGAAGTGCAGTTAAAATCACACTTGTTTAATAATAATAGTAAAAGGTAAGCAGAGCAACGTAGTCAAATTATAGCCAGAGTTCAGTAACCGGAATGGATAGTCAGACAAGCCAGGATGTCAGGGAGCCAGAGATCAGTGTACTTCAGGACAGGCAAGGAAATCGGGAAACCGGAGAATCAGCGTAGTGGAACAGCAAGCAGAATCAGGAACCAGAAGGGACACCAGCCAAGCAAGTCTTCAACAGGTACACAGGAGAGAGTCTCTGGATGTGTTGACCAAGGTGAAGGCAGAGAGGAACTGAACTGAACAGCTTAAGTAACCAGCAGGACTGACAAAACAGGATATCATTATTAGGTGAGTCACTGTGGAAAAGATTGGAGCTGGCAATTAACCGACAGCTGAGCGGCCTGCTCTGCGAACGAAGGGCTGAGCCCAGCCCTGACTAGGGTTGCCACCTTTGCTTCAAGTCAAACCCGAACACTTTACCGGCGCACAGCAATCTTTTTTATGGTATAAACTATACATATACAGTTTGTCACAAAAGTGAGTACAACCCTCACATTTTAGTAAATATTTGATTATATCTTTTCATGTGACATCACTGAAGAAATACCACTTTGCTACAATGTAAAGTAGTGAGTGTACAGCTTGTATAACAGTGTAAATTTGCTGTCCCCTCAAAATAACTCAACACTAATGTCTAAACCACTGGCAACAAAAGTGAGTACACCCCTAAGTGAAAATGTGTGAATTGGGCCCAAAGTGTCAATATTTTTTGTGGCCACCATTATTTTCCAGCACTGCCTTAACCCTCTTGGGCATGGAGTTCACCAGAGCTTCACAGGTTGCCACTGGAGTCCTCTTCCACTCCTCCATGATGACATCACGGAGCCGGTGGATGTTAGAAACCTTGCGCTCCTCCACTGTCCATTTAAGGATGCCCCACAGATGCTCAATAGGGTTTAGGTCTGGAGACATGCTTGGCCAGTCCATCACCTTTACCCTCAGCTTGACGTCACATGCCTTCCCATTTGGCGCCAATGGGGAGGGGTATAAAAAGCACACAGACCTGTAGGTCTGTGTGGGAGCTCATTGAACACATTGATCTCTTGATAAGGTAAAGGTTACCACTATTTATTCCTTTTCTTTCTTCAAATGACATGAGATTAGCCTTGGTTTACTTACCTTGTAAATCTAACTAAACAAATAGGGGGGGGGGGGGGGGGGTCTTTTAATTTCCTCAGAGCAAGTATATGCGGCAGTATCTTATAAGACAACAAACTTGTGCTTCTCTCCCATATACACCGCTGTTGTGGCATGGTAATAACGAGGAGCATAGTCTCTGGCAAATTATAGCAATGGAGGTAAGACCAGCTTCCAGGGGCGTCGCCGGGGGGTGGCTAGGGGGGGCTGGAGCCCCGAATGTGTCCCTGCAAAGCCCCGAGTCTCAGAATGCCTGCATTCCATTGTTAGCCCCGAGTGCCGTCGGCTAATTTCGGCTGCACTCGCTAACAGATCGGTTCTCAGCAGCCGAAATTAGCCGAGTGCTATAGCGGCCGAAAGCGGCCGAAATTAGATGAAAGTGGCCAAGTGGCGAGTGCCGCTGGTCCCGCCTTCTGGAGCGGGACGTGTGACGTGACGTTCATCGTAGCCTGCAGGCTCCAGAAGGCGGGAACGCTACATCCCCGCTCGGGCGGGCGGCTCGGCTCTCCTCTCCTCCTTGGCTCCTCTCCCCAGTGACTGACTGACTGACTGCCAGTGCCTGCCTGCCTGCTTGCTGTGACCGCACATTACGGCTGAGGTAGGCCAGACACAGAGACTACCAGTGTATGTATCATTGTCAGGCAGGTCAGTGTGTGTAGGTCAGTGGTCAGTGCATGTAGGTCAGTGTGTGTAGGTCAGTGGTCAGTGTGTGTAGGTCAGTGTGTGTAGGTCAGTGGTCAGTGTGTGTAGGTCAGTGGTCAGTGTGTGTAGGTCAGTGGTCAGTGTGTGTAGGTCAGTGGTCAGTATGTGTAGGTCAGGCACTCAGGCAGGTCAGTGTATGTAGGTCAGTGGTCAGTGTATGTAGGTCAGTGTGTGTAGGTCAGTGGTCAGTGTGTGTAGGTCAGGCAGGTCAGTGTATGTAGGTCAGTGGTCAGTGTATATAGGTCAGTGGTCAGTGTATGTAGGTCAGTGGTCAGTGTATGTAGGTCAGTGGTCAGTGTGTGTAGGTCAGGCAGGTCAGTGTGTGTAGGTCAGTGTATGTAGGTCAGTGGCAGTGTTGGTCATCTTACTTTAAAAAAGTAATTAGTTACGTTACAAATTACTTCTCCCAAAAAAGTAATTGAGTTAGTAACTCAGTTACTACATTGGAAAAGTAATTAGTTACTCAGCAAAGTAACTGACTTTTTTTTTAATATTCTTAGGGGCGGGTCTAGTATTACTGTAAGCAAGGGGCGCGTTCCCCCCTGCACGTCTATTTCCCCCCAACACATATATCTGTTTCCCCCCTCTGTACCCCACTACACATCTGTCCCCCCCCCCCCACACACACACATATATCTGCTCCCCCTCTGTACCCCATTACACGTCTGTCCCCCCCCCACACACATATATCTGTTCCCCTCTGTACCCCACTACACGTCTGTCCCCCCCGACACACATATCTGTTCCCCCTCTGTACATCTGTCCCCCCCAAACTCACGGATCGGATCGTTGCAGAGTCACGGATCGGATCATTTTTCGGATCAGCAAATAATAATTGAATTTGCAAAAACCTTTGAAAATTCCACCACCATAAAGCCCTCACTGTAATATCCACAATCTCCCCCACTGTAATATCAACGTAATCTCCCCAACTGTAATATTGTCTGAGTATAGCTGGGTACGGCTGGGTATCGCCGAGCATGGTTGGGTATTACCGCGTATTGCAGAGTGTGGCGGGGTATGGCGGGGTGTTGCAGGGTATGGCAGGGTGTTGCAGGGTATGGCGGGGTGTTGCAGAGTATTGCGCAGTATTGGCAGGGTGTTGCAGAGTATTGCGCAGTATTGGCGGGGTGTTGCAGAGTATTGCGCAGTATTGGCAGAGTGTTGCAGAGTATTGCGCAGTATTGGCAGGGTGTTGCAGAGTATTGTGCAGTATTGGCAGGGTGTTGCAGAGTATTGCGCAGTATTGGCAGGGTGTTGCAGAGTATTGCGCAGTATTGGCAGGGTGTTGCAGAGTATTGCGCAGTATTGGCAGGGTGTTGCAGAGTATTGCACAGTATTGGCAGGGTGTTGCAGAGTATTGCGCAGTATTGGCAGGGTGTTGCAGAGTATTGCGCAGTATTGGCATGGTGTTGCAGAGTATTGCGCAGTATTGGCAGGGTGTTGCAGAGTATTGCGCAGTGTTGGCAGGGTGTTGCAGAGTATTGCGCAGTATTGGCAGGGTGTTGCAGAGTATTGCGCAGTATTGGCAGGGTGTTGCAGAGTATTGCGCAGTATTGGCATGGTGTTGCAGAGTATTGCGCAGTATTGGCAGGGTGTTGCAGAGTATTGCGCAGTATTGGCAGGGTGTTGCAGAGTATTGCGCAGTATTGGCAGGGTGTTGCAGAGTATTGCGCAGTATTGGCAGGGTGTTGCAGAGTATTGCGCAGTATTGGCAGGGTGTTGCAGAGTATTGCGCAGTATTGGCAGGGTGTTGCAGAGTATTGCGCAGTATTGGCAGGGTGTTGCAGAGTATTGCGCAGTATTGGCATGGTGTTGCAGAGTATTGCGCAGTATTGGCAGGGTGTTGCAGAGTATTGCGCAGTATTGGCATGGTGTTGCAGAGTATTGCGCAGTATTGGCAGGGTGTTGCAGAGTATTGCGCAGTATTGGCAGGGTGTTGCAGTGTAGTGGCAGGGTATGGAGGGATGGCTACTGCCATCCGATCTCTCCCCTCCACTGTACAGATCTGTACACAGAGGGGAGACCAGCGTCATCTTGACGCCGGTTTGTTTACAAAGTGATCGCTCCGTCATTTGACGGAGCAATCACATTGTAAACGGCCGACGGGTGCACCAAGATGGCCGGCGCTCCGGAGCTAGGCCGGAGCTGCGGCCATCGGGTGCACCAAGATGGCCGGCGCTCCGGAGCTAGGCCGAAGCCGTGGCCTTTCCTAAGGCCGAGGCCGCGGACGGCTCCACGATCGCGGCGGGTAATTGCGGTAACGCCGCCCCAGTAATGGGAACGGCGTTACCGCGAGGGGAAGAGTAATCAGTTAGATTACTCGTTACCCTCTAAAGTAACGGCGTTACGTAACGCCGTTTACTTTAACGGCGTTAGTGCCATCACTGGTCAGTGGTCAGTGTATGTAGGTCAGTGGTCAGTATGTGTAGGTCAGTGTGTGTAGGTCAGTGCGTGTAGGTCAGTGCGTGTAGGTCAGTGCATGTAGGTCAGTGCATGTAGGTCAGTGCGTGTAGGTCAGTGGTCAGTGTATGTAGGTCAGTATGTGTAGGTCAGGCACTCAGGCAGGTCAGTGTATGTAGGTCAGTGTGTGTAGGTCAGTGGTCAGTGTATGTAGGTCAGTGGTCAGTGTGTGTAGGTCAGTGGTCAGTGTATGTAGGTCAGTTCAGGCAGGTCAGTGTGTGTAGGTCAGTGCATGTAGGTCAGTGCGTGTAGGTCAGTTCAGGCAGGTCAGTGTGTGTAGGTCAGTGGTCAGTGTATGTAGGTCAGTGGTCAGTGTGTGTAGGTCAGTGGTCAGTGTGTGTAGGTCAGGCAGGTCAGTGTGTGTAGGTCAGTGTATGTAGGTCAGTGTATGTAGGTCAGTGGTCAGTGTATGTAGGTCAGTGTATGTAGGTCAGTGTGTGTAGGTCAGTGGTCAGTATGTGTAGGTCAGGCACTCAGGCAGGTCAGTGTATGTAGGTCAGTGGTGAGTGTGTGTAGGTCAGTGGTCAGTGTATGTAGGTCAGTGGTCAGTGTATGTAGGTCAGTGCATGTAGGTCAGTGCGTGTAGGTCAGTGCGTGTAGGTCAGTGCATGTAGGTCAGTGGTCAGTATGTGTAGGTCAGGCAGGTCAGTGCATGTAGGTCAGTGGTCATTGTTTGTAGGTCAGTGGTCAGCGTATGTAGGTCAGTGTGTGTAGGTCAGGCAGGTGAGTGTGTGTAGGTCAGGCAGGTGAGTGTGTGTAGGTCAGGCAGGTGAGTGTGTGTAGGTCAGGCAGGTCAGTGTGTGTAGGTCAGGCAGGTCAGTGTGTGTAGGTCAGGCAAGTCAGTGTGTGTAGGTCAGGCAGGTGAGTGTGTGTAGGTCAGGCAGGTGAGTGTGTGTAGGTCAGGCAGGTCAGTTTGTGTAGGTCAGGCAGGTGAGTGTGTGTAGGTCAGGCAAGTCAGTGTGTGTAGGTCAGGCAGGTGAGTGTGTGTAGGTCAGGCAGGTGAGTGTGTGTAGGTCAGGCAGGTCAGTTTGTGTAGGTCAGGCAGGTGAGTGTGTGTAGGTCAGGCAAGTCAGTGTGTGTAGGTCAGGCAGGTGAGTGTGTGTAGGTCAGGCAGGTGAGTGTGTGTAGGTCAGGCAGGTCAGTGTGTGTAGGTCAGGCAGGTCAGTGTGTGTAGGTCAGGCAGGTCAGTGTGTGTAGGTCAGGCAGGTGAGTGAGGTGAGTGTATGTAGGTCAGGCAAGTCAGTGTGTGTAGGTCAGGCAGGTCAGTGGTCATTGTATGTAGGTCAGTGTATGTAAGCCACACATCCCCACCACCCAGGCCAAAAAAAAAAAAAAAAATGCTGCAAAACCTGGTCTTTTTGCCACCTAGCAACACCCCTGCCAGCTTCCCTACTATATTTCAATATCGGGATGCTATATGCAATATATATTTAGCCATCTTAAGCTAATAATACTTTATTACCTTAAAATTTAGTATCTGTTCTTTGTTAATTAACAGATATGAAGCACTTTTAACATCATGTGCATAAGCTCCCAGCCATTATTTTGACTATGTAAACAAAGAGCATACTTGTGAGTCATGAACTGGGGGTCTTTCCCATTTGTTATAGTTCATTTCTCTGCTTTTATGCATATTATGGAGGTAAAGGTAAAGAAAGGAATCAAATGTATGTCTTTTGCATATATTACAGATAACATTTTTTCTTGATGAGGCTTTGATGGCCCCATCAATTCAGTGAGCTCCATATCCCTCTCTATGGGTGACCTTCATTCTCGGTGGAGTGCTGGCTTTCCCTTTTGGGGTAATACCCCATGTGGGCTCCCTGATGGTATTTGCTTTTGGACTCCTTTGAGAGGTAGGGTTCCTTGCAGTACTGTCGGGAATTCTTATGGGGGGGGGGGGGGGGGGGGGTTATTTTAATGGGTGGGGGTGTGGGGTTTTTGGGGTGTCCCTGTTCGTTTTTTTGGGGGGGGGCGGAAGGAGGGGGGTTTCCAGATTTAATTATTATTTGTGCATATAGAAATTCCCACTCGTCTGGTTATGTCCTGTGCTTTCATCTATCTTTATTAAAATGACATGTATCATCTCTCAGACTATGTTAATATTAATTTCTTTATGTCTTTTTTCCTTTATACACCTAAGGTTCAGTTTACTGCAAAAGTCTGTCTCTGATGTTTTTATTCAATTGATCATGTCAACTTTCCTGTTGAAGCCTTTCAGGCGAAACATGTAGAAGCTTGTTCTGATGTTTTTATTCAATTGATCATGTCAACTTTCCTGTTGAAGCCTTTCAGGCGAAACATGTAGAAGCTTGTTGAACATTTGATCATATATAAATGAATGTTGCATTATCTCTGTCTAGTATAGGATTAGGTGTATGTACCTAGGACTGTAGATAAAATGTACTCTCATTTATTATCTTTTTATATATTTTGTATAATATATCTTTTTTTTCAATAAAAGTATTTAAAATATTTAAGGTGTTTTTTCAAAAAATAATTTGATTATGTCTTATAAGAGTACCTTTAAAATCCCACATCCTCATTCTTGTGAATATTCAATTTCAAAGGGATGTCGGTACCTTTATTAAAATTATTGATGGGTTAATTGACCTCCAACCACACTTCCAATTTTACCCTCAGCTTCTTTAGCAAGGCAGTGGTCGTCTTGGAGGTGTATTTGGGGCCATTATCATGTTGGAATACTGCCCTGCGGCCCAGTCTCCGAGGGAGGGGATCATGCTCTGCTTCAGTATGTCACAGTACATGTTGGCATTCATGGTTCTCTCAATGAACTGTAGCTCCCTAGTTACGGCGGCACTCATGCAGCCCCCAGACCATGACACTCCCAACACCATGCTTGACTGTAGGCAAGACACACTTGTCTTTGTACTCCTCACCTGGTTGCCGCCACACATGCTTGACACCACCTGAACCAAATAAGTTTATCTTGGTCTCATCAGACAACAGGACATGGTTCCAGTAATCCATGTCCTTAGTCTTCTTGTCTTCAGCAAACTGTTTGCAGGCTTTCTTGTGCGTCACCTTTAGAAGAGGCTTCCTTCTGGGACGACAGCCATGCATACAATTTGATGCAGTGTGCGGCGTATGGTCTGAGCACTGACAGGCTGAGCCCCCACCCCTTCAACCTCTGCAGCAATGCTGGCAGCACTCATACGTCTATTTCCCAAAGACAACCTCTGGATATGACGCTGAGCACGTGCAGTCAACTTCTTTGGTCGACCATGGCGAGGCCTGTTCTGAGAGGAACCTGTCCTGTTAAACCGATGTATGGTCTTGGCCACTGTGCTGCAGCTCAGTTTCAGTGTCTTGGCAATCTTCTTATAGCCATCTTTATGTAGAGCAACAATTCTTTTTTTCAGATCCTCAGAGAGTTCTTTGCCATGAGGTGCCATGTTGAACTTCCAGTGACCAGTATGAGAGAGTGAGAGCGATAACACCTCCCCATTCACACCTGAGACCTTGTAACACTAACGAGTCACATGACACCGGGGAGGGAAAATGGCTAATTGGCCCAATTTGGAAATTTTCACTTAGGGGTGTACTCACTTCAGTTGCTAGCAGTTTAGACATGAATGGATGTGTGTTGAGTTATTTTTTCAGTATTGTCACTTAAAAAGGTATAATAAAATATTTACAAAAATGTGAGGGGTGTAATCACTTTTGTGAGATACTGTATTTTGCAATTAAATAAAATTTCCAATCATATAAAGTTAATCACAAGAGTCCCCCTTTACATCAGAGTCCACGAGTTTCCCTTTTACATCTTAACCGCTTCCCGACCGCCCACTGCATATATACGTCAGCAGAATGGCACGGGCAGGCAAAATCACGTACCTGTACGTGACCCTTTAAATGCCTGCCCGTGGGTCGCGCGCGCGCCGCCGGCGTCGCGCTCACGACCCGGTCGGGAGCTACGCAACCACGGCCGCAGGACCAGCGGACCCGATCGCCGCTGGTGCCCCGTGATCGGGTCACAGAGCTGAAGAACGGGGAGAGGTATGTGTAAACAAACCTCTCCCCGCGCTTCCTACTCTGCCTGTCATTGTTCGGCTGTTCCCGGTCATCGGGAAAGCCGATCAATGACGTCAGACGTTAGCCCCGCCCCCTAATGTAAAAAAAACACACACGTCACAGCCCATAACCCCTCCCCTCCCCCTAGTGGTTAACTCTTTCACTACAACTGTCATTTATACAGGAATCAATGCATTTAAATAGCATTGATTGCTGTATAAATGACAATGGTCCCAAAAATGTGTCAAAAATATCCGATGTGTCCGCCATAATGTCGCAGTCACAATAAAAATCGCTGATCGCCGTCATTACTAGTAAAAAAAAAAAAATATTAATAAAAATGCTATAAAACTATCCCCTATTTTGTAAACGCTATAACTTTTGCGCAAACCAATCAATAATCGCTAATTGCGATTTTTTTTACCAAAAATATGTAGAAGAATACGTATCGGCCTAAACTGAGGAAAAAAAAAGTTTTTTTTATATATTTTTGGGGGATATTTATTATAGCAAAAAGCAAAAAATATTGCATTGTTTTCAAAATTGTCGCTCTATTTTTGTTTATAGCGCAAAAAATAAAAACTGCAGGGGCGATCAAATACCACCAAAAGAAAGCTCTATTTGTGGGAAAAAAAGGACGCCAATTTTGTTTGGGAGCCACGTCGCACGACCACGCAATTGTCAGTTAAATTGACGCAGTGCCGAATCGCAAAAAGGGGCCTGGTCCTTTGGCTGCCAATTGGTCCGGGGCTGAAGTGGTTAATCTGCCGAGTTTCCCTTTTACATCTGAATCCGCTGAGTTCCCCTTTTACATCTGAATCTACCAATTTCCTCTTTTACATCTGAATCCGCAGAGTTCTCTGCAGACTCTGATGTAAGGGAGAACTCTGGGGACTCTAACATAAGGAATGCTCTGGGAACCCTAATTTAAGGGGGAACACTGAGGCTTCTGGTGTAAAGGGGAACTCTGATGTAAGGGGTGCTCTGAGAACTCTGATTTACCTTAGTGTACCCACTCAGAGGCAGGAGAGAGAAGGGGGGAGACTTCAGTCACAGACAGGGATGGATGGTGAGCTCACTCACCCCTTGGCAGTCAGCACCTCTCACCCAGATGTATCTGAGGCTGCTGGACTTCAAATTTCCGGCCCCCACTTTCCTTTTCTGAGGCACAGTGCTGGGGATTGGAGTGTGGGCAGACACAGAGGGGTAGGGGCTGAAGGAAGAGGAAATATAAAAACCCTCTCTCCTATCCTGTCTGTGTGTGTGTATGGGGGGGGGGGGGGTTGTTAGTGCTGGCTTTGGGCAGTGTGAAAGAGAGTGTAACAGACACTCCTGGCTTAGACAACTGCAGCCAGCAACCCTGCTGGGAAGCCATAGTCCAGCCTACCCTGATTTTCCGGGAGTCTGATTGGTGACTACCGGAGGTAGGGAAGGCCAGCATCCTCAGGGTACAGGTTTTTGGGCTATGTTGGATATGAACCAGAAAGAACGTTGGGCACCAGTCACTTTTATGCTTAAACAAAAGAGAAGTTTTTTTCTCAAAACAGGAAAATGTGGGAGAGAGGGGAATAGGGCACAGGACACCCTTAGTACCGATCAGCAACCGGCAGATTGTTAGACTCCTCAGATGAAAATAGGTGAAGTGAGGCAGACAGCAGTACAGAAATAAGAGCCCTTAAAGTGGTGTTGCCACCAAAAAAAATCATAAAAAAAGAAAAAAAAATAATTGGAAAAAAAAAAATGTTTTACTCACCTCTAAATGCCTGTTGCTAAGGGGTCCCTCGTAGTCTGCCACCTTCAGTGCCCGGGCACTGACATCACTTCCCCTCGGCACTGCATAGTCATCTGGGACCTGTCACGTTTGCCAGAGTGTCGTATCACGGCGCCGCTCGCGCATGCGCAGTGAGTGCCCTGCTGTGAAGCCACAGCCGGGTGCCCACAGTAAGGATGCCGGCGCCGCGAGCGGAGCGGAAAACGAGGGGGGGCTTCGTTCCCCCGCATCGCTGGACCCTGGGACAGGTAAGTGTCCGATTATTAAAAGTCAGCAGCTGCAGTACTTGTAGCTGCTGACTTTAAAAAAAAAATATTTAGTGGGCACTCCTCTTTAAGCTGAACCAGCACATCTGTACTTTGTAGGACAAGCTGTCTCCTCTAGTAACTGAACTTTACTCACTGCTTCATGCACTGATTCCCTTTGATGAGTTCTCTCTGAAGTCCTCCCAGCCAGTTCATAGCCTCCAGCTCATGAAGCCCTCTACAACAGTATCATTTATACATTTTGTTAAAAAATTAAGTTTTGTTAAGATGTAAAAAAAAAAAGACTCTGCAGTACAAACAAGCTTACTAAAAAAAGGCAGTTTGTAGCAACCCATAGAAGCCAATTAATATTTATAATTACCATACCTATAATGAACTACAGTAAACTAAAATATGGTTGCTATTTTAATGCATTTTACACATCATCTGTGCTAGTTGCACCTTTTATTGTTGAATAAGCTATTTGGTGTGTGGATTAATATGAATACTCTGGTTCCTTTAAAACGAATAATATATTAACAGGAGATATTTTATGTCATAAGCCAAACTGGCTGGCAATAGTCAAAGAAAGGTTAAGACAGGTAAATACATACTAAAGGCTATTCAAATAATTCTATGGTCACAGCATACACTTCCATTGTATAACATTATCATTGTAATAGCAACACAAATAAAAGTTATTTTTAACAATCCAACATAAGATAGAAAAATTTTCTTTCATGTTGTGAGTTATGCCTGTCTGTTGACCATCTCTTTTCACATTCCCTGCATGCTTTGCAGCTTCTCCTCTGCTGTTTACTTTCAATTTTAAAGGACTACATATCCCATGGCACCTTGCTGCCTGCAATAAGTGATTCCTGTATTGACTCTGCCTCCTGAAGGCTCTGTGAAATCTGATATAGCAGTGCTTACTCACAGGGCATAGTAAGTATGTGTCACAGAATTCAAGGAAGTAAATGTGTAAGGATCTTCACAAGGCAAGCTTACAAAACTAACGCCAACCCCCCCCCCCCCCCCCCCCTTGCAGGAGACGGATGGCAGATGGGAAGGTGGCGATTGCTGCAAGCAACCCCGCACACCTCGCGCGGGAGACGGACCTTACCTTAGGATTCAGGGGGAAAGAAGAGCTGGGGCCATTGCTTCTCCTCCCGGCTGAACAGGCAGTAGAAGCAGGTCCTGAGACCTGGGGAGTCTCAAGACCTGCTTCCTGGTTGGCCAGGAGGAGAATCAGGAAGACAATAGTGAATATTAATTTGCTATTGTCACACAACTGGGTGGGCTCAATGTGCAGTGCTCTGTGTCCTGAGCCCACCCTTTTTTGAAGCCAATAAGAGCCTCTGGCTCTAGTCTTGTGCTTCAAAAAAAAAAAAAAAAACATTGGAATCCATGTGTCCAGCATCCTGCATGTAGATTAGGGGCCAGACCCATGGATTAGAGGGGCGGAGCCTCTGTGCCCTGTATGGATGGGCCACCACTTTTTTCAACTCTGCTACCACTTAGTAAACCAAGTCCCATCCAAACTGCACTGGAAATGTCAACTTTGCCAAAGGCATTACATAGATGGAAATAAAAAGACAACTCCTATCTTGCTGAATTCGAAGTGTTTTTATTTATTATAAATCATGAAATACAATGGCAAGATCACAGTCTGACACTGGACATGTTTGCACCAAATAAAACTTATTAGACTTAATACTTCTGGCAAGATACTTCCAGGACATGCCTTCCTATTTACATCTAAATAAATATCAAAGTTTATCATACACAAATGAAAGCATTATTAAACCCAAAAACAAAAATGCATTAACCACTTACGGGCCGACGCACACCGATCTAAGAGGAATATCATTGTTATAGCCGCAGCTAGCTGCCATAACCCCGGTATCCTCTTCTTCGGCCGGCGGTCCGCTTTCTGATAATAGTGGTCTATGCGGCGGATTCACTGCAAGATCACTTTTATCGGCGGCGGGAGAGGGGCCCACCTCCCACCACGCTCCGGTGCCCTCCGCTGCTTACCGGAGCCGTCGGCAGCGGCGGAGGCGATTGGATCCTCTCTCATGCTGGGTATAGAACCAAGTGAGGGGAAGATGGCCCCCACCTGTCGCCACACCATTGCAGGGCAGAAGCGATATCAAAACGTCACTTCCATCCATAGCTTTAAATGAACAGTGTAAAAATAAAAGGTGTAGAAGCGAACGCATACGTGAGTAGCACCCGCATATGAAAACAGTTTTCAAACCACACACGTGAGGTATCGCCGCGATCGGTAGAGTGAGAGCAATAATTCTAGCCCTAGACCTCCTCTGTAACTCAAAACATGCAACCTGTAGAATTTTTTAAACGTCGCCTATGGAGATTTTTAAGGGTAAAAGTTTTGAAGCGTGACATGTTGGGTATCGATTTACTCGACGTAACATTATCTTTCACAATATAAAAAAAAAATTGGGTTAACTTTACTGTTGTCTTATTTTTTAATTCAAAAACATGTATTTTTTCCAAAAAAAGTGCGCTTGTAAGACCACTGTGCAAATACGGTGTGATGGAAAGTATTGCAAGGGCCGCCATTTTATTCTCTAGGGTATTAGAAAAAAATGTATATTGTTTGGGGGTTCTGAGTAATTTTCTAGCAAAAAAAAATTAAATGTTTTTAACTTGTAAACAACAAATCTCAAAAAGAGGCTCGGTCCTTAAGTGGTTAAGTTGCAGCTCACCAATTCAATGCAGTGACTGCATTCGTTTCCTTTTTTAGGCTCCCCCCCTTTTTTTTTCTCCAGGTGATTTCTGACAGTAAGTCTGTTATTTTTCCACTTTCTTTAACAGACCAAGCTGCCCAGATGAAGTAGCAGTTAAAGGGATAAGACAACCCACTTAAGGGGTGCTTACAATGGTCAGCTTTTATTTGTTTATGTAAAAATGTTATCACAAAAGGAACAAAAAACTGTTTTCTGTAATTGCTTATAAAGTGTTAGATGGAGTTCAGTTACAGTTTGTTAATCAAGTCCATCTAAAATTCCATAGTCTAACACTACCCTCTCCCTAGACTGACAATACAGCCATCCAAAGGTGTCTCTGTTGCTCTCCCATCCAAGATGAAGACACCCTAAGACAGGAAAAGTGTTACCATGTTTCCCCGAAAATAAGACCTAGCGTTATTTTCCAGGAGGGCTGCAATATAAGCCCTACCCCGAAAATAAAACAAAAAGGACACAGGCGCTCAGTGTGCAAATGTAGATAAAATATATATATATAAAATATCCAGAGAAAGAATCCATATACTTGTAAAATGAATAAATAGATAAATCTTGTCCAAGTCCACTTTTAAGGAAAAAATATATATATTCTGAGGAGCTATAAAAAAGTGCAAAAGTCTGAATAAAAGATTCAATCGATATTGATGGATGAATCATCAGGTGGGAGGTGGGCTCTGTGCTGAAGGCTGCTTTTCTTCAAGAGTGAAGCCGACTCAGTAGTAAAGGAGAAAAGAGAAATAGAACAGCGCCAATCAGCATTCAGGCTCTTTAATAACAATAAAACATGTCACAGTAACACTTACATCTTAAGATCACTGTAGTCTGCATATGAATCATTTGTGGTCACAGCTGTACCACCGGGTCGCTTGTGTTCTCCTATGGTGTTGTTAAGGGAGGATGCCAGGGGAGAGCTCAGCAATATCCAGCCATCAAGGAGTGCGGCTCGTGGAAGCAGCGTATGACATAGGGTAGGGAAAGACACACTACGCGTTTCTGAGCATGCGCAAAGTCTGTTATCAACCTGCGCGCTCCTTCTTTGGAGGACGCGATGAAGGAGCGCGCAGGTCGATAACGGACCTTGCGCATGCTCAGAAACGCGTAGGGTGTCTTTCCCTACCCTATGTCATACGCTGCTTCCACGAGCCGCACTCCTTGATGGCTGGATATTGCTGAGCTCTCCCCTCCCTTAACCATACCATAGGAGAACACAAGCGACCCGGCGGTACAGCTGTGACCACAAATGATTCATATGCAGACTACAGTGATCTTAAGATGTAAGTGTTACATGTTTTTTTGTTATTAAAGAGCCTGAATGCTGATTGGCGCTGTTCTATTTCTCTTTTCTACCCCGAAAATAATCCCTAGTTTAAAATGCTTGTAAAATCCTATAATCCACTCTATTACAGTAGTATATAATGTACAATGTGTGTGTTTCTGTAATATAGTTGCAGGGAAGAGAGCTCCGGCAGGTCACAGAAGCACAGAGCGGCACTATAACTAAGGTATTTGCCACAATTATATTAAAGAAACACACACATTGTACATTATATACTACTGTAATAGAGTGGATTATAGGATTTTACAAGCATTTTATCTCAGTTCACACTGGAGATTCCTGTCAGGCAGGGAGAGAGAGGGGGAGAGAAGACAGCACATTACATGGTAAAACCTACCCCGAAAATAAGCCCTACTGTGTGTTTTGTTGCCAAAATTAATATAGGACCCAGGCTTATTTTCGGGGGAAACACTGTACATTACTGTGTTACTAAAGAAAAAAAAAAAAAGCCAAAAAAAAACTTTTAAAACTTACCTCCATGAAGGTGTAATCCTGCCTGACAATGTCCAGAATGTGCATGTTCCCAATTATGGGGAGAGGTCTGGGTCCCGGAGGGAAATTGTAAATCTTCTTTTTTGGTAGGTTTATTAGGATTTTTACGCACATCATAACCAGAGTGCATATTAGGAAAATTGTCACCGACTCTGGAAGAATTGCCATGGTTGTTGTTGAATTGATCTGTCTAAGCTGGAACTTCGAGGTTGGAACAAATCTTTTTTATATGTAATCCAAGTATGTCCCATTTCTAGAACCCAACTCCACCCCATCAAAAAAAAACATTTCTCCACTTCAGAATGTTCTTTTAATGTGCTGTGCAAATAGTATGATGATCCAACAGAAATGAAGAAACAATGAGCCTTGAAATGTTGGCAAGCATACAAGCAACAGTTACAGAGAAAACATTCTTTTTCTTTAACTTATTTCCTGAATAGAATATTACAATGATTAAAGGCTTACAAAGGACATGATTTGTACCTTTTACCGAGCCTTGTCAATTTTTCAAACTACTAGCAAAAAACTGTTTACACACTCTTCCTAACTGTACGAAAATATTCTTGTATTTTTCTTTCTTTTTTTTTTCTTTTTTTAAACATCAAAATTCTACAGCATATAACAAGGACTGTGTAACTGTACAGTCAGACATCTTAAGGTGCTCAAAATTAAGACATATAGTGCATCAAGCTACAGGGGGTCCCCGAGTTACGAACTCGTTAGGGACTGCCCGCCTGTTCTTAAGTCGGAATTGTTCGTAAGTCGGCCGCGCATGCGCAGACCGACAATTACGGACATTTCCGGACATTTCCGATGTTCCGTCTAATGCCGTTCTGCACATGCGCGGCAAATTACGGACATTTCCGAAGTTTGCCGGCATTTTCCGAGGCTCCGTATGGCCGCGCATGCGCAGAACGGCCGGAGGATGGCGGAAAATGGCAGGGGGTCCCCGCAGCGCCCCGTTCGTAAGTAGGGGATGTTCGTAGGTCGGGCGTTTGTAAGTCGGGGACCCCCTGTAATTGTATAGCACTGAACATATCAATCAATTCAACATCTCTTATTGCTCAAGAACAATAAGTATTTATAGTAGTACTGAGATTTTAGCAACCTTAAACCATAATGTGGTGATTGAGTCAGTTATTACAGTTATTTAGCGATGAACGTTGGTGGATCTAGCTTTGATATCATAATTATAAACAAATAGAAAGGATCAGAAAAGGAAAATAAAGGTAGTGAACAGATAAAAAAAAAAAAGAGGTATGAAGTCATGGCCAAGCAAAACTCAATTCACACTTATTCACTCTTTGTGTAGGTTAGCAACTATATTGCTGGTGTGCTGAAGGTGGGCCAGCGGTCTTCCCTCCTCTTCAGTCATCGATTCATTAAATTTTCATTGGCATCTGAGAATTTAAAAGTGAACCGGGGAGACCAAGTTTTGTGGTATCGCTCTACTTTATCGGAAGTTTGAGCTAGTGTTTCTTCCATCTGACAAATCTCAGAAACTTTTCCCAACCAGTCCTGTATAGATGGGGCCCGGGTGCTTTTCCATAGAAGCAATATTAAGGCCTTGGCAGCATTTAGTAGGTGCTTGGTCAAGGACTTCTTATAACGTCTAAGCTGAAAATTTGTGATGTGGAACAGGTAACAGGCTGCGTCCAGTGTGAGTCTCCGTAATTTGTCTTATTATCTCTCTGACTCTATTCCAAAGAGTATTCAACACCGGGCATTGCCACCATATGCGCAGGAGGGTGCCTACATCTTCTCCGCATTTCCAGCAACTGTTGGAAGTATGGGGGAACCATCTTTTTAACTTTGCAGGGGTGGCGTATTAGTGTGTCAAGAGCTTGTAGGCCGTCTCCTGTATTTTAGTGCTAATGGAGCATTTGTGGGAGAGGATACATGCTTTTTTTCCATCGATTGTCTGTAATATCCCTCTGCAGAGCCCTTGACCATTCCCTCCTGAATCTATCTTCGGTAGTGGCCTTGGAGTTTTGTAGACAAGCATATGTGACTGATGTTGCCCTTTCAAAATTGTCACCCCTAGCACATTGATTCTAGCTCGGTCAGCATCACTAGGGGGGGGGTGCACCTAGGCACCCCACGGTCAGCTGGGTAAGGGTCACACAGTACACGGTGTCCGGATCCCCTCCACGGGGAGGTCTCTCAAGGTGTCCACTACTACACGAGTCTGTTTTGTCTTAGTTATGTTGCGGTTCATTTCTTAAACCTTTATTGTTCATAATTTAGCATTTGTTCCGAGGGATAGCTTTGGTATGTTCATGTTCCGTTTGTACCATAGTTTAATTTCTACATATCCGCTAGGGTTCACTGCGTGTCTGTCAGGACCCAGGGGTTTCAATTTTTTCTTTTAAGTTCCAGCGTGTTTCAGCGTATTATATTGTTTACCTTAGCTACATTGCATCACTACGTGGCAAATTTAGGGTTCACATCGTTTTCACCATCACTTGGGTTACATATCACGTTTATAGGTATGAACGGGTTGAGATGATCGTTTTTAATTGACTTGTGCGGTGGCAAGTTCGCTCATCCGTTCCACATTTCACTACTCTGATATCTTACTGATGCGTTTTCAGGTTTTCGGGGCGTACATTTTAATTACCTGCTACGCCTCAGGTGACTCGGCTTCTTTCCATTTCACTTACTGACAATATTCAGTCCGTTGTTTTACACGAATGTCACTGGCTAACCTACTTGCACCATATGGTTAAAAAAAAAAGGGGGGGGGTTATTGTTTCATGGGTTAATCACTCGTTCATCATTTCAATGTCACAAACTGACACGTTTTCAGTCCGGACAGTTAATTTACTAATTCACTATCACCTTATGTCAATTAGGTCATGTCTCAGGTGGCAGACATTGAAGATTTTGCGTCCATCCCGCCTTCTCCAGCTAGGGTTCGGAACATGGCAGTACTGAGGTCCTGGACCATTCCCAGATTGATGGCTAAACTAAAGCACAGGGGTATCTCTTACCCAGCGTCAGCACGCAAAGCGGAACTTTTTAGACTCTTATTCCCTAGTGCATCAGGCTCCGTTCCTGAACAAGTCACCCTTCGTTCAGTCAGGTCATCCCTCATGCAAACCCACTCCACTCTAATGCCCTGTACACGTGGTCGGATTTTCCGATGGAAAAAGTCAGATCGGATTATGTTGTCGAAAAATCTGATCATGTGTGGGCTCTAGCGGGCTTTTTCCATCGGAAAAAATTTGAGAGCAGGATCTAAAATTTTCAGACAACAAAATCCAATCAGACTTTTTCCGATCGTGTGTAGAGAATTTTGACGCACAAAGTTGCACGCATGCTCAGAAAAAAATTTGAGACGAAAGATAATGGCTACTGGCCTCTACGTAGTCCCGTCGTACGTGTTGTACATCACCTCGTTCGGAGCGATCAGATTTTCCAACAACTTTGTCCGACCGTGTGTGTACGCAACAGAAGTTTCGGACAAAATCTGTCTGAAAAAATCAGACGGATTTTGTGGTCGGAATGTCCGACTGTGTGTACAAGGCATACGTTTATTGTCAATGTCCTTTCAGGAATTACGGGCCAGGGTTGAGGTCTTTGAAAGCCCTCCATGCTCGGCCCCGGAGGCACCTGGCTTCCCCAGCACATCAGCAGTCTCTGTGTTTTTACTTTGATCGGTCCGTTAGCCGCAGGTAAAATCACCAGCTCGCTGTCAGTTACTCCGGCTCATTTTATTCCGGGTAACATCAAAAAAGAAATTTTGGATGGCAAAGATGTCAGTTTAGCTTCCCTGTTGATAGCGGCTCATGACATTGCTGATAATAAGTCATATGCTTGTGGTGAGGTCTTGTGGTAGTCAAGACCAGGGACCATAGGCTTAATCGCAAACTCTCCATTCCAGACTTTGTTCTAGCTTTTAGCATTTTTAGGGATGTTATTTGCTCGGTTAGTCCTCAGAGGAGGGAGGAGCTTGATCTCTACCTTTATGCTGTTGTGGAGTTGGGGCTAAAATACAGGGGATCAGCCTTCTATGATTATCATCGTTCTTTCTCTGCTAAGGATGCAGCTATTTTTGCCAAGCACCAGGTGATGACTGACTGGAGCAACGTGGATACTGAGCTTTTTTGTCACCATTTTGCCGGGTTAAGGTCTCCTGTGTGTACCACATGTCAGTCTTCTACACATACTACCTACTGGTGCCCTCTCATTGGACCCCCCTGCTGTTCCGGGTACCTCCAGGGTGCCCTCAAGTTTGTTATCAACCCCAGCTCATTCGACTTCCTTTGACAAACTTGGCCACCCGATTCAGTTTCTAGGCAAGTCACAGATTTGTAATAATTTTAATCATGGCTTGTGCAATTCCAGCCAGTGCCATCTCTTACATGTCTATGCCAGCTGCTATAGGGCACACCCCAAATGTGCCTGTTCACTGAAACAGGTGAAACCCTCATGACCAATCAATGTCATCAATGTCCTTTCTTACAGGCCTGTCTGGCATCCCATCCTTCCCCCATGTTTTGTCAATTTTTGGTGGAAGGGTTAACTCCGGGTTTTCACACAGGTTTCATTACATTACCTCAGGGCACTTTTGAGTGTAAAAATCTGTCATCAGTAGCAGACCTGGAGGCGGTGGACTAGATGCTCCAGTCCCAGCTGGACAAAGGCTTTGTCATAGGGCCTTTTTCCACACCACCTTTTCATAATTGGAGGGTCAACCCCCTTGGTTTGGTTAAAGGGAAATTTTCGAATAAACTTTGTTTGATTTACGATTTGTCAGCCCCTCATTGTTCACATGTGCCCAGTCTGAATTCTTTAAACCCGTCAGAGAAGTTTTCACTCAAATATGCATCTGTGGACCAGGCAATCCAACGTATCATCAGCATAGGTAGGAATGCTTGGTTGTCCAGAGCAGACATTTCAGATGCTTTCAAGCTTCTCCCTATTTTATCTTCTCTATGGCAGTGGCATGGCATTAAGTGGAGGGGGTGTATTGTTTTGCCACCAAGCTCACTTTTGGGTCCAAAAGCAGCCCTTGGCTTTTTGATGTCTTTGCTGAAGCACTCAGTTGGATTCTCATGCATAGGGAACTCTGTCAGGAAGTTATCCACTATTTGGATGATTTCCTCCTGATCGAGAGTTTGAGCCGTGCACCCACTGATCTGCAGAAGCTCGTGGCCGTGTTTTCTGCACTTGACGTGCCATTGGCAAGTAAGATAATGGAAGGCCCAGCTACCACTCTGACTTTTTTGGGGATTGTGTTAGATTCCCGGTCTATGCAGGCAAGTCTGCCCGCAGATAAGTTGGCAAGGATCAGGGATCGGATCCATGGTTTTACAGTTTCGCAAGACATTTCCAGGAAAGATTTGCAGTCACTGTTGGGCATGTTAAACTTTGCCATGACGATCATTCCCCAGGGCAAGTCTTTCATTTCCCGGTTGCTAGCGTTGTTACCCTCAGCCTCTGACTCCTATTCCAGGGTCAAGTTAGATACAGCGGCCTTATCTGACCTGCGCATGTGGGATGAATTCCTCCAGCACTGGAATGGCATTTCCATGTTCATTACTGACGTTTCGGTGTCTTCTTTCCAGGTCATTACTGATGCTGCAGTCTCTAGAGGCTATGCGGCTATTTTTGGCACATATTGGCTGGCAGGACCATGGCCGGACGAGTGTCGGGCAATTCCCAGGTTCACACAGATGTCTGCCTTGTTCGAGGTCTACCCCATAGTAGCTGCAGCTCAGGTGGGGGGTCACTTGTGGATGGGCCACACTGTGGTGTTCTGCATGGACAATCAGGCAATTTCTGAGATCATTAACAAGGGTAGGTCGGGTCCTCTTTACATCATGTCATTCATACGCAGGCTCGTTTGTTTATCTCTTCAGTTTACAGTTTACAGCACAGCCTGGAAAACATTTCAGGTTTTTCAAACGCTGTACCCTAGGCTGGATTGCTTCAATATTCAATACCTTTTGACTTTTGTGGCAGTTTGTTAGTCAGTTAGTCAGGTATCCCGACCACTACCTGTTACACTTGGATGCGTGTAAAACGCAGTAAACAGGAGCTGGTACCGATATTAGGTACTTCAAGATCGGAACTGGTTGGTGCCCGGTTTCAGTCTTGGATATACTCATGGCCCAGTTGGCAGATGAACCCAGGGATAGTCCACTTTTGCCATTTTACGGGGGCCCTCTCACCTCAGCGCTTTTCATCAAACATTGCCGCACCCTCTTAGGGAATTTGGGGTTGGATTCCAAGTCTTACTTAGGTCATTCTTTCAGAACAGGGGCCGATTCTGCGGCCTCTTGCCAGGGGGTTCCTGTCCACACCATCAAAAGGTTAGGCAGGTGGAGGTCATCATGCTATGCCAGGTACATTCCGGAGCCTCTTGTTGAGATGTCTCAGGCATTCGTACATTTGACTGATTAACCTGTAATGTATTTTGTGACAGAACCCACTGTCACTGTGTGTTTTGGAAGGGGCTGTGGGTTGGCCTCCTACCCACAGACTATGGCCCAGAATGGACTTGGGAGAGACTTGGGGACAAAGTGCCATTGAGATAATGCGATGTAATGCTGCATCCCTTCTCCCCCACCCCACCCCCCTCTTGTTGCTGTGTTAATTGTGTTGGGTCATGGCATGTAGACAAAAGGTCTGGACTGGAGACATCTTCCAGCAGGGGATGTGTAAGGAGGGGCTGCCTGCTTATCATAATCCCTTCATGTGTTTCAACTGTAGTTGTTTGGATATACAAGTGATGAGTTTCCATTAGTTCTTCCTTGCCCCCTACCCCCTCTATGACAAGGCTAAAGGGGTGTCCCTAACTGTGTTTAAAAGTGTATGTTTGAAACTTAATAAACAGTTTATGCTCTGGATGTTTAACCCTCAACACCTGTGTTGCTTGTCTCGTGATTGAGGGGTTAAGGGCTGGTTATGGCGAATCTGCAGGCTGCGGGTGCGTTTGGAGGACAGGAGACACAGGTCTGGCGGAGATGCTCAGAAGAGACATCCAAGATCCGTCACAGTGGTGGGAGCAGTGGGAAGTCTCCTGCAGTCCGGGACATCCAAATCACCACCGGGATTCAAGATCCGGGCAGCCATCAAGGAGCGATACGGGGACCAGCCAGCATGAGAGCGGAGTTCGGGAGGAGGCTGCAAGGCATGCGGAAGCAACATCGGGGACCAGCGACAGAGCACACCATGCTCGGCTGGGAGGATGTGATCCGCTGGCAACTCTGGCAAGAGACGCTAAGCCATGAGCAGCACCATCAGGGGAAGATCCTTCCCTCCTCTACAGAGATGTACTGGACGCAGTACCGTGCGCGAGAGGTGTTCCTGAGGGAACAACCGCGAGATGAGTGGAAGACGGAGCTTGGAAGATTGGTCCGGGAGGAGATGAGGCTGGACGCCAGCTACAGAGCCCTCCGGTGGTTTGCGGCTCAACTGTGGCCAGGTACAACAGATGGCAGCCCGACAGAAGGCGTTGGCTACGACAGCGTGGGGCTGCTCCATAAAAAAATGTACGGAGACCCAGACTTTGGGAGCATCGAGGAATGGCGGCTGGAAGACATCCTGGACTTCCGAGATGAGGTGCTGGACCTCCCAGAAAAGGCATGTGACCTGGGGGAATTGGAGTTCCTGGTTGAGCAGGAATGGGAGCTCGAGATTGCCTACAAGCGGCTGTTTGACGGTGATCAGCAGCCCGGCATGGCTCCCGTTGCCTGGGACTGTCCGGGAGAAAAAGCGGACAGTCGCAAAGATGCGGAGCAAATGGGGCCAGGGGTACCCCTACGTTTTCCCGTTCTAACCACAATGGAAGAAGCGGCGATGATACAGAGGGCACTGCGAGTGCTAGAATGCCGGAACGCATCGGAGGTTCCCCAGGCAGCGAGACAAGCTAATAGCATAAAAGTCTCAGAAGGGGGAGTTGAGACGGGCACTGGAAGGCTGGTAGATGGGGATCAGCAGCAAGTCCAGAGTATCGCATCCGGTGTCCCAGCAGAAGCGCTGGCTACGGGGCAGAGTGTTGCTGGCCTCTGCCCACTCTCAGAGTTAGATCCAGGGAGTCTGAGACATGACCTCAGTAAGCTGTTTCCCCAGCAGAAGATATCCCCACCGGGAGTGGAGAAAGCCATTCTCCCTCCCCAGCAATTAGACACTACCCCAGTGTTTATATCCCCAGCAGAAGCGCTGGCGACGGAGCAGAGCGCCGGTGGCCTCTGCCCACCCTCAGAATTGGATCCGGAGAGTCCGAGAGATGATCTTCGGGAGCTGTTTCCCCAGCAGCGGAAATCACCACCGGGAGTGGAGAAAGCCATTCTACTTCCCCAGCACTTGGACACTACCCCAGTGTTTATCCCCCCAGCAGAAGCGCTGGCTATGGGACAGAGTGCCGCTGGCCCCTGCCCAGCCCTCAGTATGTTTTTGGAGGGTTTGGGAGACGGCCCCTGTCAGAAGTCGCCCAATACCTTTGCATATGTCCCCCCAGCAGAAGCGCTGGCTACAGGGCAGAGCGCTGTTGGTCTCTGCCCAGCATCAGAAAAAGAGATGGAGAGTCTGGGAGATAGTCCCTGCAAGATACCTCCCCAGCGGCTGGTAACTACACCAGGAGAAAAGCAAGTTCCTTTTCTTCCTCAAAGGCTTAGCACTACCAGCCTACACTCCCTACCAGCTGAAGCGCTGGCATCGGGGCAGAGGATTATTCAGCTCCCCCCAATACATGCAACCAGGCCCCGGATCACGAGAGTGTGGACAGGCAGTCCTGCTCTAAAGCGGCTGTTTTTATTCACAGGAGACCGTATGTGCGGTTTTGCTCCCCAGCGCCAGAGTCGTACTGTTTCTTTTTCTGTTTGCCTGGGGTGGGAATTTGTGACTAATGCAGATCCAGACCAGTTGGGGGTCAAGGACCTGGTTAGTCTGTTTTTAAAAGGGGAGAAATGTGACAGAACCCACTGTCACTGTGTGTTTTGGAAGGGGCTGTGGGTTGGCCTCCTACTCACAGACTATGGCCCAGAATGGACTTGGGAGAGACTTGGGGGCAAAGTGCCATTGAGATAATCCGATGTAATGCTGCATCCCTTCGCCCCCACCCCCACCCCCCTCTTGTTGCTGTGTTAATTGTGTTGGGTCATGGCATGTAGACAAAAGGTCTGGACTGGAGACATCTCCCAGCAGGGGATGTGTAAGGAGGGGCTGTCTGCTTATCATAATCCCTTCATGTGTTTCAACTGTAGTTGTTTGGATATACAAGTGTTGAGTTTCCATTGGTTCTTCCTTGCCCCCTACCCCCTCTATGACAAGGCTAAAGGGGTGTCCCTAACTGTGTTTAAAAGTGTATGTTTGAAACTTAATAAACAGTTTATGCTCTGGATGTTTAACCCTCAACACCTGTGTGGCTTGTCTCATGATTGAGGGGTTAAGGGCTGGTTATGGCGAATCTGCAGGCTGCGGGTGCGTTTGGAGGACAGGAGACACAGGTCTGGCGGAGATGCTCAGAAGAGACATCCAAGATCCGTCACATATTTGTTTCAATAAAATCTCTTTTGCATACTCATCCTACTGTCTTTGTTTTTGCCCCCTTTTAGGCATACTGACCTCGTGACCACGGCATGTTATATTTTGCTGTCTTATTTATATCTGTATGCAAAACTTTTATTTAGAATACAGGATGTAGGAGCTTTAGGGTCCATGTACATTAGGCAGCTGAAAAAATGCCAGAATCTCTGGCAGAAAACATGCATAAAAAATGCTCAAAGTGGCTTGTATTGCACAAGAGTCTATGAGAGTTTATGGGGATATGCTTTTATAAAACATTCACCTATGCTTATTTTTCAAAATTTTTCACAATTTTTCACTACGCTTTAGTGTGCACTTGGAAACACCAAATGCTCCTAACCGCTGCATTTATGAGCAATTAGGTGTTTTTTGAGCTGGAAAACTATTTTCAGAACACGACTTTGGTGTTTTTTTTTTTTCTTCCACTAAACTCCCGAAAATGCCTATAGTGTGCATGGACAAATTGGCTAACACAGAGGGAAATTTAGTTTCCTTAACTTTTACTTTCTCCATCAGATCATCCCCCACAGCAATTACCTTTTGTATCACTTGACCTTCCCTCCTAGATTGTAAGCTCTAATGAGCAGGGCCCTCTGATTCATCCTGTATTGAATTGTATTGTAACTGTACTATCTGACCGGATGTTGCCAAGCGCTAAGCAAACTGTTGGCGCTATATAAATCCTGTATAATAATAATAATTAAAGAGGTAGTTAGGCAGCTAGTGGGTCCCATGGTACAATTAATCCACTGTTGATTCACATTGTCACAGTTTTATAAGCTTGCCCTCTTTGTGCGATGGGATTAGCTGTTCGCTGCTAGTTTCCAAGTAATTTGATAATGTCTAATCTTTTCCTATATCTAGCTTGCATAATGGGAGTCAATTTAATAACCTCCTCTAACATGAGCTGTCAGAAAACCATTATGCCGAATCCCTGGCTAAGCTCTGGCATTACTTTTAATAAAAGCTGTTTGTTTTTCTCTGCAATAAATAACGTATAATATTTACTTCAATACTGGACATATTAGGCTGTATCAGATGACATTGATGACCTCAGATATTCTCTTACCTGTTGCAGCAAAATATTTATTGATAGAAATGTATACAATATTTTGGGCAGAGCGGAACAAAAAGACACCTTGTTTCAGTACAATGACCTTAAAGTGGTTCTAAAGCCCAAATATCTTTTAAGACCGCCCACCACACATATACTGCAACATGGTGGCTCTATTGCGCAAAACAACGTACTTGTATGTCGTTTCATGCAATAGATACTGTGGGCTCTGCCCCTTGTGACATCACCGCCCATCATGCCCCGCGCGATGATGTCACAAGGGAGTGGAGCCTCCGAGTGACATCACTGGGTGCCCCCGCCCCCTGGCTATAACAGTATTGGCACACGGAGGCCCTAGCATTACACCGAGAGATTGTCAAGAGAACATCTGAGAAAGAACAGAGGGAGAAAACAGCGGGAGAAGAAAGCAGGAGAAGACAGCGGGAGAAGACAGCGGAGAGAGGAGAACCAGCAGAGGAAGAAGACAGCGGCATCAGAAGTCATTGGCCATGAGAGGAAAAGAACCTGAGGATGAAGACATCGCCGGAGGGAGAAAAAATCGGAAGGAGAAGAGACGTAGGAGCTGCTTTAGGAAATTACTTTGTAAAAAACCTGTGTACTGTTTTTATTTTTGACACTATTTTGGGGTGAACGTGTAGGGGTACGATGTACACATACTCTTTCACATAGGGTGGGGGGCCTTGTTAAAGGGGGCTTCCAGATTCCAATAAGCCCCCCACCCACCTTGACAACCCACAGCCAGGGTTGTTGGGAAGAGGCCCTTGTCCTCATCAACATGGGAACAAGGTGCTTTGGGGTGGGGGGCCCCCCATGTTGAGGGCATGTGACCTAGCATGGTCCAGGAGGGGGGGTGCTCGCTCATCCTCCCCTTTCCTGACCTGCCAGGCTGCATGCTCGAAAAAGCCTCTGGTATGGATCTTAGGGGGGGGGGGGGCATTTTGGCATGGGGGTCCTCTTCAAAATTCTCAGCGCACAAGTCGCACTGCACATCGGACCATCATGGACTTCTATTCAAATCAATGGACTCTCATAGGGAACCATTGATTTTGACATATAAAAGACGCGGCTTAACGCTGTTTAGCAGCTTTTAGCTGCGTCAGACGTTTTTACAGCTCAACAGCCTCTGCTCCTGAGCGCACTGGCTGTAATTTTTTTTCTACTGCCCCTAAACACTTATGCCTCCAAACGCCTCTGACAGTTTATGTGTGCATGGACACATAGGCTAACATGGATGGGTGTTTAGAAGCAGTTAAGAAAAACATCAGAGGTCCCTAACAGCAGCTGTAAAAATGTCC
This sequence comes from Lithobates sylvaticus, assembly GCA_028564925.1. Lineage (NCBI taxonomy): Eukaryota > Metazoa > Chordata > Amphibia > Anura > Ranidae > Lithobates > Lithobates sylvaticus. Next base: position 221,142,058 of record CM053031.1, on the reverse strand, counting down.
TGTGTGCATGAGCCCTTACAATTGCTTTAAGTTAAAGACAAGTAGTCACAGCAAGGTTTATTCAATAAACTAACAATGATTAATTTATAATCTAACAATAGGAAAGATACAGATGGACAAGGCAATATAAAACAATACAAAAAATCTCCAAGCACATTTTCCAGATAGTCAGCACTAAGGATGAGCCCGGTGTTCGATTCGAACCCATGTTCGAATCGAGCACCGGGTGTTCGCTCGCTCGGCGAGCCCAGAACTATTGGGACCGCTCGCATCAAATTCGTGTGATGCGAGCGCCCCGCAATGCATTGCGGCCCGCGCAGTGCAATGCTGGCTGATGATTGGCCAAGCATGCACTGTGACCCCGCATGCTTGGCCAATCACAGCGCCGGCAGCGAGGAGAGCCATAATTGGCTACAGGCAGGATGCCTGTAGCCAATTATAGCTCAGGGGCTTTAATACACGCCCCACGGTATAAGAGGCCGCCGCTGCGGCGGCCTCGCATATTATGTTTCACTCACAGTGTCAGCGTGTCAGTGTGCTGCTGACTGCTGACAACAATATGTTCTTTATTTCTGGGGATATGTGTGTGCGTGCTGTTAGAACAGCATTGCAGTATCACATCTGGGGGGTGTCTATAGGTAGCCTGTGAAGGAGGGCAGGTTTCCTGTGCTTAGAACTTTCCCTGCAAAAAAGTGTCATTTTTGCAGGAAGAAAGCTATTTAAATCACTCGCGGCTAATGAATTGATGGCTCCTGTAACACAGAGAGCTGTCATTCATTAATAAAAAACAAAAAAAAAAGCGTAGGGGTCCCCCCAAATTCAATAACCAGGCCCTTCAGGTCTGGGATGGATATTAAGGGGGATCCCAGCCAAAAAAAAAAAAAAAAAATGGCGTAGGGTCCCCCCTCAAAATCCATACCAGACCCTTGAGGTCTGGTATGGATTTTAAGGGAACCCTAGCCAAAAAAAATGGCGTGGGGTCCCCCTCAAAATCCATACCAGACCCTTATCCGAGCACGCAACCTGGCAGGCCGCAGAAAAGAGGGGGGACGAGAGCGGCCCCCCCTCTCGCCTGAACCGTACCAGGCCACATGCCCTCAACATTGGGAGGATGCTTTGGGGGTCTAAGACCCCAAAAGCACCTTGTCCCCATGTTGATTAGGACAAGGGCCTCTTCCCCACAACCCTGGCCGGTGGTTGTGGGGGTCTGCGGGCGGGGGGCTTATCGGAATCTGGAAGCCCCCTTTAACAAGGGGACCCCCAGATCCCGGCCCCCCCCCTGTGTGAAATGGTAAGGGGGTACAAAAGTACCCCTACCATTTCACCAAAAAAGTGGCAAAAATGGTAAAAAGGACAGGAGACAGTCTTTGACAATTCCTTTATTAAAATCTTCTTTCTTCTTTCTTCATCCTTCGGTTTCTTCATCTTCTCCTTCCTTCATCTTCTTCCATCTTCTTCTTCCATTTTCTTCTTCCTCCGATCCGCTTCTTCTTGCGCTGGTCTTCTCGTCCTTCTCGTCCGGCATCTTCTTCCGTCGGCGTCGGCGTCGGTGTCTCTGTCTCTTCTTGGGCCGCTCCGCGCAATGGGAGGCTCCCGCTGTGTGAGGCTCCGCTCCGTCTGACAGGTCTTTTATAATGGAGGGCACCTGGTGACCCCGCCCCCTCTGACGCACAGGGACGTCATGGGGAATTCCATGATGGCTTTCCCCATGATGTCAGAGGGGGGCGGGGTCACCAGGTGCCCTCCGTTTTAAAAGACCTGTCAGATGGAGCGGAGCCTCACACAGCGGGAGCCTCCCATTGCGCGGAGCGGCCCAAGAAGACACCGACACCGACGCCGACGCCGACGGAAGAAGATGCCGGACGAGAAGGACGAGAAGACCAGCGCAAGAAGAAGCGGATCGGAGGAAGAAGAAAATGGAAGAAGAAGATGGAAGAAGATGAAGGAAGGAGAAGATGAAGAATCCGAAGGATGAAGAAAGAAGAAAGAAGATTTTAATAAAGGAATTGTCAAAGACTGTCTCCTGTCCTTTTTACCATTTTTGCCACTTTTTTTGGTGAAATGGTAGGGGTACTTTTGTACCCCCTTACCATTTCACACAGGGGGGGGGCCGGGATCTGGGGGTCCCCTTGTTAAAGGGGGCTTCCAGATTCCGATAAGCCCCCCGCCCGCAGACCCCCACAACCACCGCCAGGGTTGTGGGGAAGAGGCCCTTGTCCTAATCAACATGGGGACAAGGTGCTTTTGGGGTCTTAGACCCCCAAAGCATCCTCCCAATGTTGAGGGCATGTGGCCTGGTACGGTTCAGGCGAGAGGGGGGGCCGCTCTCGTCCCCCCCTCTTTTCCTGCGGCCTGCCAGGTTGCGTGCTCGGATAAGGGTCTGGTATGGATTTTGAGGGGGACCCCACGCCATTTTTTTTGGCTAGGGTTCCCCTTAAAATCCATACCAGACCTCAAGGGTCTGGTATGGATTTTGAGGGGGACCCTACGCCATTTTTTTTTTTTTTTTTTTTTGGCTGGGATCCCCCTTAATATCCATCCCAGACCTGAAGGGCCTGGTTATTGAATTTGGGGGGACCCCTACGCTTTTTTTTTTTCATTTTTTTTTTTTTTTATCAATGACTTTTTTTTATGAATGAGTTTCAATGAATCACTGTTCTCTGTGTTACGGGAGCCGTGAATTAACATTAGCCGCGAGTGATTTTAAATAGCTTTTTTACTTTCAAAAATGACACTTTGCGCAGAGACAGTTCTAAACACGGGAAACATGCGCCCCTTTACAGGCATACTATAGACACCCCCCAGGTACGAAATTTAAAGGAATATTACACTTTTATTGTTTCAATTTAAGCATTATTAAAATCACTGCTCCTGAAAAAACGGCCGTTTTTAAAAAAAAATTTTGCATTGATACATGTCCCCTGGGGCAGGACCCAGGTCCCCAAACACTTTTTATGACATTAACATGCATATTAGCCTTTAAAATGAGCACTTTTAATTTCGAACGTTCGCATCCATTATAACTAATAGGGTTCTAAAGCTCGCACGGACTTTAGGTCCGTTCGCGGGTTCTGGTGCGAGCCGAACGGGGGGGTGTTCGGCTCATCCTTAGTCAGCACTGGAGATGAGTTTGGCAATCCTAAACACACAGGGATGTGGCTCATGCAGTCAATGGTCTTGTCAGTCTCCACTACAGTTGGATTCGGGATGCCATAGCCCATTATCACCACAACCGCTCTCCTGATTGGGTCCTATATACTAGAAAGGGTGAACAATAGTACAATGTTAAGGCCTCATGCCCACGGATGTTTTTACAGCCGCTTTTTTGAGCGTTTTTTGCAGCTTAAAAACGCCTCTCTATGTTAGCCTATGGCCTCATGCCCACCATGGCGTTTTTGAGCTGTAAATAGCATAGCCGTTTTTAAGCTGCAAAAAAAAAAAACCCCAGGGCCAATGAGTTCTGAGGCTCCAGCGATAGAGCTGTAAAAATGTCAGACGCCGGCAAAAGGTGTTAAACTCGAGGCTTAACGCTGTGTTAAGCCTCGTCCGGCGTTTCTGTCTCTATTCAAAGTTAATGGTTCCCTATGGGAGCCCATTGATTTCAATAGAGGTCGCACCAGAAGTCGGATCAAGAGGATCCGACTTGCAGTGCGACTTGTGCGCTAAGAATCCTGAGGGGGGAACCCAGCAAAAATGTATAAAAACATTTGCTTGAGGTTCCTCCCCAAGATGATACCAAACCCTTTGGTTTGGTATGGATCTTAAAGGGGAACCCCCACACCAAAAAAAATTGGCATGTGGTCCCCCCCAAGATCCATACCAGACCCTTATCCGAGCACGCAGGGTCTGATATGGATCTTGGGGGGGGGGCCCCCACACCAATTTTTTTGGTGTGGGGGTTCCCCTTCAGATCCATACCAGACCGAAGGGTCTGGTATCGTCTTTGGGGGGAACCTCACGCAAATTTTTTTATAAATTTTCACTGGGTTTCCCCCTCAAGATTCTCAGCGCACAAGTCACACTGCAAGTTGGATCCTCTTGATACGACTTCTGGTGTGACCTCTATTCAAATCAATGGGCTCTCATAGGGAACCAATGATTTTGAATAGAGATAGAGAAACGCGGCTGAAAGCCAGCGCGGAGTAACGTGCATTAAATTCAATGCAAAACGCGGATAAAGTCCCGTTTTTAACCCCGTTTTTTCCCTGGCATCTGTACTAAATACAGTACAGAATGCCTAGGATTCTGCAGAAGAGAAAAAAAAATCTAAAGAGTATCTAATATGGTTGAGACTATTATATGGAGCTGAACTGTTTATTTTCTAAATGAATACAATGACCTCTAGAGGTTTAAATGTGGAACTAGGCAGAAGTTATTTTATTAGTAAATAGTATCCAAAGATCTTTGCTCAATTAAAGGTGGTGGCAGTATTTGTATGGTAATATTTTATGATACCGAAAGGCTTGTGCTGTGTATTGGATATACACATACCAGACACTTTATTAGGCACACCAATTCAATTGCTTGGTAACACAAATTGCTAAAAATATAATAGAAAAAAGTGCTGCGCTAAAAAATGCCTGTGTGTTTAATACACATGTACAGTATACACACGCTATAACTATGTCTGTATTAAACCACATAAAAAATAATATAATGACACCACTAACTCAAATTGGTGTAACTCTGTGCTCAATTATATTGCAGCATGTGAACTACTAATTGATCAGTATCTCTGCTTATCCTTATATCCACACTCTACTAATGCCTATAGAAAACCACATGCATCTAGTGCTAATGAGTGCCACAACTAATTATTAATTAAAGTGACTAAAGTGAATAAAATATATACATTAATACTCAAATATCAACATCTGTCATAAAATAAATTCAATATGTGCTCAAAATATTCACAAACGTGTTCCCATGCACTAAGAAGTGCTATGTGCAAGGTGCTATTTTGCTTGATTCACAAGCTGGCATGTAATATATATACAGTCCATTCACAGTTCAAAACATCCAAAGCAACTGGTGATGGCAAAACGTGTCCTTGTGTCCACTCTGGTGCTCCCCCTTCAGTATATGCGCTCACCTTAGAGCGTGTGACCCTGCATTTAAGCCTGGTCAGAACATGCATATGAACCACCTCTGGGTTCAGTGTTTATGTTGAAATCCTGGGCTGGTTAGTGGTAACTTGTTCCACATGTGTATAATGAAAAAAGACTTGATAGAGTGATATCGTTTAAACAATTTATTGTATACATTAAACTTAGTCCCTACCGTGGGGTACTCACATTTCGAGGGTGCTACAGTGCACCACTCTTTACAAGCTCAGGGATACGGCTGAAGTAGTGTCCTTTCCTTTAGCTGAGTCTCCTGCACCGTCCTTTCCCCTCCCCTACGCGCGTCGATACCGGGATTAACTTGTATCTTCCTCAGGGGGATAATTGAGCACAGAGTTACACCAATTTTTAGTTAGTGGTGTCATTATAATATTTTGTATGTAGTTTACTACAGACATAGTTATAGCGTGTGTATACATGTGTATTAAACACACAGGCATTTTTTTAGTGCAGCACTTTTTTCTATTATTTTTTTTGCTGAATGCACAGCCTTATGGGACGTGATCAGTGCTAGCTGCTGACTATATTAGAACTGACAATTTGTGTATGGTAGCTTGCAAGATCACCATTGTTTAGAACACAAATTGCTAATCAGCCAATCACATGGCAGCAACTTAATGCATTTAGGCATCTAGACATGGTGAAGATGACTTGCTGAAGTTCAAACTGAGCATCAGAATGGGGAAGAAAGGAGATTGAACGACTTTGACTGTAGCATGGTTGTTGGTGGCAGACGGGCTGGTCTGAGTATTTAAAAAACTGCTGATCTGCTGGGATTTTCAAGTACAACTATCTCTAGGGTTTACAGAGACTGGTCGGAAAAAGAGAAAATAATCAGTGAGCGGCAGTTGTGTGGAGGAAAATGCCTTGTTGTTACAACCAGAATACCATCTCGGAATGCACAACACATCGAACCTTGAAGCAGATGGGCTACAACAGTAGAAGACTACACCGGGTGCCACTCCTGTCAGCTAAGAACAGTTACCTGAGGCTACAATTCGCACAGGCTCACCAAAATTGGACAAAAGAGGTTTGGAAAAACGTTGCATGGTTTGATGAGTCTCGATTTCAGCTGCGACATTCAGATGGTAGGGTCATAATTTTGCATAAACAGCATGAAAGCATGGATCCATCCTGCCTGATATCAACAGTTCAGGATGGTGGTGTAATGGTGTGGAGGATATTTTCTTGGCACACTTTGGGCCCCTTAGTACCAGATGAACATCATTTAAATACCACCAGAGTATTGTTGCTAACCATGCCCATGGTGTACCCATCTTCTGATGACTACTTCCAGCAGGATAATGCACCATGTCACGAAGCTCAAATCATCTCAAACTGGTTTCTTGTACATGACAATGAGTTCACTGTATTACAATGGCCTCCACAGTCACCATATCTCAATCCAATAGAGCACCTTTGGGATGTGGTGGAATGGGAGACTTGCATCTTGCATGTGCAGCCGACAAATCTGCAGCAACTGTGTGATGCTATCATGTCAATATGGACCAATATCTCTGAGGAATGTTTCCAACACCTTGTTGAATTTATGCCATGAAGAATTAAGGCAGTTTTGAAGGAAAAAAGGGGGTCCAAACTGGTACTAGCAAGGTGCACCTAATAAAGTGTCCGGTGTATATTTAAATTATACATACATGCAAAAATATAAAGGTATATATAATATATACAGCAAGTCTTTTAAATTAGGGTTGCACTTTGTGAGGTTCAATCTAACACACTTGCTTTTGTTTTAGATATATATGAGTTTACACTATCCAATTGGATAATATGTAAATATGCTAAAATAGAATATAAAGGGTAGGAAGTGGGAAATATAGTGCGTGATGAGACATTCTATGACACAGCCCCTGACAAAGTCAATATAATGAAACGTGTAGGTCAGGATAGGGGAACATCATCATGCAAGAAGGATATTGTTCCCTTTGAGAGATATGAAGTTCAGAATGGATTTTACATGTGACTGGAAAATGTATTTATGTATTATTTATAGTGCTTGGTGCACTAATTCTATGTGAGTGTTTTAGACTGTGTATTATTGTATTTTCCTCTTTCTTCTTATTTTCAAACATGATGTACTGTATGTAGTAAAGACTTGAGGGATCCCAGACTGATATTGCAGCGGACACTTTACAATTTTCCACCAGACTAGGTCTTACTTTCAGGTGAGTTTTAGTCCTGGTGGTGGCCTGTGCAGCTCACGAGTTCTTGTGAAAACATTGTTGCAATTGATTATTAGAAAGCTTCCGTAATTGTGTTATGTATTTTTTATTATATACTGGGAACTATGACACATGTGTAAGTGCTACCTTACGTTATGTTTTTAAATATGCACTCACCTGATCCATGTACAAGGGATTGGATCAACTTTTTTATTTATGCTCGCTGGTATTTTTATGGATAGTTCTTAAACTGTAGTTGAACGCATATGTATTCATTTTAATATGGAATACCAGTCTGCATGATATGGTTATATGTTCTCTTGTCCTTTCTATGATCTGCTATGAACCCATGGTAGCAACTGACCTGAACCTCATCCATAGTCAGGAGGTAGATAAAAAAGGTCATAGTGAACACCTCTTTTAACAATGTGCTATTAGTACCACTGTATACAAGAACACAAACAAACTAAAATATACTATAACTCGCTGTTGTCTCATTTTCTCTAGTTTGTGATTGCGTGATCTTTTTTTTACATGTTCACCCTGTATTTGAACTCCACAGCCTTATTTTACCCTCTGCTTTGGATATCTGATTTGTAGCGTTTTATTGCCATGAATTAATGTTTTAATTCCAGCAGTTACAATTTACACATTAAGTTTATGAACTACAGTTAAGTTAAACATTTGTTCTGGGTATTCCAGGACAAACTCGCTCAGGTTATGAGAAAGCTGCACAAATTCTAATAAGGGAAAATTATGAGTTATGCATATTCACATATCACATTTGCTGAGTGTGATTTGGGGTAAATTTACAATATGACCATTTTGCATAAGGTGGTATTATGTCACTGACCCTCCTCCCACTCTACCCCCAATTACCTTTTTACAGTGCTGCTGCTTGTCATTACGGATGGGCGAATGGTTCGGCCCGAGCTTTGGCTGTTTGCCCGAATTATGGGGGTGTTCGACCGTTTGTTCAGCCTGCCGAATGACCACAATGCACTACGCTGCCGCACAGTGCATTGGAAGCCCTGATTGGCTGAAGCAATGAAAGCTTTGCCAAATAAGGGCACAGAGTGCTGTCAGAGCCATGATTGGAGCAAGTAATTATGACTTTATCCAATCATGGCTCATTGCTCTTAGTTCCGCCCCACACTATAAAAGTATTCTTTCAATAGAGGCCATATGTAGTGTGATATCGGTGTGGAGAGATAGAACAGGGTTCTGTTCAGTGCTACTAGAGAGTAATGTGGCGTACACACGGTCGGAATTTCCGATGGAAACTGTCCGATGGGAGCTTTTTATCAGATTTTCCGACCGTGTGTATGCCCAACGGTCTTTTTCTGTCGGAATTTCCGACGGACTTTGAATTGAGAACCTGTTCTCAATTTTTCCGACAGAAAACCTTTCTATCGGATTTTCCGATCGTGTGTAGGCAATTCCGACATGCCAAAAATCACGCATGCTCAGAATCCACTACGAAACGGAACCGCTCGGTCTGGTAAAACTAGCGTTCGTAATGGAGCTAGCAGATTCTTCACACTGAAATTTTTTTAATTGTTCAATGTGCCGCTCATTCTCTTCTTTATAATGCTAGAAGAATGAAGTTGTTTTGCTGCTCATATTCACACAGAGTTTTTACGAACGTATTTCTTTATTATTTCTAGGTCTCTCCAGAATAATATTTATATTAGAATTTGAGCCAGATCTGCATAAAATATATATAATTTTTTAAAGTGTTTTTTTTTCTTTAATAAGAATATTTGTATTATTGTATTATTTTCTCGTGCTCTCCTTTTTATTTTTTATGTTATGTTTCCACAACACCATTATTATGTATTATTTGTAAACCTGTTTGTTGTTGGTGTCCCTTGTTAATTTTGACATTGTATTTTTGAAATGTACCTGCCTACTCACCCAAAATAAATTGATTTGCTATTTGTCTAAAAACACATAGGCAAGTATTTTCTGAAAACAAAATAAAAATGTATTTCACATCAGAATAACAAAATAAAGATAAAGGCAACACAGGAGAAATTGCTTCAATTTGTGCAGCCTTTGGCCCCCAAGGCAGACATCAAAAAAATTGGTAGCTTGAGAAGTCCATAGAAAAAGGAGGTCAATATGGTCCAGGAGTCCCAGAGAACAGGAGCAGCAGCAGATGGTATATGTACCCAGTCTATGGTACTACAACAGGCTGTGGGTTCTTTGAGACCTGAAGGCAGGGGATCACTTCCTGGTCTTCCGTGCAGCCTTCCCTGCAGCCTTCCCTGGAGGCTGTGGCTCTGGAGGTGGCATTGTGGCAGGAGGAGGAGGAGGAGGATGGGGGAGAGAACATAGGTGTTCGTTGTCACACATTTCCCTACTCAACCCCTTGTGGATATTAGAAAAAATTATTTGTTCACATTTCCGCTGTTGGCCCTCCTCCATCTGTTGCAAATTTGAGGCTATATAGATGCCATAGGCCTCTGTAGCATCGAGGGGGGATCTGTGGGCGTCATTAGCCTCCTTGATCAGGGCCAGTGCTGCCTCCTTTGCTTTCGTGCCCTTCCTTGGTCTTTTGTAGGGAAGGATGAGGGGAGGCACCTGGGATTGTGTGTTACTGGGCCCTGCCACCTCCTGGGTGACACTTCCCCCTGCCTCCACCTGTGTGCCACTAACCAGAACCTCGTCCTGGCTGAGGTCATCCTGTGTATGAAAAAGGGACATAGTTTTAGTTTTTTGTTCATCAAACCAGAGCCGATCCGCCCTATACGCGGACTAAGCAAGCTGCGTAGGGCCCCCGCGGCGGATCGGCTCTGCTCGGGGGCCCCTGGGGCCGCTGCCGCCACTGTGAGGGCAGCGGCGCCTGAAAAAAGATGGCCGCGGGGTCGACATGCAACTGCGCATGCGCCCGCCTTTCCGAAAATTGCCGAGCAGCGGCAACAGCGCTGGCGCATGCGCAGTAGCCCGACATGCAACTGCGCATGCGCCAGCGCTGTTGCCGCTGCTCGGCAATTTTCGGAAAGGCGGGCGCATGCGCAGTTGCATGTCGGCCCCGCGGCGATCTTTTTTTCAGGCGCCGCTGCCCTCACAGTGGCGGCAGCGGCACCAGTGACACGATGGCGCCAAGTGGCGCCATTTTTAAAAATAAAACGTCCCCTCCGCAGCCTCTTACCTCCTGGGCCCCCTCCCCCTCGCAGCCTCTTACCTCCTGGGCCCCCTCCCCCTCGCAGCCTCTGACCTCCTGTCCCCCCTCCCCCCTCAAAGCCTCTGACCTCCTGCCCCCCCCTTCCTCAGCCTCTGACCTCCTGCCCCCCCTTCGCAGCCTCTGACCTCCTGCCCCCCTCGCAGCCTCTGACCTCCTGCCCCCCCTCGCAGCCTCTGACCTCCTGTCCCCCCCATGCAGCCTCTGACCTCCTGTCCCCCCCCTCGCAGCCTCAGACCTCCTGTTCCCCCCCCCTGCAGCCTCTGACCTCCTGCCCCCCCCCCCTCGCAGCCTCGGACCTCCTGCCCCCCCCTGCAGCCTCTGACCTCCTGCCCCCCCCCCCCCCTCGCAGCCTCGGACCTCCTGTTCCCCCCCTGCAGCCTCTGACCTCCTGTCCCCCCCCCTCGCAGCCTCGGACCTCCTGCCCCCCCTGCAGCCTCTGACCTCCTGTCCCCCCCCCCTCGCAGCCTCTGACCTCCTGTCCCCCCCCTTCGCAGCCTCGGACCTCCTGTCCCCCCCTGCAGCCTCTGACCTCCTGTCCCCCCCCCCTCGCAGCCTCGGACCTCCTGTCCCCCCCTGCAGCCTCTGACCTCCTGTCCCCCCCCTTGCAGCCTCTGACCTCCTGTCCCCCCCCCTTGCAGCCTCTGACCTCCTGTCCCCCCCCCTTGCAGCCTCTGACCTCCTATCCCCCCCCTTGCAGCGTCTGACCTCCAGTCCCCCCCTTGCAGCCTCTGACCTCCTGTCCCCCCCCCCCCCCCCCCTTCGCAGCCTCTGACCTCCTGTCCCCCCCCCTTCGCAGCCTCTGACCTCTCCTGTTGCCCCCCACAGCCTCTGACCTCTCCTGTTGCCCCCCCGCCTCTGACCTCTCCTGTTGCCCCCCCGCAGCCTCTGACCTCTCCTGTTGCCCCCCCGCAGCCTCTGACCTCTCCTGTTGCCCCCCGCAGCCTCTGACCTCTCCTGTTGCCCTCCCCCGCAGCCTCTGACCTCTCCTGTTGCCCTCCCCCCACAGCCTCTGACCTCCCCTGTCCCATCCGCAGCCTCTGACCTCCCCTGAGTCAAGAGAGGGAGCGCAGCCAGGATGGGGGTCATGGGAGAAGTCAGACATGTATGCACTGTGGAGAGGAAACTATGGGATAAAACCAGAGCCACCAAGCTGGAGCCGACTGACTGAGCCCTGCATGATGCACCTGAGAGGAGGTCAGTGACAGCACCGCCAGGCCAGTCTAGGGGGGGTCAATACAATATTGTAAGGGGGCACTGATATAAAGGTTTCCCCCTTATCAGTAAACCCCCTTATCTTAGTGTTTTCTTTCTCTGGTCACCAGAGTCCTCCCCACAGTCCCAGAGTTCCCCTTTACATCATAGTATGCAGGATTCCACCTTTACAGTGCAAGGGGGAACTCTGATGTAAAGGGCAATGACCCCGATGTAAGGAGGGGCTTTATAGGGATGCTCTCTGGGGACCCTGATGCAAGGGGGGTGCTCTCTGGGGACCCTAATGTAAGGGGGTGCTCTCTGGGGACCCTGATGTAAGGGGGGTGCTCTCTGGGGACCCTGATGTAAGGGGGTGCTCTCTGGGGACCCTGATGTAAGGGGGGTGCTCTCTGGGGACCCTGATGTAAGGGGGGTGCTCTCTGGGGACCCTGATGTAAGGGGGAGGCTCTCTGGGGACCCTGGTGTAAGGGGGAGGCTCTCTGGGGACCCTGGTGTAAGGGGGAGGCTCTCTGGGGACCCTGGTGTAAGGGGGAGGCTCTCTGGGGACCCTGGTGTGACCCTTGGCGTTATCCAAAATACGATGTTTTCACAGATAAATGATTAAATACTTTTGTGGCTTCAATTTTTTACATTTATCCAAAAGAGTTTTTAGGACATTGTTGTCTAGATGTGTTTGAACCATGAAGGAATATCAATCTTCATTCAGTGTAATGTATGTAGAGGACACTCTGCAGCTGTTTACACATCTGGACTCAGGTGCACTAGTGTGGGACACCAGAACAAACATTTTTAGGATGTCAAACACAGGTACTCCAGTGGATCCTTTGGGGTGTCTCCAGGTGGGGAAATTATCCAAAAAAGGTAAGTATTCCAGCCTGAGGAATTAAGGGAATAAATCATGTTTTTTTAAATGATAAGCTGAGTGGCTGAAAGCTAAAGTATAGCGCCTCATCCCTTAAGTAAAGTCAAAATTTTGTTCAGAGAACAGGTATGGGACTTTAAGCGCGCAGTAGACAAAAATTTAAATATAAAATAATTTATTGAAATAATTCATAATATAACATAATGTGACATTTTTGACATCATATGTCTGTGAAAACATTTAAAAACAATACATCACTGAATAGAGATGAAGATTGGCAAAGTTTTATTTTTCTCAACATGTTTCACCTAAATTTGGGCTTCCTCAGGAGAATTGAACAATGTCATACAATATTCACTGAAATAGAAAGATAGAATCAAAACTGTGAACACATAAAATTAACACAATCTAATAAAGTAATATAGAAATGGACATCATGTAAAGAATGAGTGGGTGGGGCTAATAAGCTCATAGGCTAACCTGTGTGTTCAGGTAGAAAATCCCGCAGTCCACATAAATGCTGAATACATGGGGTTTATTGAGTGCGTCATAGAGAGGGAAATAGCAGCCAAAACTATATCAGTTTTGGAATCCATCTATGGGTATATTTAATAAAGATGCTTAGATTACTTTGAATTTGAAGGAAAATAGAAATAGATAGACAATCAAAAGAACCCACCTAAAAAATCCTTGCTTGAAAACTTGTTTTGAGTATAATTAGGAGCATACAAAAAGGTGCCCATGACTGCCAGAAGAAGGAAGCCCAAATTTAAATCTAAGAAATATTTAGAGAAGGAATTTTTTAGTCCATCAGGGAAATATCGAACAGATATAATTACCATCAAAAAGCCTGAAAAAGATCACCAAGCCCCAAAAAATATATTTACCTATGTTGAAGGTTTTCTGGTACTCCTTCTTATAGGTGCTTCTCAAGCTACCAATTTTTGCCTCAACAAATTTGATGTCCGCATCGGGGACCCGGGTCTTCACAAATTGAAGCAATTTCTCCAGCGTTGCCCTCCTAGCTGGTTTATTATGATACAAGGGGTTTTTCACCTCCCACAGATTTTTCATCTCATGATATTTGTCAATGAATTCACCAAGGAATTCTGGGTCCTTAAATGGCAGCATTATGTCTGCAAGACCAAACAAAATACAAAAATAAACATCTCAAGATAATCTTTCAACACAATATAGGCATCAATCTAGATTCAGTATAGGCTGCACATGACTCCAAAAAAAGTAAAATCTTACCTTCGTCCGTTCCTCCTTCCTGTGCACACAGAACGTAGTTACGACACACACGAGTTTGAAGCTTTATATACACTGCGCATGCGTGAATCTCCGCCCGCGTCGCCCGCCCCTGACGTTCTTTCTAGAATATTCGCCGCCCAGTCTCTTTCATTGCAGTGGAAGCGGAACATGGCGGAGACACAGCAGGTGCATAATAAGAGCAGTAACGAGGAGGAGGATAGCCCGGAGCCTGAAACGTCACGATCGAGGAGGAGATTTAAAGCCTCAAATATGGCCTTTGTGGAGATGTTGGAGATGGTGGACATCTTGAGGAGCAACGACTATGACGGGAATTATGGACCGTACCCCAACCCAAATATGAGAAAGGCCAAGATCATGAATAAAGTTGTGAAGAGTCTGTACAGTAATTTTGGGGTACGACGAACCAAGGATCAACTGAGGAAACGATGATCGGACCTCAAATTAAGGGAGCACGATCAGTATAGAAAGATCAAGAAAGTTCTTCGAAAAAGTAAGTATATTATGTCGTGTGTACCTATTATTATTAATATTGCATGCTGCGCCATGTGTTTTCCCCTAATAAGGTCTTGTACACTCCAAAATGGCTACTTTCATGGTCATACGCAGTAATCGTTCGTTGTAAACCTCGTTCGTTATCCAAAATACGATGTTTTCACAGATAAATGATTAAATACTTTTGTGGCTTAAATTTTTTACATTTATCCAAAAGAGTTTTTAGGACATTGTTGTCTAGATGTGTTTGAACCATGAAGGAATATCAATCTTCATTCAGTGTAATGTATGTAGAGGACACTCTGCAGCTGTTTACACATCTGGACTCAGGTGCACTAGTGTGGGACACCAGAACAAACATTTTTAGGATGTCAAACACAGGTACTCCAGTGGATCCTTTGGGGTGTCTCCAGGTGGGGAAATTATCCAAAAAAGGTAAGTATTCCAGCCTGAGGAATTAAGGGAATCAATCATGTTTTTTTTAAATGATGAGCTGAGTGGCTGAAAGCTAAAGTATAGCGCCTCATCCCTTAAGTAAAGTCAAAATTTTGTTCAGAGAACAGGTATGGGACTTTAAGCGCGCAGTAGACAAAAATTTAAATATAAAATAATTTATTGAAATAATTCATAATATAACATAATGTGAAATTTTTGACATCATATGTCTGTGAAAACATTTAAAAAAAACAATACATCACTGAATAGAGATGAAGATTGGCAAAGTTTTATTTTTCTCAACATGTTTCACCCAAATTTGGGCTTCCTCAGGAGAATTGAACAATGTCATACAATATTCACTGAAATAGAAAGATAGAATCAAAACTGTGAACACATACAATTAACACAATCTAATAAAGTAATATAGAAATGGACATCATGTAAAGAATGAGTGGGTGGAGCTAATAAGCTCATAGGCTAACCTGTGTGTTCAGGTAGAAAATCCCGCAGTCCACATAAATGCTGAATACATGGGGTTTATTGAGTGCGTCATAGAGAGGGAAATAGCAGCCAAAACTATATCAGTTTTGGAATCCATCTATGGGTATATTTAATAAAGATGCTTAGATTACTTTGAATTTGAAGGAAAATAGAAATAGATAGACAATCAAAAGAACCCACCTAAAAAATCCTTGCTTGAAAACTTGTTTTGAGTATAATTAGGAGCATACAAAAAGGTGCCCATGACTGCCAGAAGAAGGAAGCCCAAATTTAAATCTAAGAAATATTTAGAGAAGGAATTTTTTAGTCCATCAGGGAAATATCGAACAGATATAATTACCATCAAAAAGCCTGAAAAAGATCACCAAGCCCCAAAAAATATATTTACCTATGTTGAAGGTTTAAATCCACTCAAGATGCCAGCCAGGATAGAGTCTATCCAAAAAGTAGGGAGGTCAGAGTGAGGTGCTTAAACCCCTTAAAAGAATAGAGTAAAGGAGGCATTTTAGCGATCAATTCCCAGAGCAAACAATGGTAAATAATCTCTGAGAGTCTCTTACCTTTTCAAAGCATCATTTTAGGAGGATACCTCCGCTGAGCTGCACATTTAAACAGCCCAAACACTTCCCCTTAAATAACCCTCTCCACCGCCATTTTGGTGCCAAAATTTTGGCGCCAAACGGTCAGGTGAGGACAATAGCGTCATAGCAGGTGCGCCAGCGCACAGGAAGTGACAGCGGCGAAACCGGAAGTGTTTCCTACAACAAGAAGTCAGAAAACTGACCTTTGTGCTGAAAACACTTAAGGAAACCCAGGAAGTAAAGCCAGAACCAGAAAAACTGTCAGCAGAGGGGCAAAAAATAAGGGGAAATGGACTGACAGGAAAATGTCAATTCAAAGCAGTCTTGGGGAGAAATTAAATCCCAAGACTGAATTCGGACAGATGTTAAGAATTATTTAAGGTCACAAAACATACCCTTTTCGCCACCTTATTTCCAGGAACATATAAAAATACGTAACAAAGAACGGCTTTGCTTTTTTGCAAAGGCGTTTAACCCTGAAATGACTAGTCTGAAGATTCTCAGGGATGCCTCGGCTGTCCATATGAAGCACTCGAACCCCATTTCAAAGCATTTTATCTTCGAAAATATGTGTATAAAGCAGCAAATATTGCTCCTTAAAGGGACCATCACCTAAATATGGCCACTGAAAAAATTGACACAATGAAGCTGTGGATATTGCAGTACAAATTCGAGCCGAACACATCTAAGGTCGGCAAACACCACACTGATCCGATACATGATGAACATTTGGAAAAAAAAATTTATTGATACCCAAAAAAAAAATTTTTATGAACTAAACACAATGATAATTACATTAATTTAAATGAGAAGAAAAAATCTCACCGAAAATTTGACAATGGCGACCTAACCCTATAAAAAGGGTTTGAAGCTCAGAGATTCATTCAGACCTGGATGGACAGTGGCTCTAAGGTTATGAATCCATTTTGATTCTCTCTGTAATAGAGTTTTATCAATGTTGCCTCCACGGTCAAAGTCTGGTACAAATTCTAGCGCAAAGAACTTCATTTGTGATATATCAAATGAGTGATAGAGTCCCATATGTCGACTAATGGGAGTCTCCATCTTTTTCTTTTTAAAAAGAGATACATGGTCTCTAATTCTGTGAAAAAAGGGTTTTTTTTGTTTTCCCGACATAAAAAGCCTGGCAAGTACATGTCATGAGGTAAACAACCCCAATAGTCTTACATGTTGCATAGAAATTTGGCTTAAAGGTTTGACCGGAAGGCAACGTGATTTCAGTAGAGTTAATCAATAAATCACAGAATTCACATTTTCCACAGGGGGAGGTACCTTTTCGATGTGTCTTAGTTCTTAAAGTCAAATGACTATGAACTAATCTATCTTTTAATGAAGTAGATTTGCGGTAGGTTATTTGTGGATAAGCGCCTACATATTTTGAGAGTACATCGTCTGTCGAAAGAAGATGCCAATACTTCTCAAAAATGTGGCGCACTGTTCACCAACAAAAGTGGTGATGAGGCGGACTTTGGATTCAGATTTACGTGGTTTCACTTGATGGATTAATTGATGTCTATCCTTTTGCTTTGCTCTATTATACGAACGCTTAAGGCAATTTCTACTATAGCCTCGTTCTAATAGACGGGCTTGTAGGGCTTTGGCTTCAGATTCAAAATCAGCTTCCTTGCTACAATTCCTTTTTAGTCTTAGGTACTGGCTGAATGGTATACTCTGGACAAGGGACTCGGGATGAGAGCTATCAGCATGAAGGATTGTATTGCCTGCAGAGGGCTTCCTATATAAAGAAGAACCAATAATTTTGTCCTCATTAATATAAATCTTAATATCAAGAAAATTCACAGAGACCTGATCACAGGTCATCGTAAATTTTAAATTATAGGAATTAATCTCTACACATGATAGAAATTGCGATAGTTCATCTCGAGTTCCGGTCCAGACAATAAAAATATCATCGCTGAATCTCTTCCAAATCAAAATATTTTGAAAGAAGCAATTGAATTCAATAGCTGAGAATATCTCCCGCTCCCACCCCCCCAGATACAGGTTGGCATACGATGGGGCACATTTGGTCCCCATCGCCACCCCCTGTACCTGGAGGTAGTGGGAGCAGTCGAATATGAAAATGTTGTTGCTCAAAATAAAAAGCAACAGTTCCAAAACAAAATTGTTATAAGGCCTGGCTGATGGCCCCCATTCAGAGAGGAAGCCGTCCATAACTTGAGCCCCCAACTTGTGGGGGATCGAGTTGTAAAGGGCCTCCACATCTATGGCCACCAGCCAGGCCTGATCAGGTAGGCATAGCCCATTCAGTGATCTCAGCAAATCAGCTGTGTCCTGGATATATGAACTCAGTGACTTAACATGCGGTCTCAGACAATCATCTACAAGTTTGCTCGCAGATTCTGTTAAACAACCGTTTCCAGATATAATTGGACGCCCAGAAGGGAAGGAGGCATTTTTATGTATTTTGGGCAATGCATACATGGTAGGTAATCTAGGATTTTCAACAAGTAAAAATTCACATGTTTTCTTGTTAATCAGGTCACCCAAAAAGGCCTGAGTAATGAGGCGTTTATATTTGGTTTGAATATAGGATACCTGGGATACAGGAATAGGACGATACCATTGGCGATTGGATATAAGATCCATAACCATGATTTTATAGTTTTTAAGATCCATTAATACAATGTTGCCTCCTTTGTGGGAAGGCTTTATGATCAATTGGTCATTCATTTGTAATGATTTAATTGCTTGGCGTTGATTCAAATTAATATTGGATCTGCTATTCCAAGGTCGCCATTTGGTATTTTGAATCTCTTTACAAACCTGTTGGGTAAATGCCCAGATATTTGGATTACCCTGAAGGACTGGAAAATACCTAGATTTAGGTTTGTACATAGAAGGCAAAGGAAACAAAGTCCCTAGGCCAGTATCTAATGAGGGTAGAGGGCAAGCCGTCGGATCCTCCAATGGAACATCCAAAGGGTTGCTCTCCTCCCACAACTCCATTAATTCATTTATTGCTTTGATTTCATTTATTGTTTTGTTTTTCCAAATCTCAGCCGAGAATTGGTCTGTCTCAGGGGTTGTCTGTTGTTTATCATAAATTGCCTTAAACATAAGCCTACGAGCAAAAAGGTTGACATCTTTAATAATCTCAAAGGAATCCACCTCTTCTACAGAAGGTCAGACCAAGGCTCAAAACCTGTGTCTGCTCATCTGATAAGGGACAAGAGGATAGATTGATTATTTGGAAATTGTTTTGTTTGTTATCTTGGGATTTATTCCCTGAGTAATTGGTGGCTTCTTTGAGTCCATTGTCATTTGAGAGGTGAAGATTGGTGCATTTTTCAGTTCCCCTAGCATGGGAACCAATAAGTGGTCCCCCGATAGGGAAACTGAGGTTGGCTGATTATGTTTGGGAAGAACAGCATGATTCACATTGGTTTGTGATAGATTACCTACTTCTGCTGAAGATTGAGAGTCATTCGAAACTGTCCCTTTCTGAGACCGAAGACCAGAACGGACATTGTCTCTCTGGCTTCTTTTTCCAGAGGATTTTTGTGATGAAAAACTGTATTTACGTTTATCAATACCTGTTGTTGAACTTTGGAAAGAACCTGCTTGTTGGGAGGAAACGGAGGAAAAGTTAGACTCATCAGAATCAGATGGTTCTTGGTTAAAGTTTATATTCCTTTGGAGAGGTGTTTTTTTCTTTTGTCCCCCTCCCTCTAGAGGCCATTTATAAGCAGTGTTTGTTTCATATGAGAGTCTATCTCTGTAATATTTTTTATCTTTATTTTTCAATATCTCAGCTACAAATACCTCTAAATGCTTTTCCAAAGCTAATTCGGAATCCTTAAAGGAGGAATCCACTAAAAGAGTTTCATTATCTAAATACAGCTTTTCAATGTCAATATCAATATTTATAATCTCTCTGGAATAGTGTCGACATAGAGACTCCATTATAGCAAAGGAGCAGGTTTGTAGGTTACATTCCCATTCAGCTTTAAAGTCAGTCTCCACTGATTCTGTGATTTATTGATTAACTCTACTGAAATCATGTTGCCTTCCGGTCAAACCTTTAAGCCAAATTTCTATGCAACATGTAAGACTATTGGGGTTGTTTACCTCATGACATGTACTTGCCAGGCTTTTTATGTCGGGAAAACAAAAAGACCCTTTTTTCACAGAATTAGAGACCATGTATCTCTTATTAAAAAGAAAAAGTTGGAGACTCCCATTAGTCGACATATGGGACTCTATCACTCATTTGATATATCACAAATGAAGTTCTTCGCGCTAGAATTTGTACCAGACTTTGACCGTGGAGGCGACATTGATAAAACTCTATTACAGAGAGAATCAAAATGGATTCATAACCTTAGAGCCACTATCCATCCAGGTCTGAATGAATCTCTGAGCTTCAAACCCTTTTTATAGGGTTAGGTCGCCATTGTCAAATTTTCTGTGAGATTTTTTCTTCTCATTTAAATTAATGTAATTATCATTGTGTTTAGTTCATAAAAATTTTTTTTTTTGGGTATCATTAAAATATTTTTTTCAAATGTTCATCATGTATCGGATCAGTGTGGTGTTTGCCGACCTTAGATGTGTTTGGCTCGAATTTGTACTGCAATATCCACAGCTTCATTGTGTCAATTTTTTCAGTGGCCATATTTAGGTGATGGTCCCTTTAAGGAGCAATATTTGCTACTTTATACACATATTTTCGAAGATAAAATGCTTTGAAATGGGGTTCGAGTGCTTCATATGGACACCCGAGGCATCCCTGAGAATCTTCAGACTCTATGAGTTCTTTTGATTGTCAGCAGGCGCCGCCTTGTCATTTCAGGGTTAAACGCCTTTGCAAAAAACCAAAGCCATTCTTTGTTACATATTTTTATATGTTCCTGGAAATAAGGTGGCGAAAAGGGTATGTTTTGTGACCTTAAATAATTCTTAACATCTGTCCGAATTCAGTCTTGGGATTTAATTTCTCCCCAAGACTGCTTTTAATTGACATTTTCCTGTCAGCCCATTTCCCTTTATTTTTTGCCCCTCTGCTGACAGTTTTTCTGGTTCTGGCTTTACGTCCTGGGTTTCCTTAAGTGTTTTCAGCACAAAGGTCAGTTTTCTGACTTCTTGTTGTAGGAAACACTTCCGGTTTTGCCGCTGTCACTTCCTGTGCGCTGGCGCACCTGCTATGACGCTATTGTCCTCACCTGACCGTTTTGCGCCAAAATGGCGGTGGAGAGGGTTATTTAAGGGGAAGTGTTTGGGCTGTTTAAATGTGCAGCACAGCGGAGGTATCCTCCTAAAATGATGCTTTGAAAAGGTAAGAGACTCTCAGAGATTATTTACCATTCTTTGAAAAAATGCCTCCTTTACTCTATTCTTTTAAGGGGTTTAAGCACCTCACTCTGACCTCCCTACTTTTTGGATAGACTCTATCCTGGCTGGCATCTTGAGTGGATTTAAACCTTCAACATACATAAATATATTTTTTAGGGCTTGGTGATCTTTTTCAGGCTTTTTGATGGTAATTATATCTGTTCGATATTTCCCTGATGGACTAAAAAATTCCTTCTTTAAATATTTCTTAGATTTCAATTTGGGCTTCCTTCTTCTGGCAGTCATGGGCATCTTTTTGTATGCTCCTAATTATACTCAAAACAAGTTTTCAAGCAAGGATTTTTTAGGTGGGTTCTTTTGATTGTCTATCTATTTCTATTTTCCTTCAAATTCAAAGTAATCTAAGCATCTTTATTAAATATACCCATAGATGGATTCCAAAACTGATATAGTTTTGGCTGCTATTTCCCTCTCTATGACGCACTCAATAAACCCCATGTATTCAGCATTTATGTGGACTGCGGGATTTTCTACCTGAACACACAGGTTAGCCTATGAGCTTATTAGCTCCACCCACTCATTCTTTACATGATGTCCATTTCTATATTACTTTATTAGATTGTGTTAATTTTATGTGTTCACAGTTTTGATTCTATCTTTCTATTTCAGTGAATATTGTATGACATTGTTCAATTCTCCTGAGGAAGCCCAAATTTAGGTGAAACATGTTGAGAAAAATAAAACTTTGCCAGTCTTCATCTCTATTCAGTGATGTATTGTTTTTAAATGTTTTCACAGACATATGATGTCAAAAATGTCACATTATGTTATATTATGAATTTTTTCAATAAATTATTTTATATTTACATTTTTGTCTACTGCGCCCTTAAAGTCCCATACCTGTTCTCTGAACAAAATTTGGAATAAATCATGTGTTCAGCTTGGAATTCTGCCCAAACAGACAATTGTCCCCCACTTCCAAGCAATGTTTATCATTCATATTTGTTGGCTCAAATATCTGTGTGCTAAGTATCCCTTTTTTTGTCTTCTCATAGGGGAACAAAGAATCTGGAAATATCATGTCCCCAGGGACTGGCCATCTCCTGAACAAAGGTAACAGAGGTCACCACCAGATGAGGATGTGGAGGCAGGAGAAGTGGTCGAGATTGAGTCCACAACAGGTGAGTGTCTGACACCACAGATTCAGGTAATAAGACATGTATGCCTGCCTATTAATAATACATGGTGTGTTTTTTATTTTTAGGTGAAGTACAGGTTGTGGAAGAACAATCAGATAATTTCACCAGTGACAGTGCCCAAAGGCTAATTCAGGACATCATGTATTGTAGTCAGGATTTAGAAATGATTCGCAAAAAAACTAGGGATATTGAAGTTAAACTTAAAAACATGATTGATGTCCTTGGAAGAATCAAATTTTTTACAAAATGTACAACTTTTTTTTTTTTTGCTATTTAAAATTGTACAACATTTTAAAAAGCCTAATTTTGAAGATGCACACAGTATGTCAACATGTGCTATCTGCCATCAGGGGATATCAATGTACGCGTTTTGTGCCTGCAACCCCTTCCTCAAAACTCAAGTCGGTGAGACGAAGGGGTTGCACCCCCAAAACACAGACATTGATCCCCCATGATGGGAGATAGCACATGTTGACATTAGGCATGGGATCAGGATGTAAATCCCCAGTTTTCCGCACAATTTGTGTGCATCTTCAAAATTAGGCTTTTACAGGGGTGACTGCACCCTATCTGTTGAAGGCAAGATCCACACATTTTGGACAATGTAATGTGTGATCTTGGCTTAAAAAGTTTTTCTACGTAGAACTTTGTTATGCTCCAGAGTTGTGTATTTTATGTTTGTAAACATGGCTGTTTATGTACCGTAACCCCAATTTTTTGGTGGTGAAAATGCAAAACTTGTTATTTAAAAAAAAAAAAAAAAAAAACAACATGTGAATGTGTACGGAGTAAAAAAATTATTTTTTGCTCAACAATGTGTGGCTTCTTCTTTCAATGATCAATACCATTTTTTTGTGTTGAAATTGGTGTTTACAGTGACAATGGGTGTTTAGATAATAATGTACAAACCACTTGGCACTACAAGTGCACTAGGAGACCCAAAAAAGAAACACAAGCAGAAAATTCAAAGCAAGATTTTTAAAGATTAAAAAAAGGTCAAATTTATTCAAAAACTGCTGGCAAAGCAATGGCCCCCCTCCCCGAAAAATAGTCGGAATAATTTGCACGCACTTCACGGGCGCTTTGGAGGGGGGCAAGCCAGGACGGGCCGCTTCCAGGGACGTCAGGGATTGTAGCCCAGCATCAGGCCCAAGTGTAACCACATAATTGGGGTTGGTCCTTTTGAAAAAGTTGTGCAAAATGCAACACGCTACCACTATGGTATTCAGTTTGTATTCCGCCATATTAATGGCCGTTTGGAACAGGCGGAACCGGCTGGCCAGAATACCAAACGCGTTCTCCACGCCTGTTCTGGCTCTGGCCAGCCGGTAATTAAATACCCTCTTCTCCGGGGTGAGGGTCCTCTGGGGGAATGGTCTCATCAAATGGTTTGCCAAACCAAAAGCCTCGTCTGCCACGAACACAAACGGGAGTCCCTCGACATTCTCCTCCGGGGGTGGCAATCCCAAGCCACCACTCTCGAGACGTCAGTAGAACTCGCTCCGGCAAAAGACTCCTCCATCCGACATCCGGCCATTCCTCCCCACGTCCACATATAGGAACTCATAGGTCGCCGACACCACCGCCATCAACACGATACTATTGAACCCCTTATAGTTAAAATAGTATGACCCCGAATGGGGTGGTGGGACGATGTGGACGTGCTTCCCATCGATTGCCCCTCCGCAGTTCGGGAAATCCCACCGCTGGGCAAACTGGGAGGCCACAGTCTGCCATTCCTGTGGCGTGGAAGGAAACTGTGGAGTCAAACAAGAAAAATATAATTAGTACATTTGATAATAAACATTACAAGCAGATTCTACACAAACATTTTGGCAAACATCAGTATAACATTTCTTGTAGTATTTAAAGGCTAAAAATATAAGGTCCACTTATCAGATTCCTCCCCCCCCCTCTGATGGCCCCTTGTAAATATTTTAGGGGGGGAGGTATGTTTTGGACAGGTAACCACCCTCTCCACTACGTAATGGAGTAACAAAGTAATGTGTGATAGTTTGGTCAGCCCCTCCTTAATTGGCAGCCCACTGGACAGGTAAGAAGAAGTGGCCTAAAAAAAAGGAAAATGGAAGCACATTTTTGGATTCTGCTATTACCTATCACAATAAGAACAGGAGAAGAAAAATGAAAACAGTAGCATTTGAAAGTATTGAGGCATTGGATAAATTGGAAAACCCACTATGAGGTGGGGGAGAGAGAGAGAAAGGGAACAAGTCGGGTGTCAAGAGGGAAGGTCGGGAAGGATAAAAGGGACTAAAGGTTGAAGGGTACTCCGTGTAAAGTGTGAGTAGCGGAATTTTTCTTTTTAAATGTATGTACTATGTAAGTAAAGAATGTGTTTTGTATAATAATGAAAAAAACAAATAAAGATTATATAATTTAAAAAAGTATTGAGGCAGGCCCTTGCACTACATGATTTGAAAAATTCATCCATAAATATGACCATAGAGGTAGGTATAGTGTGTATTGGGTTTGGCAAAGTCAGCAGATAGAGGATTGGTATCAGCTGACAGAGCAGTTGGGGGAGGGGGGGTTCCAAAAAGATTTGGGGCACCACAAAACAAAGCCTCAGGCACTCTGCATTAATTTAAGGACAACTATAACATTTGTACACATTTTAGGGGGTGTTTAGGGTAAAGCATTACAATGGAGCTGACAAAATACATTGTTAAGTGACTAGACTATAGGTATATATGGGCCCCGGATAGCATGCTGGGGGGGGGGGGGGGGTTAGTGAAGGCAAATATGCATGAAGGACAAAAAAGGAACATACAAAAATCCAACATGCATGAGAACAAAGGGGCACAGCATATTACAGCATATTGAAATCCTGGTAATTAGGGAACGAGGAAAGAAATACAATACATTAGCAAACAGTAAATACATAGAATGTGATGTGAAAGAATAAAACTTACCCTCATATAGTCCTTCTGCAGGACCTGGATAATGACAGAACAGGTCTCTGGAATAATGATCCCCAGAGCCTGGGGGGAGATGCCTGTCGAGAACTTGAGGTCCTGAAGGCTTCTCCCTGTCGCCAAGTACCTCAACGTGGCAACTAACCTCTGCTCCGCAGTGATGGCTTGCCGCATGCAGGTATCCTGCCCGGTAATATAAGGGGACAGCAAAGCCAACAGACGGTGAAAAATGGGGTCCGTCATCCTGAGATAATTCCTGAAATCATCAGGGTTATTCTCACGGATCTCACGAAGCAGAGGCATGTGCGAGAATTGGTCACGCTGGAGCAACCGATTCTTGGTCCATGAACTCCTCCTCGCCCTGTTCATGGACCGGGCTTGTGTCAAAGTAAGAACCCCAACACCAAGCCCCCGCACAGCACGAACTCTACGACGAGTACGTACATGTAACATCGATTCTAAACGGTCGGCTGGTCAGAACGGACTAAAGAAAGCACTGATAAACAGCAAGGCCTGAAAGAACGAAATGCAAATCAAGCAACGAGCGGACAATAAGCACTGAAAATCAAAGCGTACTATATATAAATATATAGGCCGCAAAGACAAACAAATGCGAACTGACTACACGCACTGATAAGCAAATACGCACCGACAAGCACAAACTGTAGAGCAGGAACGATCTGAAGCACAAGTCTGAAAAACACGAATCGTCTATAGCGAAACTTCTACTAACACGCGATAAACACGAGATCAGCAGAAGGATCCCAATGGGTGGCGGACATGGTGCTGAACTTTCCTTTTATGGTCTCGTCGTACGTGGTGGACGTCACCGCGTTCTTGGCGGTCGGAATTTGGTGTGATCGTGTGTAGGCAACACAGCTTGAGCGGAATTCCGTCGGAAAAACCTTCATTTTTTTCCGACGAGAATTCCGATCGTGTGTACGCGGCATTAGTGTGCTATTCTGATTCTATTGTCAGTGTAGAATATCAGTTTAGTGTGAATCTAGTGAGTGTGAGTGTAGTGACCATTCATTTTTACATTAGTGTCAGTTTATTTTGTCAGGGCAGGTTTACTGCAGAATAGTTTAGTGAGTTAGTGCACGTTTAACACAGTACATCTTAGTGCGTTACGTAGTAACGTAGTATATTTCTGTGCGATGGTGCACGTTAACCACAGTATAATTCAGTGTGTTAGTGCACGTTTAACGCGGTATATTTTAGTGTATTACTGCACGTTTAACATGGTATATTTCAGTGCGTTACTGCCCATTTAATGCAGTATATTTCAGTGCTTTATGTGCCATTTAACGCAGTATATTTCTGTGTGTTAGTACATGTTTAACGCAGTATATTTCTGTGCGTTAGTGCACATTTAACGCAGTATATTTCAGTGCGTTACTGCTCCTTTATTGCAGTATATTTCAGTGCGTTACGTGCCGTTTAACACAGTATATTTCAGTGCATTAGTGCACGTTTTATGCATTATATTTCAGTTCGTTACTGCATGTTTAACGCAGTACATTTCTGTGTGTTAATGCACGTAATCAATGGAAAGTAGTCTTTGGTGCACTTTAATCTGAGTACTCACTACACAGAGACACTCCACTGACACACTACAATGTACTGCAGTAAAACTGCACTGACACACTGCAATATACTGCATAAAACGTTAAACATGCAGTAACGCACTGAAATATACTGCATTAAAGTGCATCCACGTACACATTTCCACATCTTTATTACATTTTGTTAATAAGCACCCCCCATCATGTCTGGGAGGCCAACAAGGTGAGCCAGACATTCCCACGGCACTGTGAGGGGGCCAGCAGCGTATGTGTGCACAGGCAAAATTGGACATGGTCAGTCCTCGGGCAGGGCATCATTTTCTATGTTTAGTGATGTTGCCCGTGCTATCCAGCCATATGCAGAGGAGGAGGTGGACTGGCTTACTAAACCATCCTCATCCTCCGTCACCCAAGCATAGACTAGTGTGCAGTCCACTGCAGCTGCCAGAGTGGCTAAATCTGCTTCCTTGTCCACAGATATTCCTGCCATAACCCCAGCATCAGGCATGGAGGAGTCAGCTGGGTTATTTGAACACAGCGCCAACCACTTGCTCCTTGACGATGCACAGCCCATACTTGATTCAGATGTTGGTTCTGAGGTTGAGAAAGGTAGGAACATGAGCCTACAGAGAGGGGAGAACACTGGTACACAAATTGGCAGTAATGTTCCCCCAGCTTCAGCGTATTGCCAAGTTGTCTCCAGTGGTAATGGGGATAGAGGAGATGATGATGATGAGGTCACTGATGTGACTTGGGTTCTGGATAGAGTAGAGGAGGAAAGTGAGGCACAACCCCAACGAGGCAGCCATCATGGAGGAGTAGAGAGGATACATCCTATTCGATCACATTGTGGAGCTGTTTGTTCTGTCCATCAGATGGATATATTCTGATTATCTGCATTTGTGTTGTTGTAAATGACATTTAATGTTGTTACCTTTTATAGGAATCATTTGCAGAGCTTAGGCGCCATCTAGCGTCCTTTTTTGGTATTGCTTCTGTGTGTATATTTTATTAATAAAGTTTATAACCTAGGAAGTACTTGGAAAGCAAAGTATTCTGGGTAAAGTCTCACAGGAAGAGACACATTCATCATGCTTTTCAGACTGCAAGAGGTCTTGTTTCAATCTCTTACCATCAATCCCTTATTGAACTTAAAAAAGTAAGTTTTACTGTCTCATATTGTACTGTGTATATTTGTCTTTGAAATGTATGCTAAATTTATGGGATATTGTACTTATCAAGGTTTATTCTTGTTATTTGTAGTTTCACCTAGCTTGTTCCAATAAACTGCGATCGAAGAAATATGGTATCATGTTTATGGGATAAGAATGGTTTAGCTGAATGTCCTTGAGACAGAACAGTGAAATTTTTAAGCTGACCTCTGAAGGGAAGATAAGCTGACTTCGGAAGTCTGTACAGCCTGGGGCTACACAGTACCATACAGTCAGAAGCCTTAAAGAAGCAGGCCTGTGGGAGGCAAAGCAAGCAGCCACGCTACACAGAGACGCGCTCTGTCAAGCAGTACCGACACTAGAACGGTCTCTATACAGCAAGACAGCTTCTTCCCCGCAGCCATGTCTCACAGTAGAACATCTTCTTACAAAACACGATCACAAGCAAGCTTATCTAGGTCATCTGTCGCAAATGCAGCAGCTATCGCCCGTTCAAAAGCTGAAGCAGCAAGAGCCAGGGCCGCATTTGCAGACCAAGAGCTGCAGATGAAAAAAGAAAAGGCCCACCTTGAAGCAGAAAGGGTGAGACAGGAACAAGAGAGAGAGCAAGAAAGAGTACGCATAGAGCAAGAAAGAGTACGCATGGAACAAGAGAGAGAGATGGAAAGAATACGCCTGGAAGACGAAAGAGCTCAGCAAGAGGCATCTCTGAAACTGCAGCAAGCTATCTTAGAAGCTAACATGGAGAAGCTGGCAGTGGAGCGAGATGCTGCCGCCGCCATTGCAGAAGCAGAAGCTCTAGAAGCAGCCGTCTACGATGAGCCAAGAGCAGGTAGCAGCATACCAGGCCTAGAGAAAGAACACCAAGATTCCTCGCAACGCACGTCGGATTATGTCTACCAGCACTGTGACCCAAGCAGCATCCCACAACAAGAAATTAAACATGATGTCAGGGAGCCACTCCAAGTCAAGCAGCAACAAGACGACCTTGGACCCCAGTGCCACAGGCAAGAAAAATCTGACAGTGTTCCAGACGTTCCAGTCCCAACCAAACCCTCTACTCCACAAGGTACTCAACCTTCATACAAACATCAAACACCTGTCTTCACCCCAAAGGTGTATGCAACGAGCCGGTACGAAATGCCAACCGTATGCAAGTTTGAGCCCAGAGAACCTAAAGAAGAGACTTCTATCAGGTATGCCTTTACACCGCACCACAATACACCAGCAGCCTACCCCAGTGCCAATCAGGCTACTGTAGACCTTGCCAAGTTCCTGGCCAAACGCGAGTTAGTTACCCAAGGACTTGCCAAATTTAGTGATCGCCCTCAACACTACAGGGCGTGGCGATCCTCTTTCCAGAGTGTTATCCAAGGTCTAGATCTATCTTGCAGACAACAGATAGAACTCCTTGTAAAGTGGCTTGGCAATGATTCTGCGGAACACGCCAAAAGGATCAGAGACATTAATATAAACCACCCTGAGATAGGCCTTACAAACATCTGGAACAGACTGGATAGATGTTATGGCTCACCAGAGGCTATAGAGAGTACACTGTTTAAAAGGATAGAAGACTTTCCAAAAATACCTAGCAGAGGTTATCAAAGACTCAGAGAATTCAGTGACCTATGTATGGAGTTACAAGTTGCTAAAGCAGAAGGTGACTTACCTGGCCTTTCTTATCTTGACTCTGCTAGAGGTATTAACTCCTTAGCTCAAAAACTTCCTTATGAGTTACACGAAAGATGGATTGCTCATGGCTGTAACTACAAACGGAAACACAATGTGCCCTTTCCACCATTTAGTGAGTTTGTGGACTTTGTAGACAGACAAGCAGGAACGAAAGATGACCCCAGCTTCATTTTTCCAGTGTCTTACATCACTTCTGCTGGCCCTAAGCAACTCAGAGCTCCAGTAGCAGTGCACAAAACTAACATTTCTTCCCACAGATTTGCAGAGTCTCAGCCAGAGGATCAAGACAATGACCCAACGAAGTTCTGCCCTCTACATAAGATGCCACATCCTCTTCTGAAATGCAGAGCCTTCAGGACAAAGACCATCCAGGAACGCAAAGCTTTCCTCAAAGATAACAACATCTGTTACAAGTGCTGCTCTTCGTCTACACACTTCGCCAAGGACTGTAAGGTCAGTGTCAAATGCACAGAGTGTGACAGCACAGAGCACCACACAGCTTTACACCCAAGGCCTACTCCAAGAACCTTCCCACCTGTCCATGGTGACAAGGAGCAAGGCAGGGAGACCAAAGACTCTAGTACAGATACCACAGCAATCACTTCACAGTGCACTGAAGTCTGCAAAGGAAGTACAGGTGGCAGATCCTGCTCTAAAATCTGTCTAGTGAAAGTTTACCCAAAGGGACGCAGAGACAAAGCAGTCAAGCTCTACGTCATTTTGGATGATCAGAGTAATAAGTCACTAGCCAGACCTGTGTTTTTTGACATTCTAAACCTTAAAGGCCCCAGCAGCCCCTACTCCCTTAGGACTTGTGCAGGCACAGTGGAAACGGCGGGGAGAAGAGCTGACGGCCTACAAATTGAATCTATGGATGGTAAGACATGCCTACCCTTACCGACCATAATAGAGTGCAACCAGATGCCAGACAACAGATCAGAGATTCCCACACCAGACGCAGCAGCTCACCAGACTCACTTGAAGCACATAGCACATCTCATACCAGAACTTGATGATCAGGCTCAGATAATCTTACTCCTAGGGAGGGATATCTTGCAAGTCCACAAAGTAAGGAAACTGATCAACGGTCCTAAAAGTGCTCCATATGCCCAAAAACTGGATCTTGGGTGGGTCATTATAGGTGATGTTTGCCTGGGAGGTGCACACAAACCGGCATCTGTTAATAATCTGCTCACTAGTACCCTCGAGAATGGTCGTCCTTCTCTTTTCCAACCCTGTCAAAATCGCATCCTCATAAAGGAGCTACCGCACAACAACCCTGTACCTCTTCCTTTCCTAAGTTCCCTCTGTGACAGCAATGCCTATGACAATGACCAAAGCGACTTAGGACACTCAGTGTTCAGGAGAACAAAGGAAGACAACCAGGTAGCAATGTCCATTGAGGATAGAATCTTCCTAGAGGTTATGGAAAGCAGTATGGAGAAAGACGTGTCTAATAACTGGGTAGCACCTCTTCCCTTTAGGCCACAAAGACAACGTTTGCCTAACAACAGGGAACTAGCATATAAACGCCTCACTTCCTTAAGACACAATCTGCAAAGGAAACCAGAGATGAGAGAACATTTCTTTTCCTTCATGGGCAAAATATTCCAAAATGGCCATGCTGAGGTAGCTCCAGACCTCAAAGACTCAGAAGAATGTTGGTACTTACCCATATTTGGCGTCTATCACCCTAAGAAGCCAGGGCAGATTAGAGTGGTGTTTGATTCCAGCGCCAAGCATGAAGGTGTCTCTCTAAATGATGTCCTTCTTTCTGGCCCTGACCTCAACAACAGACTATTGGGAGTACTTCTCCGCTTCCGCAAGGATTCAGTCGCATTCATGGCAGACATACAACAAATGTTCTATTGCTTTCTTGTTAAGGAAGAACACCGAAACTTTCTGAGGTTTCTCTGGTTCAGGGACAACAACCCCTCTGGAGACATCACAGAATATCGCATGAAGGTGCACATATTTGGCAACAGCCCTTCCCCTGCAGTTGCTATATATGGCCTCAGACACTCTGCTAGAGTGGGAGAGTCAGAGTATGGGTCAGACGTCAGACAATTTGTGGACAAGGATTTCTATGTAGACGATTGCTTGAAATCACTACCCACAAATGAAGCCGCAATCAGTCTCCTCAAAAGAACTCAGGCAATGCTTGCGTGTTCCAACTTAAGGCTCCACAAGATTGCTTCCAACAGTAGAGAAGTTTTAGAAGCCTTTCCTGTCCAAGACCATTCCAACGAGTTAAAGGACTTGGATCTAGGCACAGACTCACTTCCCATGCAACGCAGCCTTGGTTTGCTTTGGGACTTAAGATCTGACACCTTCACTTTCCAAGTAAACACAGAGGAAAAACCCTTTACCCGTAGAGGTGTCCTGTCTACCATAAACAGCCTATACGATCCTTTAGGCTTTGCAGCACCTGTCACCATCCAGGGTAAGGCACTACTCAGAGACTTAACCTGTGAGTCGCTAGATTGGGACCACCCTCTCCCCACCGACAGGAAGAACCTATGGCTAGAGTGGAAGAACTCACTAACAGCGCTATCCAATCTTAAAATTCCACGCCCATATGCACCTCTGTCATCTGCAGATGTTCAGATGCAAAGACTTTGTGTGTTTGCGGATGCTTCTGTTAAAGCAATTGCTGCTGTAGCTTACCTGAAAACCATAGACACTAAAGGACAAAGCCACATAGGGTTTGTAATGGGAAAAGCAAAACTTGCACCACTGCCTGAACACACCATACCCAGGCTGGACACTTCAAGTTTCATTAGTGCTCTTAGACGTTTCGTTGCAATCCGAGGCCCAGTGAAACTCATTCGCTCTGACAGAGGATCTAACTTTGTAGGAGCAGTAAAAGAACTGCAAATTCCTTCCAACTTGGACATCCCCAGTGTAAAAAGGTATTTGAGTAAGCAAGACTACACGTGGATCTTCAATCCACCTCACTCTTCTCACATGGGAGGTGTGTGGGAGAGAATGATAGGCATAGCCCGCAGAATTCTTGACTCTATCTTCCTACAAGTAGGAACTGCAAGGCTTACTCACGAGTGTTTAGTGACATTTATGGCAGAGGTTACAGCCATCATTAACGCCAGACCCTTAACTTCAATTTCGAGTGACTCTGAAGATCCAATGGTTCTCACACCTACCATGTTGCTCACGCAAAAGACTGGTCCTGTAGGTACTCCAGCTGGAGAGTTTTGTGAGAAGGACCTTTACAAACGTCAATGGAGACAAGTTCAAACTCTTGCCAATACCTTCTGGAGTCGGTGGAGGGAGCAATACACATCTACTCTTCAACTAAGGAGGAAGTGGCACTCAGAAAAACCTAACCTTAAACTTGGTGATGTTGTGCTCATGAGAGATTGCCAGACACTAAGGAACATGTGGCCTTTAGGTCTAGTCACCAAAGTACTGCCAAGCAAAGATAATCTTGTCCGTAAGGTCGAGGTCAAGACCTTTCAACAGAATGAGGCCAAAGTGTTCTTGAGACCAGTGACTGAACTTGTTCTGTTACTTTCTACGGAGGACTCTGTTAGTGACGTCACTTGACGTCAGGCGGGGAGTGTTCTGTCCATCAGATGGATATATTCTGATTATCTGCATTTGTGTTGTTGTAAATGACATTTAATGTTGTTACCTTTTATAGGAATCATTTGCAGAGCTTAGGCGCCATCTAGCGTCCTTTTTTGGTATTGCTTCTGTGTGTATATTTTATTAATAAAGTTTATAACCTAGGAAGTACTTGGAAAGCAAAGTATTCTGGGTAAAGTCTCACAGGAAGAGACACATTCATCATGCTTTTCAGACTGCAAGAGGTCTTGTTTCAATCTCTTACCATCAATCCCTTATTGAACTTAAAAAAGTAAGTTTTACTGTCTCATATTGTACTGTGTATATTTGTCTTTGAAATGTATGCTAAATTTATGGGATATTGTACTTATCAAGGTTTATTCTTGTTATTTGTAGTTTCACCTAGCTTGTTCCAATAAACTGCGATCGAAGAAATATGGTATCATGTTTATGGGATAAGAATGGTTTAGCTGAATGTCCTTGAGACAGAACACTGTTATCTCCTGTCCCACTTCCCACAGCTCAGCTGTGTGGGCTTTTTTAGCACATGTGCAGCTGATCGCACTGTTGCAATGTGCAAACTTTGTCTCAATCACATCAAGCGTGGCAAAAACACCAGCCATTTGGGTACCACATGTTTGACAAGGCATTTAACCTCCCACCACTCAGCCCATTGGCAAAAGCACCTGAAAGCCACACAAAAGGGAAGCAATTCTGTCCCTCCTCATTACTCACCTCAGTCTACCCCGCTATACCTCATAATCTCTCAGCAGCCTCAACTGACAAGGATGATGGTATAGTGCAGGGTGTCCCAGGTCCTCTGCCAGTAGCCCACCACCAGCTGTAGACTATAGCTGGCAAATTTCTCTGCTCCATCTGCTGCAGGAATAAAAAATACATTTACTGCCACTCACATGCCCACTGTCTAAACGCAAGTTCTCAAAGCTGCTGGCTCTACAACTTCTGCCTTTCCGTCTGGTAGATTCTGCCCCCTTTGTGAATTTGCAGAATGTGCAGTACCACAATGGCAGGTTCCCAGTCACTATTTCTTTGCGCGTAAGGCCATTCCAGCTCTGTACCATCACGTGGAAGGCAATGTTGTGGAAGGCAATGTTGTGGCATCGTTGTGGCAAAGTCCATGTTACTGCTGACACGTAGTCCAGCAAGCATGGTCAGGGACGTTATATTTCATTCACAGCACACTCGGTAGCTCTGCTTGCAACTTGGAAGGATGCAGCACAGGGCTTAGTGCTGCAGCTTGTTGTGCCACCATGTCTCTATACAGCTAGTGGTGATAATGCAAGATTTGACAGCTCTAGCCCCTTCTCCTCCTCCTCCTCCATGCCCTCCTCTGCTGAATTGTCCTATGACCCACAAGTACCCCCTAAGCATTCAAGTGGCAATTCAATGAGTGCTACAGCTGGTGTGTCTAGGGGAGAGAAACCACACCGGAGAAGAGATTCTTGCAGCTCTGCAGGGGCAGGCCCAGAGGTGGTTCACGCAACACCAGCTGGAGCCAGGAATGGTGGTGTGTGATAATGGCACAAACCTCCTGTTCCCCCTTAGACAGGGAAAGTTGACATGTGTGCCATGCCTGGCACATGTCCTCAATTTGGTGGTGCAGCGTTTCTTAAATAGATAATAACAATACCCAGGGTTGGAAGATCTGCTAAAGCAGTCCAGAAGAGTCTGTAGCCATTTCAGGCGTTCATAACCAGCCAGTCTTCGGCTGGCTGGAATTCTGCAGGACCGCCTGATTTGTGACATGCCCCCCAGGTGGAACTTGACTTTGGCAACGCTGCAGCGGCTGCACAGCAGCGGGCCGTCAACGTGTACCTGTGTGAGTATGGCACAACAACAGGCTCAGGCTTTTTTTCCCCACGCCAATGGCTGCTGATAAACGATGCATGCACTGTACTGTCACCATCAGAGGTGGCCACAAGGATAGTGAGCCATCAGAAAACATGCATCAGTGACACAATCCCTGTTGTGTTCCTGCTTGAGCAGACTCTACGTGGCATTATGGACAGGGCACTCAAGGCAGAGCAGCAGGAGAAAGAGGATGACTTCCTTTCCTCTCAAGGCCCGCTTTATGCAGACACAATTCTTCCTAACACACAGAACACACAAGAAATACTTCAAACCTTAAGAGATGTTTTTTCTATCCCCAGAACTCTTGGAAGTAGTACGTGACTGAGAGGAGGCAGCTCCAGATACTCTAATCTCAGTGACCCCAAGGAGACTGCTCTCATGCCTCCACAAACTTGCGGTGCATGTAAAGAATATATATATATATATATATATATATATATATATATATATATATATATATATATATATATATATATTCTTTACGTTATCAACTATACAATACAGGCTTTGTGCCAGTCCCCTTGTTTCTGTGAATGGGGTGGTTTCCGTCCACGATTATATAGAAAAGTGCATTTATTTGTATCTACCTGTACATGTAAATGTCCATATTCACGCATACATCATTTGAATTTAATTCTTCAAATTTTGTATTCACACCCTATTATGGACTCAAATCACCATTGTAGAAATATGTTATGTTATGTTTTTATACATATTTATTTTCAATACATATACTTTTTGCACTCACTTTTTTAGCAACAGCTTATTCTTCACTTCTATATGTCACAGTCCTAAGTTTTCACTTCAGTTTTCTGTTATGTGACATAGTCTCAAGTCTTTACATATTTATCATATTGGATATTTCGAATATGTGATATGGGACACATTCTAACAATATTTGAGTTTTAGCTGCACTGTCACGGTTCTTTATTTTATTTTATTATATCTTACTACACTAATGTTCTGAACAGAATACGTCCTTCACTTTCCCAGTCATTTATTCCTCATGACACCCATATTTATTTATTTTCACTTCCTTTTAATAGTTTTGTCACATTCACATTTATATCCATATATATATTTTTTTATATAATTTTTTTTACATCTATGGACGTTTTAACATATATAGATGGATGCATATGTACATATTTTTTCTTTCTTTTTTTGCTTGCATATATCATATGGACATAGAATTAATAATAGGCTATGAGTTTTTCCAGTGACACAGGTTGTAGGTTTGCCATTGAATGTTTGCTGGGGCCAGGTCTGGTTTTTGATCAGAGTCAGCTGGCCAGTTCACCCACCAATTGAACTATTAATTAACCAATTAATCTATAAACTCAAAGTGTGTAACATCATGAAATGTATTTATTTGCCATATTTTTCCATGTGCAGTAGCTATGAGTAAGCACTCTTGGTAGTGTGAAACGCGTCAGTAATTTCCTGCTTTGCTGTGACCTATTTTTGTGTTATTCACATTTGACAAATAAAGGCTTTTGTATTTTTGGAGTGCGGCCATCCAGAGTCCTTAATTTGCATCATCGTCAGCTTGTGCCGTGCCTGCACCTGGGTTTCTCTACCATAGGAACAGCTGTGAGTTTGAGTTTGGGTGGGTTATCCTGGAGCGGTGGATCTCTCCATATCTCTATAGGGTTATGGTGTGAACACACCTCTGACACCCAAAGACCAATATTTAGCCCCCCTGTTTGACAGGTACATATAATTTCAATTTTTGACAGCAAGGCAAATAGGTGCTTTCATCAAGAGTACCTCTATAGGGTTATGGTGGGAAGGCACCTCCGACACCCAAAGACCAATTTTTCCGCACCTGTTACTTCTATTTAAAGTCTGCGGAAAACAGACACCAGAATTTATCCAAAAAAACTCTATAGTCTTGTTCCCAGTGCACTACATTGTGGCCTCATCATACAGAATGGCTCCCCAAGCTGTTGTTTACAAAATAAACAAAGCTTGCAGGGAATATGTCTTTTTTTGGCTTTATAAATGCAATTATTGCTGCAGCACAGTACAGATATGCCACTTTACAGGTAGACTAATGCCGCGTACACACGATCGTAATTCTCGTCAGAAAAACTCTGACGGTTTTTCCAACTGAAATTCCGCTCAAGCTGTGTTGCCTACACACGATCACACCAAATTCCGACGGTCAATAACACAGCGGCATAACACACGTTCGACAGCACTATAAAAGGGAAGTTTAATGCGTCCGAGCATGCGTCAAATTGTTTCCGAGCATGCGTCGGAATTTTGCGTGTCGGAATTGCCTACACACGATCGGAAAATCCGAGAGAAAGGTTTTCCGTCGGAAAAATTGAGAACAGGTTCTCAATTCAAAGTCCGTCGGAAATTCCGACAGAAAAAGACCGTTGACCATACACACGGTCGGAAAATCCGATGAAAAGCTCCCATCGGACTGTTTCCATCGGAAATTCCGACCGTGTGTACGCCGCATAAGGGGACCTCCAGGTCATTTAAAAATTATGTTTTTTTACAAACTTTTTCCATTGATACATGTCCCCCAGGGCAGTACCCAGGCCCCATAACCATTGTCTGCCAAATTACTTGCATATAAGCCTTCAAAATGGGCACTTTTCATTTTTTCAATTTGGGTCCCATAGACTTCAATGGGGTTCGCTATTCTGTTCTGAACTTTTACGTTGTTCTAAAGTTCTGGTGCGAACAGAACAGGGGGTTGTTCGGCCCATCCCTACTTGTCATAGAAAGACACTCCTTATGTAAAAAGGCTTTCAAATCTTGAAAGAGAACATAAATGCAATGTAAAGGGGAAATTTTGAAACCTCTGCGATGCCCGGTATCCCCTTTCCAAAAACCTCATTGGAGCACTGCCACCCTTTTTCCTGTTTTTAGAAAACATTTTGAAAACATACTTTTTACTTTTCTGGTTTAGTCTGATTATCTGACCTCACAAGTTCAGATAGGGTGCTGTTTGCTTGTCCCCCCTTTTCCTGGCCTGAAGGGCCGTCTTTAATGCAGGACAAAAGGGGCAGGTGCCCGGGCCCAGTCATTGATGTGGGGCCCAAAGCAGCTGCTCCTTGAGCCTGCACTGCCTGAAAATTGTTTTCCTGACTATTCCTTTTCAGCACGTACACACACACACACAACAAATGCAGCCTCCACCCTGAAAGTCTACAGTGTCCTGCCAGATCAACAGCAAATAGTAGGGTGGCTGTAGCTAGTGTTGGCAGAGCAGAGGGTGAGACTCTGGAGTGCCGCAGTGCATGGCCAGGCCTGCACTGAATTGTGTGGGTGGAGCTGGCAGTGGGGAAGGAAGGTGGCGGAGGAGGAGAGGGAGATACTGGCTGCCTCTAGACACCCAATAATGAACTGCACTGGGAGTACAAACTTTGTGTAAATTTCACTTGTCCTATATGACTTCTATATTCCTGGATGGTCCTCTACTGCAGGTGGCATGACTAGTCATTTATTTCTGGCAGCCCATTCTTGGGGGTTCCTGCTCACATTGGGCTCTGTTCCTATCTGTACTCATTTATCTTTCATAGCTGTGTGTGCTCTGTTCTGCTCATTGCTAAAAACACATTCTAGGAGATTTCTCCTAGGTTTTTCACCTCCCCAGTCCATGGTGCGCCGACAGTAAGATGATTGCTGTAACCTTCAGCAACTAATTAGTGAGCTGTAATGATGTGCTGTAACCTTGAGCAACCAATCTGTGAGCTGTAATGATGTGCAGTAACGTATAGCAACCAATCAGTGAGTGGTAAGGATGTGCAGTAACCTGTAGCAACCAATCAGTGAACCTGGACCAATCAGTGAGTGTGGAACAGTTCTTTATGTTAACATTATTAAAGTTTTTTAGTCTATGTGTGTGTTTGTTTTTTGGGATGTTGGGGTGAAGAGTGAATTTGCAGGAGGACGAGGGCCAAAGAAGATGTTTGCCCAGGGTCCAATCATTATTAAAGATGGCCCTGCTGGCCTACCTCAGGCTGCATGCTTGGATAAGGGTCTGGTATGGATTTTGAAATGTAAAAAATTGGCATAGGGCTCCCCTAAAATGGGTTTGAATGGGGGGGGGGGGGGGCTATGCTGATATTTTTCAGTATTTTTAAGCCTACTCTTCTGTTTACATTCTGCTGTCAGCGGGGAATCCCACTGACAGCAGATAAGTCACTGGTTGAATCACCCGAAGGGTCTGGTATGAATTGGGGGGACCCTATGCTGTTTTTTAATTTTTTTAATGTCAACTCATTTTTTTTACATATAGAGAATTCCACTAAGAGCAGATGAGTCACTAGTTGTGGGTGCTGACTCCTTAACCACTTGCCTATAGGGCACTTACCTGCTGTCGCACTTTGAATGACAATTGCGTGGTCATGCTACACTGTACCCAGATTACATTTTTATAATTTTCTTCACACAAATAGAGCTTTCTTTTGGTGGTATTTAATCACTGCTGGGTTTTTTATTTTTTACAAAAAATTAAATAAAAGACCAAAAAATTTGAAAAATAAATTCTTTTTACTTTTACTTAGTTTCTGTCAGTAAATTTTGTAATTAGGTAATTTTTCTCCTTCACTGATGTGCGCTGATGAGGCGGCACTGATGGGCACTAATAGGCTGAACTGCTGGGCATTGATGAAGTGGCACTTATGGGCACTGATTAGGTGGCACTGATGAAGGGGCACTAATATGCAGCACTTATGGGCACTGATAGGTGGCACTGATAGGTGGCACTGATGAGCACTTATAGGT
Source organism: Lithobates sylvaticus (assembly GCA_028564925.1). NCBI lineage: Eukaryota > Metazoa > Chordata > Amphibia > Anura > Ranidae > Lithobates > Lithobates sylvaticus. The sequence continues at coordinate 221,102,097 of CM053031.1, read as the reverse complement.
GGCAATGTTGGGCACCAATATGTGGCACTGATTGGCACTGATAAGCGGCACTGGTGGGCACTAATAGGCAGCAGTGGTGGGCACTGATAGGTGGCACGGATAGGTTATACTGATGGGCATTGATGGGTGGCACTGATGGGTGACACTGATGGGCATTGATGGACAGCAGTGATGGGCATTGATGGGCAGCACTGATAGGTGGGACTGATAGCCAGCACGGACTGGCATCACTAATGGGCACTGATTGGTGGTACTTGTGGGCAGTTGTGGGCATTGATTGCTGGCAGTGTTGGGCACTGATTGCTGGCACTGGTGGGCAACTCATCGCTGACACAGATTTGTGGCACTGGTGTCGCTATTGTAATAAGGGCACTGATTATCAGTGCCCTGTTTACATGTGTAGATGTCTCCTGTGAGGGGATACCGCTGATCAGCTCTTCTCGCTACACACTCTGTCAATGTCAAGCGAGGAGTGCCGATTACTGGCATCTCCATGTTTACATGTGACCAGCTGTGATTGCTGCGGATGCGGCTCTTTACAGAGATCGGGGTCGCACCATGTCCTAGCAACATGGCACAGCCGCGCACCCCACAGACACACAAGAGCGGCCGTTCTGGGACACCGTAATATGACGACATCCCAGAACAAGAGCCGCCCTGCCCCGCCATAATTTGATGGTGGGCGGGCAGCAACTAGTTAATAACCATCTATTCACACCAGCTGAGCCAACAAGAAAAGAGATACATGTCAAGCAGTTCATAGGACTATTATTTGGTAGAGAAATGTGTTTCCTTCTAGTGATACATTTTTTTGGTGTTACATTTTATAGCTAAAGGTAAAGTATGTTGTACTTTTAATGAATACATATTTTTAAAAATGATTGCAGTGTTTACCTTGAAGTAATTTGTACGTCTATCATAATTTTTCAAGCTTGCTCTTTGCAATTTAGACACTAGATGGAACTGTCAGTGTTTCAGAGGTTTCAACTGTTGAGAAAAGACTTCAGATACAAGTATGGTGTTCGTTTATGAAACTGTAAACTCCAGTGATCCCGAAGACCGCTGATGATCTCAGCTCATAAACGGTTAATAAACAGAGATAATCTGGGCAGAACATTATCTCCACACATTGAGAAGCTGTCATTGACTGACACAGAAACGGACAGTTTATGAAGCTGCGATCTCAGCACTTCACTGGCGATCTGTGTCAGAATTCACACTCCCTTATTCCCCAGCTCAGAGGTGGTGAATCGGGGAGTGAAGAGAGAAGCTCGGGGAAGGAGGAAGATTTTTGACCCCCCAAGACAGTAACCATGTCCCCCTGTTATATGTATGTGTAAATATATATATATATATATATATATATATATATATATATATATATATATATATATATATATATATACACAGTATCTCACAAAAGTGAGTACACCCCTCACATTTTTATAAAAATTTTATTATTCCTTTTTATGTGACAACACAGAAAAAATTACACTTTGCTACAATGTAAAGTAGTGAGTGTACAGCTTGTATAACAGTGTACATTTTCTGTCCCCTCAAAATAACTCAACACACAGCTGTTAAAGTCTAAACTGTTGGCAACAAAAGTGAGTACACCCCTAAGTGAAAATGTACAAAATGGGCCGAATTAACCATTTTCCCTCCCCGGTGTCATGTGACTCGTTAGTTTTCAGGTTTGAATGGGGAGCAGGTGTGTTAAATTTGGTGTTATCGCTCTGACTCTCTCATACTGGTCACGGGAAGTTCAACATGGCACCTCATGGCAAAGAACTCTCTGAGGATCTGAAAAAAATAATTGTTGCTCTGCATAAAGAAGGCCAAGGCTATAAGAAGATTGCCAAGATCCTGGACCTGATCTGTAGCACAGTGTCCGAGACCATACAGTGGTTTAACAGGACAGGTTCCACTCAGAACAGTCCTCACCATGGTCGACCAAAGAAGTTGAGTTCATGTGCACAGTGTCATATCCAGAGGTTGTTTTTGGGAAATAGACGTATGAGTGCTGCCAGCATTGCTGCAGAGGTTGAAGGGGTGGGGGGGTCAGCCTGTCAGTGCTCGGACCATACGCCGCACATTGCATCAAATTGTTTTGCTTGGCTGTCGTCCCAGAAGAAAGCCTCTTCTAAAGATGATGCACAAGAAAGCCCAAAAATTGTTTGCTGACGACAAGCAGACTAAGGACATGGATTACTGGAACCATATCCTGTGGTCTGATGGGACCAAGATAAACTTATTTGGTACAGATGGTATCAAGTGTGTGTGGCGGCAACCAGGTGAGGAGTACAAAGTGTACAAAGTACAAAGTGCGTCTTGCCTACAGTCAAGCATGGTGGTGGGAGTGTCATGGTCTGGGGCTGCATAAGTGCTGCCGGAATTGGGAAGCTACAGTTCATTGAGGGAACCATGAATGCCAACATGTACTGTGACATACTGAATCAAAGCATGAACCCCTCCCTTTGGAGACTGGGCCGCAGGGCAGTATTCCAACATGATTACGACCCAAAACACACCTCTAAGATGACCACTGCCTTGCTAAAGAAGCGGAGGGTAAAGGTGATGGACTGGCCAAGCATGTCTTCAGACTAAAACCCTATTGAGCATCTGTGGGGCATGTAATTAGGGAAGGAGGTCAAAAATACAAGTCATTAGCAAACAGAGCATACATAGAAGGGAATAGTAAAGTAAATGTTACCTTAATATAGTCCTCCTGCAGGACCTGAATGATGGCAGAACAGGTCTCTGGAATAATGATTCCCAGGGCCTGGGGAGAGATACCTGAGGAGAACTTCAAATCCTGAAGACTTCTCCCTGTCGCCAAGTACCTCAACGTGGCAACAAGCCTCTGCTCCGGAGTAATGGCTTGTCTCATGCAGGTATCCTGCCGGCTGATAAAGGGGGTCAGCAAAGCCAAAAGACGGTGAAAATCGGGGTCCGTCATCCTGAGAAAGTTCCTGAAATCATCAGGATTATTCTCCCGGATCTCACGAAGCAAAGGCATGTGCGAGAACTGGTCACGCTGAAGCAACCAATTCTTGGTCCACATACTCCTCGTCACTCTGTTCATGGACGGGTCTTGGGTCAAAGCTAAAAGCCCGACACCAATTCCGCGTACAGCACGAACTCGGCGACGAGTACGCACGGGAAACATCGCTCAGAAGGTCACAAAAGGTCGGCTGGTCAGAACGGACAAACAGAAAGCACCGATAAACAGCAAGGCCTGAAAGAACGAAGTGAATAGCAGCAACGAGCAGACAATAAGCAGTGCAAATCAAAGCGTCCTATATCAAGATATAGGCCGCAATGACCAACAAATGCGAACTGACTACACGCACTAATAAACAGATCCAAGCACAAACTGAAGAGCAGTAACGATCTGAGTCAGAAAACTGAGAAGCGGAATCTTAAGTCACCAAACTTCCACTAACTCTCGATAAACAGTGGAAGAGATCCTCCAGTGGTAACCTGTGAAGCTCTGGTGAACTCCATGCCCAAGAAGGTGCAGGCAGTGCTGGAAAATAATAAATAATGGTGGCCACACAAAATATTGACACTTTGGGCCCACTTTCACTTAGGGGTGTACTCACTTTTGTTACCAGCAGTGTAGACATTAATGGCTGTGTGTTGAGTTATTTTGAGGGGACAAGTTTACACTGTTATACAAGCTGTACACTCCTTTACATTGTAGCAAAGTGTGATGTTTTCAGTTTTGTCACATGAAAAGATATAATAAAATATTTACAAAAATGTGAGGGGTGTACTCACTTTTGTGAGATAATAAATATATATATATATATATATATATACAGTAAGTAGGGGAACTATTTATTTTATTAATTTTATTAACATGAGGTGGGCTGTCTGTCTGTGTACTGAGCAGTGATAATTTATCACTGCTTAATAAACGGACACCTTGAGTGTTTCGGTGAATTTATGGTACTGTAATCTCGTTAAGTCTCATGAGATTCCAGAATCAGGGGGAGTTCTCTACTGTTTGAAGCAATTGTAGATCACTTGACTTCATATAAGGAGAAGCGATCTACACCGCTTCATAAACTGGCACTCAGAGGAGAGAGATCTCCTCTGTGAATGCCGGAGAAGGAGTGGTGGATATTTTCCACTGCTTCATAAACGGTCACCTATATTACTAAATGTATTAGGATGCCTGCTTTTACACGCACATGAACTTTAATGACACCCCAGTCTTAGTCCGTAGGGTTCAATATTGAGTTGGCCCACCCTTTGCAGCTATAACAGCTTCAACTCTTCTGGGAAGGTTGTCCACAAGGTTTAGGAGTTTGTCTATGGGAATGTTTGACCATTCTTCCAGAAGCGCGTTTGTGAAGTCAGGCACTGATGTGGATGAGAAGGCCTGGCTCGCAGTCTCCGCTTCTTATTCATCCTAAAGGTGTTCTACCAGGTTGAGGCCAGGACTTTCCTCCACCCCAAACTCTCATCCATGTCTTTATGGACCTTGCTTTGTGCACTGGTGCGCAGTTATGTTGAAATAGGAAGGGGCCATCCCCAAACTGTTCCCACAAAGATGGGAGCATGAAATTGTCCAAAATGTCTTGGTATGCTAACGCCTTAAGAGTTCCCTTTACCGGAACGAAGGAGCTAAGGCCAACCCCTGAAAAACAACCCCACACCATAATCCCCTCTCCACCAAATGATTTGGACCAGTGCTCAAAGCAAGGTCCATAAAGACATGGATGAGTGAGTTTACTGTGGAGAAACTTGACTGGCCTGCACAGAGTCCTGACCTCAACCCGATAGAACACCTTTGGGATGAATTGTAGCAGAGTATAGCGTATAAGAAAAAGGCTTTGCTTTCAAAGGGTCATCATAGTTGTAGACATGCTTTGTGAGATGGATTAAGAAACCAGAAGCAGAGGGTAGAACTAATAACCAGGAATCAGAGCCTACATATGCACTTAACAAATACAGTTGACTCTTTGTACACATTTATGAACAAATGTACAAACAAACAAGGCATTTAAAACTTTTAGATCAGCTTATTTACAGTAGGCTGATCTACATGTTTATTTTAAAGCAAACTTTGAAATGAGTACATATCCTCTTTTATTATAAGTGTCATCCATTTTGGTGGGGATTTAAGACTTCTCATTGCTTCGTGGTTGTGGATCTTGACTAGTAGTTGAGTTTCGCACATAATAAGTGTGGCAAAGGGAATAAAAGAAATCCAATGTCAGGCCTGAGATTTATATCCTCTCTGGAGACTCCAGGAGGTGGGTAGAACGTGAAGCTTTGTAGAAGGCCAGTAAAAAACAGGAAAAGCTCAGTTCTGGCTAAACTTTCTCCAACACACATTCTTTTTCCTGGGGGTACAAAGCAAACTCAGAATGACATAATCTATGCTTATCCAATGTTTCACAGTCTGGAAATGAAGGATGTAGTACTAAATCTATGAATGAAGTGTTGTGGTAGAGGTATGCCTTCCCCTAAGGCCCCCTGATTGAGTCCGCATGTCAGTTTTTTAGACGGACCTGGTCGGACCATCCATTACCCTCTGGAGCAGTGGATGTCCGTTGACACCTGCCAACATCTGATCTGATCGTGTCCGCTACAAACGGACCGATAGGGGATCTGTCCCCATCCATCTGGCAGATCGAATCGGATGACAGTCAGATGGAAACTGACAGGTGGTCCGTTTCCATCAGACTGCTCATAGAGGAAAGGGGGCTGTGTCCGCTTATGCAAAGTGGACATGGACCTGTCATCCGCCTGCAGACAGATTCCCCATTGAGCAGGTGGATCTGCTGCCAAAGTCCCCCCATCTGAGGGGCCTAAGGTCGGTGTACTTTAGTACCTAAACTGTGATGTGGACTGCTGCTACTAAATACATACCGGGTGCTCAAAATGAATATTTGGCAGTAACCCGATGGGATTTCAACCTTAAAAAAACAATGGGGTACAGTTATGGAAACCCTATGGACATCTGAGTAAAGGTGTTTTACTTTTAAAGATGCTGTGATTTGAGCTGCAGTCCCCAACGTGTGACCAAAGGAAATCTATTCATACTGAAATGGAAGATTTGAGTGATGAGAGATTACATTTTTGTCCAGAGAAGGGCTTTAGGTATTTTATCTACTCTACACCTATTATCACTCTATACAAAGAGCCTGAGGGATATAAATGCCCTCATGCAGACCAGGTATAGTTTTAAGTGTTTTTTTAGGAGTTTTAACAAGGAAGCAAATAGTGTATTTTAGAGTTAAACATTGTGTAATAACCCTGGTGACCTACCTGCGGAAAAGGGCATAAATGCATCTCGTTTTACAAATTTTCTCTCTTCATCCAAAAAGTGGTTTGGGTTAAACTCATAAGGTGTTTCCCACTGAGTCTTATCATACAAAACAGAGGTGAGGAAAGGAATGACCTCTGTATCCTACAAGGAGAACAACATTGTACAGTTATTAATAGGAAAGCCCATCTTCAGGAAAAACATGCACACCCACCTCCTCTAACCCATCATGCAAGTGTTTTCTTCTTTCCTTGTGAAGCAAGATATACTTACCTACATGCACTGTCTGATGTTTCCAGATGGGGGGGGGGGGGGGGGTGGTTGCTTATCCAGTGTTGCAGATGTGCCTGCACCCAGTGGTGTATTTTGGTTTTGTTCTGCCCTAGGCAAGACTAAAAATCGGGCACCCCTCCATCTACTTTATCCCAGCCTAGCCACATTGTGTACCGTTCTTGTCCAGGGTCTGATGAGGAAGCTGCAGCCATTCACAGTAAAAAGCTGCAGCTTCCTCATCAGACCCTGAGACATGATTCATCCAGGTGCTACATACGTGGTCTATGGGGCAGAAGCTGGGGTCAGCAGGACATAGGATGAGGCAGCACTGGTGGGCACTGATGAGGAGGCACAGATGAAGCTGCATTGATAGGCGGCACTGATGGGCATTGATAGGTGGCACCGATGGGCATTGATAGGTGGCACTGATGAAGAGGCACTAATTGGCAGCACTGATGGGCACTGTTAGGGATGCATTGATCATCAGGACACCAATGATTAGTGCCCTGATTATCAGTGTAGATATCCGCTTTCACACTGGCCAGTTACTGGCTCCCTACTCTCCTCACGCAGTGACAGCATAAAGGAAAGGAATGCCGATAACCAGCAAGTGTGTTTACTTCGTGATAAGCTGTGATTGGACACAGCTTATCATGTGGTAAAGAGCCGCTGTGATTGTCTCTTTATTTCGATCTGTAATCAGCTGTGTTTGAAAGGACACAGCGATCACAGAGCAGGCCGAGTGCACGTCGCAGCTGACGTCACCTGTGCCCGCTGTCTTCCGAAATCTGCCTGTGGGACTGCTGTGAAAGGTTGCATCCAATGAGTGTGCAGTCGTGTTGCCTGTGAGACAGTTTCACACTGAGCAGATCATTCTGCTGGTCAGAGCCGCACAGTGTGTGAATCTGTCATGTAATGTAACTGAATGCAGAAAGAGACCAGCTGTCAGAATTGAGCATTGATGTCGTGGGTGGGTGGGACCCCGCAGCTATCAAACACCAGCCAATGGGATGGGATCTGGGCGGGCCGCTATGTGTATGTGGCCCACCCCCTTTATTAAGCAGCCCAATCATTGGCTGGTGTTTGATAGCTGCATGCAGTTACATTAAATGAAAGTGTCACACACAGTTTCACTTAGCGTCAATATTGGCTCAGTGTGAAACTTCCTTTCCTTGTCAGTGCCACCTGTCAGTGACAATCAGTGTCACCTGTCAGTGCATATTAGTGCCACCTGCCAGTGCCAATCAGTGTCAGTGCCAATTAGTGCCACCTGTCTGTACCAATCAGTGCCACCTGCAAGTGCCAATCAGTGCCACCTGTCAGTGCCAATCAGTGCCACCTGCCAGTGCAAATCAGTGTCAATCAGTGCCACCTACCAGTGCCAATTAGTGCCACCTGTCAGTGCAAATTAGTACCAATCAGTGCCACCTGCCAGTTCCAATCAGGGCCACCTGCCAGTGTCAATCAGTGCCACCTGCCAATGCCAATCAGTGCCGCCTGCCAGTGCCAATCAGTGCTACCTGCCAGTTTCAATTAGTACCAATCAGTGGCACCTGCCAGTGCCAATCAGTGCCACCTGCTAATGTCAATCAGTGCCACCTGCCAATGCCAATCAGTGCCACCTGTCAGTGCCAATCAGTGCCACATGCCAATGCCAATCAGTGCCACCTGTCAGTGCCAATCAGTACCAATCAGTGCCACCTGCCAGTGCAAATCAGTGCCACCTGTCAGTGCCAATGAGGGACACCTGCCAGTGCCACCTGCCAGTGCCAATCAGTGCCACCTGTCAGTGCCAGTGCCACCCGCCATTGCCAATCAGTGCCACCTGCCAGTGCCAATAAGTGCCAATCAGTGCCACCTTTCAGTGCCAATCAGTATCGCCTGTTAGTGCCAATCAGTGCCACCTGTCAGTGCCACTCAGTATCAATCAGTGCCAATCATTATTTCCAATCAGTGTTTCCAATCAGTGCCACCTACCAGTGCCACCTACCAGTGCCAATCAGTGCCACCAATCAGTGTCAGTGCTTCCAATCATTGCCCATCAGTGCCACCTATCAGGGCTGCCTATCAGTGCCCATCAATGCTGCCAATTAATGCCAATGAGTGCCACCTATCAGCCCCTATACGTGCTGACTATCAGTGCTGCCTATCAGTGCCCATCAATGTTGCCAATTAGTGCACATCAGTGCTGCCAATCAGTGCCACTAAATGCTGCCAATCAGTGCCAATCAGTGCTGCCTATCAGTGCCACCTATCAGTGCCAATCAGTGCTGCTAATCAGTGCCAATCAGTGCTTTCTATTAGTGCTGCCAATCAGTGCACTGCGTGCAGGGATGGGGCGATGAACTTAGCATCCAGGCACATTGTCCATGGGGTTCTGGCCTGGTGGGACACAACTGAAATTTGTTAATATTTATTAATTCCACATGCCAATCTTTAATTTATATATTTCTTTATTGTTTTCTTGATTACAAAACAGAACACATATTTACACACATATCATATCTTATTATCTTTCACATTACTATTCCCACCTATTTTACCCCCTGCCCCGACCCTCCCCTCCCACCCCCTCACGTCTTCTGCACAAACACTATTTTCCTTACTTTGCACTCTTTTTATTTATATTTATTTGTTAGGGGGGAGTTGTGAGCTTATATGCATTTGCTCCTCCTCCTTTCTCAAAATTGTGCCTCGCTTTTCTATTTCCAATCAGCTGTGCGTTCTTTATGGTGGGCAGTCTGTCTTCCTCAGCCAGGGTTCCCATAGTATTTAAAATTTATTAAAATTTCCTCTTCTGATAAATACAGCTCTTTCCTTCCATATTGTCGCATTCATTGTATTGACCCATTCCAATGGGCTGGGGGGTTTTGCTGCCTGCCAGTTTTGTGCCAACAATTTCCTTGCCTGAAACAGACATCTTCGTACTGCTGTTATGGTATTTTTTGGACCCTGACTTACTTCCATACATCCTAGTATACAGACCTTTGCCTCCAATTTTAATTCAATCTCAAAAGTTGTGTTGATGATATGTAATACTGTCCTCCAATACCTCTGCAACTTCGGGCACCTCCACATCATATGTATGAGATCTCCGGAGTCCTGACATCTAGGGCATTTATCGTCTGACTTCCTCCCATACATATACAACCTCTTTGGAGTATAGTATACACGGTGTATTAAAAATAAATGTGAAATTTTCTGTGATGGAGACAATGACACCATTGGCCCCTGATCTAATATCTGTTCCCATTGTTCGGTTGTTATGACTCCTAGGTCTTTCTCCCACTTCCCTCTATTTTTCTCCACCAAGTCCCTGGGAATTGATCTGGTACTAATCCGTAGGTATAGATCTGAAATAATACCTTTAAGATCTCCCCCTTTAATTATTCTTTGAAAATAGGGTAACTCTTCCCATACCAGCGGTTGTACTTTGAATTGAGCTTGTAGGGCATGTCTAATTTGCAAGTACCTATAGAATAGCTTATTTGGTATCCCATATTCTCTTCTTAATTCTGCGAAGGATTTCAGTATATTGGCCTCATATAGTTGTTTTACCCTGGTTATCCCCAAGTTCTCCCATTCTCTGACTCTCCCCATGGCCTGAACTTCCTTCAAGTTATTATTGTCCCAGAGGGGGGAGAATTCCGTCAGTCCCATATATCCCATTGCCATTTTAGCTGCTTTCCACACCCGCACAACCATTCCCAGTGTTGGACCTCTAACCAAGAAAGAGTTTGCCTCAAGATTACCTATTATGGTACTGTGGGGTGCATCCAGCAGCATCATTTTGCTGCTGGAGTTCTCTCCATCTTTTATGCCACATCCGCTCAGATGCTGTAGCTGAGCAGCGAGAAAATAGCTACGCGGGTGTGGAACCGCCATCCCTCCCTCGTTTATTGGTATTTGTAATGTTGAAAGCCCAATCCTTGCTCTGCCCTTCTTCCAGATCAATTCCCTGAACATGGTTTCCATCCTTCTGAACCATTCCTTCCCTATCCATACTGGACTATTATGGAGTATATACAACAATTGCGGCATCCAGATCATTTTGATGAGGTTGATACGTCCTGCCACTGACAACGGCAGTCGTCCCCATATATCTGATTTTTTTTTTAATTTGTCCAACAACGGGCCCAAGTTGTTACTAATATACTGCGCTGGGTGCCTTGTTATCGATATCCCCAAATAGTCAATTTTTTCCACTACTTTTAACTGCGCCATGTCTCCTAGATTTATGTTATCGAGTGGGTCTATGGGTAGGAGTGCTGACTTTCCCCAGTTTATCACTAAACCCGAAAATTGTCCGTATCGTTCCACTATCTGCACTGCCCCCTTCAAAGACCCACTGGTGTCACCCAGGAAGAGCAGTATGTCATCTGCATATAGTGCAGTTTTCTCCTCCCCGATCTTCCTCTGGAATCCCTGAATCTCTCGTGTGGATCTAATTAGTGCCGCCAGAGGTTCTATTGCCAGTGTGAAGAGGAGGGGAGACAGGGGACAACCCTGTCTCGTCCCCCTCTCCAAACAGAACATCTTGGAGCATTCACCATTGATTTTGATTTTGGCCTGTGGGGTATTATAAAGTGCTTTTACTAATCTAATAAAGGAGGGTCCGAACCCAAATTTCCCCAAAACCAACCAGAGGAAGTCCCATTCTAGGCTATCGAAAGCCTTTGTTGCATCCAGCGATAGAATAGCTCTATTGCCCATGTTTTCTGTTGGCGTCTGTAAATTTAAGTAGACCCTCCTGATATTGGTACTCGTTGCTCTATTGGGAATAAACCCAGACTGATCCGGGTGTATGAGTTTCTGTATATATTTATTCATTCTAACTGCAATTACCCTAGCTATAATCTTGATATCGGAGCATAATAACGATATTGGTCTATAGGATGATGTATCCAGTAGGTCCTTCCCCTCTTTTTGAAGAACAATTATGATTGCTTCTGTCATTGAAGTGGGCAATTTCCCTTCTGCTACTGTACTGTTTACTGCCTTCAGTAATTCTGGGAGCAATATCTCCCCATATTGTTTATAAATCTCTACGGGCAACCCATCTGGCCCGGGAGACTTTTGATTCGACATCCCTCTTACTGCTGACTGTAGCTCCTCTAAAGTTATAGGGGCCTCCATAGCTTCTCTTTCTTCCTCCTGTAGCACCGGTATCTCTATTCCTTTTAAAAAATTCTCCATTGCCTCTGTCCCCTCAGTTGTTTCTATTCTTTTTGATTTATATAAATCCTCATAATAAGTTTCGAATGTCTCCAAAATTGTCGTGGTCTGGGAGGAGATCACCCCTTCAGTTGTTCTAATTGCAGAGATATTGGAGGGGGTTGAGTTGGTTTTGGTCAAGAGAGCGAGCATACGGCCCACGCTCTCTCCTTCTGCGTATGCTTTCTGTCTCTGAAAAAGATGTTTATTCTCCATCTTCTTTGTGACCAGCATTTTATATTTCTTCTGTTTCTCAAGCCAACTTCTTTGCCTAGCACTAGACGGTTCTTCTACATATAGGACTTCTGCCTCCAGCACCTCTTTCCTTGCTTTCTCCTCCCACTCTCTAGACCTCCTCTTAATTTGGGCCACTTGTTGGATCAATAATCCCCTTAAAAAGGCTTTCAAAGTGTCCCATACCACTCCCACTGGCGCTGTCCCTTCATTCAAAGATATAAATTCCTTTAGTTTTTTATTTACCTCCTCAGGTTTTTCTATGAGTTCCAACCAGAAGGGACTTATTTTCCAACTGTTACGGGGACAACTTTTCTTTGTATACAATGTAGTGACCAGTGGCGAGTGGTCCGACACCCCTCTTGGGTAGTATAGAATCTTTTCTATTGACTGCATCAGGTCTCTATTCCCCCATACCATATCTATTCTGGACAGAGTATTATATGTGCCCGAAAAGCAAGAGTACTGCCGCGCATTTGGGTTTCCTGTTCTCCATAAATCGCACCACCCCACTTCTTCTAAAAATTGCGATAAACGTCCCTCCCTCATACCGTCCCTCCCCGCCTTTGCTGGGAGTCTGTCTAGTGTTCTGTCAAGTACCTCATTGAAGTCTCCTACCACCATTACTGGGATGTCCTCCTTATCTAATAAAAACTCCATTAGTTTGTACAGCACCTCCATTTTAAAAGGTGGAGGAATGTATATATTGGCCAATATATAAGGATCACCTTCAATCACGCAATACATAAAGATGTAGCGGCCCATTTTATCTATGTTGATTTCTCTACATTTGAAGAATAATCCTTTTTTTACCAATATACTCACCCCTCTAGAGTAAGAGGAGAAAACTGAATGACACTGGTATTGAAACTGCTTATTCATTAATTTTGCTGCTGTTTCCTTCACTAGATGGGTCTCTTGTAAGCAAATTATTTCTCCCCCATATAGATCAAGTGTAGAGAAAATAACGGCTCTTTTGGTTGGATTGCCCATCCCCCGGACATTCCAGGAGACTATATTAAATGTTTTATGGCGCACAGCTGATTGGAAAGAAAAGCCACAGAAAAAAAGGGGTGCCATATGCGGGATCACCGCATATCTGATACTGAGAAGAGTGGGGCATTCCAAAAAAGCCTGCGGGGGAGGAATACAAAAGAGAAAGTGCTTCCGTATATATACCAATGTTTCTAAACAGTTTATAAGCATAAAAAAAAGAAAAAGAGAAAAAAATATAAAAAAAAAACAAAGAAGAGCTTAATTACCCCATAAAAATAGGGATAAAATCGTCTCCCCTGGTTTAACACTACATAATTTTTAGATGTGCTTTCTAGTTCCTGTGCCTTTCGTCTTAGTACTACAGTGTTGCTTTTTATTCCTCTTTTTTGTGTTTGTGGTGTGCTGTTTGTGCTTATAAACCTTATTGTTCCCATCCCTCTACTGGCCAAACAATTTATAAAAAAAAAGAAAGAAAAAATAAAAAGCAAAAAACAAAGTTTTTATTATCCCCTGAAAAATAGGGAAAAAATCGTCTCCCCTGATTTATCACTACATGGTTTTTAAGTGTGCTTTCTAATTCCTGTAATTTTCGTCTTAGTGCTATAGTGTTACTTTTTACTCCACTTCTTCTTTGTATTTGAAATGTGCTACGTGTACTTATACCCCTTGTTATTCCCGTCCAACTACCCTTATCCCTCCCCTCCCCCCCTTCCACCCATCTACCCTTAACCCGCCCTCCCCCGCCCTCCCTCCTCTGCCTATCTAGGCTACCCATAGGGGCTGTTTTTGTGACCCATTCCTCCCTTACACAACACACTCTATTCATTTATACCACACCTTTGTACGTCTTCCCCCTCTTAACCCAAACCTGCTTCCCAACAACCAAAAAAAAAAAAAAAAAAAAAAAGGGAAAAAACACATTTTCAACATTTCCTCTCCCTCCCACCTTCCTCTCCCCTCATGTTCCAACCCCTTAAAGTTCCATTTTATTATCTTCAAGCCATTTGGCTGCTTTTCCTGGTGTATCAAAAAATATAGGGCCCTCTGAGGTCGTTATCCGGAGGCGCGCTGGGTATAGCAATGCATAGGTGATTTTATTCTTTAAAAAGCTGCGTTTCACTATCCTAAAATCCGTTCTGCGTCTACTCAGTTCTGGAGAGAAATCTGGGTACAACGAAATCCTTGCTCCATTGAAAAAAATGTCCCCCATTTCTCTCGCTTTTTGTAATGCAATAATCTTATCATTATAATTAAGCAGCTTTAAAAGTAGAGGTCTGGGATAACCGTCTTTCAGCGGAGCTCTAGTTGGGACTCTATGAGCCCTTTCTATCAGGAACAGTGGTGAGAATGTTTTTTCCCCAAATGTATCTTTGAACCATTTCTCCAAGAAATTTATGGGGTGAGGACCCTCGCTGCGTTCTGGCAGGCCCACAACGCGTATGTTGTTTCTTCGTAATCTGTTCTCTATTTCATCAAGTTTTGATGCCTGCCAGCCCATTTGTTCTTTCATTGCTTTCATTTCTTGTTTCATTGGGTTAACTTCATCTTCCACTGTACTCAACCTTTCTTCCGCTGCTGCTATCCGTGCGACATTTCTCTGCATTTCCTGGTTTAATGATTTCAATTCTACCTTGATTTCAGTTAGTTGGTCACTCAGTTTGTTCACTGACCCTCTACAAGCATTTACTGCTGATAATACTGCTTTCAAGGTAGGTTCTTCCACCTCCGATAGAGCCCCCCCTGGGGTCAACACGGGCATTGCTATGGTAACTGTGGGGACCAAGGCGGGTGCTCCTGCTGATATCTCCCCCTTATTTTCTTCAACATGATTTTTTTTTGCAAGTTTTGGGGCAGATGTATCCCGGCCCTGGCTTCTCCTATCTGCTGATAACGTTTCCACTGGGGGTTTCGTCTGTGCTTGTTGCTGTTGATTCCCTCTGCCTGGTGAGTGTGCTGGGTTTGCTGTTGTATGTGCATAGCGAACTAATTTAGCAGCTGCGGCTGCACGTGTTGTTTGGGAGCTTCCGCCCTCAGTGTTAGAGTGGTCCTCTTTTTTTTTTGTAGACATCGCTACTCAAGTCTTTATTGGCTTTATATATCCCCCTGCGCACAGCCAGAAAAACACAGGCAAAAACTGTCCCCCAACAATACCACTGGCCAAAAAAAAAAAAAAAAAAAAAAAAAAAGGAAGGGGGGGGGCAAAAAAAAGCGGAGGGAAAATGCAATACAGGGATACAGATTTTCAGTTTTCAATTCTCAGTCTCCAAAGAAATAAAAGAAGCCGTGCACAGTTGTATTTTCCCTTGCGCTCTCTGTACGCTGTATGTACCCCCTAAGCCTCAGGGCTCCAAGACAGACATAACCCCACAGTTTTTTAATTTTAGGGTTTAAGTTAAAATAAGATTTAGTGAGATCAGTCCCATATACAGGAGAGAAAAAAAAAAATAATTTATCTTCACATTTGCTTGCCTTTAGCCACACTCACCAGACCTGCTGCTGCTGGCTGCGGGGGGTAGCATCCAATGCTCCACGTATGACCCCAGGGTCTGCTGCCGGAGATTCCGGCCGTAATCCAGTTGTTGCGCTTGGGGGTTTCCCTTTCTTCCTCGCCTCCTCGCCCCCACACCTCCTCCTCTCTCCTCCTCTTCACTCGCGGCGCACAGCTCACAGTGGAGCCACCCGAAATCTCGCGGGATCTCGTGTGGACGCCGCGCACGTTGATTCAGGCAGAGAAGGGGAAGGGCCCGGAGCGCTCCACGTAATCCTCCCGGTGTCCCTCCTTGTATCCACGGTGAGGGGGAAGCAGGAATCGGCAATGTAGAGGTGGAAGGGGGAGATGCTTTACAGCGGAGGCTCCATCAATGGCGTCAGTGGCACTAGAGAGAGAAAAAATCCCTCAATCAGTCGACGCCCTCTCCGCTGTATCTCTCATGCTGTCTCCAGGGAAGCGGTGGGTATAGAGCAGGAGGAAGTAGCACACGTCCTCTCACATCCCTCTCACACGTCCACTGCACTCCAACACCTGCACTTGGTCACGCCCCCCACATGCCAATCTTTAGTATAATAGGTAATCACCACACTACTATTTACAATAAACTACTGGAGGTAAAAAAAAAGTGTCAGTAAAAGGCCTGCTGCTAAGCACTGTTATGTGTTCCCACACCACAAAAAAAAGTGCAGTGCTAACTTACTGATCAATAACTTAACAATAATGGTGGAATCCTCCAATGTATGGAAATCTCAATAGGCTTCAATATTACGACAATACCGATCTCTGATACACAACTTTACATATAATACACATCAAACTAAAAATAAGACATACTGTATAAAATGAAACTTAGCAGGGATGGTGGAAACCCCTTCTATAGATATTGGATATAAAAAATGTATTCATCAGTTTAGGCCAATATGTAGTCTGCTACATATTTTTGGTTAAAATAAATTGCAATAAGCGTATATTGATTGGTTTGCGTAAAAGTTATAGCGTTTACAAAATAGGGAATAGATTTATGACATTTTTAATCAGATTTCTTATAGTTATAGCATTTCGTTTTTGGGCCCAGACAGCACAATGTCTTGGGCCGGCCCTGCTTAAAGAGGAAGTAAACCCCCCCAAACCACTTTGGCCTACAGGTAAGCCTAGATTAAGGCTTACCTGTAGATCCAATAAATATCTCCTAAACCTACATGGTTTAGAAGATATTTATAAAAAAAGAGGCATCGCTGTCTACGGCGCATGCGCACTGCGCATGCCGAGTTCACGGCGATATGCCGCTTTCCTGCGCATGTGCGGGAGTGACGTCATCGCCGCTCCAGCGATTCACAGCACTGGAGCGGCGAGACCCGGAAGTCACTCCTGTATCAATGGCGGCGGAGGAGGATGTGGACGAGGGGCGCTTCGGGGGCTTCATTCTCAGGTAAGTTATTCATAATGAGCTAGTATGCTATGCATACTAGCTCATTATGCCTTTGCCTTGCAGGTTCCGTTTTTTTTTGTTTTTTTTTTTTGTGAGGAGGGTTTACTTCCTCTTTAAGTCCACGATAAAAGTGTGACTGCTTCTTAACTTTGTTTATTATGAAGAATCTATTATGACAATACTGTATAATATGGTATTTTGACTTTATAATGATTGGGGCACTGAAGCAGATTTGCAATTTTTGATGGTGATAGTTCACCACTAGAACAGCCAAGACAGCATATTATTGATTTAAAGTAAAGGTTTTTTTTATTTTTATATATAAATAAACAAACGTGTTATACTTACCTGCTCTGTGCAAGGGTTTTGCACAGAGTGGCCCATTCCTCCTTTTCTGGGTTCCCCCAGAAGCCCTCCTCTTTATCGAGTCCCCCCACGGAGAGCCGTTTTCTATGGGGGCACTCATGCGGGCGCGCTTCCGAGTCCTGCTGCTGCATCCATTTACACAGGCAGCAGGACTCGGCCCCGGCCCCCGGCTCCAGTGTCACTGGATTTGATTGACAGCAGTGGGAGCCGCTGCTATCAATCTATTCAATGAGGACCAGAGACAGCGGCTGGAGCTGCTGGGACTCGTTCTCTAAGCTCAGGTTCGAAGTTACCATCGGGTTCAGATAAGAAAGGGGGGCTCTTTGGGGCTGCTGCAGTACAGAAGGTTTTTTCACCTTAATGAATGGAATGACTTTACAATTCCTTTAACTGCTATCAACCATGTAAAATGTAGAAGTTTGTATGGAAATGGCCTTTAACTGTACGGAGACAATGTTGACCCCTATTGTTCATTTTTGTGCCTGGTTCTTTAATTAGAGTATAAAGTAACAAAAACATTAATTTATTTGATGCATGATTCTACTGACAGTTGAAGAGTTTTCTAAACTCACCTTTGGGATGTAGTAACCTCGGAAATACACATCATTTGGAGTTTTATGTGACACATTCAAAGGAATGAGATTAACGAACCTCTGAATTTCATGTATTACTGCTTCAGTATAAGGCATATTCCTGCGATCATCAATTGTTGGCAACTGACCCTGCTTGATTTGTGTCCGGATTTCCTCTTGTACCTTTTC
Source organism: Lithobates sylvaticus (assembly GCA_028564925.1). Taxonomy (NCBI): domain Eukaryota; kingdom Metazoa; phylum Chordata; class Amphibia; order Anura; family Ranidae; genus Lithobates; species Lithobates sylvaticus. The sequence continues at coordinate 221,084,050 of CM053031.1, read as the reverse complement.
TAGAAAGTAAGAGTAAGTACATTACATCAGGATCATTCTCCACAATATGTGAACATAATCATTCCAGTGTGATGGTCATGTTGCAGGATGAACAGGGTTGCTCATACTTCCTTTGTCTGATAAAAAGTGAAAGTGACGGTAAAAAGTTAAATCTAAACCTGAAATATGTATGTTAAACTATCTTACCTGCCAATAAATAATTAACTTTTACGCTTCCCTTTCTTTCCCAACCTAAAAGTGTACATGTCAAAGAATCAAAGAATAAAAAATGAATAAAATAATTTACATTTTCAAGTATATCCAAAACTAAATAAATGGTGTCTGTATGAAATTAAACACACTAAATAATAATTAGGCATTTTGGCATGTGTGTCATTAACCGAGAGGTAGAGCAGAATGTGCAAATAGACATTTCTTCTGAATTGCATCCTTCTATAAGCCAACAAAATTACTTTGTATTTCTGGATACTTCATCATCAATAACATGCTCCAGCGTAGTGTTGTAGATGTTGTTTCTGTCCCAGCTTCAAAGAGATCCAGAATTGAGAACACCAGATTTTCGTCATCAAAGATCTTTTCAGCTTTGTCTGACTCCTAAAAACACAAACGCCAAATGATTCCAACACTGTTTATTTCCACAAAGTCCTTTTTCACGTCATCAAAATATTTTTATTAATACTTTACACATTACATTTCTATGAAGCATTGGGTCAAATTTACAAATTTACCAGTACATTAGCTGTACTACAATGCTCACCCCAATCCCAGTGGTCCGAGGTTATAGCTGGCTAGTGTAGCTTTACCTGTAATAGCTTCTATTCCCTTAAGCAAGCAGACCTCCCAGTACTTGGCTGCCCCCAGGATTTTGTAATATAGTCGCTGGTCCAGTTGTACAAGAGGTAGAGTAAAATAAAACAAAGGAGTACCTGTGGTCCTTGAAAGAGTCAGGCATGGACTGATGTTTCAGCAGGTAAATAGCCAGTAGCAAAATGTGGAGGCACCATAGGTCAGAGCAGGCAACAGACAGTAAGCTTAATCCAGAAACAGGCTGAGCACTGGGCAGGCAGCAAGCATAACCCAAGGACGAGCAAAAGGTCAGGGCAGGCAGCAGACCATAGGGTAACCTAAACACAGGTAATCAAGGTCAGAAATGAGAGTATCGGAAATAGAGTTCAACGACACCAGTGTAGTACAGAGCTATCACAAACCCAGAGACCTGGGTGTGTGATCAAAACTCAGGCAAACTCAGGAGAAATCACTGCCTAGCAACCACTCAGGGCTTCTGCCTCTGGCGAGTAGGAGCAGAGAAGATGTTGGTGCCAGAGCAGGGCATGTTACCCGGCTGCAACTGACACAAAAGCAAGAGGTGAGAGAGCAGCAGCATGGTGGACTGCAGGGAGGCAGAGACAGGTGGTGCAGCAGCGTGTGAGATGCTCCTAACACGTACATTCACATGGCAATGTTCTTTTAAAGTGTATATAAATACTATTGTATCTTGCTACTTCAATAAAAATTATTAAAATATAAAGTGTATATAAAGCCCAAACTTTTTCTTCGGTTTTGTATGTAGTGTGGAAGGATTAAAGCATTTGTCAGGTTTTGATTGCTGCCTATGTCCTTTCTGGGTAGAGTCACCTCTTTATTTGTCCTGGGGACCACTGTCTCATAGAGAAGGAAAGGCTTTACTTTTGAATTTAAATGTATTTAAAATAATTTTTTGACCTAGGTTTCTATATGTCTTTTGGCATGCCCCAGTCTATCTCCCCAAAAAGATTTTTGAGGGTATTAATACTTTATTTACCACTTTTCTTTGGGGTTTGAGTCCACCTAGAATCTACCTGGAGACCCTCAACTGCCAGTCCATGGCAGTTTTTTAACCAACATACTTGTTAACAACAGTATTTTTAGCTCTATAGATCCAACATAAACTGTAATAAATGAGGAAAATATTTACCTGTTCTTGTTTCAAAAGGAATGCATCGATAAATCCAGAGATAGCATTTGTATCAAACTCTTGTCTTTGATGTTTGATGCGCTTTAAAACAAACTCAGTGAGTTCATCATAATTCTTCACGACTTGTTTGTGTGCTCCCAGAAGGGTTGCAATGCGAGGAAAAAAATTATACAGCTGTAGAGACAAATCATTAATTCTTAGTGATTCTTAGCATGTTGATCTTTATATACAATATTATTGAAACACATCAATCATAGTGATCCTGTAGAATCTAGTATATCAGCAGCACATCATGTTAAATAAAAAAGGACACTTTATTCTCAACCAAAAATGCAACATGCCATGACTTCCCAAGATTACTGTGCCCTTTTGCTAAGTCATTGTAGGATTGCATTAGTAATAATACTAAATGTAAGCCTCGTTCAATATCTCACAGATTTTAAGATGACACCTGGGGTATTCTGAATCAAGCAGATTGGTCTGATGAGATCAAAATTAAGTGTTTGAGCCATCAGACCAAACACCATGTTTGGTGTAAACCAAACACTGTAGATCATTATACACGCATATGCCCCACAATAAAACATGGTGGTGTGCAGCATTGTGCTGTGGATATGCTTCTCTGCAGCAACCTCTAAAAGGGTAGGTGTGTAGCACCCTCTTCTGGCTAGGTTGTTGGGTAAATTTAGTTTTTAGCTCCTCTGTAGTGGAGTGGTGGTGATTGTTAGGTCTGATCAAAATTCCTGGGTTGAGAATTTGATTGCACCCCCTTGCCTCAGTAAGAAGCTTCCACAGCATATGGATGGAGATTTAAATGATCGGTTAAATATTTATCATGCCCTGGCCAATCCCTGGAGGGGGGTGTCCAGAAGGTGGATGGGGAGGTGATAAATGTGCAGAAGGCCTGACAAGATTGTTCTTTCCTCTCCAAGGAGGGTTCCAGTCTCCTGGGAGATAGCCAGACAGACAAAAAGCTGCAATTTGGGCCTCAGCAGCTGCTGGGCTGAGGGCCTGAAGAGAATTGCCTGCACTGAAGCCCTGGGTCTGACTCTGGATAAGGATTTAGTTAATCTCTCCCAACTAAGGATCTACCTGTGGATCCTCTGTGGCAGACAGCTCATAGAACACTGTGAGTAAATACCTAGCTAGTTGTGTAAGTGCCATAAGGGAACTAAATACCAGAGGTTGTTGTATGGACTGCTTCTGAGGGATACTAGATATACTGGCCATTATCTGCTACCTCTAGAAGAGTTGCCATTTAAAGATTTAAAGTTTGTCCTCCCATTATTACTATTGTTTAAAGTTCTTCAGGCAACAAATACTAAAAATAAATCACCTGACTGAGCCAATACTGTCAGTGTGTGTGGTTCTATGCTTGTGTGAATAGCAGACTCTGTACTATGTGGGAGAAACTAGGAAGATTCTAATGTATTGGTTGTAATGTATAAATGTGCCTGCACTACTTGCCTGTACTGTTCATTGATAGGTAGAAGATCTTCTTTATCTTTCAAGGTTAAAGGGGTTGTAAACCTTCATATTTTTTCACCTTAATGTATCCGATGCATTAAGGTGAAAAAACTTCTGACACTGACCGGCCCCCTAGCCCAAGCCCCCCCCCGTTTTACTCACCTGAGCCCGTTCGTTCCCTCGGCGGAGACGCGCTGTACCTCTCTACCCGGCGTTCTCGTCTCTTGATTGTAAGATTGATAGCAGCACAGCCATTGGCTCCCGCTGCTGTCAATCAAATCCAATGACATGGGCGCCGGGGGCCAGGGCAAAGTCAGGCATTCTGTGTCTATGCACAAAAGTTCTGGACTCGGGAGTGCATCCGCAAGGTAACCCCCAGGGAGAGCGCTTCTCCCAGTGGGTTTACTGATGCAAGGAGGAGCCGTGAGCGCTGCTGGGGGACCCCAGACGACAAGGTTCAGGCCCACGCTGTGCAAAACTAACTGCACAGTGGAGGTAAGTATGATATGTGTGTTATTTAAAAAAAAAAAAAAACAAGGGTTTACAATCACTTTAAGTAAGCTGTTTCCATTGCTGTGCTTACATCTTTGCATTCCAACTTGAAGCTGGTTGATGTAATCTGCAACTTTAATCCACTTTAGCTTCTCATGAATAGGTGGTTTTTGCATTTCTTCCCAAAACACTGGCTCAAGTTGTGGCGCTGCAAAAACCATATGTAACAAACACCTTGCTGGGTTGCCCTTATTGTTTTTTGCATATATCCCGATTGAGGTAGCAGGTGGTTCAGCTTATTACTTATTAGAAAATAAGTCAGTGACACCAGTTTAAATTTTAGCAATGTTCTATTCCTTTTCATGTGGTATTGGTGGGGCTTCTTGCGTAGGTTGGTCAGAAAGTGCTGTCTGTCAATCCATAAAGCTTTTGACACATAGGTGTTTTTTTATTTTATTTGTATTTAGAGGATTGCAACAGATAACAAGAGAAAATACTGACTTCATTCATAATTCCAACATATAGTCCATTTCACTGCAAAGGTACATTTACAAAAGTATAAAAATATCCACAGAGGTGTACAGTATAACATATAATAATACATTGATCAACCAGAATCCATGTGCGGAAATGTCAAAAGTCTTACTAAACAAAAAGAAAGGACTTGGTATAAAGGGTATAAAGAGACCTCTTGGATTCTGAAAGTGGGTGCAGGAAAGGAACCTATGCCCATAAAACCTTAAGGCGTTGTGAACAGAAATGTACAAAAGTCAAACATACCCAGGCTTGCCTGGATCCGTGCATATCCAACAGGTTTTTCCATATGATACATAGGTGTTTTAATTATACTTCTGCTGATTGCTACCTTGTAGGTGTCTGGATACAGAATTCTGTAACCCTTTTGGGACTACCTGTAGACTACAAACATTCCTACCTTAGCACAAGGTTCTTTTGTACACTTTATTCAGGAACTTGTAAGTCTCCTCAATATCAGTTCCACCCCACCAGAATCTCCCTCATATCTGTGTCCCCATTAGAGTCTCCCCCATATCTGTGTCCCCCCTTAGAGTCTCCCCAATATCAGTATTCCCCATCAGAATCTCCCTCATATCTGTGTCCCCATCAGAATCTCCCTCATATCTGTGTCCCCATCCCAGTCTCCTGTATATCTGTGTATCTGTAGCAAATTTAAGTCCATTTACATTCTTGTCGCAGTATGGGCACACTATAGCTCTCCTGCACCTTCTGGCTCCCGCCCGCTGCTACACAAGCAGATTGAAAGCTGAAGGATTGCTAACATAAACAGTGAGCGGGAGCCAGGAGGTGCTGCACTGATGACGTCATTGGTTGCTAGGGCGCCAGTGGTCCTAGCAGCCAATCCACAGCACAGCATGGCAACATGGGAGGGGGTGCGGCGTTGTTTGCCAGGACTTGCTGTACATACTGCCGATAACAGCAGCTGTTTTTAAAAGCAATCTGATCAGCAATGCTGTGTTGGCAGAGTCTGGGTGAGCTGCGGGCTGGAAAAAACACACAAGCAGGCCGGATGTGGCCCGTGGGCCAGGGTTTGGAGACCCCTGCTATAGAGTCTTATAGATACTTTGCTTATACAGCCAAATGTTACTCCTGACTGAGCCATGAAGACATTGCTGTGAAGAAGTCCAGGTTTGTACAGCTTTCCTAAAGTGGACTTTCACCTTAAAGGGCATGTAATGCTGCCCCGCCTCCTCCCCCTCCTTGACTTTTTTGAAGTGCTTTAATTGTGCCGCAAAGCAGTACTTCTGCAATTCTTGCCTAGGTGAGTATTTCTCCCCACCTTCTGCACAAGCACAGATGTGCCGCAGGGCTCGGGTCCTGAGAGAGTCCTGCAGAAAATTTGTTTTGTTGGTTAGCGCACCCTCTGGATTTCCTTACACAAGCAAAGACTGCTTGATACCAGGGGAGTCTGAAACCTTCCCTGTCATTGCTCGAAAATCACCTGCATGTGTGCAGATGTGCTGACAGGCTCTGCCAGAAACTGAGGCCTGGGCAGAGACCATGGGCACATCTGCACATGTACCACTGTATTCTGCTTTAATCTGTGTTTTATTATTCTTTGCCATTCTGACCCCGTTTTGCAGTATTGCTTGTAGATTGTTTAGTAACCTGCAAATATACTCTCTGTCTGATCATTTGGCCAATTACCAATACTGTTATAACACTAACTAAATCAACTATTGCGGGGCGTGGTTTCCGCATGGCGCTGGTCGGACGCTTCTAGACAGAGCTCCGTCCGTGTACTGGCCTGATACCTCTGGCAATGCCTGCAAAAGCAACCAAACCCCGCTCTACCACGGGTAAGAGGACGGGGAACATCACCGCTGCCTCGATTGCCTCATCGGGATCCATAAAAAGATTCCTAGCCGCCGGCAAACACAGCCCCAGCGTGCGGCCCTCACAAACCAGGGCCTCGAGGTCCTGCGGATCTCGCTCTGAGAGGACGGCGTCACCACGTGAGAGCTCCCCGGCATCCTCATACGGATCGGAGCTGATGGAGGACCCAGGCTCACCGGCTGGCTCGGAACTCTCCTCACTGGTAAGCGGGCTTAAGAAGGAGATGGCGGGGATGTTTAAAACCTCAGACCTCCCGAGAGACGTGGTGTGTCGTTTGCATTATTTTGAGGAGAAAAACGCCATCATGATTAAACTACGGGGCATGCAGGACATTGACTTTGATGGCGCCATTCTGCATATTTTCCCAGACCTCTCCAAGGAGACGCTGGAGAGGCGACGGGTCCTTAAGCCGCTCCTTGAGCACCTGAGGGGAGACAACATTACTTACAAGTGGGGCTTCCCCGCTTGCCTCATAGCAACAAAAAATGGCCGCTCCTCCACACTGAGGTTTCCAGAAGAGTTACCAACATTTTCGAAGGAAATGGGCATCCCGCTGGTAGACCTACCCGGCTGGCAAGACGGAACCCTGGAGTTCACGGAGACCCTGGAGCAAGAATGGAAAGGCTCCCCACGCAAAAAGCAGCGTTCCAGCATGCTGGGATTGGCAAAAAAGAACGGCTAAGTCCCGCAGAGTTTTAAGTTTTGCTCTCCCCTACACTCCTTTTGGGCTCACCGTGCCTCATTCTTTACTTTGATTTTTATTTTTTCTCCTGGTTACTTGTTGTTTTTTTTTCTTTTTACTAAATATCTGCAAGACATCAGGACGACTACCCTTATCCTGTAATCAGCATTAGGACACTGAAGATCTTGTGTCCTCTTGAAATCAGCAGATAGATACCCCCGAAGGAGTGCTACACCGTAACATACTGCCAAGTTACGACTTTTCAAGGTTGCTTTGCTGAAAAGCGTAATAGATCTTAATGTGTATGAAGCCAGAGGTACAATTTCTTTTTGATATAAATGTTTTGTTACTGTTTTAGAAGGTATTAGGCCGGGACCGGAGGGACTCCAAGGGAGTCTCCACCGGCATTACAGGTATTGAGTGTTTACCACTCAGGTTGTGGGCCCACCGCCCTCCCCACTTTTCTTTCGGGGGAGGTGGGGGAGAGTCCCCCGCGTGATTTCACAGGAGCCCCCCCTATGGGAAGCTCTTGGGGTTCTCTCCCACACGTTCCCCCACGGGAGCACTGCGGATTCCCGCGTGATTGCAGGCGTTCTCCCAAGTGCTGTTTTGTGATATACTTCACACTGTCTTACCTACTTGTGTACCCATCCCCCCGCCCCCCCCCTCCTCCCCCTCCTCCCCGCCTCTCTCCCAATCTTTCCCTTCTCCTCCTCTTCTCTTTTCTCTGCCCTCGGGCATGTTCTCCTGAGCTTGGTTGTCAACTTAAGAGGTACGGGCGGTTACTGTTACTCCAATGGCCACCCTAAAAATTACATCGTATAATGTCAGGGGCTTACATCATGCTGCTAAACGCCACCAATTGTTAAGGGAATTGAAACTAGCCTCGAGCTCCATAGTGTTCCTACAAGAAACACACCTCACTCATACTACTGCTGTGAGGATTGCTTCGCCATATTTTACTAAATGGTACTACAGCCTCTCAGACATTAACAATGCAAAGGGGGTGGCCATTGGATTTCACAGAGATGTGCCCTTCCAGCTTGAGGAAATGTCCTCTGATGATAGAGGTAGATTTTTATTTTTGAGGGGTTCTAACGGAAGTACTCAGTGCACTCTGGTCAATGTATATAGCCCTAACTCCCAACAGCCAACCTTTTTAGCCAATGTCCTCTCTAAACTATCTGCTTTTGCGAAAGGTATCATCATTATGTATCCGATGCATTAAGGTGAAAAAACTTCTGACACTGACCGGCCCCCTAGCCCAAGCCCCCCCCGTTTTACTCACCTGAGCCCGTTCGTTCCCTCGGCGGAGACGCGCTGTACCTCTCTACCCGGCGTTCTCGTCTCTTGATTGTAAGATTGATAGCAGCACAGCCATTGGCTCCCGCTGCTGTCAATCAAATCCAATGACATGGGCGCCGGGGGCCAGGGCAAAGTCAGGCATTCTGTGTCTATGCACAAAAGTTCTGGACTCGGGAGTGCATCCGCAAGGTAACCCCCAGGGAGAGCGCTTCTCCCAGTGGGTTTACTGATGCAAGGAGGAGCCGTGAGCGCTGCTGGGGGACCCCAGACGACAAGGTTAAGGCCCACGCTGTGCAAAACTAACTGCACAGTGGAGGTAAGTATGATATGTGTGTTATTTAAAAAAAAAAAAAAACAAGGGTTTACAATCACTTTAAGTAAGCTGTTTCCATTGCTGTGCTTACATCTTTGCATTCCAACTTGAAGCTGGTTGATGTAATCTGCAACTTTAATCCACTTTAGCTTCTCATGAATAGGTGGTTTTTGCATTTCTTCCCAAAACACTGGCTCAAGTTGTGGCGCTGCAAAAACCATATGTAACAAACACCTTGCTGGGTTGCCCTTATTGTTTTTTGCATATATCCCGATTGAGGTAGCAGGTGGTTCAGCTTATTACTTATTAGAAAATAAGTCAGTGACACCAGTTTAAATTTTAGCAATGTTCTATTCCTTTTCATGTGGTATTGGTGGGGCTTCTTGCGTAGGTTGGTCAGAAAGTGCTGTCTGTCAATCCATAAAGCTTTTGACACATAGGTGTTTTTTTATTTTATTTGTATTTAGAGGATTGCAACAGATAACAAGAGAAAATACTGACTTCATTCATAATTCCAACATATAGTCCATTTCACTGCAAAGGTACATTTACAAAAGTATAAAAATATCCACAGAGGTGTACAGTATAACATATAATAATACATTGATCAACCAGAATCCATGTGCGGAAATGTCAAAAGTCTTACTAAACAAAAAGAAAGGACTTGGTATAAAGGGTATAAAGAGACCTCTTGGATTCTGAAAGTGGGTGCAGGAAAGGAACCTATGCCCATAAAACCTTAAGGCGTTGTGAACAGAAATGTACAAAAGTCAAACATACCCAGGCTTGCCTGGATCCGTGCATATCCAACAGGTTTTTCCATATGATACATAGGTGTTTTAATTATACTTCTGCTGATTGCTACCTTGTAGGTGTCTGGATACAGAATTCTGTAACCCTTTTGGGACTACCTGTAGACTACAAACATTCCTACCTTAGCACAAGGTTCTTTTGTACACTTTATTCAGGAACTTGTAAGTCTCCTCAATATCAGTTCCACCCCACCAGAATCTCCCTCATATCTGTGTCCCCATTAGAGTCTCCCCCATATCTGTGTCCCCCCTTAGAGTCTCCCCAATATCAGTATTCCCCATCAGAATCTCCCTCATATCTGTGTCCCCATCAGAATCTCCCTCATATCTGTGTCCCCATCCCAGTCTCCTGTATATCTGTGTATCTGTAGCAAATTTAAGTCCATTTACATTCTTGTCGCAGTATGGGCACACTATAGCTCTCCTGCACCTTCTGGCTCCCGCCCGCTGCTACACAAGCAGATTGAAAGCTGAAGGATTGCTAACATAAACAGTGAGCGGGAGCCAGGAGGTGCTGCACTGATGACGTCATTGGTTGCTAGGGCGCCAGTGGTCCTAGCAGCCAATCCACAGCACAGCATGGCAACATGGGAGGGGGTGCGGCGTTGTTTGCCAGGACTTGCTGTACATACTGCCGATAACAGCAGCTGTTTTTAAAAGCAATCTGATCAGCAATGCTGTGTTGGCAGAGTCTGGGTGAGCTGCGGGCTGGAAAAAACACACAAGCAGGCCGGATGTGGCCCGTGGGCCAGGGTTTGGAGACCCCTGCTATAGAGTCTTATAGATACTTTGCTTATACAGCCAAATGTTACTCCTGACTGAGCCATGAAGACATTGCTGTGAAGAAGTCCAGGTTTGTACAGCTTTCCTAAAGTGGACTTTCACCTTAAAGGGCATGTAATGCTGCCCCGCCTCCTCCCCCTCCTTGACTTTTTTGAAGTGCTTTAATTGTGCCGCAAAGCAGTACTTCTGCAATTCTTGCCTAGGTGAGTATTTCTCCCCACCTTCTGCACAAGCACAGATGTGCCGCAGGGCTCGGGTCCTGAGAGAGTCCTGCAGAAAATTTGTTTTGTTGGTTAGCGCACCCTCTGGATTTCCTTACACAAGCAAAGACTGCTTGATACCAGGGGAGTCTGAAACCTTCCCTGTCATTGCTCGAAAATCACCTGCATGTGTGCAGATGTGCTGACAGGCTCTGCCAGAAACTGAGGCCTGGGCAGAGACCATGGGCACATCTGCACATGTACCACTGTATTCTGCTTTAATCTGTGTTTTATTATTCTTTGCCATTCTGACCCCGTTTTGCAGTATTGCTTGTAGATTGTTTAGTAACCTGCAAATATACTCTCTGTCTGATCATTTGGCCAATTACCAATACTGTTATAACACTAACTAAATCAACTATTGCGGGGCGTGGTTTCCGCATGGCGCTGGTCGGACGCTTCTAGACAGAGCTCCGTCCGTGTACTGGCCTGATACCTCTGGCAATGCCTGCAAAAGCAACCAAACCCCGCTCTACCACGGGTAAGAGGACGGGGAACATCACCGCTGCCTCGATTGCCTCATCGGGATCCATAAAAAGATTCCTAGCCGCCGGCAAACACAGCCCCAGCGTGCGGCCCTCACAAACCAGGGCCTCGAGGTCCTGCGGATCTCGCTCTGAGAGGACGGCGTCACCACGTGAGAGCTCCCCGGCATCCTCATACGGATCGGAGCTGATGGAGGACCCAGGCTCACCGGCTGGCTCGGAACTCTCCTCACTGGTAAGCGGGCTTAAGAAGGAGATGGCGGGGATGTTTAAAACCTCAGACCTCCCGAGAGACGTGGTGTGTCGTTTGCATTATTTTGAGGAGAAAAACGCCATCATGATTAAACTACGGGGCATGCAGGACATTGACTTTGATGGCGCCATTCTGCATATTTTCCCAGACCTCTCCAAGGAGACGCTGGAGAGGCGACGGGTCCTTAAGCCGCTCCTTGAGCACCTGAGGGGAGACAACATTACTTACAAGTGGGGCTTCCCCGCTTGCCTCATAGCAACAAAAAATGGCCGCTCCTCCACACTGAGGTTTCCAGAAGAGTTACCAACATTTTCGAAGGAAATGGGCATCCCGCTGGTAGACCTACCCGGCTGGCAAGACGGAACCCTGGAGTTCACGGAGACCCTGGAGCAAGAATGGAAAGGCTCCCCACGCAAAAAGCAGCGTTCCAGCATGCTGGGATTGGCAAAAAAGAACGGCTAAGTCCCGCAGAGTTTTAAGTTTTGCTCTCCCCTACACTCCTTTTGGGCTCACCGTGCCTCATTCTTTACTTTGATTTTTATTTTTTCTCCTGGTTACTTGTTGTTTTTTTTTCTTTTTACTAAATATCTGCAAGACATCAGGACGACTACCCTTATCCTGTAATCTGCATTAGGACACTGAAGATCTTGTGTCCTCTTGAAATCAGCAGATAGATACCCCCGAAGGAGTGCTACACCGTAACATACTGCCAAGTTACGACTTTTCAAGGTTGCTTTGCTGAAAAGCGTAATAGATCTTAATGTGTATGAAGCCAGAGGTACAATTTCTTTTTGATATAAATGTTTTGTTACTGTTTTAGAAGGTATTAGGCCGGGACCGGAGGGACTCCAAGGGAGTCTCCACCGGCATTACAGGTATTGAGTGTTTACCACTCAGGTTGTGGGCCCACCGCCCTCCCCACTTTTCTTTCGGGGGAGGTGGGGGAGAGTCCCCCGCGTGATTTCACAGGAGCCCCCCCTATGGGAAGCTCTTGGGGTTCTCTCCCACACGTTCCCCCACGGGAGCACTGCGGATTCCCGCGTGATTGCAGGCGTTCTCCCAAGTGCTGTTTTGTGATATACTTCACACTGTCTTACCTACTTGTGTACCCATCCCCCCGCCCCCCCCCCCTCCCCCTCCTCCCCGCCTCTCTCCCAATCTTTCCCTTCTCCTCCTCTTCTCTTTTCTCTGCCCTCGGGCATGTTCTCCTGAGCTTGGTTGTCAACTTAAGAGGTACGGGCGGTTACTGTTACTCCAATGGCCACCCTAAAAATTACATCGTATAATGTCAGGGGCTTACATCATGCTGCTAAACGCCACCAATTGTTAAGGGAATTGAAACTAGCCTCGAGCTCCATAGTGTTCCTACAAGAAACACACCTCACTCATACTACTGCTGTGAGGATTGCTTCGCCATATTTTACTAAATGGTACTACAGCCTCTCAGACATTAACAATGCAAAGGGGGTGGCCATTGGATTTCACAGAGATGTGCCCTTCCAGCTTGAGGAAATGTCCTCTGATGATAGAGGTAGATTTTTATTTTTGAGGGGTTCTAACGGAAGTACTCAGTGCACTCTGGTCAATGTATATAGCCCTAACTCCCAACAGCCAACCTTTTTAGCCAATGTCCTCTCTAAACTATCTGCTTTTGCGAAAGGTATCATCATTATGGCGGGAGATCTTAACATACCACTAGACTCGGTGCTTGACACGTCCCAAGGTAAATCTACCATTTCATTTAAAAGAATAGCGTTCCTTAAAAAGAAACTACACGAACACCAACTCATTGATGTGTGGCGCACACTACACCCAAAGGTTAGGGACTACTCCTATTACTCTAAAACTCACCATTCATATTCGAGAATTGACAACATCCTACTAGACCACTACCACTTACCCCTCTTAAAATATGCCTCAATTGGGGTCGCCACCATTTCGGACCATGCTCCGGTCCACATGCAACTCGCTATGCCCTCCCTCGTTAAGCGCTCGACTAACTGGAAGCTTAACGAATCCCTACTAAACAACTCTGTGGACGCAGCCCTCCTAGAGGGGGAACTTAAACAATTCTTTGTGGATAATGGATCCGCCGAGATCTCCCCACCTCTGTTGTGGGAAGCTCATAAGGCCACAATGAGGGGGAAGCTCATAGAGCTGGGCGCTAGAAGGAAAAAAGAACAGACTAAACAGTTGCAGGACCTGATGGTACAGGTATCTACATTAGACAGACAGCATAAATTGTCCCAACACAAAGCCCATCTAGATGCCCTGACACAGAAAAGAGAGGATTTATCCAACTTACTGGAGACTCAAACGAAGAGACAATTCCAAATTTTTTCCCAGAAGTGGTATGAATGGGGAGACAAGCCAGGTAAACAACTGGCACGCTCGATTAATGCAAAAAAATCGGCTTCATTCATTCCCAAAATCCAAAACTCTGCAGGAACAATGTACAAAAAGGCAGAGAGGGTCCACTAAATGATACAGCACCTCATCCCTTAGTATAAGAGTATCAAAGAGAGGGGGATGGTGGAATAGGGATTATAGCGGTGCTAAGATAATACAAGAGAGTTGGGGCGGACTCACAGTTCAAGGCTCGTAATACTCGTTAATTAATAAAACAATTTTTATTACATATAGACAATTATATCAAAACATACAAAAAGAAGAATATATATGTATGAAGAAATATTAGCAATATATATTTTTCTGAAGATAAGACTCAATTCAATAAATCAAGGCAAATGATTGAAATATCACTTACAAAAATTTGCAATCAAAGGTATAGAAAACAATACATAGTCAGTGATGAAGTCAAATTATGCACATAAAGTTAGAGGTATAGTTCACATTTAATGTGGGAAAATGACCTAAGGTAGACTGAATTAGTCTTTGTAGACTGTTCCGACATGTTTCGCCATAACAATGGCTTCCTCAGGGTATGTCTACTTTGCGTAATTGGTGTATCTGGTAAGAGAAGTATCATAATAAGTTCCATTCAATACTCAATAAAGGAGGAAGTTAGAGCCATTTAAATAGATAGAGGTCAGTGGAAGGGACAAATATAATTATAGAGTGGAATATCACCAAGTTATCAGCGCAGAGGAAGTGCTGGTGCCCCTCCTTCCCAGGATAGAAAAGGGAAGGGAAGGGTCCCCCTTATAGACCATCCCAAACTTACCCTGATCAAGGTGTGGATTAGATTCAGCCGCGACCGTGGGGTAGGGCAGTCATACAGGGTGCCGCAGCTGCCTAGTAGAAGGCGGTAATCCCCAGATTGAACAATTGGTATGTTAGCTAGTTAAAAAAGGATAAATCAAAAAGTAAACGGATAATAGGAAGCAATTTAAATAGTGTTGTGAGTCCATGAAGAATTAGTTCACGGACGTAACGCCATACACTACATAAGGGACGATGTCTCAAATAGTTACTTACTTTCATTAATTTTGAAGAGTGATTAGAAAAATTAGAGAAGAACCAGAGGTTCTGGAATGGCAACCAAAGTTAAAAACAAGGAGGCACCTGAAGAGATAGTAATTAGGCAGGGAATTACATAATTGAACATGGTGATGATTAAGGGTGGGGGAGGAGGAGGGTATAAGGTTAGGTAAAGTTGCAGAGATCAAATACCTGTTTTTTAAAGTGTGAGGTACGAAGCACCGTTCTGTTTGAAAAGTGCAATTTGTGAGTACCCTTGAGGCAAGGGGGAAAAGGGGGAGAACGTCCAATCGGTCAAAAGTCTGCAAAGGGCTAAAGAAAAAATACATTCAAATAGCCCTGGTAAGTATCAAGTAGATTAAGAAGGATATCCAAAGAGAGATAAAAGAGAAATTTGGTTGCTTACTTGAGTACGAGCAGATGTATTGCGTCAGGTGCCTCCAGAGTCCTGTGATGGACTGATATGGTAAGCTGGTTTAAATACCGCCTTCCAGATCGAGGCAGCGTGGATCCGCCCCTCGATCAGCGGACATAGAGGCCTATGCGCATGCGCACAGCGCGTCATGGCCGGGAGCCTACAGTTCCCATAGTTCCCGGCAATGGGCGCGCAGCGGGCTTCTATGTCCGCTGATCGAGGGGCGGATCCACGCTGCCTCGATCTGGAAGGCGGTATTTAAACCAGCTTACCATATCAGTCCATCACAGGACTCTGGAGGCACCTGACGCAATACATCTGCTCGTACTCAAGTAAGCAACCAAATTTCTCTTTTATCTCTCTTTGGATATCCTTCTTAATCTACTTGATACTTACCAGGGCTATTTGAATGTATTTTTTCTTTAGCCCTTTGCAGACTTTTGACCGATTGGACGTTCTCCCCCTTTTCCCCCTTGCCTCAAGGGTACTCACAAATTGCACTTTTCAAACAGAACGGTGCTTCGTACCTCACACTTTAAAAAACAGGTATTTGATCTCTGCAACTTTACCTAACCTTATACCCTCCTCCTCCCCCACCCTTAATCATCACCATGTTCAATTATGTAATTCCCTGCCTAATTACTATCTCTTCAGGTGCCTCCTTGTTTTTAACTTTGGTTGCCATTCCAGAACCTCTGGTTCTTCTCTAATTTTTCTAATCACTCTTCAAAATTAATGAAAGTAAGTAACTATTTGAGACATCGTCCCTTATGTAGTGTATGGCGTTACGTCCGTGAACTAATTCTTCATGGACTCACAACACTATTTAAATTGCTTCCTATTATCCGTTTACTTTTTGATTTATCCTTTTTTAACTAGCTAACATACCAATTGTTCAATCTGGGGATTACCGCCTTCTACTAGGCAGCTGCGGCACCCTGTATGACTGCCCTACCCCACGGTCGCGGCTGAATCTAATCCACACCTTGATCAGGGTAAGTTTGGGATGGTCTATAAGGGGGACCCTTCCCTTCCCTTTTCTATCCTGGGAAGGAGGGGCACCAGCACTTCCTCTGCGCTGATAACTTGGTGATATTCCACTCTATAATTATATTTGTCCCTTCCACTGACCTCTATCTATTTAAATGGCTCTAACTTCCTCCTTTATTGAGTATTGAATGGAACTTATTATGATACTTCTCTTACCAGATACACCAATTACGCAAAGTAGACATACCCTGAGGAAGCCATTGTTATGGCGAAACATGTCGGAACAGTCTACAAAGACTAATTCAGTCTACCTTAGGTCATTTTCCCACATTAAATGTGAACTATACCTCTAACTTTATGTGCATAATTTGACTTCATCACTGACTATGTATTGTTTTCTATACCTTTGATTGCAAATTTTTGTAAGTGATATTTCAATCATTTGCCTTGATTTATTGAATTGAGTCTTATCTTCAGAAAAATATATATTGCTAATATTTCTTCATACATATATATTCTTCTTTTTGTATGTTTTGATATAATTGTCTATATGTAATAAAAATTGTTTTATTAATTAACGAGTATTACGAGCCTTGAACTGTGAGTCCGCCCCAACTCTCTTGTATTATCTTAGCACCGCTATAATCCCTATTCCACCATCCCCCTCTCTTTGATACTCTGCAGGAACAATGGTACATTCTTCCCCTCAGATTGCCAAAGCCTTCCAGGCCTACTACGCAGAGCTCTACCACGTCAAAGGGGACCTGGATGGGCTTTCACCTCCCGCTAAACGCTCACACATATTGAAGTACCTGCAGCAGGCCAACTTACCCAAACTCTCCAGACAATCCCTTACACAATTAGAGGCTGAATTCACGGCCGAAGAGTGTAAGTTGGCTTTAAAAAGCACCCCCGCAGGAAAGGCTCCCGGCCCTGACGGGTTTACCGCAAAATATTACAAGACCTTTGGCGAGACCCTAATCCCCAGACTGACTGCCTACGCAAACTTGATCTTAAACACCACGGGCTATAGACCAGAATCCCTAGCCGCCCATATTACAATCATCCCCAAACCTGGCAAGGATCCCACTCTGTGCGCCAGCTATTGTCCCATCTCCCTCTTAAATCTTGATTTAAAGCTTATGGCTAAAGTTATGGCTACTAGACTTCTCCCTCTCGTCCCTAAATGGATCTCAACCGACCAAACAGGCTTTATCCCTACTAGAGAAGCGAGGGACAACTCCCTTCGTTCAATCTCCTTGATACACTATGTCCGCAGGTGTTCCCAGTCCACCCTCCTCCTGTCAACAGATGCTGAAAAAGCGTTTGACAGGGTGGACTGGGACTTCCTCAAAATGACATTGCGCCATCTGGGGCTAGGTCCCAAGATGTTCCATAGGATAACGTCACTTTATTCCCAACCGACGGCCCAAATTCAAATTAATGGTACGCTGAGCGACCCTTTTACCCTACATAATGGAACTAGGCTGGGGTGCCCGCTGTCCCCCCTGCTTTTCGCCATTTCTCTAGAACCCTTTCTAGCGCATATTAGGCAGAATAACGGTGTTCATGGAATAAAAATAGGAGCCAGTAGCCACAAATACGCCGCTTAAGCAGATGACATTCTCTTCTTCATACAGCAACCCCACATCACTCTCCCTAATATCATGTCGGCTTTTCAGACCTACCAAACCTTATCAAATAAACCTATCCAAATCCGAAATCCTTAATATAAATGTCCCTCCCCCTGCTGTCGCCCTACTGAAACCTCAGTTCCCCTTTCAATGGCAACATAAATCTTTGAAATACTTAGGAATCTATCTCACACCTGACCCTAGAACCCTCTTTAGGCACAACTATATACCACTGCTGAACGCTATCAAGTCTGACCTTCGCCATTGGGCCCCGCTCTCACACTCCTGGCTGGGCAAAATAAGTATAATTAAAATGAACATTCTCCCTAGAGTGCTGTTCATTCTCCAGATGCTGCCACTGGGTGTTCCTATAGGACTTTTCTCCATTTTGCAATCCATGGTTTCTCGATTCGTATGGAAAGATAGACACCCCAGAATCTCTAGATTAACACTGTATCGGGCTAAAAACGCAGGGGGCCTGGCCCTACCGAACTTCAAAGCCTACTACCAGGCAGTTACCTTAGCCAGGATTGCGGATTGGAAGTATGCTAGGAAGTCAAAACGCTGGGTGCAAATTGAGCAGCAATTGAGTGGGGTTGACTTAGCTACTGTACCATGGATTCCAAGAGCCCACAGGAACTTGTCACCTCACGCCTCACCCTTGACCAAATCCACCCTGGCACTATAGGACGCTATGCACAGACAGTTCTCCTGGCAATTCAACTCTCCCTTGATGCCGATTCTCTCACATAACTTTTTCTTGCCAGGTCAAATGGATAGGGGCTTTAAGAACTGGCACCCCGACGAACCTATCCTCCTTCACCACATCTTGGGTGCTAACGGTATCAAACCTCTTGCAGAAATATTATCCCCTAACCCCATTACCCTCATGGATACATGGAGGTACAGACAGATCCAGGGATTTGTACGCTCCCTCCCTCTTCCAATACGAAGCTTTCAAGAACTAACGCCAATTGAATATGTGTTCTCGCTTAAAGACCCACCACTGCACTGTATTTCTTCATTTTATAAGGGCATCATACAACTGCTCAACCCAACTTACCCGGACTTCCTCAGTAAATGGGAGACGGACCTGCACACGACAATCCCGGATTCCCAGAAAGACAAAATTCTACGGCTGACACATGTATCTTCTATCTCTTCTAAAACCTCAGAAATGAACTACAAGTTACTTACGAGATGGCATCTCACACCAGTCAAACTTCACACCATGTTCCCCTCCAACTCCCCGTTATGCTGGAGGAGCTGTGGGAATGCAGCCTCTCATGCACACATCTGGTGGTCGTGCCCAGTCATACAGCCTTTCTGGGCCAGGATTGTCCAGCTGATCAACCAAATAGCCAACGCATCCATCCCTATGGACCCTGGGACTGTCTTATTACATAATACAGTGGAATCGGTGGGCCCGTACAAACGCTCCATCGTCCCCCACCTACTGAATGCGGCCAAGTCCCTTATCCCTGCTAGATGGGGACAACCCGCGCCACCTACACTGAAAGACTGGATAAAAGCAGTAAACCATATCTGCCTCATGGAGGAACTTACCCTCACAGCAAAAGATAACTTTCACAGGCATGCTACCACTTGGCTGTCTTGGATTGAATTTAAGAACTCACCCAGCTACATGAGCATCTGCCAAACACCCCAAACGACAACACAATCCTGAAAAGATACCCGTTACACGCTGCAACTGCTAACTGACTGGATCTCAACAACAGTGTTCGGAGGACAGGGACTCTCAGTCAAATGTACAAAGTATTAAGTATGGCATATGTTGTACGTAGCCTTAGATGTAAATGTTCATTGTCGGTTAACCAAGCTCACACCTGCTTTTCTCCTCTCTCTTTCCACTTTCTCTTATTCTCCTCCTCTTTCTTCCTCTCCTTTCCCGTCTCTTACTCTCTTTACCCCTCATACTTCCCCCTCTTCCGTCTCCCCTTTCCCCCCCCCTCCATCCCTCCCTCCCCCCCCCCCCCCAGAAAATGACATACAGCAGTCAGTGAATGCTTGTGGATGGAAGCCATGATCACATTTGTTCTTCTAGACCCCTGACCTGGACGGGTTCGGGGGCGACTAACATTATTATTTTATGTGTTGTGATGATGCTCACAGAAGCGAATTTACGTTGTAATGTTCTACAAAACCAAGTTATTTGATTTACCCTGTATACGCTGTATGTTAAAAAATGTTCAATAAACAAAAATTAAACAAAAAAAAAAAATCAACTATTGCGTGTTTTAAACAATTTGGCAAACATCTGTTTTCACTTTTATATCAACATTTATTTCTCTTGATTAGTGAAACAAAAATTAAAGTTATTGTAAAGCCTCGTTAAAAAATAAAATAAATAACAAACATGTTATACTTACCTCCTCTGTGCAGTTGGTTTTGCACAGAGCAGCCCAGGTCCCTCTTCTGTGCTCCTGTCCCCTCTCTCCTGTCGAGTGCCCCCACAGCAAGCAGCTTGCTATGGGAGCACCCGAGCCAAGTCACAGCTCTGTGTGTCCATTCAGATACAGAGCCTTAACCCGGCCCCACCCCCTCTCTCTTTTTAATTTGCTAACTGACTTTGATTGACAGCCGTGGGATCAGTGTTAATTTTGACATCAAATTTTGATTTAGTTTGATTTAGTTTTAGTGTAGCACCCTGGTGTTTAGACAAGGTTGCTAACAAATTTAGTTTGCCAGGTAGTTATTGTCCTGGCTGATTGATAGAAGATCCACTGATTCTTTCCTAAATTCTAGAATTGCTGCACCTTTTCTCTTCTGTCACTAGGTGGCACTGTGGCTGGTGACATTAGATTGACACGGTCAGATCATGAATGGATGGGGTGTCTCAGCCAATTGGCTGGGGGTTTCTTTTAGTCCCTTGGCCTGCTGGGAGAGCCTATTTATTTGGGTGGAGTCAGGTGATTGGAGTTCTGTACCACCTGGATGGCTGTCTGGGTGGATGTGTGTTATGTTGCCCGGGTTACTAGGCTGGAAGCCGGAGGCCTATCTGGGGCCACCTGGCTTTTAGGCTGCCTGAGGCCTATCTAAGGGCAGGAGAAGCAGCGCAGGGTTGGGACTGCATGATTGGAGTCCAACCGAGTTACAAAGGTTCGGCCGGACAGAGAACCAGTTGTGGTCGGAGGTAGAGGGGAAGCTGTCGCCACTAAGGGACCATCCACCTTGTTATCGGAGACTACTGTGAGTAAGCTGAAGCTAGTACCAGAGCAGACTTCTCACCAGCCGGGGACAGTGAAGAAGTGGGAAAGCATCAGCAAGTGCCAAGCCAGGGACCCAGCAGGATACGCTTGAGGAGTATACAGCGGGATAGCTGTGAGAGATCTCAGTGACGACTGGGATCAGGAAGTCTAGCGAGAGACTGGGAGCTCAGTGAGTAAAGATCTACAGTGTGATACTGTGAGATAAGTAAAGGTCTGTTCTGTGTTACCAAGAGTTATGTACAACTACCTTTAGTGACTGTTGCAAGACTAGTTGCCATAGGAGACAGCGGTCCTACCTATACAGAAGTGTTATCCAGCTGGAGGCATTCCACTGTATAGCAGTCTACCTAAGGAAGTCTCAGAGTTTGCCAATTAACATTGCATCTACTCAGGGGTGTCCTGGCCCTAACCCCCTCTCCCACAGTTCTGTTAAGAGACAATAAATCTCTTGTTCCCATTCAAAAGTCACTGGCGCCCATCATTTCTTCTTGCATCACACCCACCATGTCTGGTAACCCACTCTACAAGAAAGGAGTCAGCTTTCCCTAACCCTTGAGGTCACCATTAGGTCTCTGGGGCCCCAGGACCTTGCTACATTAGTTATAGTCTTTTGACTAAAATGCCATTTTAGTTTTAGTCGTACTTTAGTCTTTTGATTAAAATGCCATTTTAGTTTTTGTCGTATTTTAGTCTCCAGTACATTTTAGTCTACTAAAATTGAATAGGTTTAGTTAAATTTGAATGCATTATTTCTTTAGAACTGCCAAACATTATATACTCCTGAAGTACAAATCGAATAACATGTTTATTATTTATGGTATTAAGTCTGCTCACATAATTTGTAATAAAAACTTCTTTGCCATTCGTTGCCATTCTGAAGCTTCCCTCCAACCACTTTGCATATTATTTTATATATACTGTGATTCTGTACTTGCCAAATATGCTGCAGAAATCTTTTAACTGTGGGCAGCTGAAGCTGCTACATGTTCACTTCCTGGATATACACACACCTCCAGCTCTGCAGCTCTCATTGGCCCTCTTATGACTCATCCCCCCTCCCTTCCTGGCAAACTCTCATGAGAGTGAGAGAGAGAGCTGTGCGTGATGTCATAAGTCTAGCCTTTTTTCCAGACAAGAAACAGGAAGTGGGCTGTATAAGGTATGTACTGGCAGAAAAAAAAATGGTTTGCTATCCAAAGTCAAAACAACAAGGGCAGAAGATTTAATAGTTGGAAAGATAAAAAAAATGACTGAAGTTCCACTTTAAGGTTTGAACATGCACTACAGACACAGTTTTAGCCATAGTCTTTTGACTAAAATGCCACTTTAGTTTTTAGTAATCTGAATTATTTTAGTTTTAGTCGTATTTTAATAGAGTAAAATAGTATTAATTTAAAAAAAAATATTTAATATATAATGAAAATTAACACTGCACGGGAGCCAATGCCGCCGCTTCTGTGTCTCAGCCAATCGGGAGGAGAGTCGTGGATGGCTACGACACTCGTGGACATCGCTGGAGAGAGATGGGACTCAGGTAATTAACTGGGGGGTGCTGGAGGAGGCTGCTACATACAGAAGGTTTTTTATTTTAATGCATAGAATGCATTAAGATAAAAACCTTCTGCATTTACAACTCGATTCAGTGTTCTAAACCAGTAAAACATGAAAACATTTGAAGAGATCAATTTTTTCTCTAGGTTCTGTAAATGTCTGCATTTGTTATAATAGTTTTTAAGCTAATAATAATAAAAAAGGAAAAGCAATGCTTACCATCACCTTGCGTGTGCCAAAGAGTTTGGTATTTTCATCCATAATTCGAACAAGGTTTTTAAAAACTGGGTCATTGTAGTCAAACCTTTCTCCAAAAATGATAGAGCAGATAACATTAGACACTGAACAGGTCATTATGACATCTGTGTCAAATGGTTCCCCTAGAACACGTTAAACACAATGAAAAGGAAGTCAGTGGTAAATTTGCTATGAATTATTGATAAAAGTAGTCAGATTTTTTATTACACTATGGGATCAGCTAAATGTGGCTTTATACTGTATATGGAAGAGTGTGTAGAAAAAAATGTTAGGTCTCGGATGATTTCCGTTGGATTTTGTCCGACACTGGTGTTGCATACACACGGTCGGACAAAGTTGTTGGAAATCCGATCATTCTGAACGTGGTGGCATTCCTTGCATACGACGGAACTACGTAGAGGCTAGCAGCCAATAGCTTTGGTCTCGTAATTTGATCTGAGCATGCGTGGCACTTTGTCCGTCGGAATTCTCTACACACGATCGGAAAAAGTCAGATCGGATTTTGTTGTCGGAAAATTTGAGAGCAGGATCTCTAATTCCGACGGAAAAAGTCAGATGGAGCCCACACACGGGCGGATTTTCCGACAACATGGTGCGATCTGACTTTTTCCATCGGAATATCCGACCGTATGTACAGGGCAATACTGTATATCTGTTCCTGTCATTTTCAAACCTGCGAAGAAAAAAATCTAAACCCTACTTGCCAACTGTCCCGGATTAGCTGGGACATTCATGCTTTTTTATTAAGCTGTCCCACCACAGCTCAGTCCCAGACTGTGTTCTGGAGCAGGGCCAGGGGAGACAGCAGTGGAGGGAACGCTCTACTTCCTGGGCCCCATTTGTTCAGCGTGAGGCCAGGGCAGAAAGGGAACTATTTAATGGCTTTCAGGTGCAGGTGGAATAAACTCCTGCATAGCAGTTCCCAACAATAAAGTTAAATTCTTCTATATCAATCCGCTGGGTCAGACCATGACTTTAACTTAATTGTCGGGAAAAGTGGGGCTGCAAATTACTCCACCTGCACCTCAAAGGCTTTAGATAGTCCCCTTTCTAGCCTGGCCTCATGCTGAACAAATGGGGCCAAGGAAGTTTTTGAAGGCTCATGACCAAAAAAGGTCTGGCGACTGTCTCCCAATTGGTGCTCTCAACCAATGAGCATAGAGGAAGGGATTTTACATTGAGTACAAAATATATATATATATATATATATATATATATATATATATATATATATATACAGTGGAATAACGCCCTTACAGGATGTCTCCAATTTACAAGCCGAACGCAATGCACTGTCTAATTGGGCAACTATGTGGCAGATGAGGTTTAATGTTGATAAATGTAAAGTTATGCACTTGGGGGCTAAGAATATGCATGCATCATACATACTAGGGGGGTACAACTGGGGGGATCCATAGTGGAGAAGGATCAGGGGGTTTTGGTAGATCATAAGCTCAATAATAGCATGCAATGCCAAGCTGCGGTTTCCAAAGCGAGCAAAGTCCTTTCTTGTATTAAGAGAGGTATGGACTCCAGAGAGAGAGATATAATTTTGCCCCTGTTCAAATCATTAGTAAGACCTCATCTGGAATATGCAGTTCAGTTTTGGGCACCAGTTCTCAAAAAGGATATCGGGGAACTGGAGAAAGTGCAGAGAAGGGCAACCAAACTGATAAGAGGCATGGAGGAACTAGGCTATGAGGAAAGGGTTAAGAGACAAAGGGGAAATTGGGGACATAGGGGGGCAATTGGGACTTTATATAAAACACAACACTAAGGCAGCAAAAGTCGTCAAGTGTGATAGAATAGGTATATTTTTGTGGGTTGGCACTACGTGAACAGAAGATGTAGTAGATGATACAGACATTGAATAAATAAGTATGATATAAAGTATAAAAATATGAAGATTTATTCACATTATAATAGAATGGTAATATGTTAAAAAATTTCACATTATAGTAGAATGGTAATATATTAAACACTATAGCATGTGAAACATGATAACAACATTCAGCGCTGCAACCAACATGTATAAACACAATCAGAATTGAACTGGTACAGAATTGATGACTTAGGCATTGAAATCCCATAGTGGATACATGATTGCTGTGACAAGACATCAAATATCAATGCTCGACGCGTTTCGTGGAAGATAGTCCACTCATCAGGAGCAGCTAAATAAGGGATCCCTATAAGATAATATAATAAAGTATGGATTATTATTGGTCATAACAAACTATACTAGGAAGAGGGGGAGCACATTAAATGGTCCTAACACTCTTACCTATGGGTAGATTAAGTAATGTTGGTAAGACGTATGTGATAATGTCAAGCTGGTAGAGAGCTTGAGGGGGTGGGTATAGCATCCCCCCGGGAACTGAGGAGGTAACCAAACGGCGGCAGAGCAGGGCAAACCAGGAATAGCGTGTAAAGGTGAACAGCAGGGGAATTCCCATTCAGCACGGTGGTGTATAGTGTGAATCCAAGGGATATCTGTAAACAATAATATGATGTAATAGTATTTAGCTGCTCCTGATGAGTGGACTATCTTCCACGAAACGCGTCGAGCATTGATATTTGATGTCTTGTCACAGCAATCATGTATCCACTATGGGATTTCAATGCCTAAGTCATCAATTCTGTACCAGTTCAATTCTGATTGTGTTTATACATGTTGGTTGCAGCGCTGAATGTTGTTATCATGTTTCACATGCTATAGTGTTTAATATATTACCATTCTACTATAATGTGAAATTTTTTAACATATTACCATTCTATTATAATGTGAATAAATCTTCATATTTTTATACTTTATATCATACTTATTTATTCAATGTCTGTATCATCTACTACATCTTCTGTTCACGTAGTGCCAACCCACAAAAATATACCTATTCTATCACACTTGACGACTTTTGCTGCCTTAGTGTTGTGTTTCATATAAAGTCCCAATTGCCCCCCTATGTCCCCAATTTCCCCTTTGTCCCTTATTCAAATAGGGATGGAGACCTGTGTACTGGATGGTCATGGTCTCACATAAAGTCCCAAAATTCTTCTTTCTCAATTGTTTACAGTTAATACGACTTGTTACCATTGTGTGATTTGAAATTTTCAATAAGAGGGATTAATTCATCTTGTATCCTGGCTTCAATTGTTTTCTTTCCCATTCCAAAGTCTCGAAGAGTTGAGAGTATGAACCTCCTAATGGCTTTCCAAGAATCACCATTACTAAATACTATACCTAAAATAAAGATAATGACATTTAAATAGGCCCATAGTTTATGCTCCAACATGTAGTGCCTTTATTCAGTAAGCCAAAGAACCATGCCCAAAAAACAATAAATGATATAAAGCTATCAGTAAACATCCTTCACTACTCAAAGCTGAATTCCAGGTGGTTGGGTAACTGCTTTGCTTTTGGAACCTATGAAGAATGAAGTGAAAGCTCAGATAGATATGCTTCTGTGCCAGTGCTGGTGGTAGAGAACCCTCTGTAATCCATTGCTGTATTAGGCAGGCTTCCAGTAACCCATGCTCACAGCTTGTGCATTGGAACATTGATCCTTTTACTTTGAACAAAATAAGGCCTGATTTGTATGAGTTGAGCCAAATTCTAGATCATGGAAGTGTTTGAATGTGCATGAAATGGTTTTCACATCACCATATCTGCTAATTGAGCACAAAATATATAGTCTGAGAATTCAGTGATGACAGAAGAATATTCTGGAAATTGCTAAATTAGGTCTAAAACAACTACCTAATTTGTCCAGTAGTCAGGCCAAGAGAACTAAAATAAAATGTAGAAAAGATCTGTATCTTCAGAAAAAAAGATGAGTCATACATAAAATGATCGTACCTTTGTCTTTACGTATTAGTTTGAAAATTGGTATATCTGCTCTATATGCAAAATCACCAGCTTGGTTGACAAGGGCATCCTTTACAGCACTGTATCCAGCAATCACCACCATCTTCTTGGGTCCAAAGTGTATAGTGAAAACTTCTCCATACTTCTCAGATAGCTGCAATACAAAATAATTTCCAGTTTCATGTAAATAGATTTATACCTCAGCACAATTCCCATCCCAAACGTCAATGCATCGCCAGAGGCTTTCAGAGAGAGACTGAGGGGTCCCCTTTCTAAGGCCCCTTTCACACTGGGGGGGCATTTTGCAGGTGTCATAGCGGTAAAAATGGCGCCTGCAAACCGCCCTAAAACAGCTGCTCCATTCACTCCAGTGTGAAAGCCCGAGGGCTTTCACACTGGAGCGGTGCACTGGCAGGGTGTCAGAAAAAGTCCTGTCAGCAGCTTCTTTGGAGCAGTGAAGGAGTGGTGAACTCACTGCTCCTCCACCGCTCCTCCACTACTCCTCCACTGCTCCTCCCCATTGAAATCCATGGGAAAGCGCTGCTATGCCGCCGGCAAAACGCAGCTGCGGTGGGGTTTTGTGGGCAGATTTAGCCCCTTTTCAGCCGCTAGCAGGGGGTTAAAACCGCCCCGCTAGTGGCTGAATAATGCTGCTAAAACGATGGTAAAGCAGCGCTAAAAATAGATAAAAATGTACCTTGCACCTGTGCTGAGGCTATACTGTACCTATAATGTATTTATACTGCATATAGGTTAACTGGGACAGTCGTGCACCAACGCTCCTAAAGGGCACCAACATTAGCCAGCAGAAGAACATCTCAAAGGACTGCCCTATCTGTAATATTTATTTTTGCAAGTCCCCTATGGTCCCCTGACCCCTTTTCTATCACTCTCATTTGCTTTTGGACAGCAATAACCTGCAGTATAGTTCCAGCACTTGGTGGATTAAACTTTACCACTGCTCACTGCTACAGGTGCTTACAGTATGGGGCAAATTTTTTAATGTTTTTTCCATTTTGACAGACTTTTTACCAAGCTGATCTGGTCTATTGCTCAGGCCTGATTACTTTGAGTTATGTGTATTAAGTCTAGTAGGCTGCCAGAGGGTTATCAAAGGGTTACACTAGGCTTAGTGTTTAAAGGATCTGTGTTTTCCCAGTTTTTCTGGGCTCTGCCCTCTACCCTGTGTTGTATATAAAAAATAGGGAGGGCTCTGCTCTGAGAGCTCCCAAGCACATGGGAAGGAGAACAAGCTGGTCTATGGATTGATGTAACTGTCCCCGCTGAGGAGAGCAACTGTCAGACTTCACGCGCCAGACAGGTGAGCCCGATGTAGCAGGGGAAGGCCTCCCGTACGTATCTGGTTCTCGGCCCCCTGGAAGTGGGGACAGGGGACACGAGAGCACAGAGTGGTATGAGTGCCTGGCGGGTCGTTGCCGGGAGATGACCCCGGAGGTTTGCTGAGATGGAGTCAGTGGTCCTCCAGATGGTGGGGAGCAGACAGCAGGTGCAGAGCAGGTTCTTGGCGGAGCACTTCCACACACAGGCACGGTACCGAGGAGAAGCGTATCCAGGTCCGGGTCACAGGCAGAGGTTGGCAGCAAGCGGGCAACGTGGTACAGAGGAGCAGGCAGGTTCAAGTCCGGGTCACAGGCAGAGGTTGGCAACAAGCGGGCAGCGTAGTACAAAGGAGCAGGCAGAAGCGGAGTCAGGGACAGGCCGAGGTCAACAGGCAGGCAGCAGACAGGCAGGTGCAGGATCAAGCCGGGGGTCAGGAGGTCACACGGGATACAGGAAGCAGGTAACGGAACACTAGGAGCTGACGATCGGACAGCACCGAGCGCCCAGTGAGCTCAGCCTAAATAGGCCGATTGGCGTCACGCGCACGCGCACGCACGCGCACGCGCACATCAGCGCGCACAGGCACGCGCCCGCGAGCGCCAGCGCGCCCCGGCGCACACCGGCGCACCCCAGGGCGCTCAGCAGCAGATCCACTGGACAACGTTCCCTGACAGCAACCCTTTTGTGGGTACTCACAAAAGATCAAGAGGATTGTCTGAGCCAATGGACTATGTCATAAGCAGCGGTATGAGCTGGAAGCCTGGGGCTAGAGAGGCTCCTGATTGTCTGATGCTGAGTAAGCAGTAGGTAGCCTGGAGAGGAGGCATAGGAGAGTCCGTACACAGTGTACACCGGGGCTGCAGATCCGGGAGACAGGTGATCCTTTACCCCCCTCATCACTACAATACTACAAATACTACATGAGCGTTTTTATCTGTTTAAATGTGAGTTTAATGTTAAGAGCATTAAAAGTTTTTATCAACAGTATAACCCTATCGAATGCCTTTATTACTCTTCCCATGTGGTGCATATGAGGATGCTTGCTGGACATAACCAGGAGACAGGAGTGTAGCCACTGAGAGCAGGAGATTACCCATGTGAGGTGTCCATATACAGCAGTCAGCACACTAAAAGGATTACCAGGGAGGATCCAGATCATTTGCTGATATATACATATCTCAGGCTTAAAATATAAGCCCTTAAGGTGAGGGTGCACCTGACGGGGGAGGCGAGCACATAATTGCATGAAGCCACTTGTCACTATATTTGGAATTTTTTGAGACACTTGTCACTTTATATATATATAGGGGCGCTCCATACCTTGTAAAAGTGATATAAACTACATAGATACCAATTGTGAATATATAAATGATTCTAAAATGACAATACAGTGGTGTGAAAAAGTGTTTGCCCCCTTCCTCATTTCCTGTTCCTTTGCATGTTTGTCACACTTAAGTGTTTCGGAACATCAAACCAATTTAAACAATAGTCAAGGACAACACAAGTAAACACAAAATGCAATTTGTAAATGAAGGTGTTTATTATTAAAGGTGAAAAAAAATCCAAACCATCATGGCCCTGTGTGAAAAAGTGATTGCCCCCTAAACCTAATAACTGGTTGGGCCACCCTTAGCAGCAACAACTGCAACCAAGCGTTTGCGATAACGTGCAATGAGGCTTTTACAGCGTCCTGGAGGAATTTTGGCCCACTCATCTTTGCAGAATTGTCCTAATTCAGTTACATTAGAGGGTTTTCGAGCATGAACGGCCTTTTTAAGGTCATACCACAACATCTCAATAGGATTCAGGTCAGGACTTTGGCTAGGCCACTCCAAAGTCTTCATTTTGTTTTTCTTCAGCCATTCGGTGGTGGACTTGCTGGTGTGTTTAGGATCATTGTCCTGCTGCAGAACCCAAGTTTGTTTCAGCTTGAGTACACAAACAGATGGTCGGACATTCTCCTTCAGGATCTCTTGGTAGACAGCAGAATTCATAGTTCCTTTTATCACGGCAAGTCTTCCAAGTCCTGAAGCAGCAAAACAGCCCCAGACCATCACACTACCACCACCATATTTTACTGTTGGTATAATGTTCTTTTTCTGAAATGCAGTGTTCCTTCTACGCCAGATATACTTGGACACACACCTTCTAAAGAGTTCCACTTTTGTCTCATCGGTCCACAGAATGTTGTCCCAAAAGTCTTGGGGATCATCAAGATGTGTTGTGGAGAAATTGAGACGAGCTTTGATGTTCTTTTTGCTCAGCAGTGGTTTTCTCCTTGGAACTCTGCCATGCAGGCCATTTTTGCCCAGTCTTTTCCTGATGGTGGAGGCATGAACGCTGACCTTAACTGAGGCAAGTGAGGCCTGCAGTTCCTTGGACGTTGTTGTGGGGTCTTTTGTGACCTCTTGGATGAGTCGTCGCTGCGCTCTTGGGGTAATTTTGGGCGGCCGGCCACTCCTGGGAAGGTTCACCACTGTTCCATGTCTTCGCCATTTGTGGATAATGGCTCTCACTGTGGTTCGCTGGATTCCCAAAGCTTTGGAAATGGCTTTATAACCCTTTCCAGACTGATAGATCTCAATTACTTTTTTTCTCAATTGTTCCTGAATTTCTTTGGGTCTCGGCATGATGTGTAGCTTTTAAGGATCTTCTGGTGGACCTTACTGTGTCAAGCAGCTCCTATTTAAGTGATGCCTTGATTGTGAACAGGTGTGGCAATAATCAGGCCTGGGTGTGGCTAGAGAAATTGAACTCAGGTGTGGACAACCACAGTTATAGTATGTTTTAACAAGGGGGGCAATCACTTTTTCACACAGGGCCATGATGGTTTGGATTTTTTTTCACCTTTAATAATAAACACCTTCATTTACAAACCCCTCCAGATAATACTTGTGACAAGCACTCCTGAGTATGTGACTTCCGCAGATGCTATACAATCTTCTCAAAAGAATAGATAACCCTTCACCATAGGAATCCGCATTCAAGCACCCAATAGTGATATATAAGCTGGCTGCTTACCAGATTGATTTGACTACTTTACTTAAAAAGTTATTCAGTTGTGCTTTTACAGGTATGTGCCTGCTCACATGTGGAATGACATGGGGTTTTAACAGGTGTCACTTTCTCCTTGGTGGCTCAGGCAGGATACATAAAAGGAACAAACATAGCCACATAGCATAATACTGTTTTTATTTAAAAGGTTTTTAAAAGAACATAGCCAAATGGCTACTTACATGACACAGTGCCCGACCCAGCACTGGGGCTGCTCGCATTGGAATTAGGTGTGCTGATGGAGAAATCTTGTGTCAGGTTTTATGGACGCGGCGTGCATTCCAGTTCAGACAGCCGACAACTAGGAGTGCTTGTCACAAGTTTTGGGGTTCACTTACCCAAATGGACTTTACATATTTCACGTTATGACTAGAGTTGAGCGAACCCGAACTGTAAAGTTTGGGTCCGTACCGGACTTTTGGGTGTCCGGGACCCGGACCCGAACCCGAACTATTGGCTGTAAGTTTGGGTTCGGGTCCGGTGTTCGGCGCTGTATTGGCGCCTTTTTAACAGCTTTAGGGCAGCCAATGGATGATCGTTTCACTAGTGTGCCCTAGAAGCCATCACAGCCATGCCTACTAATGGCATGGCTGTGATTGGCCAGTGCAGCATGTGACCCAGTCTCTATAAATAGTACACACACAGCACACAGCGTCATTCTGTTAGACAGACACTGTTAGACAGGTTCCTGTGCTGCAGATAGATAGAGGATTTTAGGAGTTAGTGTGCTAAAGTCAGTCCACATTCCTTGAATTTTATTCTAATTAGTTAGATCAGTGAGCGATCTAGATAGCTAGAGTAGGGAGGGAGTTTCTTTATTTAGCAAAAGAAAGAGGCAGACATAATTATTGAAGAGATTCCTAAATCAATTGTACCCTGGCTGGGGTGCAGTGCACAGTCACAGTAAAGCCCCATACACACGGTCGGATTTTCCGATGGATTCTGTCCTATCGGACAATGTTGTCGGAAATTCCGACCGTATGTAGGCACCATCGGACAGTTTCCATCAGACGGACAAAGTTCTATCTCCTGCTGGATAGATTTTTCGACAACAAAGTCCGATCACACCAATTCCGATCGTGTGTATCGAATTCCGACGGACAAAGTGCCACGCATGCTCAGATCACATTACAAGACCAAAGCTATTGGCTACTAGCCTCTACGTAGTCCCGTCGTAGGCAACAAACGTCACCACGTTCAGAATGATCGGATTTTTCGACAACAAAGTCCGACCGTGTGTATGCAACACCAGTGTCGGACTAAATCCGTCGGACAAAATTCGATGGATTTTGTGGTCGGATTTTCCGACCGTGTGTATGGGGCATAACAGTGCCATGAGGCCAGTGCCAGACAAAATATAAACGTTTTACCTGCAAGCTCAATGCAACATTAGGACCAACACTGCATATACTAAGAGATACACCAAAGTCTGTGTGTATTCTGCTACCCTGTTTCCCCGAAAATAAGACCTAGCGTGAGTGTCGGTGTTGGCTGCAATATAAGCCCTACCCACCAAATAAGCCCTGTTTAAAGTCGTTGTAGGCCTTGTTTTCAGGGTAGGGCTTATTTTCGGGGAAACAGGGTAGGGCTTATTTGGTGGGTAGGGCTTATATTGCAGCCATCACCGACAATCACGCTAGGTCTTATTTTCGGGGAAACAGGGTATTGGAAAAACATTGCATAAAAATTAAATTTTTCTTCTTTTTTTTCCCCCAATAGCATTTTCTGCATACACTAACCGTGTATTCTGATATTGCAAAAACATTGCAAAAAAAATTAATTTTGCAGGTTTTTTTTCCTTGCCAATAACATTTTCTGCGTTTTCATAAAAGTTTTACATATTGTCCGTGTATTCTGATATTGCAAAAACATTGCAAAAAAAAAAATCTTTTGCGGTGTTTTTTTTTTCACAATAGCATTTTCTGCGTTTTCATAAACGCTTTACATATTGTCCGTGTATTCTGATATTGCAAAAACATTGCAAAAAAAAATTAATTTGCTGTGTTTTTTTTCCCCAATAGCATTTTCTGCGTTTTTCATAAACGCTTTACATACTGTCCGTGTATTCTGATATTGGAAAAACATTGCAAAAAAATAAAAAAAATTTCCCCAATAGCATTTTCCGCGTTTTCATAAACGCTTTACATACTGTCCGTGTATTCTGATATTGGAAAAACATTGCAAAAAAATTAATTTTGCAGTGTTTTTTTTCCCAATAGCATTTTCTGCATTTTCATAAACGCTTTAGACACTATCCGTTTATTCTGATATTGTAAAAACGTTGCAAAAAAAATGCAATTTTGCAGTGTTTTCTTTCTTCCCAATAGCATTTTCTGCGTTTTCATAAACGCTTTAGACACTGTACGTGTATTCTGCTATATTCAAAAACACCCATTTAGGGCGAGATCATAAATTTTGAAAATATGAGGAGATCATCAAAAATGGGACGTGGCCCGGGTCGTGGTGCTGCTGGTGGCGCTCCTGTTGCAGGGAGAGGACGTGGTCGATCTGTGCCAGCTACACGCACTAGTGAAACACCTTCCTCAGGTGCGAGTAGGCGACAGAGCCTGCAGCAGTATTTTGGCGCGCCTAATGAGGCTGTATGAATGTCGAGGCCAGGACAAGTACAGGCGATAGTAGATTGGGTTGCTGCTGACAGTGCCTCCGGTTCCTTCACATTGTCTCCCACCCAGTCTCCTGATGAAAGTTCAGAGTTGGCACCTGCAGCCGATGTCCATCAGTCTTTCACCTCACCCCCTTGCAAATCAGCCAATCAGTCTGAGCCCCAAATCATGCAGCAGTCTCTTCTGCTTTTTGATGATTCTGTTAGCAGGGTTTCCCAGGGCCATCCACCTAGCCCTGCCCCAGAAGTGGAAGAGATTGTGTGCACCGATGCCCAACCACTTATGTTTCATGATGAGTACATGGGAGGACCATCGCAGCACGTCTCGGATGATGACGAAACACAGGTGCCAACTGCTGCTGCTTTCGCCATTGTGCAGACCGACAAGGAGGGAAGGGGTGAATTTTGTGTGGAAGATGATGTGGAGGACGATGAGGTCCTTGACCCCACATGGAATCAACGTCATGCAGGTGACCAGTGTAGTTCAGAGGAAGAGGTGGTGGTCGCACAGAGCCACCAGCACAGCAGAAGAGGGAGCAGGGTGCAAAAGCGGAGCGTCCGTCCCCTAGACAGTACGTCTGCTACTGCCCAACGCAGCAAGGGACCGAGCACACCAAAGCCAGGTGCAAGGAGTTCCCTAGCGTGGCAGTTCTTCAGACAATGTCCTGATGACAAGACACGTGTGGTTTGCACGCTGTGCAATCAGAGCTTGAAGCGAGGCATAAACGTTCTCAACCTGAGCACAACCTGCATGACCAGGCATCTAAGTGCAAAGCACGAGATGCAGTGGAGTAGACACCGCAAAAAACAAGAAAGGTCTCTGGCTCCTCCTGCTTCCTCTTCTGCTGCAGTCTCGGCCTCTTCACCCACCTCTGTAGTGACAGTGACACCTGCCAACCCGCAAACAGAGGATCTGCCAGCAACACTACCACCTGGGTCACCAACCATCTCCACAATGTCCCATGGAAGCTTTCAGCTCTCTATTTCCCAAACACTGGAGCGGAAGAGGAAGTACCCCCCTAGCC
Source organism: Lithobates sylvaticus (assembly GCA_028564925.1). Classification (NCBI taxonomy): domain Eukaryota; kingdom Metazoa; phylum Chordata; class Amphibia; order Anura; family Ranidae; genus Lithobates; species Lithobates sylvaticus. The sequence continues at coordinate 221,049,444 of CM053031.1, read as the reverse complement.
ACCCGCGATCCCTGGCCCTGAATGCCAGCATTTCAAAATTGCTCGCCTTTGAAATGCTGTCATTCCGTCTGGTGCAGACGCAGAGTTTTCAAAGGCTGATGTCATTGGCTGTCCCACAGTACGTCGTGCCCTGCCGCCACTACTTTTCCAGACGAGCTATCCCTTCCCTGCACAACCAAGTGGGGGACAAAATCAGGTGTGCACTGCGCAACGCCATCTGTGGCAAGGTCCACCTAACTACGGATGCGTGGACCAGTAAGCACGGTCAGGGACGTTATATCTCCCTAACAGCACACTGGGTAAATGTAGTGGCGGCTGGGCCTGAGGCGGATAGCAGTTTGGCGCATGTCCTTCCACCACCGAGGATTGCAGGGCACTTCAGTTTGCCTCCTGTTGCTAACTCCTCCTACTCCGCCTCTTCATCCTCTACCGCCTCCTCATCCGGTCAGCGTAACACCTTCACCACCAACTTCAGCACAGCCAGGGCTAAACGACAGCAGGCAGTTTTAAAACTTTCCTGTTTGGGGGAAAAAACCCACACCGCGCAGGAGTTGTGGAGGGACATGGAACAACAGACCGATGAGTGGTTGGTGGCAGTGAGCCTCAAGCACGGCCTGGTGGTGTGCGATAATGGGCGAAATCTCGTAGCAGCTCTGGGCTTTGCCGGTTTGACGCACATCCCTTGCCTGGCGCATGTGCTGAAATTGGTGGTCCAGAGGTTCCTGAAGAATTACCCCGATATGCCAGAGCTGCTGCAGAAAGTGCGGGCCGTCTGTGCGCACTTTCGGCGTTCTCACCCTGCTGCTGCTCGCCTGTCAGCGCTGCAGCGTAACTTCGGTCTTCCCGCTCACCGTCTCATATGTGAAGTGCCCACAAGGTGGAACTCCACCTTGCACATGCTTGCCAGACTGTGCGAGCAGCAGCAGGCGATAGTGGAGTGTCAGCTGCAGCACGCACGCGTGAGTCGCTCTGCGGAAAAGCACCACTTCACCGCCAATAACTGGGCCTCCATGCGAGACCTTTGTGCCTTGTTGCGCTGTTTCGAGTACTCCACCAACATGGCCAGTGCCGATGACGCCGTTCTCAGCGTTACTATCCCAGTTCTATGCCTCCTTGAAAAAACTCTTAAGGCGATGATGGAAGAGGATGTGGCACAGGATGAGGAGGAGGAGGAGGAGGAGGAGGAGGAAGAGGGTTCATTTCCAAGGCTTTCAGGGCAGTCATTTACAAGTGGCTACGAGGGTGGGTTCCTGCACCAACAAGCGCCAGGTACACAATTGTCTGGCAGCAAGGGCACAGTTCTGGAGGATGACGAGGTGGAGGATGAGGAGGAGTTGGAGGAGGAGGAGGAACCATGTTCACAGCAGGGTGGCACCCAGACCAGCTCATGTCCATCACTAGTGCGTGGCTGGGGGGATACAGAGGACACAGACGATACACCACAGAGGACAGCTTTTCCTTGCCTCTGGGCAGCCTAGCACACATGAGCGATTACATGCTGCAGTGTCTCTGCAACGACCGCTGAGTTGCCCACATTTTAACTGGTGCTGATTATTGGGTGGCCACCCCGCTGGATCCCCGTTACAAGGACAACGTGCCGTCCTTAATTACCTCACTGGAGCGTGATCGTAAGATGCGCGAGTAGACGCTGGTAGACGCGCTGCTGGTGGCATTCCCACTTGGAAGCGGGGGTACGGTGGAAGCACAAGGCGAAGGCAGAGGAGGAGAAAGAGGTCGCCAACGCAGCCGGGGCACCGCCAGCACCTCGCAAGGCAGGGTTAGCATAGCCGGAATGTGGAAAAGCTTTGTCGGCACGCCACAACAACCAGCACCACCAGCTGAGATGGAACGTCTTAGCAGGAGGCAGCATTTCACCAACATGGTGGAGCAGTATGTGTGCACACGCGTACACGTACTGCATGACGGGTCTGCCCCCTTCAACTTCTGGGTCTCCAAATTGGGCACATGGCCTGAGCTTGCCCTTTACGCCTTGGAGGTGCTGGCCTGCCCTGCCGCTAGTGTTTTATCTGAACGTGTATTTAGCACGGCAGGGGGGTTATCACAGACAAGCGCAGCCGCCTGTCCAGAGCCAATGTGGACAAGCTCACGTTCATTAAAATGAACCAGGCATGGATCCCACAGGACTTGGCCGTACCTTGTGCAGAATAGACACATATACCGGTGTTCTGACGAAAACTGTCTTGCTATCGGATAGTGTCCGGCCACTTACTGCGCAGGTGCAGTGCTTGCGCAGTACGGAGGACAAGGAGATTCACAAAATCTCCAAAGATGAACGTCGCCTGCGCAGTGAGTGCAGGTTCAAGCCCGACCATCCAAGTGGACATACGGTAGCACATAGTAACAGGGCCCCTCACGGGCTCGCTTGGCTAGGCTTCAACCTCAGATGATGTGGCTTGAACCTGGAGTCACCGCGCATCGTCTTCGGAGAGTTTCAAAATCCCCTTGTCCTACGTACTGAGCAAGCGCAGTACAGGGCAGACGCTATCCGACGGGGGACAGAATTTGACACATCATTCACCACTAGCCTTACCCAGCCATTGTTGTATTTTTGAACCAGTGTTGGCTACCTCGTCCTCCTCCACCGCCGCTTCCACCTACACCACCACATCCACCGCCACCTCAACCTCCTACTCCATTTGAATTTCGTCCTCCTAGGTCAAGATTATAATTTTTTCATTTTTTTTTAATTTCCAAGTATTTTATTTTCCCACTATCTTATCCATTAAATTGAATATTTTTTTCCAGAAAGTGCGTATTCTGGGGTATTCCCACCATATGTGCGGCATCGTGCCGTTGAGTTTCTGAGGTTCTTAATGACTTCCTGTACCTCTTCTGCTGAGAAGGGGGTCTCCAGCATTTTATTTTATTTTTATTTTTTTTTTTATGTTATTTTAAGTTATTTCCCTATCCACATTTGTTTGCAGATCACTTACCATGCTCTTAACAACATTTTGTTGCCATTTGCAGCCCTCTAGCCCTTTCCATGACCTTTTTACAGCCATTTTAGTGTTCAAAAGTCCGGGTCCCCATTGACTTCAATGGGGTTCGGAGTTCGGGGTCAAGTTCGGGTCGAACCCGGACTTTTTTCCGAAGTTCGGCCGAACCCGCCGAACCCGAACATCCAGGTATCCGCTCAACTCTAGTTATGACCTTTAAAATGCAACTTTTTTGGCATATCATGATTTATATTTTTTATATTTTTTTGCACATGGATTCATGGTTATTGTGATTGATCACCTACAATTTCATTGTGTATGTACTATCACGTGATTGATCACCTACAATTTCATTGTGTATGTACTATCACAGTAAAAATTATCCAATCCTTACCAGATAGGGTTGTTGGATATATTGTTATTTTAGAATGATATATATATTCACAATTGGTATCTATGTAGTTTATATCACTTTTACAAGGTACGCCCCTATATACATTTTTGGGTGGCGCAGAGTTTACCACAGCCGTGTATTCAGCTGCTTCCTCACTTATATATATATATATATATATATATATATATATATATATGGATTTTTTATATTATTTTTTGACTTTTTCTATGGACTTTATAGCATGATATTTACCATTCACATCTATTCATTGAGCACTTTTATTCACTTATTCTATTTATTTATTTCATTGCAATTTATTCATGTTTGTTCAGAGGGTTTGATTGGCAGCAGAACTTTTTCATTGCAATTTATTAAAGTGTTTGATCAGAGGGTTTGATTGGCAGCACAGCATTTATTATTTTTTCATTGCAACAGGAACACAGCACAATTATTTATTTATATATTCAACTAATTTATTCTAGCACATCAAATTGTTTTCTTAATTGATTAGGAGTGCGGCACATTTATATATTCAGGTGCTCACGCACAGGTGTATATAATATATATATATATATATATATATATATATATATATATATATATATATATATATATAGGTTTTAGTTTTTCACATTGTGGGAAGGTGTGGGAAGTGCCAGCAGCTGATATAGGTATACTAGCAATTATAGTCACATTCCAGGTGTAGTTTCAAGCAGCGGACAAGGTTCCACCCATTTTTTTGAGATGTAAGAGGGCCCCCATGCAAGGGTTAAACATGCAGGAAAGTTGGCTGGAGATGTGGCTAATTGCCGATGCCACAAGTACCCAGCACAGTGCTGGAAATGCTATATCAGCAGCCAGTGGGAGATCAGTACCTGGCATGGGAGACAGTCACCCCGGTAGTAAGGGGGTTAGTGATCTTAACCCCTTCCCTAGCAATGGTACCCCATAAATACACAGGGCCAACATTGCGACATGGGGGTTCCCGGGACCTAGCCTGGAGGGATGGAAATCAAAATACAGTAAAGAAGCGGTTCCAAGTCAAGTGTGAAGCTTGTTAGCAACAGAGTTCTGCGCTAAGAGTCTGGCGGGAACTCGTATTGACAGTGGGAGTGAGGTGACAAGCTATGGCTGTGATGGTTAATGGGACACAGGCTCTGTAGTGTCCCCTCGTAACTGCTGCATTCGTTAGAGTAAGTGTACAGTGACATCGGTAAAGTTCTTACCCGTTAAGTGTCTAAGCAACAAGGGGTGCGCAAAAGGCGATTGAATAGCTTTTGAGTTGGGGGTGTCACTTTAATGCTGACTTTGCATGATCGCGGCCCCCATGCTCTTATTTGGAAGGGCATTATTGAGCAAGCTCGTGAGGGTCCCCACGTCAGGTGATAAGCCCCCATAGTTACCAAACATATTGGGTGACAATATATTAAGTTTGCGTTTATGTTCTGGTTTGGAGCCTGATATAACACTACTTGTGGGTACTAAGTATTACTTCCAGTGATATTGTATGTTTGTATACTCAACCCTGTGTGTTAGTGCAGTGGTTCTCAACTCCTGTCCTCAGGACCTGCTAACAGGCCAGGTTTGCAAGATAACTGAAATACATCACAGGTGATATAATTTGCTGCTCAGTGATTGCAGTATTATGTGCATCTCCCCAAGGTAATACTTAAAATCTGGCCTGTTAGTGGGTCCTGAGGACAAGAATTGAGAACCACTGCGCTAGTGAATGAGGCAAAGAGCAGATAACCCATTATAATCAGTGACTCCTATGGGGGTAGTGCTGCATAGGATTAACTATTTCCTTGTCAAAAGATTTTATTAAGTTCAAAGTAATAAGCTTAACATACTGTACATGTTAATAGATACAGGTTAACATAAGGAATGAAGCTCAATTATTACAGAAGTAGGTAAGAATATAAAACATAAAATTAAATATGATAAATAAATAAGGATACTTGAAGTAGAGATTTTAGAACCAATACATTTTATCAAAAGGTATCCCTCTATTTCTACCATGTTAGTTACCAATGTAACGTGGATGAGATACATCATTAGTAACAATGAGCTTCAAGAATCAATGAGGGGGATGGGAGAGGAAGGAAAGGGAATAGAGAAAGAAAAGGAAGAAGAAAAGAGAGGGGGAAAGAATTTTTACTGGATTGATCCGAGAGCCAGTGTGGGAATTAGTAAGGTTTTGAGTTCCATCAAATATAATCAACTACCATGGCAGGAGTACTGAATTATCAAAGGATGAAGGTGCGAAAAAATGAACCCATGGGCACCACATATTTTCAAATTTTGGAATTTGATTATGTTCTATGGCAGCCATTTTAGAGTGAATCATGAAGTTGTTCACTCTATGTTTTGACTCAGCTACCAAAAAAGCAAACTCTTGCGAAAGCATGGAGATTTCCATGCTTTCGCAAGAGTTTGCTTTGCAGCTGTAAGGAGCCGGACAAAAAGCTTAAACTGTATATGTGTCAAGTATACTGGTTTAAGATTAAGTAATGCCGTGGTAGGGTCTGGTTGCATTGGCATTTTGAATAGTTTGGAGGCAATTAAAAATATTTCCTTCCAGAAGGTTTGAGCTATAGGACAGGCCCACCAGATGTGCATTTGCGTGCCCAAGTCCGAACAGCCGCAAAAGCAAAGGGCTGAACAGGATGAAGAGTATTTAGCAACTCTAGAAGGTACAAGGTACCATCGGGTCAAGACTTTATAATTGGTTTCAACCGCTAAAACGTTAGGAGAGGATGTTTTGGTAGCCAACCAGATATCTGACCATTCTGTAGCAGTTATTGTACGCCCAAGGTCCTCCTCCCATTTCTGAGCATAGGAAGGTTTGTCCGAGTTGGGTGCAGTTAGTAACTGAGAGTAAAGATAGGAAATTAGATTCTTGGCATGTGGGTCCTTTTTACATGTGGCTTCAAACTTTGTGAGTTGATCAAGTGGTGTGTCTGTATTTGTATAAGGTGTGAAATTTTTTTTGATCTGAAGGTATCGGAATATTTCCGAGGGAGGTAGCCCAAAAGTCTCTTGGAGATCTTGAAAAGGAATAATGTTGGAGGACGTAACGAAGTTATGTAATCTTAAAACATCTAGGGTTTTTAAGGAAGGAGAGGAGAGGATTGTGTGGGGATAGTAATTTGTGTTTGGTTTTAAGCCTATCCCAAAGGGATAAAAAGTGTTTAGTAATAGGGTTATGTAGACCAATGCGATCTTTAGGATGAAGCCATAGAAGGTTTGAGACGGATAAGGGATCACATTCAGTTGCTTCCATTGACACCCACAGAGGGGTTTCTTGTGTTGCATGATATTTTGGTAAGCTTGCAATATGGCCGCTTTGTAATATAACGCAAAGTTGGGAAAACCCAAGCCACCAGAAGGCTTAGGAAGATATAATGTTTGGGAAGGGATTCGAGGTTTGGAAGATCCCCATACAAATGTCGTTACCCTTTTCTGAACTAGTCTAAGAAAGTATGCTGGGATTGGGATCGGCAGGACTCTGAACAAATATAGTAATTTAGGTAAAATTGTCATTTTTATAGTATTAATTCTACCTAGCCAAGATAATGGAAGGTGAGACCATTGTTTCATTAAATCAGTCACTCTTCTCAGAGTAGATGGGTAATTGGCTGAAAAGAGATCTGAGATAGAAGCTGTTAGATTGATACCAAAATATGGGATTGTTTTTTCCGCCCAGGTAAAAGGAAGTGCTGATTTTACCATGTCTTTTTCTCTGCCAGGTAGGGATATATTCAGTGCTAAACATTTTTTGGGGTTAGTTGTTAATCCGGATATATTGGCAAACCTATTAAGGATGGGTAATAGATTGGGACCAGAGACTTGGGGAGATGATAAGAATAGTAAAATATTGTCCGCAAACAAGCAGAGTTTGTGATGGAAGCCTCCTAGTTCTATTCCGGTTATTGTTGGATCTAATCTAATATATTGTGCAAGGGGTTCTATTAAAAGGGCAAATAAAAGTGGGGAAAGTGGACATCCCTGACGTGTGCCTCTTTCTATTTTGAAAGATTCAGATTTATAGCCTGCATATTTTACATATGCTTGAGGTCTATCATAAAGTGCTGATATCCACTTAATGAAGTGGGGTCCAAAACCCCATTTCTGGAGAGTGTGATACAAATAGGGCCAAGAAACCGAATCAAAAGCTTTCCTGATATCTAGGAAAAGGAAACAAGAGGGAATGCGGCGAGTTTTGGCAATGTGTGCCAAGAGTACTGCTCGACGCACACTGTCACTAGCTTGGCGAGTAGGCATGAAGCCTACCTGGTCACGATGAATAAGGTTACCTATGATTTTGTTGAGGCGGGATGCCAAAATTTTCGCTAGAATTTTAATGTCAAGGTTTAAAAATGATATGGGGCGGAAATTTGAGCAGGATGTGCTATCGGAATTTGGTTTTGGGATCATGCAGATTATTGCCATTAACGATTCTTGTCTAAATGAGTATCCTTCTAATATTGTATTGAAAGCTTTGGTTAGGAGTGGAGAAAGGATCTCTGCAAAAGTATGGTAATATATGGCTGAAAAACCATCTGGGCCTGGCCTTTTGTTTTGCTTTAGTTCTTTAATAGTTTTTACTACCTCAACCTCTGAAATGGGTTCTTCAAGAAGAGAATTTTGGGTCTGGGTTAGTTCAGGAAGCTTTAAATGAGAGTAAAAGACATCGGCTTAAGAAAGGATTAAATTCTGTTGTTTCGGAATATAGGGAGGCTAGATGGGATCTAAATTTGTGTACTATTTTAACCGGATTGCAGGTATAATTATTCTTCGACAATTGGAGTCGGATAGCGTTAGGTTGTTTATGCCTAGAATTGAGAGCACGCGCCAACATGGTGTCTGGTTTGTTAGATTTCATAAAAAAGGCGTGTCTAGAACGTTGCAGGGACTTATCCGCGTTTTCTGTGAGAAAGAGATCATATTCTAACCGGGCCTTTTCTAGTCTAGTTTTTGTGGTCGAAGAGGGATTATCTTGGAAATTTACAAAGGCAGTGTTATATTCTAAGTCCAATTTGCGTTTGAGAATTTTTCGCTCACGTTTAAACATTGCAGATTGGCGTTGGAATATTCTGCGTAGTACTGGCTTATGTGCTTCCCAGAGAGTCAGTGTAGAAATTTCAGGGGAGGGGACGCTATGTTAGTGTATACTGCGTTATGGTCTGACCAAGGGATGGGTATAATGTTTGATGAGAGGATCTCTGGTAACATGCCAACAGTTAGGAGTATATGGTCGATTCGGGAGAAGGTTTTGTGGGGATGCGAGTAGTAAGTATACTTCCTTTTTGCTGGGTTATGTTCTCTCCAGGAGTCAACTAAGTTATATCTCGAGAGAAGTTGTGAGAAAGATTGCTTGGTTGGGCTTCTCGGTGGAGAGTATGGGGATTTATCTAGAAATGGGAGGAGGACCTGGTTTGAGTCTCCACACACAATCTTTGTACCTATCCTGTGCGTGGATACTACTTGTAGAAGGTGAGATAGAAAGGATGTAGGCTGTTTGTTTGGGGCGTAATAGGACACAACTGTAACTGCCATATCCATAATATGTCCTGTGAGAATAATATATCTCCCTTCGGGATCTTTGATTTCTGATTTGAGTATAAATGGGGTAGAGCGGTGAAAAGCTATAAGGGTTCCACGTTTCTTAGTGGTAGCTGAGGCCGTGAAAATTTGTGGATAAGAGGAGCTCATATATTTGGGTGTGGAGTCTACTGTAAAGTGGGTTTCCTGTAGGCAAACTATATGGGCTTTCTGTGTTTGAAAGAAACGGAACGCTTTAGTGCATTTTTGCGGCACATTAATTCCCTGTACATTCAGGGAAAGAATGTTTAAGGGGGCCATGGTAGATGATATAAGTGATGCTTCTTACCAGTATGCAAAGGTTTTTGGCTGAATGGATCAATCCAATTGAACGAGAAAAAGGAAAAGGTGAAGATGGACCAGGGAAGAACTGTAAGAAGAGAAAAACATGTAACATAAGTAGTAAGATATAATACTGTAAACATTAGATTATGATAAATATCAAGAATTACCCGTGATGAGGAAGAAATCTCCCCATCAGGGGAAAAGGGGCCGACCTCAATCGTCCACATAATATTTGGGGGCGAACGAGGGAGGCACATTGGGACACATGAAACTGCATGAACAGAGGACAAGCCCTATGAAATGAACATCATCAAGGTGTATAGGGATGTAGCCAGCTCGGCTAAAAAAAAAAAAAAAAAAATTTAAAGTGGAAGTAAAGTCACATTTTGGACTTTGACCTACAGGTAAGCCTATAATGAGGCTTACCTGTAGGTAAAAAAAATATCTCCTAAACCTGTACGGTTTAGGAGATATTCCCCGTGCAATGCGCCACTGACTGCAGCGGCGCATGCGCACGGGGGATTCTCGGCTGAAGGGCCGGCAGAATCCGAACCCTGCCGGGAAGAAGTCTCCCGTGCGCATGCGCGGGAGTGACGACATCGCGGCTCCAGCCACTCACAGCGCTGGAGCCGCGATACACGGAAGACACGCCGAGGCAACATGTCAGCGACCTCGGCGTGGACCAGGTGAGTTACCGACGCTTCGTTCTAAGGTAAGTATTTCATAATGAGCTAGTATGCGGTGCATACTAGCTCATTATGCCTTTTCCTTTACAGGTGTTAAAAAAAAAAAAAAAAGTTCAGCGGCTTTACTACCGCTTTAAATAAGAATAATGTTAGGACAAAATCTCTGGTTGATTATACTGGGAGGTAAATAAAATCAGTACTCTGGAGTGTATTATTATAACTTATATTAGGGTATAGTTGGGGAAATCTGTGAGAGGATTGTGGGTATAAGGATGGGGAGTGGCATAGGAAACTGCCAATACAGGTATTTGTTTAAGTAGCACAAACAAAATGATCAGAAAGCGGGATTTAGAAAAAAAATATATAAATAAATAAATAAAAAACACTTGGGCTGAGCTATATCAGGTAAAACAGCCTATGTGCTGAATGCATTTATTACCTTCGCTTAGTAATGTTCAAGCAAGTAAAAACGAAGTTAGAATACATAAAGAAAATAATAAAATAATAACTGGATTGTGCAGTAAATTTAGATTGATTAAGGAAAAATAGTCAATACCCTTCAAAGATGGAGCCAATATATATATTAGGGAATGGCCTCCCATCTGTTCTATCTTTTGTCGTTTTTGCGTTATTAATGATTTATTAAAGGTCACCAAAGGTCACTTAGCCCCCCTACAACAACCAAATGACACGAAACTGGTCTTGTTGGTTAGTGCTATGTTTGTGCTGCTAAAATTTCTGTTCTATCTTTTGTCGTTTTTGCGTTATTAATGATTTATTAAAGGTCGCCAAAGGTCACCTAGCCCCCTACAACAACCAAATGACACGAAACTGGTCTCGTTGGTTAGTGCTACGTTTGTGCTGTTTTGTGCTGCTAAAATTTCCGTTCTATCTTTTGTAGTTTTTGCGTTATTATTGATTTATTAAAGGTCTCCAAAGGTCACTCAGCCCCCATACAACACCCAAATCACACAAAACTGGTCTTGTTGGTTAGTGCTACGTTTGTGCTGGTTTGTGCTGCTAACATTTTTATTTGTGCTGTTATGGTTTTTAAGTTATAACAGCTTGTTTATATTTGATAACACCCCACCCATTTTGCACCCCATGTTTTTAAATCTTAAAAACAAACATATAATTTGTTAGTGCTACGTTTGTGCTTTTTTGTGTCATAAAAAAAAAATTGTGCTGCTTTTATTTTTAAGATAATAGCAATTAGTTTTTTTTCCAGACGATGACATCACCCCGCCCTCCTGTCACGTACCTGGTTAGTGAGCTCCTTGTTAGACAGCAGCCATGGGAGCACAGCGAGGTATGAGTGCCTGTGATCAGTCCAGTAGACTGCGTGGTGGCAGCAGTCAGCAGGTGGATGTGGCAGCAGAACCGGCTGGTGGCAGATGAGCTGGCACTAGCTGTGTGAAGTTGGCACCCCCATATTCGTTTGTGCCGCATTTGTGCTGATTTGTGCCGCAAAAATTAGCATTTGTGCCGGTTCAGTTACTGAGATATTGTGCGTTATAGTTGCTGAAACCCCGCCCACTTTACACCCCATGTTGCTGAATTTTAAAAACAAACACGCCATTCGTTTGTGCCGCATTTGTGCTGGTTTGTGCCGCAAAAATAAACATTTGTGCCGCTTTGGTTTCGGAGATATTGTACGTTATAGTTGCTTAAACCCGCGCACTTTGCAACCCATGTTGTTAAATTTTAAAAACAAACACGCCATTCGTTTGTGCCGCATGTGTGCTGGTTTGTGCCGCAAAAATAAACTTTTGTGCCGCTTTGGTTTCGGAGATATTGTGCGTTATATGTTGCCAAACCACACTGACTTTACACCTCGTTATTAAATCTTACATACAGATCCTATACTCAGCTTGGGTTTCCTTAATGTAATGCTCCTCCCACTGTAACGGGCACTGCACTTCATACTGTACCCTGGAAAAGGTATGACCATTGTAGAACAGATGTTCCATCCTTAGCCAATAATTGCCAGACCAACCCCATACTCCCTCCCGCCCGTACCATTAAATCCCATTAATGGAGACCACACCATAAATGGAGTAAAAAATTGGCTGTAGGAGTATCTTTATTAACAAATAAACCTAAATGAACATAAACCGTAAAAAAACATTTATTAACTACATTACCACCGCCGCATGTACATATACGTTGGCAGAATGGCACGGACAGGCATATGGGCGTACAGGTACGTCCCTTTGAATTTCCCATTCGCGTGCGTGTCCGTCGCAAGCTCCGTGAGTCGGGTCCCGCAGACTCGATCGCCATGGGGATACCCGCGATCGTCTCACGGAGAGGACGAACGGGGAGATGCTAAAGTAAACAAGCATCTCCCCGTTCTGCCTAGTGACACTGTCACTGATCAGCTCTCCCTGTAATCGGGAGAGCTGATCAGTGTAGTGTAGTGTTACACACAGCCCCTTAACCCTTCCCTAGCCTCCTAGTGGTTAACCCCTTCACTGCCAGTGTCATTCTTACAGTAATAAGTGCAATTTAATCGCACCGATCGCTGTAAAAATGACAATGGTCCCAAAAATGTGTCAAAATTGTCCGATGTGTCCGCCATAATGTTGCAGTCACGATAAAAAATGCAGATCGCCGCCATTACTAGTAAAAAAAATGCCATAAAACTATCCCCTATTTTGTAAACGCTATAACATTTGCGCAAACCAATCAATAATCGCTTATTGCGATTTTTTTTACCAAAAATATGTAGAAGAATACATACCGGCCTAAACTGAGGAAAAAAATAAATTTTTATACATTTTTGGGAAATATTTATTATAGCAAAAAGTTAAAAATAATGTGTTTTTTGTTTATAGCGCAAAGAATAAAAAACACAGAGGTGATCAAATACCACCAAAAGAAAGCTCTATTTGTGGGAAAAAAAGGACGCCAATTTTGTTTGGGAACCATGTCGCACGACCGAACAATTGTCAGTTAAAGCGACGCAGTGCCAAATCGCAAAAAGGGGCCTGGTCTTTTGGCTGCAAATTGGTCTGGGGCTTAAGTGGTTAATAAATCATTAATAACGCAAAAATGATAAAAGATAGAACAGAAATTTTAGCAGCACAAAACAGCACAAACGTAGCTAATATCTTAAAAATAAAAGCAGCACAAATGTAAATTTTTACAGCACAAACATAGCACTAAAGAAACACACTTGAGTTTTTATTTGTGCTGATTGTAGGGCGGCAAAGTGAGTGGGGTTTGAAAAAAAAAAATAAACTGTTATAACTTAAAAACCATAACAGCACAAATAAAAATTTTAGCAGCACAAACGTAGCACTAACCAACGAGACCAGTTTTGTGTCATTTGGATGTTGTAGGGGGGCTGAGTGACCTTTGGTGACCTTTAATAAATCATTAATAACGCAAAAAACGACAAAAGATATAACGGAAATTTTAGCAGCACAAAACAGCACAAACGTAGCACTAACCAACGAGACCCGTTTCATGTCATTTGGATGTTGTAGGGGGGCTGAGTGACCTTTGGTGACCTTTAATAAATCATTAATAAAGCAAAAACGACAAAAGATAGAACGGAAATTTTAGCAGCACAAAACAGCACAAACGTAGCACTAACCAATGAAACCAGTTTCGTGCCATTTGGCTGTTGTAGGGGGGCTAGGTGATGTCATAGTCTGGAAAAAACAATTGCTAATATCTTAAAAATAAAAGCAGCACAAATGTAAATTTTTACGGCACAAAACAGCACAAACATAGCAGTAAAGAAACACACTTGAGTTTTTATTTGTGCTGATTGTAGGGTGGCAAAGTGAGTGGGGTTTGAAAAAAAAAAAATAAACTGTTATAACTTAAACCATAACAGCACAAATGAAAATTTTAGCAGCACAAACCAGCACAAACATAGCACTAACCAACGAGACCAGTTTTGTGTCATTTGGATGTTGTAGGGGGGCTGAGTGACCTTTGGTGACCTTTAATAAATCATTAATAATGCAAAAACGACAAAAGATAGAATGGACATTTTAGCAGCACAAAACAGCACAAACGTAGCACTAACCAACGAGACCAGTTTCGTGTCATTTGGTTGTTGTAGGGGGGCTACGTGACCTTTGGTGACCTTTAATTAATCATTAATAACGCAAAAACGACAAAAGATAGAACAGAAATTTTAGCAGCACAAAACAGCACAAACGTAGCACTAACCAGTTTAGTGCCATTTGGCTGTTGTAGGGGGGCTAGGTGATGTCATAGTCTGGAAAAAACAATTGCTAATATCTTAAAAATAAAAGCAGCACAAATGTAAATTTCTACGGCACAAAACAGCACAAACGTAGCACTAAAGAAACACACTTGAGTTTTTATTTGTGCTGATTGTGGGGGGGGGGCAGCTTCACTGAGCTGGTTTTCTGTGGTGGCTCTGGATTTAGTATTCATTTTTGGTTAACTATGCAAGGCGTGGGCTTTGAAGTCTGTTTTCAAATGTGGTTGTTGATCTGAAACAATATCTGTTATCTATATCTGGGTGTCTGTAAGACCTAACCCATAGATTTGCATTGAGTTAGGGGGCAGTGAGCACATATATATATTTAAAGTACATACAGTATATATATATATATATATATATATATATATATATATATATATATATATATATATAAAAAATAAGTTATAGAATTAATTATTAATGTATCAAATTGTATGAAAGTATTACTTATAGCCTTAAACAGGACGTAAATGCCTACCTCCATAAATGTGTATTTTTTTATTTATCTGCTAAATCATGGAAGAGAGAAAATTTATGGTTTTTCTTTTGGCAACCCTCCCCACATTTCTACAATTTGGCTGTGCAACGTTTTACAGAAATTTTACAGAAATCAAGCTGGATGACCAAGTGCTTGCCAACAGTATAAAATAACCAAATAATGTACAATGTTAAATGATTTGTAAACATAGAATTCAGGAAGGGTGATATAAAGAAACGTCATCTGCGTTATATTTAGTATATACCAATATAAAACTTGCAAATGTAATATAATATATATATAAAAGATAGATAGATAGATAGATAGATAGATAGATAGATAGATAGATAGATAGATAGATAGATAGATAGATAGATAGATATAGATAGATAGATAGATAGATAGATAGATAGACAAAGCTGTGGATATATTGCAAACATTAATTTAATTTATTAATATTAACTGGGTCTACCTCCATCAGTGACTCATATGGCTTTTTCAGATCCACCAGATTAAGGTTCCCAATAAAAGGAAGAGGTTTAGGGCCTGGAGGCATATTTCCATTGCTCTTCTTAGATCCATTGATCCAGTAAAAAAACAATATAATACATGTTGTAAAATATAATAGTAAGTCAGTCCTTGACAGGAGATAAGTGAGAAATGTCATAGTGAACGGCTGTTATGTCAATGTGCTTAAATCACTGCTGCACAATATTTATATGCTTGGCATTATTCCCTAACATATTCATTTTTACAAGAGCACAACTAAAAGTACAGGACCCAGTGTTCTCATTAGACAGTTTTTCTAGTTTGCATAATCCAAAGCTAACTCCAGAAACCTGTACAACTGGTTGTTTAAAGTAAAGCTAATGGGTAAATACATCATAATTTAGTTGTTTTGATGCCAGGATTTAATATTCACATGAATTACATAAATGTTTTGAACTACAAAAGGAGCAATATATTCTGGATATGTCAGGCGTCATGGCAAACTTGTTCAGTTTATATAAGAAAGCTGCTATATTTTTAATAAGGGAAGATATAAAAAAGAGCACCAAATAAGTTGTTTCTGTCCAGATTAGTTTTGTTGTTGTACAGGCAATCCCCAGGTTACAAACAAGACAGGGTCTGAAGGGTTGGTTCTTAAAGCGGAGTTTTAACCCACTTTTACAACTTGGTCTTAAAGTAAAGACCGCCCTTCCACCCCTCCACCCCTCCACCCCTCGTTTTTGGATAACAATTTTTTTTTCTTGAACAAAAAAATGTGGGGAAAATACTGCGCCAAACCTAAATTCTATCTAGCAGCTGGCACAACAATCAGACGTAATTGTGTAAAGCATAAAAGTAAAAAAGTGCAGCGCTTAAATAATCAAGTGTCCCTGATTTCACATATTGCAACGCAGGAAAATGTGAGCCTGCGGGCAGAAATGTGTGACAGGAATTTTAATGGTGAATACCCACCTAATTGGGTGTATCAATAAAGCTTATCAGCTAATGTGAGTGTGCTGACCCAAACGGGTCAAATTACTATAGAGTGTGATTTAAACAAAAAATTGAAATTGAAAAATCGCATGAAAGTATTAGTCAAAATAATAATAAACTAAAAGAAAATATATGGTCACTAGTTAAAAGGGATCTATATCAAATCATTATAGGAGAAACCACAGGCTTTCAAGTGTAATATCAAGGTATGCGATTTCGAAAGTCGCAAAAGAAATTTTGCTAAAACACAACACAAATTAAAGTGAATGTACTCGTAGTGGTTATATGAATGAAAGGCTATGCACTATAGACATTTCTTCAATACATGATAGGTTGCAAAATATGTAATAATTATGGTTTTCTCGTTAAGGAGAAAGGGTAACGGAAGGCTTAATGAATTAACATAAAGCTATTTTTTTCCTTGCAATGGTCCACAATATATGAGGATGAAATGGTGAACAGACAATAGAATTAATGTAAGGGGTGGGAAGAGTCCATCTTCAGGGTATGGTTCCCAACTGGTGAAATGCGACTGTATTCATATGATCCCCAGGGAGATGAAATATATCGTTTTAGACTCTCTATACAAATCTTCTTATATGTAAACAATGCAGGTAACGATCAAGATACCCTTACCAGATCAGTTGGACCCACAGACCTTTCGGTGGTGAATCAAAGGTGCCTGAACCAGATTTACCGGATTTGTGGGAATGATGTTGTAGTCAGCCAGATCATCTGGGGATGGTTTTCTGGGTAGACGTACCCGCTTACTCACCAGCAGCTGGTTGAGAGATCCCGGTGGAGGGGTAATGTGGGGGGTCCTTATTGTGGTCCTTGCCAGAAATAGCTCAAAAAAGGAGATATAAAAAAAGGGAACAACTCCTTATAGCGTAACTCCAACAACCAAATTGGCGTTTATTTAATATAAAGATTTTCAATCTATTAAAAATATAAAAGTTTAAAAGGTATGCGCAAAAAAGTGGCTCAGGTAAGCATCCAACCCGACATGTTTTGCCTGATATAGGCTTCAACTGGGGTACATGTCTACCGGCCACTGCTTGCGCTATATATATGATCATACTAGTAATCTGAATAACAACACCTGTTTTGGCATGCGGATCCTTACTTCCGGTATCGCCCGGCGTGCGTTCCAAAGAGGTCTGCATGGGAGTGTGGTAATTCCTAGTTACTGAGGACCAAGCCTCCATTCCAGTCAGCCAATCACCTCACAGATGGCCGGCGGCAATGTCTAGCGCCTACGTATGCAGGCGTGTCTGCCATCCACCAATCATTTTGCAGATAGCCGCAGCAACGTCTCTCATCAGGCGTGCCTGTAGTGTCATGGTTACTATAGAGCCACGTGTAAACTTGCAGAGAAGACGTGACCCGAAGACGTGACCTGCGTCATCACGTCATAAAGTATGCGGCGCCTTCTTATTCTCCCGGCTTGACGGGAGAAGCAAGCATCGAGAGCACCATGGCAACCCGAATTCCTGCATTCACCACAAGAAGCCTGGGAGGGGATTCGCTTCTGACTGGGTAGACAGCCGTCTTGCTAGGTTCATTCAATGTATATATCAAGGCAAGGGCTGTCTACGACAGATGTGTACCGGTTGTGTTTAAACCGCCCCATAATAGAGCGATACAAAAAAAGTGGAGAGAGAGAGATATCTAGTAACGAAAAATAATAAAATAAAAAATAAAAAATAAACATAAAAACAGAACGTACACAAGCTAGCTGTGGATCTTTGAATGAAGATGTATCCCAATGGGCCAAAAACTAAGGTCTAACAGGGTTCATTCTTAAAGTTTATATTTTAACTGCAGCTAACAGAAAATAAGGATCCGCCAGCCAGCACAATATGCATCATAATTTATACAGTATGCAAAAAATACGTTTTGGACACATTCATACTATTACTATTCATACTATTTCCGACGGCCAAAGCGGTGAGGAAAATAGATACAACAAAAATACTCTTATAAATGGTGTAAATTTGCCTAGATGGTCTTCCCCATCCAACCATATATAAACGAACCATCGGTTGGAAAGCAAAGATTGGAAAAGAGGTTGTTTGATGTAACCCAGGGTATATGATACCAGACATTTGAATAGAGAGGGGAAAAAATATGCTTATGATCTATTTATGAATGCATTGATATCCCAATCTATATTGAGGCCATGGGGCGTGTAACTCTTTAGTTGGTAAATCCAAAAGGTCTCCAATTTGGATACGCCCCTTATGTTTGACTCCCCCCTCCAATGGGGGACAAATTTATCAATGATCTGGAACTTAGTTCCTTTGGGATCTCTATTGTGATGCAGGCGGTAGTGTTTGGGGACATTATGGTCAATACGGCCCTTTTTTATACCTGCAATATGTTCGTTGCACCTCACAGCAAAGGTGCGGATGGTCCTGCCTACATATTGCTTACCGCAAGGGCAAGTAATAAGGTATATGACATACCGAGTTTGGCAAGTCAGCAGATGTTTCATTTTGTATTCTTTTCCTGTAGAACTGGAGACAAAGGTTTCAGTTTTCTTCTTTCCATAAACATTATGAAGGCAGACGTTACATCTGCGGCAAGGGAAAAATCCCTTCATGTTATGGAAAAAAGAAGGGATCGTGGGTGGGTCGGGGACGCTAGGGGCGACCTGTCCTCCAAGAGATGGAGCCCCTCTGTAGATCACCCCAGCCTTTTCAGGTAGGAGAGGTCCCAGGACACGATCATTCTTTAAAATCTTCCAATGATTGGAGACAATCTCTTTAATCTGTTTATGTTGTACCGAAAAAGTGGTCAAAAGTGACCAATTATGTCGGGAGTCCTGTGTTCTTTTTGGGCAGTCCCCAATTAGTTGTTCTCTATTAAGCAAGGAGACTTCATTAATGTCCCTGTCTATACCCAGAGTGTCATAGCCTTTTTCTTCGAATCTATGTTTGATAGTTTGAGCTTGTTGGAAAAAGTCTGATAGGTTGGTACAGTTCCTTCGAATTCTGGTAAGTTGGCTACGAGGTATGGATTTTAACCAGGCCGAATGATGGCAACTGTCTACTAGAATATACCCGTTACGGTCGGTCGTCTTGAAAAACGTTTTGGTAACAAGTTGTCCCTCCGAAACTGATATTTCCAGATCTAAAAAGTGTATCGTAGACGCACTAGCTTCATAGGTCAACTCTATGCCAACTTGGTTGTCATTCAGGAATGTCATAAACTTATCCAAGGAGTCTCTATCTCCTTTCCACAGGAGGAGGATGTCGTCTATATATCTTGCCCAGAGAGCTATCTCAGGCAACTCCTGGGCATAGACGACATCCTCCTCCCATTTGGCCATGAAGATATTAGCCAAACTAGGGGCGAACTTGGCCCCCATGGCTACGCCTTTTTCTTGAAGGTAGAACTCTTTATCGAACCAGAAATAGTTGTGTCTAGTAGCGAACCGTAGTAGGTCCATAATGAACCTTTTCTGGGTTCCTGGAATGATTCTATTTCTGGATAAAAAAAAGTCAACTGCAGCTAAACCCAACGCATGGGGTATGCTGGTGTAAAGCGTTGTGACATCAGCGGTCACCAGAAGGAGGTCCTCACTGTATTGTATCTGTTGTAGCCTCGCAATGGTATCTTTTGTGTCTTTTAAGTATGATGGTATTGTTTTCACCATCGGTTGTAGATGGTAATCTATATACTTTCCAATGCGGGTGGTGATGGAATCTATCCCGCTGATAATCGGGCGGCCAGGGGGGTTTATAATATTTTTATGAACCTTGGGTAGATAGTACATCACTGGTATTCTTGGGACTATGGGAATGAGATAATGTTTTTCTTTTTTATCTAATTTGCCCATGTTAAACCCCATATCTATAAGGTCTGTCAGAGTTTTTTTATATTCTATGGTCGGATTCTTTGGGATGCGGGAATAAGTTTCCTTATCACCAAGGATTCTCATCATCTCTGAGTTATAGTCTACCTTGTCTAGGACGACTATCCCTCCGCCCTTATCCGCAGATTGTAAATTTTAGGGTCACTTGATATGGACGTATTTGAATATCGTTCCAGCCGTTCATTTAATGTGGAGGGTGTTTTCACTATCCTGAATACAGACACTGAAATAGGTGGACTCTTTATGCGACTTAAAAATCTCATGGTGTCAGAGTTACACCTAGAATGGGATATAGCCTTCCTGGAGCAGTATGACAAAGAAAGTATGGTACCTAGGGGGTTAAGGTGGAATGTATATCCCCAGCAGGGTGACTCTGAACTAGAACCATGGTTCCGTTATTTTAACGAAGCAGGCATTGCTTTTTTGAGATTTCTTACGGAAAAGAAACGAAACAAAAGAATAGCCATAGATAAGGAGATTAAAGAAATTAAAGAAAAACTCGTACCCCATAAATCTACTTCTGAGTACATCACACTGTCAACAAACTTAAGAAATCATTTAGAAAAGGAAGAGAGAGAGCAAAAAGTTAAAAAACAGAAGAAGTACACCAGAGACGTAAATGATTATAAGAACGGCTGTGTTTTCAGCTGGCAAAATAAGGAGATTGTTCAAATTCCACTAGAAATAGAACAAACTCCTATGGAAGTCCCAGGACAGATATCGCAGAGTGTATCTGGACCCCAACCCTCCACTTCTAAGAATGTACAATATTCTAATGTTGCACAAGAATCACAGTACCCTCCCAACCCCCATATGCAAACCCCTAGGTTTAGAGGACCCTACCCTAATGAAGCCAGAAGGGAACCCACCAACAACGGTGGTAGAGGGAGGGGCAATAGGGGAAAGGGGAGGGGCAACAGAGACAATTCCTATTATCAACAACACTACAAACAGGATATGTCACCACAGAGAAGGAGACCGAGTCAGAATGATTATTATGATCATTATCCACCACGAACACCTGCCTACACCCAAAATAGATTTTCGCCCCTGAAAGAGGGCAGGTCTGGGGATAATCAATATTCCCAATACGCTTACTCAGAGAGAGAAAACCACTACCAAAACAGATCGCCTTTTAATTATAACTATAACCAACCGGGACCCTCATATACGGGGGGTTTTCCCAGGGTACAGGAAGGACGCAAACAAAATCAAGAAACAAACGGGGCGTCAGAGGGGGGCGGTATGCCCGGAAAAAGAAAGCGGGTTTAAATAGCAACAGGATTTTCAAATTGAGTAAAGCCAGTCTAACCCCATCAGAACAACTAGTTTTGAATAAAGGTCTGAAGTATGCCCCCCCAAAAAAACTGAATACGTTTTCAACTTTCATAGATGTTCAGAAGTTTATAAGAAAGTTAAATATAAAGAGATATTTTGCGTCGAATCCCATCAGTACACAAGATAGGGATGGCAATTCACATACTGTTCACACAGGCCTTGCAAACCCCTCATTGTTTAACCCTCCTGTCCCTATAGCTCCATCTATCAGAGTTTTCAGGGATTTAGTTTTGAGTGATTTAGATAAATTACCCCCCCAAAAAATGTTCAATGATCCAAATTTGAAAATTGGATTAAAACAACTCTGTGAGAGAAAGGATCTCATCATCTGCCCTGCGGATAAGGGTGGAGGGATAGTCGTCCTAGACAAGGTAGACTATAACTCAGAGATGATGAGAATCCTTGGTGATAAGGAAACTTATTCCCGCATCCCAAAGAATCCGACCATAGAATATAAAAAAAACTCTGACAGACCTTATAGATACGGGGTTTAACATGGGCATATTAGATAAAAAAGAATAACATTATCTCATTCCCATAGTCCCAAGAATACCAGTGATGTACTATCTACCCAAGGTTCATAAAAATATTATAAACCCCCCTGGCCGCCCGATTATCAGCGGGATAGATTCCATCACCGCCCGCATTGGAAAGTATATAGATTACCATCTACAACCGATGGTGAAAACAATACCATCATACTTAAAAGACACAAAAGATACCATTGCGAGGCTACATCATATACAATACAGTGAGGACCTCCTTCTGGTGACCGCTGATGTCACAGCGCTTTACACCAGCATACCCCATGCGTTGGGTTTAGCTGCAGTTGACTTATTTTTATCCAGAAATAGAATCATTCCAGGAACCCAGAAAAGGTTCATTATGGACCTACTACGGTTCGCTACTAGACACAACTATTTCTGGTTCGATAAAGAGTTCTACATTCAAGAAAAAGGCGTAGCCATGGGGGCGAAGTTCGCCCCTAGTTTGGCTAATATCTTCATGGCCAAATGGGAGGAGGATGTCGTCTATGCCCAGGAGTTGCCTGAGATAGCTCTCTGGGCAAGATATATAGACGACATCCTCCTCCTGTGGAAAGGAGATAGAGACTCCTTGGATAAGTTTATGACATTCCTGAATGACAACCAAGTTGGCATAGAGTTGACCTATGAAGCTAGTGCGTCTACGATACACTTTTTAGATCTGGAAATATCAGTTTCGGAGGGACAACTTGTTACCAAAACGTTTTTCAAGACGACCGACCGTAACGGGTATATTCCAGTAGACAGTTGCCATCATTCGGCCTGGTTAAAATCCATACCTCATAGCCAACTTACCAGAATTCGAAGGAACTGTACCAACCTATCAGACTTTTTCCAACAAGCTCAAACTATCAAACATAGATTCGAAGAAAAAGGCTATGACACTCTGGGTATAGACAGGGACATTAAGGAAGTCTCCTTGCTTAATATAGAACAACTAATTGGGGACTGCCCAAAAAGAACACAGGACTCCCGACATAATTGGTCACTTTTGACCACTTTTTCAGTACAACATAAACAGATTAAAGAGATTGTCTCCAATCATTGGAAGGTTTTAAAGAATGATCGTGTCCTGGGACCTCTCCTACCTGAAAAGGCTGGGGTGATCTACAGAGGGGCTCCATCTCTTGGAGGACAGGTCGCCCCTAGCGTTCCCGACCCACCCACGATCCCTTCTTTTTTCCATAACATGAAGGGATTTTTCCCTTGCCGCAGATGTAACGTCTGCCTTCATAATGTTTATGGAAAGAAGAAAACTGAAACCTTTGTCTCCAGTTCTACAGGAAAAGAATACAAAATGAAACATCTGCTGATTTGCCAAACTCGGTATGTCGTATACCTTATTACTTGCCCTTGCGGTAAGCAATATGTAGGCAGGACCATCCGCACCTTTGCTGTGAGGTGCAACGAACATATTGCAGGTATAAAAAAGGGCCGTATTGACCATAATGTCCCCAAACACTACCGCCTGCATCACAATAGAGATCCCAAAGGAACTAAGTTCCAGATCATTGATAAATTTGTCCCCCATTGGAGGGGGGAGTCAAACATAAGGGGCGTATCCAAATTGGAGACCTTTTGGATTTACCAACTAAAGAGTTACACACCCCATGGCCTCAATATAGATTGGGATATCAATGCATTCATAAATAGATCATAAGCATATTTTTTCCCCTCTCTATTCAAATGTCTGGTATCATATACCCTGGGTTACATCAAACAACCTCTTTTCCAATCTTTTCTTTCCAACCGATGGTTCATTTATACATGGTTGGATGGGGAAGACCATCTAGGCAAATTTACACCATTTATAAGAGTATTTTTGTTGTATCTATTTTCCTCACCGCTTTGGTCGTCGGAAATAGTATTGAATGCGTCCAAAACTTATTTTTTGCATACTGTATAAATTATGATGCATATTGTGCTGGCTGGCGGATCCTTATTTTCTGTTAGCTGCAGTTAAAATATAAACTTTAAGAATGAACCCTGTTAGACCTTAGTTTTTGGCCCATTGGGATACATCTTCATTCAAAGATCCACAGCTAGCTTGTGTACGTTCTGTTTTTATGTTTATTTTTTATTTTATTATTTTTCGTTACTATATATCTCTCTCTCCACTTTTTTTGTATCACTCTATTATGGGGCGGTTTAAACACAACCGGTACACATCTGTCGTAGACAGCCCTTGCCTTTGTATATACATTGAATGAACCTAGCAAGACGGCTGTCTACCCAGTCAGAGGCGAATCCCCTCCCAGGCTTCTTGTGGTGAATGCAGGAATTCGGGTTGCCATGGTGCTCTCGATGCTTGCTTCTCCCGTCAAGCCGGGAGAATAAGAAGGCGCCGCATACTTTATGACGTGATGACGCGGGTCACGTCTTCGGGTCACGTCTTCTCTGCAAGTTTACACGTGCCTCTATAGTAACCATGACACTACAGGCACGCCTGATGAGAGACGTTGCTGCGGCTATCTGCAAAATGATTGGTGGATGGTAGACACGCCTGCGTACGTAGACGCTAGACATTGCCGCCGGCCATCTGTGAGGTGATTGGCTGACTGGAATGGAGGCTTGGTCCTCCCTAACTAGGAATTACCACACTCCCATGCAGACCTCTTTGGAACGCACGCCGGGTGATACCGGAAGTAAGGATCCGCATGCCAAAACAGGTGTTGTTATTCAGATTACTAGTATGATCATATATATAGCGCAAGCAGTGGCCGGTAGACATGTACCCCAGTTGAAGCCTATATCAGGCGAAACATGTCGGGTTGGATGCTTACCTGAGCCACTTTTTTGCGCAAACCTTTTAAACTTTTATATTTTTAATAGATTGAAAATCTTTATATTAAATAAATGCCAATTTGGTTGTTGGAGTTACGCTATGAGGAGTTGTTCCCTTTTTTTTATATCTCCTTTTTTTAGCTATTTCTGGCAAGGACCACAATAAGGACCCCCCACATTACCCCTTCACCGGGATCTCTTAACCTGCTGCTGGTGAGTAAGCGGGTACGTCTACCCAGAAAACCATCCCCAGATGATCTGGCTGACTACAACATCATTCCCACAAATCCGGTAAATCCGGTTCAGGCACCTTTGACTCACCACCGAAAGGTCTGTGGGTCCAACTGATCTGGTAAGGGTATCTTGATCGTTACCTGCATTGTTTACATATAAGAAGATTTGTATAGAGAGTCTAAAGCGATATATTTCATCTCCCTGGGAATCATATGAATACAGTCGCATTTCACCAGTTGGGAACCATACCCTGAAGATGGACTCTTCCCACCCCTTACATTAATTCTATTGTCTGTTCACCATTTCATCCTCATATATTGTGGACCATTGCAAGGAAAAAAATTGCTTTATGTTAATTCATTAAGCGCTTCAATACAGGGCTTTTAAACACCCTTCCTTACCAGAGCACTTTTTGCGATTCGGCACTGCGTCGCTTTAACTAACAATTGCGCGGTCGTGCGACGTTACACCCAAACAAAATTGACGTCCTTTTTTTCCCACAAATAGAGCTTTCTTTTGGTGGTATTTGATCACCTCTGCGGTTTTTATTTTTTGCGCTATAAACAAAAGAAGA
The DNA here is from genome assembly GCA_028564925.1 of Lithobates sylvaticus. Taxonomy (NCBI): domain Eukaryota; kingdom Metazoa; phylum Chordata; class Amphibia; order Anura; family Ranidae; genus Lithobates; species Lithobates sylvaticus. Next base: position 221,023,954 of record CM053031.1, on the reverse strand, counting down.
GCGACAATTTTGAAAAAAAAAACACAATATTTTTTACTTTTTGCTATAATAAATATCCAATTTTTTTTTAAAAAAAACTATTTTTTTCCTCAGTTTAGGCCGATACGTATTCTTCTACATATTTTTGGTAAAAAAAATCGCAATAAGCGTATATTGATCGGTTTGCGCAAAAGTTATAGCGTCTACAAAATAGGGGATAGATTTATTGAATTTTTTTATTTTTATTTTTTAACTAGTAATGGCGGCGATCTGCGATTTTTTTTTCGTGACTGCGACATTTCGGCGGACACTTCGGACACTTTTGACACATTTTTGGAACCATTCACATTTACACAGCGATCGTTGCTATAAAATTGCAATGATTACTGTGTAAATGTGACTGGCAGGGAAGGGGTTAACTCTAGGGGGCGCTGCAGGGGTTAATATGTTCCCTAATAGGAGTGATTCTAACTGTGGGGGGAGGGGACTCAAGGGGAGGCGACCGATCATGTGTTCCTCCGTACTGGGATCACATGATCGGTCTCCTCTGCACTGACAGGACGTGGAGCTGTGTGTTTACACACACAGCTCCACGGTCCCGCGCGGTCCCGTTGTTTTAACGGGCAATCGCGGGTGCCCAGCGGACATCGCGGCCGCCGGGCACTCGTGCCGTGTCCCGAGCGATGCCGCGGGCGCGCGCGCGCCCCCCAGGCGGCCGGGAGTGCGAGGACGTCATATGACGCCCACCCAGGATGGTAGATCCACCTTGTGGGCGTCATATGACTATAGGCCGGTAATGAAGTGGTTAAGCCTTCCGTTACCCTTTCTCCTTAACGAGAAAACCATAATTATTACATATTTTGCAACCTATCATGTATTGAAGAAATGTCTATAGTGCATAGCCTTTCATTCATATAACCACTACGAGTACATTCACTTTAATTTGTGTTGTGTTTTAGCAAAATTTCTTTTGCGACTTTTGAAATCGCATACCTTGATATTACACTTGAAAGCCTGTGGTTTCTCCTATAATGATTTGATATAGATCCCTTTTAACTAGTGACCATATATTTTGTTTTAGTTTATTATTATTTTGACTAATACTTTCATGCGATACTTTTGAAATCGCACACTTTTGATATCACACCTGTAAGTTTGTGCTTTCCCTACAGTGATTTACCATAGATCACCTTGAACCGATGACCATATACTCCACAAGTTTATTTCATTAGACTGTTTATTTAAATTTTTTGTTTAAATCACACTCTATAGTAATTTGACCCGTTTGGGTCAGCACACTCACATTAGCTGATAAGCTTTATTGATACACCCAATTAGGTGGGTATTCACCATTAAAATTCCTGTCACACATTTCTGCCGGCAGGCTCACATTTTCCTGCGTTGCAATATGTGAAATCAGGGACACTTGATTATTTAAGCGCTGCACTTTTTTACTTAAAATTTTTTTTTCTTTCTTACCTCTTTTGAAGTACATAGTGTACTTCCGTCCCAGCTCCACCAAGGCACAGTTCGTTATTTCCTCTTCTGTGGCAAGCTCTCCTCCTTCTCCCCCGCTGGCTTCTGGGCTTCGCTGGCCTCTGGGACCTGTGTGTGTCGACGATGGGGCCACGATGGGGCCATTCAGAAAGCGCTGTGCGACTCGTGCATGCGCAGTAGAAACCGGCTGCGAAGCCTGAAGGCTCCACTTCCGGTTTCCCTTACAATGGGAGCACCTGCACGACACACGATCCGATGAACGGATCAGCCTCGGGGGCCGACATCGCGGGCTCACTGGACAGGTGAGTGTCCTTATTAAAAGTCAGCAGGTACAGTGTTTGTAGCTGATGACTTTTTAAAAAAAATACTTTTTTGAGGGTGGAACTCTTTAAGTTGAATCGTAAATCGGAACAGGTACATTTACATTTTTGGATAGCATAGGGAAGGGTTAACACCCCTGTAACATTTGTTTTGCTGTCTGTGCCTATGTTCAAAAGTTTTCCCCTCACTTTCTGTCTCTGTGACAATTGGATTTTGAAAAATTTGGGTTGTTGTGGAAACATCGATTGGTGATGCAGCTTCAGTGGAGACACCTTTTCCCCATAATAACTCTTACAAGAGTGAATTTCCCTTCTTAGGGGTAGATTTCTTTTCACTTCCTGTTGTCTCCCTCCATTTGTAAATATGAGTCTTATGCGAGTCGGATGTTTGTAACTCTGGATTTTTGGGGATTAGAAAGGGCCCCTTTTTTTGGCTACAAAGATACAAAGATATACTGTACGTACAGAATAAATTAAAAAAATTACAAATCAAATGTTGTTGAAAATAAGTATACAGACAAAATATAAGAAGTATAATATCTATCCCGCCTCCATCTAATAACTACATTTTTAATTCTTCCATCAGCCTATCCCTCATAATTATTACCTTTTGTACCAATTTCCCCACCCCTTTAGATTGTAAACTCATGAGCAGAGCCTCCTAGCCCTCTTGTATTGTATTGTTACTGTACTGTCTCTTTTCTCCTGTTATTTTGTAAAGCACTGCGCAAACTGTGGTTGCTATATAAATCATGTATAATAAAAATAAGTATACAGTATTAAAGTATATAGATAAAATAAAAAAAAGTGTTATGCCTCCAAAGAGGTGATTTGGATTACATGTGCAACGTTGATATGACTGTCTTGCCTGAGATGGTGGTATGTCACTGACACCACCACGCTCACTATTCATAACCTTTTCCTAATGCTGCTGCCTGACAGAGCTAGATAGTTTTTGTTTCAAAAGCATGCTGCAGCCATGTCTCTGATAATACATTACATACAATATACAGCCGTGGCCAAATATTTTGAGAATGACACAAATATACATTTTCACAAAGTCTGCTGCCTCAGTTTTTATGATGGCAATTTGCATATACTCCAGAATGTTATGAAGAGTGATCAGATAAATTGCAATTAATTGTAAAGTCCCTCTTTACCATGAAAACAAACTTAATCCCATAAAAAAACATTTCCACTGCATTTGTGAAGAAGGCTTCAGGGTGCCCAAGAAAGTCCAGCAAAGCTCCAGGACTGTCTTCTACAGCTGATTCAGCTGCAGGATAAGGGCACCACCAGTGCAGAGTTTGCTCAGGAATGGCAGTAGGCGGGTGTGAGTGCATCTGCACGCACAGTGAGGTGAAGATTTTTGGAAGATGGCCTGGTGTCAAGAAGGGCAGCAAAGAAACCACTTCTCTCCAGGAAAAGAGACAGACTGATATTCTGCAAAAGGTACAGGGATTGGATTGCTGAGGACTGGGGTAAAGTAATTTTCTCTAATGAATCCCCTTTCCAATTGTTTGGGGCATACAGAAAAAAACCTTGTCCAGAGAAGAAAAGGTAAGCACTACCATCAATCCTGTGTCATGCCAACAGTAAAGCATCCTGAGACCATTCATGTGTGGGGTTGCTTCTCAGCCAAGGGAGTGGCTCACTCACAATAAAGAATGGTACAAAAAACATCCTTTGAGATCAACTTCTCCCAACCATCCAAGAACAGTTTGGAATTGAGCAATGCCTTTTCCAGCATGATTGAGTACCTTGCCATAAGGCAAAAGTGATAACTAAGTGGCTTGGGGAACAAAACATTGAAATTTTGGGTCCATGGCCAGGAAACTCCCAGAACTTAAACCCATTGAGCACTTGTGGTCAATCCTCAAGAGGCGGGTGAACAAAAAACCCCCCACAAAGTCTGACCAACGCCAAGCATCGTTTATGCAAGAACGGGCTGCCATTAGTCAGGATGTGGCACAGACGTTGATTGACAGCATACCAAGGGTGAATTGCAGAGGTCTTGCAAAAGAAGGATCAACATTGCAAATATTTGCATAAACTTAATTTCATTGTCAAAAAAAGCCTTTGACACTTATGAAACACTTGTAATTACACTTCAGTATAGTAACATCTGACAAAAAGATCTGACAAACGCTGAAGCAGCAGACTTTGTGAAAATGAATATGTGTGTCATTCTCAAAAGTTTGGCCACAGCTGTACTATTTACAGGGACATTTAAACAGTGTTCATACAGAATGACAAATTACCTGGTGCTAATAAAAAAATATGAGTTTTGGTCTACATGACTGTACACGGGTAAGAGAGTTTTTTAAGGCTTGTATGTGTCTGTGTATGTGTGTCAGTTATTGTATGCATTCAAAATCGTTGGCCAACTTTGATGACATTTTGAAAGTTTGACATCTTTCACCAGGCTACACTTAAAACTTAGAACCCTTTTTCAAATACTGTAAAAATAATACATACTTGTGTACTCAATTTTTATTTACTTTTTTTCTTACAAAAGCATAACAAAGTGAAGCGCATGCCTAGTGCAATAAAACCTGTTTATTATAACATAAAAACACATAGATACACTCAGCGTTACACATAGTATGATGACATCTCCTCTGGTATGGATCCTCCTTCACCCGATGCATATAGGACTCTCCCTCATGTTGGCAGATGTGTGAGGAAGGAGCCCAGGCCTCTGAAATGCATCGTATGCATCATACTCGTGTTGCTTCCTGGGTTGCACACTGCTCCGTAGAGATCCATACTGTGGATGCTGGTACTGGCCACAGACCTCCGGCTTCTGATAGCTACATGCCCCTTGCACAGCCAGCAGTTTGCTCCTCTGGCCCCCCTCTTGGTGGGCACAGAAGTACCTAAGGCCTCCATCTGTCAACATGAGAGGGAATCCCATATGCATTAGGTGAAGGAGGATCCATAACAGAAGAGATGTCATCATACTACCCTGTTTCCCCGAAATTAAGACCTAGTGTGATTGTCGGTGATGGCTGCAATATAAGCCCTACCCCCCCCCCCAAATAAGCCCTACCCTGTTTCCCCAAAAATAAGCCCTGCCCTGAAAATAAGACCTACAAGAACTTTAACTAGGGTTTATTTGGGGGGTAGCGCTTATATTGCAGCCATCACCGACAATCACACTAGGTCTTATTTTCGGGGGAAACAGAGTCTGTGTAATGCTGTGTACATCTTGGAGCATGTGAATGATAGGAAAAGGGGAAAGTGGTTTCAATTCACCTTTTTCTCATGGGATGAGCAGCAGGAATAGGCAGTTTCAAGTTCCCCCTGGGAGCTTGTGCTCTCATGGGGATGTCCTGGTACTCACGTGGCTTAGGAGAGGAATACAGATGACCTCTCCTGGGCCTTGTGTGCCAGCCCGGGAAAATCCAGTTGAATCTGGACATAACTGGGGTTCCGTCCCGTCAGGCTCAATCGCCTCAGAAGACAGAGCTGTGGTGTTCTAGGAGGTAATCTCCATTGAATAAACAGTGTCTTCTGCGGCCGGAAGATGAGCCTGATGCGGCGGCTGATTGAGCAGGCAGGAGAAGATGGCTCTGGTGGGAGCCGCAACAGCTGCCGACGGACCATAAATGCAGCAGCCGAAGCTGAACTGACTGCAGGAGAAATCGCCACCTGGGAGCCCGTGCCGCATCAGGAAGAAGATCAGGCGGATCTTCAAGAGGAAGTTCCAATTTGAAGGCGAAGAGGAGGCGTCAACCCTGCCCTTGGGAACTAGTCAGCGAAGAGGAGGCGCATCCCATGTCAAAGACACTCTCCCTCCTCACCTCGTTCCACGGCAGCAAGAAGAAATTGGCGGTCTTCTCCACAACAGAACAGAGTGACAGGAGGCATGGCTAGAGGCGTGTCCGACAGCAGGACAAGAGGAGGGGTGAAAAACTCGGCCGTGGGAGCAGCTGGAGGCATGACCATAGGCGGAACTGGAGGCGTTGCAAGAGGCAGAGCTATGGTAGAGGGGCCATTATCATCTCAGCAAGAAGAGCCGTCTCCGTGGTGATGAATAACGCTGGCAGACGCCAATGGATGCCAATGACACAGCTCCTCACACAAGCAAGCAATAGGAATAATGGAGCCAGCCAGATTTTGTCTACCTCCCTGCACCACCCACAGCAACAAGGAATTGGTGAATCATCTCCATTGGTTAGACTGTTGTTTTAAAAAACCAAAATTAAGGTCAAATAAGTGGTGGACATCAGATCCCCTGGCCGAATGAGGGTGTGATGAATCACCAGATTAGATAGACCGAAAGTGTGGATACACTACCCAGTGGTCCACACTCACCTTAAGTGGGTGTTTTAGTGCAAATGTGAATGGTACAACTCAATGCCTAAAATCATATCAATAATAAAGAAGCCAATATACATGACCCTGAAGCCATAAGATTCACAGATTATGCAATCAAACAAACAATCAGTGAGAATATAATAAAGTGCCAATATCTGTGATACTAAAAACTGTGATATGTAGAAAGTGCTACAAAGACAGAAGGACTGAGATGAATAAGAATGTCAAGATGAGATATGTGTCATCAGGATACTTAGTGAACTGGCCACTGAACTAGCAAGGCAAACAAGCGAATAGAAATACATCACAGTATAAATCAGTAGCACATGATAAAGATGGTAATTTCTGAAAACATCTCTATAAGCAGTCCTGTTATTAATAATTAATGAACGGACAAAGTCGCCAAACTATATTTCAAGTAGGGGAACTACTTCATAGAGTCCAGATAACACAAGGTAGGATGATGTTGATAACACAGTTCAGATGCAAAACCAAAACAGTAATGGTGATATGGTTCAGATGTTGAATCCTCTCAAACAAGGGCAACAGTGCAACCAGAAGAGTGATTTCATAAGCGCTTACCATGTGCGGTGGACCAACTCACCGGAAGTGAGAGGTCGGAAACAGCTTGTATGGCTACCTCCAGGTACCAAAAATGTGGAATAGATTGGGAGTTGGACGCATAGACTGGAGCGTCTCGAGATCCTTAGCGAATACTCACCGACCGAATAGATGTTTACTGGATCACTTTGATTAGATCAGTGCTCATCGGTCAGACTTGCCGTAGGTAAAGAGAAAAAACAGAAGAGGGACTCCTCATCGTGTAAAACCCAAATGCAAGGGTTCACTTTATTATAAAAGAGAACATGCATCCAACATAAAAGCAAATAAAATGGAGCTGTTCTACTAAATTGGAATAAAAAACGCAGTAGGAAGTAATGCTTGGAGACCCGACGCGTTTCGTCTGAAAAGACTTCTGCTGGGGTATGCTCCAGCTTACTTCTGCTGCGTTATATATAGTATGCAAAAACAATTAAACCACTAACGCACCTGAGTGTTTCAATCAGCCCCACTTCCTGTTTCCTGTTCAATATTGTAACGTATTGGAGATTCAGGACGGAAAGGGACCAATAGGGAGGAGTGTAAAAAACGGACCAAGTTGTTGACCAATGGAAGCGCGGTCCAAAAATAGGGCAACTATGGCGGGAAAAGGTGTTCCAATAAGAGACCTGATAACTGGGCGGGCAAAGAGCACATAACTGCCCAATGCCTCGGTTAGTGACTAACAATCCAGTGGCTCATAGGTGGACCGAAGACCAATAAGATCTCCCCAATAATGGCGCCAAACAACCAGCCAAGCCTGCAGTGCACTAGCCTGAAGACAAACATCGGCCGCGTGGAACGCCGCGGCGGAAGTGCTACGCCGGAAATGATGTACCGGAAGTGACGGCCGGGGCGGATGTGACGCGCTAAGGAAGTGGGGCTGATTGAAACACTCAGGTGCGTTAGTGGTTTAATTGTTTTTGCATACTATATATAACGCAGCAGAAGTAAGCTGGAGCATACCCCAGCAGAAGTCTTTTCAGACGAAACGCGTCGGGTCTCCAAGCATTACTTCCTACTGCGTTTTTTATTCCAATTTAGTAGAACAGCTCCATTTTATTTGCTTTTATGTTGGATGCATGTTCTCTTTTATAATAAAGTGAACCCTTGCATTTGGGTTTTACACGATGAGGAGTCCCTCTTCTGTTTTTTCTCTTTACCTACGGCAAGTCTGACCGATGAGCACTGATCTAATCAAAGTGATCCAGTAAACATCTATTCGGTCGGTGAGTATTCGCTAAGGATCTCGAGACGCTCCAGTCTATGCGTCCAACTCCCAATCTATTCCACATTTTTGGTACCTGGAGGTAGCCATACAAGCTGTTTCCGACCTCTCACTTCCGGTGAGTTGGTCCACCGCACATGGTAAGCGCTTATGAAATCACTCTTCTGGTTGCACTGTTGCCCTTGTTTGAGAGGATTCAACATCTGAACCATATCACCATTACTGTTTTGGTTTTGCATCTGAACTGTGTTATCAACATCATCCTACCTTGTGTTATCTGGACTCTATGAAGTAGTTCCCCTACTTGAAATATAGTTTGGCGACTTTGTCCGTTCATTAATTATTAATAACAGGACTGCTTATAGAGATGTTTTCAGAAATTACCATCTTTATCATGTGCTACTGATTTATACTGTGATGTATTTCTATTCGCTTGTTTGCCTTGCTAGTTCAGTGGCCAGTTCACTAAGTATCCTGATGACACATATCTCATCTTGACATTCTTATTCATCTCAGTCCTTCTGTCTTTGTAGCACTTTCTACATATCACAGTTTTTAGTATCACAGATATTGGCACTTTATTATATTCTCACTGATTGTTTGTTTGATTGCATAATCTGTGAATCTTATGGCTTCAGGGTCATGTATATTGGCTTCTTTATTATTGATATGATTTTAGGCATTGAGTTGTACCATTCACATTTGCACTAAAACACCCACTTAAGGTGAGTGTGGACCACTGGGTAGTGTATCCACACTTTCGGTCTATCTAATCTGGTGATTCATCACACCCTCATTCGGCCAGGGGATCTGATGTCCACCACTTATTTGACCTTAATTTTGGTTTTTTAAAACAACAGTCTGAACAGTAAATTAGTGGTTGCCGACCTTTTCAGTCCACAACCATTGCTGTACAGAGACATTTTTAGCGCTACACTGTTACACATTTATACTTTTTGCAATTCTGTCATATTGGTGTGTTAGCAGCTTTTTTTCACGTTTGGGCGCTGCTTTTTCCTTCTTTTATCTCCATTGGTTATTTTATCTAATATAGCTGAGCTATTGGCTAAGCTGGCTAAAGATATACAGTCAGCTAATGGCCAAGCTCAGGCTATGCCAGATTATGCTGCTCAAACAGGTGATCTTTCTGCTATGGGAGTCTGGACAACATCTAGTGGAATTTTAGCTAATTGCGTTCAGTCTTCTCAAACTAATTTGATACATGTGTTTCCTTTTCAAGCAGCAAAAGCACAAAATTTACCGGAAACTTGTTAAAGGGCCTATTACATGTGAAATAACTCAGTTAGGATTCCACTTATCTAGTGTAATTAAAGAAAAAAATTGGCGCAGAGAGTTTATAGATATTTTGTCATTACTTCCGTCAGCCAAAGATTTTATTAGTAAATCTGACAAAAAAGAGGATGAGGATAGTGTGAGCAAAAATCACCTGAGACCACACTCTGGATCAAGTCAAGAAGTTTTCTTTATTTGACTCGTACGAGAAGACAAATTACCACAAAATGACAGATAGCTGCCCATTGGTTCTGACCTCTATGACCCGTGCAATAGGGCAGCATACATAGAGTTCAGCCTTATGAGCTCCTATCTGACTAACAATTGTAGAGCTTGCATTTACAGTATATACCCTTTTACAAGCCTTATCTTAACCATCTATCCTAGATAGCTAAGCTCTACGTCAATGTAATTATCCATAAATCTGACACCTGTTCTACAAACAGATAAACTTAATTATTCCCAGAATTCCTATATGTTCATTAAAATGATTTATAACTGGTTTTGTCCAATTAAAAACACCTGTGTAGAGACAGTATGGCACCCAGCTGTGTTAAATCAAACCCTCCTCATCTTGATAAGATTTAACTAACTTCAAGAATTACAGATTTATGACTTTGAGAGAATGAACTTTCAATAACCCCACCAGATGTGTTATATGTGTTACTATACAATCCTATGTGTAAAAGTACTGTATCACTTACAATATATATATATATATATATATATATATATATATATATATATATATATATATATATATATATATATATATATATATATATATATATATATATATAAAGCCAATTACTTTATTCAATATTGTCTATTAATATATATATATATATATAGATATATAGATAGATAGATCTATCTATCTATATATTTCCTTATTCAATGTATTTTAACAATTTTAATGAGGGCTCAAGCAGACCTTTGTTTGACCTTGTCAAACTTAGTTAATGCACTGTACATAACTTTCCTGCATTCCACATAATTATCTTAAAGTGGGGTGCCCCTTAAAAAAAATGTAAAAGTTAGAAGGTACAAATACTGCAGCTGCTGACTTTTAATAATCGGACACTTACCTGTCCCAGGGTCCAGCGATGTGGGGGATCCCTGATCCGCTCGGCGGCGCCGGCATTCTTACTGTGGGCACCCGGCTGTGGCTTCACAGCCAGGCACCCACTGCGCATGCGCGAGCGGCACTGCGTGCCGTGATATGCCTCGCAGTCATCTGGGACCTGTCACGTATCCCAGATGACTGACTGCGCCGAGGGGAAGTGATGTCACCAGCCCAGGCTCTAAAGGAGGCAGACTACGAGGGACCCCCTAGTAACAGGCATTTAGTAAAAAAAAAAAATTTTCCAAAGAGAATTTTTTTTTTTTTTTAGGAATTTTAAGCTATTTTTTTTTTTTTTTTTGCTGGAAACACCACTTTAACCACCTGTTATAAAATGTTGTTATCTTATCTCTCTGATTTATATGCATTTCAAGGACGTGAGACAATTCTATATAACTTGAATCTATTCTAATGAACTTTCACCCAGTAAACTATAAAAGTATGAGAAAGAAGCAGAGGTCATCTAAAGTTCAACATTTTCTATAGCTACGAAATAACATATATTGGTTAATATGAAATTCTACTACTTTTAAGCAATTTTTTTCAAACAAACATAAATGAGTATAAAATAAGAATCTAAATTCTCTAACAGATAGACGAAGACCTGTATCCAAGTCATTTAACAACTGGTTACAGGCTTTTTATATTTTTGGGGAATTTTGTGTGAGAAATTTCTGGAAAAAAGCACGGGGCTTTTCCAGCATTTAGATATTGTTCGTGAAGCTTTTACAAATGTTGGTGGTTCTGCCTGGTATAATTATGACAAAGCTTTTCATCAAAAACTATTGCTACATTCTACCTTAAAAGGATGTTGGGCTCTGGCTCAACCTTTTTCTACCCCAAAGATCAGCTTATACCAAGCAGAATCTGAGTTCTCAGCCTTCAAGCAATTCCGTATATAAAAAAGGAATTTGCTTCAATTTTTAATGATAGCCAATGTAAGTGGCCAAACTCATGTAAGTACCGACATGAGTGTGCCTTTTGTATGCCGGAACACATCCAGTGTCAAAATGTTTTAAAAAAATGTCCGCAGTAAATCAACTACCAGGGAATTTTTCCAAAAGCATTAACATTGGTGAAATTACAAAATATGCTCCCATTGCTCAGAGCATTTTCAGACAAACTGAGGGCCCAGCTTCTAATTGAAGGCTTTCAAGATGGGTTTTTATTATCTATATTTTCAGGTCAGGGGTGCACTTTAGTAAGAAGTTAGTATAGTTGCTGAAAAAATGTCTAAAGAAATTAAGGAAGGTAGGTTAGAGGGTCCTTTTTTTTTCCTTTTAGTAATTTTAGGATTTCTCCTTTGGGCATTGTCCCTAGGAAAGAGAAAAACGATTTTAGATTAATACATCATCTGTCATAAAGGACAATCACTTAATGACCAAATTGTTGATAGTCTTTCTTCAGTCACTTGTGCCTCGTTTGAAGACACTCTGAAAAAGTTTAGATGTTTAGGGAAAGGGGCTCTTATGGCAAAGTCTGATGTTAAATGGGCTTTCCGCCTTCTTCCAATTAATCCAGTATGTTTTAATTCACTAAGTTTTTTCTTTAAAGGTAACTTTTATTTCAATAAATGTTTACCGATGAGTTGTTCGCTGTCTTGTTTTTATTTTGAATCATTCTCTACTTTTTTAGAATGCGTGGTTAGTACAGAATCCGGTTCCAATTTTCTAACTCATTCCATAGATTACTTTTTATTTTTAGGCCCGGCCAATTCTCCTGACTGTTCTTTTTATTGGAGATATTTTTTTAAATTTGTTCTCACTTTGGTGTTCCTTTGGCTTTTGAAAAGACGGCTTGGCTCTCAACTTGTCTGGAATTTTTGGGTGTCACTATTGATACTAATTTAATGATGTTTCAGCTACCCGCACAAAAAGTAAACAAGCTTAGGGCTTTGTTATTGGTTGTAATTCACAAAAAGAAAGTATGTTTAAAAGAAATGCAATTTGGCACACCGGTTGTCGCTTCTCTGTAAACAATATGTCAAATGTGATTTTTTTTTTTCTGTTAATATTCTGGCTTTTGCATCTAGGATTGTGCCAATTGGTAAAGTGTTCTCTAGAAGATAATATCTTGCAATTTCTTGTTTAAAATCCACATTTTCTCATATTAGAATTACACATGATATGAGGGAAGTTTGGCTGCAATTTCTTACAAATTTTAATGGTAGGGCTATGTGGCAGAAAGAAGTTATTTTGGACAAAGTCTTTTTTCTATTCACTGACGCTGCTGGGTCTTTTGGTTTTGCTTCAATCTGGCAATCCCATTGGTGCGCGGAACGTTGGAGTCCCAGCTGGCAAGGGAAAGATTATTTAAAAAACATAGTTCTTTTAGAATTATTCCCAATTATTTTGGCCCTGGAGATTTGGGGTCCTTATTTTAAAAATAAGCAGATGTTGGTCAGAACTGATAATAAGAGAGTTATGTATGCCATTAATTGCTTAACATCCAAGTCTCTGCCTGTCAGTGTCCTGTTGCGCCATATGTTCTTCAAATGCCTACGTTTGAATATTTGGTTGAAAGCAATTCATGTGGCTGGAAAGGACAATGACTTGGCAGATTCGTTATCTCACCTACAGATGGATCGCTTCTTCCAGCTGTTTCCGGATGCGGACCAAGTTGGTATGCCGTGTCCACCCAATTTATGGGACCTTGTTTAAGGCCCATATCTGAGTGTATTAAGAATTCTGTGGCACCTTCAACCTGGGCTGGATCTCAATCGGCCTGGTTAATATGGCTTTTCCTTTTCGAATTCTATCCAAAAACTTGCAGGTTCTTTTTCTGAAGGTCTAGTGTTGCTAGTTTTGAATTTTTTATTTACTAAGCAATATTCATGGTCATGCGTTCATACGTACAGAAGACCTTGTCTGGAGTTTCATTCTTTCTGAAGCTTAATAATTTACCTTCTTTTTTGCAGTAATTTTTCAGTTAAACAAGCTTGAAAGGTTATAAGAAAAATAATAACTGAGCGGGTTTGTTTTTCTTCATTTGAGTCAGTGCTAGTTTACTGCAGACTTGAATTCTTGTGTTTAAATGGCCACGGTGCTGGGTTCTGGTCTTAAAACCACCTGTCTTAAAACTTGTCTGCGTTTCTTGCATTTTAAGTATAATTTGTCGCTTAGGGTTCCTGCCTGCTGTCCCATGATAGGAAAAGGGGAAGGCGGTTTCAATTCCCCTTTTCCTCATGGGATGAGCGGCAGAAATAGGCAGTTTCAAGTTCCAGGGGGATCTCCTGGTACTCACGTGGCTTAGAAGAGGAATACAGGTGACCTCTCCTGGGTCTTGTATGCCAGCCCGGGAAAATCCAATTGAATCTGGACATAACTAGCCCCTGAAAGGGCTATAAAAAGGGGGTTCCATCCCATCAGGCTCAATTGCCTCAGAATACGGAGCTGTGGTATTCCCCTCCCCTCCTCCCTGTCACCTTTGTATAGAATAACATACATACAAAGGGGGACTAGTATGTGGAAATGAATAAAGTTATCAGATGATATATTAATGTTTGTATTGTGTGGAAAGTTATGAAGTCGGGAATATATTATATGTAGCCTGAGTCGTAGTGACTAGGTTGCTTAAAGTTTTATATATTTAGTCTTTTATATGCTGAATTAATATATTGTTTTGGAAACCAATAATAAACAGCGGCGGCCTTATAAAATCCAACACTTGTCTGCGCTTCTTTCATTTTAAGTATAGTTTGTTGTTTAGGGTTCCTGCCTGCTGTCCCATGCCTCCTTCCATATTTTACCACCACACAATGAGAGATAGAAAAATCAAAGCAATATTCCAGCAATGCAGGGTCTCTGTATGAAACGTTAAGATGGAAAACCTTCTCTGGGACAAAAATAAATAAAAGTCATATATATATGTAGCGGCCCCTACACTTAGATAGGTGCTCAGTATAGGTTTTCTTGATAGTGTAGGTTAGATATAGGTAAAATTGGCCAGGGCCTTATTCTTTTTCTAGGTCTGATCGTTTATCTGGGGATGGGAGTGTTAAAGTAGAATGGGGTGTGGTCGCTTACACTTGGGCTCAGGGATACCTCCTTTGCTGGACAGTGGGTTGGACTGGAAAGAGAGGAAGGACTGAGGCCTGAGTGGCAGGAAACCCATGAAAGAGAATGGACCAATAGTTAATTTCTTTGGTCAATGGGTGTCTCTCATATAAAAAGGGGGGTCACATACTCAAAGGGGAGAGAGAATAAAAGACAAGAGAGAAAGAGGGCTGGAGGGCCGGGGGTTCAGAGACCCCGGAGCCTCCGGGTGGAGGTTTGAAGGCCTGGGGGTTCAGAGACTCCAAGCCGGATAACCGGAGGAGAAGGAGTCCAGGTAGGCCCACGTCTGGCCCCTGGAATACAGTCAACATGTAGAACCTAGTGCAGGGATGTACCGGACATCAAAGGAGGAGGAAGTAGGAGCTAAGCGGATGGAGGAAACTGGGAATCAGCTTTCTGTGAGTAACATGGGCTGTTGATTGGGAGTGAGCAAAGGGAGTGGAATCCAGTGGTGCTATTCCGTGAACATGCTGTGTGTCCAAGGACTACAGTGTTATACACTTTCCAGGACTGACGGGGATTTGCCAACAAGAGTCATGGAAATAGGCAGTGTGGCCTGTGACTTTGAAGTCTAAGTTCAACGCATTATTCAGAGTTATGCTGGTCGGTCTATAATGGAAGTGTTTAAGATCTGAAACAAAAGTTGAGAGCAGGAGGAGGTCACCAGGAGTAAATTGCAACATGCCAATACGACAAGAAAAAGGGGCATCTCATATAATCCATATAATTGCTCATTGATTTACGCCAGGAATAAAGCATTAAAAAATGTAAAGCTGTCTGGTGTCTTGAAGTTGCATGGGACAGGAAGAATGGGGTTACTTGACAAAAAGGTAATAAACAACACTGCAGCTCCCAAGGGAGTAGTACGTTACATATATATATATATATATACAGTATCTCACAAAAGTGAGTATATCCATCACATTTTTGTACAAATGTTATTCTATCTTTTCATGTGACAACACTGAAGAAATTACACTTTGCTACAATGTAAAATAGTGAGTGGACAGCTTGTATAACAGTGTAAATTTGGTGTCCCCTCAAAATAACTCAACACACAGCAATTAACGTCTAAATCGCTGGCAACAAAAGTAAGTGCACCCATAAGTGAAAACGTCCAAATTGGGTCCAATTAGCCATTTTCCCTCCCCGGCGTCATGTAACTCATTAGTGTTACAAGGTCTCAGGTGTGAATGGGGAGCAGGTGTGTTAAATTTTGTGTTAACACTCTCACTCCCTCATACTGGTTACTGAAATTTCAACATGGCACCTCATGGCAAAGAACTCCCTGAGGATCTGAAAAAAAGAATTGTTGCTCTAAATAAAGATGGCCTAGGCTATAAGAAGATTGCCAAGACCCTGAAACTAAGCTGCAGCACGGTGGCCAAGACCACACAGCGGTTTAAAAGTTGCACTCAGAACAGGCCTCGCCATGGTCGACCAAAGAAGTTGAGTGCATGTGCTTAGCGTCATATCCAGAGTTGTCTTTGGGAAATAGACGTATAAGCGCTGCCAACATTGCTGCAGAGGTTGAAGGGGTAGGGGGTCAGCATGTCAATGTTAAGCCGAACACTGCATCAAATTGGTCTGCATAGTTGTCGTCCCAGAAGGAAGCCTCTTCTAAAGATGATGCACAAGAAAGGCCGCAAACAGTTTCCTGAAGACAAGTAGACTAAAGACATGAATTACTGGAACCATGTCCTGTGGTCTGATGAGACCAAGATAAACTTATTTGGTTCAGATGGTGTTAAGTGTGTGTGGCGGCAACCAGGTGAGGAGTACAAAGACAAGTGTGTCTTGCCTACAGTCAAGCATGGTGGTGGTGTCATGGTCTGGGGCTGCATGAGTGCTGTTGGCATTGGGAAGCTACAGTTCATTGAGGGAACCATGAATGCCAACATGTACTGTGACATACTGAAGCAGAGCATGATCCCCTCCCTTCAGAGACTGGGCCGCAGGGCAGTATTCCAACATGATAACGACCCCAAACACACCTCAAAAACGACAATTGCCTTGCTAAAGAAGCTGAGGGTAAAGGTGATGGACTGGCCAAGCATGTCTTCAGACCTAAACCCTATTGAGCATCTGTGGGGTATCCCCAAACAGAAGGTGGAGGAGTGCAAGGTCTCTAATATCCACCAGCTCTGTGATGTTATAATGGAGGAGTGGAAGAGGACTCCAGTTGAAACCTGTGAAGCTCTGGTGAACTCCATGCCCAAGAGGGTTAAGGCAGTGCTGGAAAACAACGGTGGCCACACAAAATTTTTACACTTTGGGCTCAATTTGGACATTTTCACTTGTTGTTCACTTGGGCTGTACTCACTTTTGCTGACAGCAAATTTACATTGTTATACAAGCTGTACACTCACTACTTTAAATTGTAGCAAAGTGTAATTTCTTTAGTGTTGTCACATGAAAAGATATAATTAAGTATTTTCAAAAATGTTAGAGGTGTACTCACTTTTGTGAGATACTGTATACACTTACCTATCCAGGGATCCAGCGCCGTCCTCACTGGGTTAGTTCTTCTGGTTTCCCACAAGACTGGGGGAGGATAATTTCCACTTGGATTGCCTCGGGGAAGTGAACCAGGTACCTGTCCCTCCCCCCCCCCCCCCAAAAAAAATAACATGCCAAATATGGGAGAGAAAGAGGGGAGGAGGACTTAAAGCGAAACTTCCCCTTTTTCTGCTGTAAATATGGATGGATATAGAATAAGGTGGCTTTACTCATTACTTGTTCCTCCTGCTGACCTTCAAGTGGCTACATTAGACAGTGGTGACATGGAGGTCAGCAAGGGGACTAGTGAAAGCTGCGGGGATATCAGAAGACTGACATTTTCGGAAGAGTCTGTTTCTTTGTGGATTTTGGTTAACTATTTCTACTGAATAGATCAGTGTTTGGTTGGGTGGGTGTCAGAAGAGATAAATATACCTTATACTGTCTTCCTTTACACTTATTTAGAGACGGGATCACTTAAAAATGTAAAATAGAACAGTTTCTTACCTTTTTCTTCATCCAGCTTGTCAGCATCAATTTCCTGGGAACATGAACAATTTGTTAAAAGATATATAATACACTAAGCAAAATTTTAAATGCAACACCTTTGTGTTTGCCCCTATTTATCATGAGCTGAACTTAAAGATCTACGACTTTTTCTATGTACACAAAAGGCCTTTTTCTCTCAAATATTTTTCACAAATCTGTCTAAATCTGTGTTAGTGAGCATTTCTCCTTTGCTGAGATAATCCATCCACCTCACAGGTGTGGCATATCCAGATGCTGATTAGACAGCATGATTTTTGCACAGGTGTGCCTTAGGCTGGCCACAATAAAAGTGCACTCTAAAATGTGCAGTTTTATCACACTGCACAATGCCACAGATGTCGCAAGTTTTGAGGGAGTGTGCAATTGGCATGCTGACTGCAGGAATATCCACCAGAGCTGTTGCCCTTGAACTGAATGTTTATTTCTCTACCATAAGCCGTCTCCAAAGAAGTTTCAGAGAACGTGGCAGTACATTACATCCAACCGGCCTCACAACTGCAGACCACATGTAACCACACCAGCCCAGGACCTCCACATCCAGCATCTTCACCTCCAAGATCATCTGAGACCAGCCACCCGGACAGCTGCTGCAACAATCGGTTTGCATAACCAAAGAATTTCTGCACAAACTGTCATAAACCATCTCAGGGAAGCTCATCTGCATGCTTGTCGTCCTCATCGGGGTCTCAACCTGACTGCAATTCGTCTGCGTAACCGACTTGAGTGGGCAAATGCTCACATTCGATGTCGTCTGGCACTTTGGAGAGGTGTTCTCTTCATGGATGAATCTCGGTGTTCACTGTACAGGGCAGATGGCAGACAGCGTGTCGTGTGAGTGAGCAGTTTGCCGATATCAACTTTGTGGATCCAGTGGCCCATTGTGGCGGTGGAATTATGGTATGTACAGGCATATGCTATGGACAAAGAACACAAAGAGGTGCATTTTATTGATGGCATTTTGAATGCACAGAGATACCGTGACGAGATCCTGAGGCCCATTGTTGTTCCATTCATTCACGACCATCACCTCATGTTGCAGCATGATAATGCACGGCCCCATGTTGCAAGGATCTGTACACAATTCCTAGAAGTCGAAAACATCCCAGTTCTTGCATGGCCAGCCTACTTACTGGACATGTCACCCATTGAGCATGTTTGGGATGCTCTGGATCGGCGTATAGGACAGCATGTTCCAGTTCCTGACAATATCCAGCCATTGAAGAGGAATGGACCAACATTCCACAGGCCCCAATCAACAACCTTATCAACTCTATTTGTAGGAGATGTGTTGCACTGTGTGAGGCAAATGGTGGTCACACCAGATACTGACTGTACATTTTAGAGTGGCCTTTTTTGTGTCCAGCCTAAGGCACACCTGTGCAATAATTATGCTGTCTAATCAGCATATGGATATGCCACACCTGTGACGTGGATGGATTATCTCGGCAAAGTAGAAGTGCTCACTAACACAGATTTAGACAGATTTGTGAACAATATTTGAGAGAAATAGGCCTTTTGTGTACATAGAAAATAGGGGCAAACACAAAAGTGTTGCGTTTATAATTTTGCTCAGTGTATATATATATATATATATATATATATATATACACATACACAGTATATGTATATACTGTATATATTGGGAGAGAGAGGGAGAGTAGAGATGTGCACGATGATAACATTTGTTTTGTTTCGGATTCATTCATTAAGTCAATAATTTTGTTTCGTCCTACTCGTCATGTTAGAATTATTCTTTTTCAGAATTCGTTTTGTACATTCGGATTTGTTTCATATATTCATTGTTCTGAATTGGTTCATATTTTTGGCAGTTATTTCGGAACATTTTGATAAATTTGTTCTGTCATTATGGCATTTCAGCAACTTGCTTGCAACTTTTATTGGGACTTGCTTGCGACTTGCTTGCAATTTTGAGGCGACTTGTTTTACTTGTGACTTGCTTGCAATTTTGATGGAACTTGCTTGCCACTTTGATGTTTTTCTTGACTTTGGCGATTCATATCAATACAAAGTGTGACAATATTTTTGACCAAAATATTAAATGCATGGGAATGGTGCTGGATCATTTGTAATACCATTGGAGGGTCTCATCTCTAAGTAAAATAATTCAAAAGACAAAGGGGTGTATGGTGGGACTCGAATTACCCCTCCAATGGACAAATATACACTCAAAAACTATTTAATAAAAATCTACATGTCTTTATTGTATCAACTTAAAAACTTATGATTTAAAAACACATCCTTTTATATGAAAATCAAATCTACCACTTGTCTCCCAATTAGAGGCAGAGGATTTGTAGCATGGAGATCCTCCCTGATTATGAAATGTAGGTCGACGCGCTTTGCGGACAAATCTGCGTCATCAGTACCTCGAATCAATGACATCAGAGAAAAATACATACAAGTTTACATACATTGTCAATCACTAAAACCAAAACCAAAACCAAATTTAATATATACAGTATATATATATATATATATATATATATATATATATATATATATATATATATATATGTATATATATATATATATATATAGAAGAAAAAGACGGGACCAGTGCTTCAATGCAGTTCTTCTTTACTTAGATTTCATTTAGAAATATGTACAAAAAAGTGCAAGCCACTGTACAGTTTCAAGCATCACTGCTCGTCCTCAGGCTTATCTGGCTGTGTGTAACATACTGATACAAAAATTGTGCATTTATCCCAACCCAAGGTGTGCCCCACAGGTGTTTGAACCCAATTATCAAATCAATTACAACATGAAGCTGAATTAACCCTATATATATACATGTAATTAGGATAATGGGAACCTCTATATGTGTGTGAACCATTATATGTAGTGAGAGACAGACAGGGAGTAACAGCACCATCTGTATCTCTATCATTGGCATTGTACTGCAAAAAATAGAGAGCCCATTGTCCTTTCTAAAAAGGAAAATGTAATCACTTTATATTTGTGCTTCACGATCCTGCCATAGTATTTCCAGAGAGTTTCTCCTCAGCACACCTGTTATTCAGTATCATTGTTCATTACTCCAGTCTTATTGCAAAACATGCATAAAATTCAAGTGTTCCAAATCGCAGATCATCTCCATTGAATCTACAGGAAAATAAATATACATACATATATATATATATATATATATATATATATATATATATATATATATAAAACATACACATATATATACCTATACAAGTCCCTGTCACTGTATACTTATAAAAATAAGTATAGGTCATAGTCCCTGTTCATCCCATTGGGATGCAGAGACTGTAACCTATTAATCCACCATATCTCGCGTTTTTTCAGTTTCAGGATTCTGTCCCCCCCTCTTCTATCACGGAGTACCTCTTCCAATACCATGAAACGTAACTCTGATTCCTTTTGTCCTTTCTCTACAAAGTGTTAGATACTGGTAAACCTGGTTGTAGATGTCTGATCATGCTGCGATGCTGGGCTATTCTATCCTTGATTTTTTGAGTTGCTCGCCAACATATATAAGATTGCAGGGACATGTAAGAATATATACTACATATCAACACAGACATGTGTAGAAACCGTTAATTGTTATCTTTTCTCTACTAATGGGATGCATATAATGGTCACCTTTCAATAAAAGATTGCATTGGATGCAGTTTAAACAGGGATAACATCCCTTTCTCTTTCTCCCCAGAAATGTAATTTTGATCTCCTGGGTATTAACCCTAAATTCAGATCGAACCAGGGAGTCTCTCAGCATCCTGTTACACCGATAGGCTCTCAGGGGGATCTGTTGTAAAATATCTATTTGGGGATAAGATCGTTTGAGAAGGGGCCAATGTTTTTTAACAATGTTAAAGATCTTCTCACTGTAATTGTTAAACTGAAACACAAAAGGTATTCTTGGTCTATCCCGTTTACGTTTCCTAGGAACAAAAGGTGCATCATTTTGCTGGATTTTATTAAATTCCTGCTGAATAAGTCTCTCTGGGTATCCTCGCTCTCTGAACTTCTGACACATCTCCCTTAATCTAGTTTTCCTAATTGTCTCGTTACTAACAATCCGTGTGACCCTTAGTAGTTGGCTCCTCATGATGGATTTAAACACATGTGGCGGGTGATAGCAGTTAAATAACAAGAGTTGATTTCTATCGGTAGGTTTAGTATAAAGGTCGAAGTGAATCTCACCCCGATTAATATAAATCCTAGTATCGAGAAATGGAACAGAATCACCACCAATGTGCATTTAAAATTTTATGTCTGGAGAAAATCCATTCAACAATTCATCAAACAATTTCAGGGATTCAATGTCGCCCCGCCATATCGCAAAGATATCGTCTATATAGCGCCACCAGGTGGGGCGCAATATCTCTAAAATAAATAATTGATAAACAATATCTCTGATAAATTCATTAATAAACGAACATGCGTATGGCGGGGCGACATTAGAGCCCATCGCAACTCCATTTAGCTGCATGTAGAACTGTTCTTTAAATAAAAAGTAGTTATTATGCAACACAACACGAAATAGCTTATCAAATAGTGAAATCTGAGCCTCAGAGTATTCATGACTATTTCTAATGAGTCCAATTGCAGCATCAATGCCTGCCTGATGTGGAATCGATGTATAGAGGCTTGTGACATCCCAGGTAACCAGAATCTCATCTCCATGGCATGGAGGTAATTCCTTGATTTTTAATAAGAAATCATTAGTATCCCTAATGTATGATCTAGTATTCCTTATGAGAGGGGACAACATTTTATCAAGGAAAAAAATAGAGTCTCTCCACAAGACTATGGGGCATCCTGGTGGAGACCGACTGTCTTTGTGTATTTTTTGCAACATATACAGGTCAGGGATCCGTGTATGGGATGGTACCAAAAATTCAAACAAGTCCTGGGAGATTACCCCATTTTTCAGTGCTGGTTTCAGAATACTTTCTAATTGTTTTCTAATGCCCCAAGTGGGATCTGTGGTGACTTTCTTATATACAATTTGATCATTTAGCTGACGGTGTATTTCCTCTTCATACATTTGTGGATCCATAATCACCACCGAACCTCCTTTGTCAGCCGGCTTGTATATTATGTCATTCCGTTTACTCAAGTCCTTTAATGCTGACCTTTCTTTATATGACAGGTTGTTCGTGTGTGATCCCTATAGTCAACTCGAGCAATCAGATCTTTCACATCTCGGGTGACCTCCTGAACAAATGTTTCAACCGGGGCATAAGACGTTGGTGGAACCGATTTAGATTTTGTCATTAAGCCAAGTGCTTTACAATCCAATGCATCTCCCACTGGTTCCCCATAAGTGAACGGTTTGTGAATAAAATGTACCTTATACTATGGAACAATCGATATAAATCTTGATCTAGTTGGAAAAGATCTAGATAACTTTTTGGGCAAAAGGATAAGCCACGGTTAAAAAGTCCTACCTCATCCGTGCTCCCGTGCTCGACCCCCATTGCCGCGTGTATGATGTATCAGATATTTCTTCAGCCAATACAGACACAGATTCCTCTTCCAATTTTTTACAACAGGGCCGGAGAGGAGGCCCCCCTCGGATGCAGACCAGATCTCGATTCAACAGAGACGAGACCGACAGATATCGTAACACACGCAGCAATCGGGGTCGAGCAAAGGAGATTTAGTCCACAATATATTGAGACGGATCTTATATTCGGATGAAGTAGGACTTTTTAACCGTGAATACTCTGAGGCTCAGATTTCACTATTTGATAAGCTATTTCATGTTGTGTTGCAAAATAACTACTTTTTATTTAAAGAACAGTTCTACATGCAGCTAAATGGAGTTGCGATAGGCTCTAATGTCGCCCCGCCATACCCATGTTCATTTATGAATGAATTTGATACGTGTTTATCAATGAATTATTTCAGACATATTGCGCCACCTGGTGGCACTATATAGACGATATCTTTGCGATATGGCGGAGCGACATTGAATCCCTGAAATCCCATTAGCAGCCGTGTCCTGCAGGACTTTGAAGTATGCGAGCTGTGTGGCAGGTGCTACACCAGCAGCTGCCAACACAGCTCGCAATAGTAAGTGCAGCACACCTGACCATTCAGGCATTGCCAGTAGGGGGCCCCATGACAGCTTCCTCTTTGATCTACCTGTCAATCACAGCTAGCTGACGGGTAGATCAGCTATTCTGCTCACAGGACATGCAGGGAGAGAGGTGAGCTGAGGGAGGAACATCAGTTTGGGGAGGTAAGCTGAGCACAATACCTGGCAAAGTTTAATGCCAGGAGGGAAGTTTATGTGGAAATATGTGAAGGGTTGGAATAGCAGCGAGTGTGTGTTGGAGCCCTGCTGAGTTTGCAGCCCCCCAAGTGCAAGCCACTGTACAGTTTCAAGCATCACTGCTCGTCCTCAGGCTTATCTGGCTGTGTGTAACATACTGATACAAAAATTGTGCATTTATCCCAACCCAAGGTGTGCCCCACAGGTGTTTGAACCCAATTATCAAATCAATTACAACATGAAGCTGAATTAACCCTATATATATACATGTAATTAGGACAATGGGAACCTCTATATGTGTGTGAACCATTATATGTAGTGAGAGACAGACAGGGAGTAACAGCACCATCTGTATCTCTATCATTGGCATTGTACTGCAAAAAATAGAGAGCCCATTGTCCTTTCTAAAAAGGAAAATGTAATCACTTTATATTTGTGCTTCACGATCCTGCCATAGTATTTCCAGAGAGTTTCTCCTCAGCACACCTGTTATTCAGTATCATTGTTCATTACTCCAGTCTTATTGCAAAACATGCATAAAATTCAAGTGTTCCAAATCGCAGATCATCTCCATTGAATCTACAGGAAAATAAATATACATACATATATATATATATATATATATAAAACATACACATATATATACCTATACAAGTCCCTGTCACTGTATACTTATAAAAATAAGTATAGGTCATAGTCCCTGTTCATCCCATTGGGATGCAGAGACTGTAACCTATTAATCCACCATATCTCGCGTTTTTTCAGTTTCAGGATTCTGTCACCCCCTCTTCTATCACGGAGTACCTCTTCCAATACCATGAAACGTAACTCTGATTCCTTTTGTCCTTTCTCTACAAAGTGTTAGATACTGGTAAACCTGGTTGTAGATGTCTGATCATGCTGCGATGCTGGGCTATTCTATCCTTGATTTTTTGAGTTGCTCGCCAACATATATAAGATTGCAGGGACATGTAAGAATATATACTACATATCAACACAGACATGTGTAGAAACCGTTAATTGTTATCTTTTCTCTACTAATGGGATGCATATAATGGTCACCTTTCAATAAAAGATTGCATTGGATGCAGTTTAAACAGGGATAACATCCCTTTCTCTTTCTCCCCAGAAATGTAATTTTGATCTCCTGGGTATTAACCCTAAATTCAGATCGAACCAGGGAGTCTCTCAGCATCCTGTTACACCGATAGGCTCTCAGGGGGATCTGTTGTAAAATATCTATTTGGGGATAAGATCGTTTGAGAAGGGGCCAATGTTTTTTAACAATGTTAAAGATCTTCTCACTGTAATTGTTAAACTGAAACACAAAAGGTATTCTTGGTCTATCCCGTTTACGTTTCCTAGGAACAAAAGGTGCATCATTTTGCTGGATTTTATTAAATTCCTGCTGAATAAGTCTCTCTGGGTATCCTCGCTCTCTGAACTTCTGACACATCTCCCTTAATCTAGTTTTCCTAATTGTCTCGTTACTAACAATCCGTGTGACCCTTAAGCCCCATACACACGGTCGGACTTTTTCATGGATTCTGTCCGATCGGACAATGTTGTTGAAAAATCAGACCGTGTGTATGCACCATCGGACAGTGTTCGTCGGTTTGTCCGACGGACAAAGTCTTATCTCCTGCTGGAAAGATTTGCCGTCAACCCGGTCCGATCACACCAAACCCGATCGTGTGTACGGTTGTCCGACCGGACAAAGTGCTACGCATGCTCAGATCACATTACAAGACCAAAGCTATTGGCTACTAGCCTCTACGTTGTCCCGTCGTAGGCAACAAACGTCACCACGTTCAGAATGATCGGATTTTCCGACAACTTTGTCCGACCGTGTGTACGCAAAACCAACATCGGACAAAGTACGACGGACATGATCCGACGGACCTGGTCTGCGGATTGTCCGACCGTGTGTATGGGGCTTTAGTAGTTGGCTCCTCATGATGGATTTAAACACATGTGGCAGGTGATAGCAGTTAAATAACAAGAGTTGATTTCTATCGGTAGGTTTAGTATAAAGGTCGAAGTGAATCTCACCCCGATTAATATAAATCCTAGTATCGAGAAATGGAACAGAATCACCACCAATGTGCATTTAAAATTTTATGTCTGGAGAAAATCCATTCAACAATTCATCAAACAATTTCAGGGATTCAATGTCGCCCCGCCATATCGCAAAGATATCGTCTATATAGCGCCACCAGGTGGGGCGCAATATCTCTAAAATAAATAATTGATAAACAATATCTCTGATAAATTCATTAATAAACAAACATGCGTATGGCGGGGCGACATTAGAGCCCATCGCAACTCCATTTAGCTGCATGTAGAACTGTTCTTTAAATAAAAAGTAGTTATTATGCAACACAACACGAAATAGCTTATCAAATAGTGAAATCTGAGCCTCAGAGTATTCATGACTATTTCTAATGAGTCCAATTGCAGCATCAATGCCTGCCTGATGTGGAATCGATGTATAGAGGCTTGTGACATCCCAGGTAACCAGAATCTCATCTCCATGGCATGGAGGTAATTCCTTGATTTTTAATAAGAAATCATTAGTATCCCTAATGTATGATCTAGTATTCCTTATGAGAGGGGACAACATTTTATCAAGGAAAAAAATAGAGTCTCTCCACAAGACTATGGGGCATCCTGGTGGAGACCGACTGTCTTTGTGTATTTTTTGCAACATATACAGGTCAGGGATCCGTGTATAGGATGGTACCAAAAATTCAAACAAGTCCTGGGAGATTACCCCATTTTTCAGTGCTGGTTTCAGAATACTTTCTAATTGTTTTCTAATGCCCCAAGTGGGATCTGTGGTGACTTTCTTATATACAATTTGATCATTTAGCTGACGGTGTATTTCCTCTTCATACATTTGTGGATCCATAATCACCACCGAACCTCCTTTGTCAGCCGGCTTGTATATTATGTCATTCCGTTTACTCAAGTCCTTTAATGCTGACCTTTCTTTATATGACAGGTTGTTCGTGTGTGATCCCTATAGTCAACTCGAGCAATCAGATCTTTCACATCTCGGGTGACCTCCTGAACAAATGTTTCAATCGGGGCATAAGACGTTGGTGGAACCGATTTAGATTTTGTCATTAAGCCAAGTGCTTTACAATCCAATGCATCTCCCACTGGTTCCCCATAAGTGAACGGTTTGTGAATAAAATGTACCTTATACTATGGAACAATCGATATAAATCTTGATCTAGTTGGAAAAGATCTAGATAACTTTTTGGGCAAAAGGATAAGCCACGGTTAAAAAGTCCTACCTCATCCGTGCTCCCGTGCTCGACCCCCATTGCCGCGTGTATGATGTATCAGATATTTCTTCAGCCAATACAGACACAGATTCCTCTTCCAATTTTTTACAACAGGGCCGGAGAGGAGGCCCCCCTCGGATGCAGACCAGATCTCGATTCAACAGAGACGAGACCGACAGATATCGTAATACACGCAGCAATCGGGGTCGAGCAAAGGAGATTTAGTCCACAATATATCGAGACGGATCTTATATTCGGATGAAGTAGGACTTTTTAACCGTGAATACTCTGAGGCTCAGATTTCACTATTTGATAAGCTATTTCATGTTGTGTTGCAAAATAACTACTTTTTATTTAAAGAACAGTTCTACATGCAGCTAAATGGAGTTGCGATAGGCTCTAATGTCGCCCCGCCATACCCATGTTCATTTATGAATGAATTTGATACGTGTTTATCAATGAATTATTTCAGACATATTGCGCCACCTGGTGGCACTATATAGACGATATCTTTGCGATATGGCGGAGCGACATTGAATCCCTGAAATCCCATTAGCAGCCGTGTCCTGCAGGACTTTGAAGTATGCGAGCTGTGTGGCAGGTGCTACACCAGCAGCTGCCAACACAGCTCGCAATAGTAAGTGCAGCACACCTGACCATTCAGGCATTGCCAGTAGGGGGCCCCATGACAGCTTCCTCTTTGATCTACCTGTCAATCACAGCTAGCTGACGGGTAGATCAGCTATTCTGCTCACAGGACATGCAGGGAGAGAGGTGAGCTGAGGGAGGAACATCAGTTTGGGGAGGTAAGCTGAGCACAATACCTGGCAAAGTTTAATGCCAGGAGGGAAGTTTATGTGGAAATATGTGAAGGGTTGGAATAGCAGCGAGTGTGTGTTGGAGCCCTGCTGAGTTTGCAGCCCCCCAAGCTAACATACATCTCCTAAGCAGGAACACATCACTATCTCCCTAAGCATGCTGTCCAGATAATGTGCAGTTAATTTATGTTAATCGGGAAGCAGTTTCCGTTTAACCGCTTTACCGACCGCCTCCTGTAGATATACATCTACAGAATGGCACGGCTAGGCAAAAGGACGTATATATACGTCCACTTTAATTGCCTAGTCGCGGGGTCGCGCGCACGCCGCCGGCGGCGCACTCGCGACCTGGTCGGGAGCTCTGTGACCACAGCCGCGGGACCAGCGGACCCGATCGCCGCTGGTGTCCCGCGATCGGGTCACAGAGCTGAAGAACGGGGAGAGGTCTGTGTAAACAAACCTCTCCCTGCGCTTCCTACTCTGCCTGTCATTAATCGGCTGTTCCATGTCATCGGGAAAGCCGATCAATGACGTCAGACGTACAGCCACGCCCCCCTTCTGTAAAAAAAACACAACACGTCACACTAACTCCTCCCCGCCCCCTAGTGGTTAACTCCTTCACTGCCACTGTCATTTACATAGGAATCAGTGCTATTTAAATAGCACTGATTTCTGTATAAATGACAATGGTCCCAAAAATGTGTCAAAAATTTCCGATGTGTCCGCCATAATGTCGCAGTCACAATAAAAATCACTGGTCGTCACCATTACTAGTAAAAAAAAATATTAATAAAAATGTGTACCAAAAATATGTAGAAGAATAGGTATCGGTCTAAACTGAGGAAAAAAAATATTTTTTATATATTTTTGGGGGATATTTATTATAGCAAAAAGTTAAAAATATTGAATTTTTTTCAAAATTGGCACTCTATTTTTGTTTATAGCGCAAAAAATAAAAACTGCAGGGGCGATCAAATACCACCAAAAGAAAGCTCTATTTGTGGGAAAAAAAAGGACGCCAATTTTGTTTGGGAGCCACGTTGCACGACCGCGCAATTGTCAGTTAAAGCGACGCAGTGCCGAATCGCAAAAAGGGGCCTGGTCCTTTGGCTGCAAATTGGTCCGGGGCTGAAGTGGTTAAACCTGTGTTATCCAAACTCTGTTCAATGAAAAGTGTAAACTCACCACATAAACACTCTATATACAAAATAAAATTCCCCAATAAAGATCAGAACATGATATTTACATTTGCATGAAAGCACAATTGAATGAATGCTGATTATTCAGAGAATTACCGTATTTATGTTTATTGAGGATTGTTTTTTTTTTTATGTACTAACAGTTAAGCTTCATACACACAATACGAAAATTGGATGAAAAATACCACTTTTGAAGTGTTCGTTCATATGAGCGTATCATTTTTTTTTTTTTGGTGGGGGAGTGGATCTTGGGTGGGAGTTCCCACACTTTTTTCCCCAGGACTTGACCCCTGGTGACAGGGATTTGTATAGGTATATATATGTGTATGTTTTTTATATATATGTATATTTATTTTCCTGTAGATTCAATGGAGATGATTTGCGATTTGGAACACTTGCATTTTATGCATGTTTTGCAATAAGACTGGAGAATGATACTGAATAACAGGGGAAGTGTGCTGAAGAGAAACTCTCTGGAAATACTATGGCAGGATCGTGAAGCACAAATATAAAGTGATTCCGTTTTCCATTTTAGAAAGGACAATGGGCTCTCTATTTTTTGCAGTACAATGCCAATAATCGAGATACAGATGGGGCTGTTACTCCCTTTCTGTCTCTCACTACATATAATGGTTCACACACATATAGAGGTTCCCATTGTCCTAATTACATGTATATATATTCCTGAATTGTATTTGGTTTCACGGTGTGTATTGCATTTTTAGACAAGCGGTATAGGGTTAATTCAGCTTCATGTTGTAATTGATTTGGTAATTGGGTCAAACACCTGTGGGGCACACCTTGCATTGCTGGCTGATGATTGGCCAAGCATGCACTGTGCATGCTTGGCCAATACTTATTGGGTCAAACACCTGTGGGGCACACCTTGGGTTGGGATAAATGCACAGAGATTGAGTTAGATAGATTCAGTTACAAAGATTGATTGACAAAGAGGGGCTTGTAGTGTGCTCGTCAGGCAGGCAGAGCTCCTATATTTTGTTACCAGAAGCACCTATGGACTTGTAGTGTGTTCGTGGCAGCAGGCAGAGCTCCTATATTTTGTTACCAGAAGCACCTATAGGACTTGTAGTGTGTTAGTGGCAGGCAGGCAGAGCTCCTATATTTTGTTACCAGAAGCACCTATAGGACTTGTAGTGTGTTCGTGGCAGGCAGGCAGAGCTCCTATATTTTGTTACCAGAAGCACCTATAGGACTTGTAGTGTGTTAGTGGCAGGCAGGCAGAGCTCCTATATTTTGTTACCAGAAGCACCTATAGGACTTGTAGTGTGTTCGTGGCAGGCAGGCAGAGCTCCTATATTTTGTTCCCAGAGGCACCTATAGGACTTGAAGTGTGTTAGTCCCATTACACACACAGAGCTATATTTTCTTCCCAGAAGCACCTATAGGACTTGAAGTGTGTTAGTCCCATTACACACACAGAGCTATATTTTCTTCCCAGAAGCACCTATAGGACTTGAAGTGTGTTAGTCCCATTACACACACAGAGCTATATTTTGTTCCCAGAAGCACCTATAGGACTTGAAGTGTGTTAGTCCCATCACACACACAGAGCTATATTTTGTTCCCAGAAGCACCTATAGGACTTGAAGTGTGTTAGTCCCATTACACACACAGAGCTATATTTTCTTCCCAGAAGCACCTATAGGACTTGAAGTGTGTTAGTCCCATCACACACACAGAGCTATATTTTGTTCCCAGAAGCACCTATAGGACTTGAAGTGTGTTAGTCCCATCACACACACAGAGCTATATTTTCTTCCCAGAAGCACCTATAGGACTTGAAGTGTGTTAGTCCCATCACACACACAGAGCTATATTTTGTTCCCAGAAGCACCTATAGGACTTGAAGTGTGTTAGTCCCATCACACACACAGAGCTATATTTTGTTCCCAGAAGCACCTATAGGACTATAAGTGTGTTAGTCCCATCACACACACAGAGCTATATTTTGTTCCCAGAAGCACCTATAGGACTTGAAGTGTGTTAGTCCCATCACACACACAGAGCTATATTTTGTTCCCAGAAGCACCTATAGGACTTGAAGTGTGTTAGTCCCATTACACACACAGAGCTATATTTTGTTCCCAGAAGCACCTATAGGACTTGAAGTGTGTTAGTCCCATTACACACACAGAGCTATATTTTGTTCCCAGAAGCACCTATAGGACTTGAAGTGTGTTAGTCCCATCACACACACAGAGCTATATTTTCTTCCCAGAAGCACCTATAGGACTTGAAGTGTGTTAGTCCCATTACACACACAGAGCTATATTTTCTTCCCAGAAGCACCTATAGGACTTGAAGTGTGTTAGTCCCATTACACACACAGAGCTATATTTTCTTCCCAGAAGCACCTATAGGACTTGAAGTGTGTTAGTCCCATCACACACACAGAGCTATATTTTGTTCCCAGAAGCACCTATAGGACTTGAAGTGTGTTAGTCCCATTACACACACAGAGCTATATTTTCTTCCCAGAAGCACCTATAGGACTTGAAGTGTGTTAGTCCCATTACACACACAGAGCTATATTTTCTTCCCAGAAGCACCTATAGGACTTGAAGTGTGTTAGTCCCATTACACACACAGAGCTATATTTCTTCCCAGAAGCACCTATAGGACTTGAAGTGTGTTAGTCCCATCACACACACAGAGCTATATTTTGTTCCCAGAAGCACCTATAGGACTTGAAGTGTGTTAGTCCCATTACACACACAGAGCTATATTTTCTTCCCAGAAGCACCTATAGGACTTGAAGTGTGTTAGTCCCATTACACACACAGAGCTATATTTTCTTCCCAGAAGCACCTATAGGACTTGAAGTGTGTTAGTCCCATCACACACACAGAGCTATATTTTGTTCCCAGAAGCACCTATAGGACTTGAAGTGTGTTAGTCCCATTACACACACAGAGCTCCTATATATTCTTCTCAGCAGCACCCACAGGACTTCTAGTGTGTTAGTGGCATCACACAGAGCTCCTCTATTTTCTTTGCATAAGCACCCACAGGACTTCTAGTGTGTTAGTGGCATCACACAGAGCTCCTCTATTTTCTTTGCAGAAGCACCCATAGGACTTCTAGTGTGTTAGTGGCATCACACAGAGCTCCTATATATTCTTCTCAGCAGCACCCACAGGACTTCTAGTGTGTTAGTGGCATCACACAGAGCTCCTCTATTTTCTTTGCATAAGCACCCACAGGACTTCTAGTGTGTTAGTGGCATCACACAGAGCTCCTCTATTTTCTTTGCATAAGCACCCACAGGACTTCTAGTGTGTTAGTGGCATCACACAGAGCTCCTCTATTTTCTTTGCATAAGCACCCACAGGACTTCTAGTGTGTTAGTGGCATCACACAGAGCTCCTCTATTTTCTTTGCATAAGCACCCACAGGACTTCTAGTGTGTTAGTGGCATCACACAGAGCTCCTCTATTTTCTTTGCAGAAGCACCCATAGGACTTCTAGTGTGTTAGTGGCATCACACAGAGCTCCTATATATTCTTCTCAGCAGCACCCACAGGACTTCTAGTGTGTTAGTGGCATCACACAGAGCTCCTATATATTCTTCTCAGCAGCACCCACAGGACTTCTAGTGTGTTAGTGGCATCACACAGAGCTCCTCTATTTTCTTTGCATAAGCACCCACAGGACTTCTAGTGTGTTAGTGGCATCACACAGAGCTCCTCTATTTTCTTTGCAGAAGCACCCATAGGACTTCTAGTGTGTTAGTGGCATCACACAGAGCTCCTATATATTCTTCTCAGCAGCACCCACAGGACTTCTAGTGTGTTAGTGGCATCACACAGAGCTCCTCTATTTTCTTTGCATAAGCACCCACAGGACTTCTAGTGTGTTAGTGGCATCACACAGAGCTCCTCTATTTTCTTTGCATAAGCACCCACAGGACTTCTAGTGTGTTAGTGGCATCACACAGAGCTCCTCTATTTTCTTTGCATAAGCACCCACAGGACTTCTAGTGTGTTAGTGGCATCACACAGAGCTCCTCTATTTTCTTTGCATAAGCACCCACAGGACTTCTAGTGTGTTAGTGGCATCACACAGAGCTCCTCTATTTTCTTTGCATAAGCACCCACAGGACTTCTAGTGTGTTAGTGGCATCACACAGAGCTCCTCTATTTTCTTTGCAGAAGCACCCATAGGACTTCTAGTGTGTTAGTGGCATCACACAGAGCTCCTATATATTCTTCTCAGCAGCACCCACAGGACTTCTAGTGTGTTAGTGGCATCACACAGAGCTCCTATATATTCTTCTCAGCAGCACCCACAGGACTTCTAGTGTGTTAGTGGCATCACACAGAGCTCCTCTATTTTCTTGCAGAAGCACCCATAGGACTTCTAGTGTGTTAGTGGCATCACACAGAGCTCCTATATTTTCTTCTCAGCAGCACCCACAGGACTACCGACTACAATGGCTGGAAGACCGCCAAGGGGAGGCAGAGCGTGCAGAGCCAAGAACACAGGGCAGGCAGGCTCTGTTTCTAGTGGACGTGGCCGTGGACGTGGACGTGGTCGTGCATCGTCATCAGCACGTGGCCATGGGACACGCGCGTCTTTGTTTTCGGCAGCTGGACATGTGGAGCCGCATCATGCTGAAGGCTTGGTAGAATGGATGACCAAGCCCTCCTCATCCTCCTCATCCTCTCTCACCCAGGCTCAGGGTACTGACAGAGCATCATCAGCCACCCCTTCCCTAGACCCACCATGTCCTCCTGAGGAGTCCCCCGAACTCTTTGAGCACAGTGTTGGGTACATGCTCCAGGAGGATGCCCAACGATTCGAAGGCTCGGATGACGATACCCAGCTTGAGGAATCTGGCAGTACAGTTCCACCAGCTGCAGCTTACTGCCAGGTTTGCTCTAGTGGTGAAGAGGGAGGGGATGATGAGGTCACTGACTCCACGTGGGTGCCTCAAGGGAGAGAGGATGAGGAGGAGGACGAGGAGGAGGAGGATGCGGCGTCACATGTCCAACGAGGCAGGATGCCCCCTGGAGGCCAGGTAGAGGCCAGCACAGCAACTGTACAACACCGCAGAGCTCCGCCTGTGCAGGGCGCTGCCTCTGCACGTTATCAGAAAAGTTCTTTGGTGTGGGCCTTTTTTGAGACGAGTGCAGCAGATCGCACCACTGCTATTTGCAATATTTGTCTCAAGCGTATCTCGCGTGGCCAAAACATCAGCCGCTTGGGCACGACAAGCATGACCAGACATATGGCGACCTGCCATGCAGCTCGTTGGCAGGCACACATAAAAGACCCACACCAAAGAACTAAGCGGACCTCTCCTTGCTCCTCCTCAGCTGGGATCTCCATCCCCACTACACCTTCAGTCCTCTCTGAAAGCTGCTCTGAGAGGACTGAAGGTGTAGAATTCGGTGTGTCACAACCAAGTACTTGCAGTACACCGACGTCCGAATGCAGCAGGCAAATTTCCCTGCCCCAGCTGCTGGACCGTAGAAAGAAGTACACTCCCAGCCATCCACATGCCCAGCGGTTGAATGCTAGCCTTGCTAAATTGCTAGCACTTCAACTGCTGCCTTTTCAGTTGGTAGACTCGGCCCCCTTCCGTGAGTTTGTTCAATGCGCGGTTCCTCAGTGGCAGGTTCCCAAACGCCACTTTTTCTCGCGGAAGGCGATTCCGTCTCTCTACCGGCATGTGGAGGGCAATGTCCATGCCTCGCTGGACAGGGCGGTCAGCGGTAAGGTGCATATTACCGCTGACTCATGGTCCAGCAGGCATGGACAGGGACGGTACCTTTCTTTCACGGCCCATTGGGTCACTCTATTGGCAGCTGGGAGGGATGCAGGACAAGGTGCAGTAGTGTTGGAGGTTGTTCCGCCACCACGCCTCCAAAACGCGACTACTGCTACTGGTTGTGACACACCTCTCTCCTCCACCCCCTCCTCTTCTTCTTCCTCCAGTGCTCTGTCCTTGGAACCAGCGGTGCTCCGTAGGCGTACAAGGGGCTACGCAAGTACGCAGGCAAAAAGATGCCATGCCGTGCTTGCGCTGGTGTGTTTGGGGGACAGGAGCCACACTGGGCCAGAGGTTCTGGCAGCTCTGCAGGGGCAGGCCGAGAGGTGGTTGACGCCACGTCAGCTTAAGCCAGGAATGGTCGTTTCTGACAATGGCACCAACCTCCTCTCCGCCCTGCGACAGGGGCAGCTCACCCATGTGCCCTGCATGGCTCACGTCCTCAACCTGGTGGTGCAGCGGTTCTTGGGCAGGTTCCCAGGCTTACAGGATGTCCTGAGGCAGGCCAGGAAAGTCTGTGTGCATTTCCGCCGATCTTATAATGCCAGTGCTCGGCTGACTGAGCTGCAAAAGGAGCTGAACCTGCCCAAGAACCGCCTAATATCTGACATGCCCACCAGGTGGAACTCAACGTTGGCCATGCTGCAGCGACTGCACACGCAGCAGAGGGCAATCAATGAGTACCTTTGCGACTACGGCACCAGGACAGGGTCAGGGGAGCTTGGTTTTTTTTCCCCACGTCAGTGGAGCATGATCAGGGATGCATGCACTGTCCTCTCACCATTTGAGGAGGCCACGAGGATGGTGAGCAGTGACAGTGCATGCATCAGTGACACTGTCCCTCTTGTCCACCTGTTGGAGCATACGCTGCGTGGGATAATGGACAGGGCACTTGAGGCAGAACAGAGGCAGGAAGAGGAGGACTTCCTTGCCTCTCAAGGCCCCCTTTATCCGGACAGTGTTCCTTCTGTCCCACCCATCACACAGGAAGAGGATGAGGAGGAGGAGGAGGAGGAGGAGGAGGAGGAGGATTGTGTGAGCATGGAGGTGGAGCCTGGCACTCAGCATCAGCAGCAGCAGTCTTTTAGGGATGATGTACAGTCCCAACAAGCCAGTGGACTTGTACGTGGCTGGGAGGAGGTGGCTGGCGATCATGTCATCCTCAGTGACCCAGAAGACTCCGGACCGAATGCCTCAGCTAACCTACGCTGCATGGCCTCCCTGATCCTGCAAAGCCTGCGGAAGGATCCTCGTGTTCTTCGGATCAAGGAGAGGGACCATTACTGGCTGGCCACTCTCCTTGATCCGCGGTACAAGGGTAAGGTTGCGGACCTTATCTTGCCGTCGCAGAGGGAGCAGAGGATGAGACATCTCAGGGAGGCCTTGCAGAAAGGTCTGTGCAACGCGTTCCCAGAAACTGGGAGGCTACAAACTCCTGGTCCTGGGCGACGAGTTGCTGAGGCTTCGGTCAGTGGCAGAAGGAGCGGTGGGGAAGGTGGACGTCTGACCGATGCGTTCAGACAATTTTTTAGTCCGCAGCCCCAAGGTATGATCGGTTCCAGCAACCATCGCCAGCGTCTGATATACATGGTGCAGGAATACCTTGGGCAAGGTCAGACTTGGACACCTTTCCCACCGAAAATCCTCTGGCTTACTGGGTCCTGAGGATGGATCACTGGCCAGAGCTTGCACAGTATGCAATTGAGCTACTGGCCTGTCCTGCCTCCAGCGTTCTTTCCGAACGCACATTCAGTGCTGCTGGAGGATTTGTGACTGATCATAGGGTGCGCCTGTCCACCGCCTCGGTTGATCGACTGACATTCATCAAAATGAATCAGTCTTGGATCACCACCAGCTACCAGGCACCTGAGGCGGATATAACCGAATAATTTTTAATGTCACATCCCTTCAAGACTGCCTATGCTGATGCTGAGTGACTGTCCTCTTATGTTCACTGACTATCCTCTTCCTCCTCCTCAATGATCCATGCCACCACACCAGTGCCTAAGGCACAATTTTTCAGCCCCTGTTTAACAGGGGGCGTGTACTTACAATTTTTAAAAAAAATGCTTCGCAACACGTGTGACTGCTGTGCTCCAAGTACAGTCTCTGTGAGGGCCGTGTTGCAGTGTTGTGGCACCAGCACCAGTGCCTAAGGCACAATTTTTCAGCCCCTGTTTAACAGGGGCGTGTACTTACAATTTTTAAAAAAAATGCTTCGCAACACGTGTGACTGCTGTGCTCCAAGTACAGTCTCTGTGAGGGCCGTGTTGCAGTGTTGTGGCACCAGTGCCTAAGGCACAATTTTTCAGCCCCTGTTTAACAGGGGCGTGTACTTACAATTTTTTAAAAAAATGCTTCGCAACACGTGTGACTGCTGTGCTCCAAGTACAGTATCTGTGAGGGCCGGGTTGCAGTGTTGTGGCACCAGCACCAGTGCCTAAGGCACAATTTTTCAGCCCCTGTTTAACAGGGGCGTGTACTTACAATTTTTAAAAAAAAATGCTTCGCAACACGTGTGACTGCTGTGCTCCAAGTACAGTATCTGTGAGGGCCGGGTTGCAGTGTTGTGGCACCAGCACCAGTGCCTAAGGCACAATTTTTCAGCCCCTGTTTAACAGGGGCGTGTACTTACAATTTTTTAAAAAAATGCTTCGCAACACGTGTGACTGCTGTGCTCCAAGTACAGTCTCTGTGAGGGGTTGCAGTGTTGTGGCACCAGCACCAGTGCCTAAGGCACAATTTTTCAGCCCCTGTTTAACAGGGGCGGGTAATTACAAATCTTGATCTAATAGTTCACAGCAGGGCCCATTCCTGCGCCCACCAAGAGTAACTATGAGGGCCTGCAGTCTTGTGGCAACACCGTCCACCACCACCGCCAAAGGCCCAATTTTTCTGCCCTGTTCATCAGGTGCTTGCAATTACAAATCTTGATCTAATAACTCACAGCAGGGCCCATTCCTGCGCCCACCAAGAGTAACTATGAGGGCCTACAGTCTTGTGGCAACACCGTCCACCACCACCGCCAAAGGCCCAATTTTTCTGCCCTGTTCATCAGGTGCTTGCAATTACAAATCTTGATCTAATAACTCACAGCAGGGCCCATTCCTGCGCCCACCAAGAGTAACTGTGAGAGCTTACAGTCTTGTGGCAAAACCGTCCACCACCCCCAATTTTTCTGCCCTGTTCAACAGGTGCATGCAATTACAAATCTTGATCTATTAACTCACAGCAGGGCCCATTCCTGTGCCCACCAGTCTTGTGGCTACACCAACATCTAATAGGGCAAATTTCTGCAGAGTATATACGCCAGGCCCCTACTTTCAAACATCCAACTTACAAACGACTCCTACTTGCAAATGGAAAGAGAAAACAGGAAGTGAGAGGAAATCTACCCCTAGGAAGGGAAATTCTATCCTGTTAGATTTAATTTGGGAAAAAGGTATCTCCTCTCTACTGATACTTTATCACCAATCCTTGTTTCAATTAAAACCCCACTTTTCCAAAAACATTTGTCATTGGGACGGAAAGTGAGGTGACATGTTCTGAACAGATGTGCAAAGACAGCAAATGTTACAGGGGTGATAACCCCTCCCTATGTTCTCCAAAAAGCTTAAAAATAGATTTTTTTGGGATGGAGCTACACTTCATAATGTACCTGTTCAGATTCTACTTAAGATCAAACCTAAAGCCGCAAGTGGTTTTAAATGGCTTCTTTCGGTCCGTTCGAAGGTTCTGGTTCGAACCGAACCCGGGGGTGTTCGGCTCATCCCTAATCAGTATGTTACACACAGCCAGATAAGCCTGAGGAAGAGCAGTGATGCTTGAAACTGTACAGTGACTTGCACTTCTTTGTACATATTTATGAATGAAATCTAAGTAAAGAAGAATTGCATTGAAGCATTGGTCCCGTCTTTTTCTTCTAATTTTAATCGGTGGAGGATTGGGAGTCCACCTTGACCATGCTTTGGCAAGCAGATTGAAAGAAAGGAAGGTAACCCACCCATTGATTATTTTCGAATTATATATAAACACACACACATACTTATACGTCAACTTATTGTCACCTAATATATAGCTTATAGTTTGTTACCAACACTAGAGCTCAGGAAAAGATTATTATTACTATTATACATTCTTTTCCTGACCTCTAGTGTGCCCCCTTCCCTTTCCCCTGTGTTTTTTTTTTCTCTCTTTCCCGCTTTTTAACCACTTCAGCCACGGAAGGATTTGCCCCCTTAATGACCACGACATTTTTTGCAATACTGCACTGCGTTGCTTTAACTGGCAATTGTGCATTCATGCAACGCTGTACCCAAATCATGTCCTTTTTTCCCACAAATATAGCTTTCTTTTGGTGGTATTTGATCACCTCTGCGGTTTTTATTTTTTGCGCTATAAACAAAAAAAGACTGACAATTTCGAAAAAAAAAACATTATTTTTTACTTATTTGCTATAATAAATATCCCCCCCCCCCCCCCCCCCCCAAAAAAAATAAAATGTCTTCATCAGTTTAGGCCAATAATTATTCTTCTACATAATAATAATAATAAGCGTATATTGATTGGATTGCGCGAAAGTTATAGCGTCTACAAAATAGGGAATAGATTTATGGCATTTGTATTATTATTTTTTTTTTTACTAGTAATGGCGCCGATCTGCAATTTTTACTGCGACATCGGACACTTTTGACACTTTTTTGGAGCTAAAAATAGCCACTGATTACTGTATAAATATCACTGGCAGGGAAGGGGTTAACACTAGGGGGCAATCAAGGGGTTAACTGGGTTCCCTAGGTGTGTTCTAACTGTAGGGGGGATAGACTACCTAGGACATGACAGAGATAGCTGGGAACAGAAGATCTCTGACATGTCACTAGGCAGAACGGTGAATTGCCTTGTTTACATAGTTTCCCTCTGTACACAGTGATCACAGGTCGCTGGCGGATGTTGAGTCTGCGGGAAGGCTCCCGCGCCCGTGCGCCCGCTAGCCTCCCTGCACAGACCGACGTACACCTATGGCGGTTTGCGCAGGAGAGCCGACCTGCCACTGTATAATGATGGCAGCTGGTCGGCAAGAGGTTAAGGGATAGCTTTCATCATTGTTGTTGTATATTTTGTATACCACATTGTATGTAAACTTATATCTATTTTTCTCTGATGTTATCGTAGTGTTCGACCTACATTTCGTAATCTGGAAGGATCTCCATGCTACAAATATTCTGCCTCCTGAAGTGGGAGACAAGTGATAGACTTGATGTTTCATATAAAAGGATGTGTCTTTAAATGATGAGTTTTTAAATTGATACAATAAAGACATGTAAGAATTTTTTTAGGTTGTTTTTGAGTGCATATTTGTCCATTGGAGGGGTAATTCGAGTCCCATCATACACAGTTTTGTCTTTTGAATGACAATATTATTGAATTCACAAAACCCTCTGAAGTCGCAAATTAATTTGATGTTTTCATTATAATTAATTTTCGGATTTGTTGAAATTTGTTACCATTGTGATTTAGGAATTTGGATATATCAGAATCTCCAAATAACGAAAATTTTGTCTGAATTTCGATTCATCAGGAAACTGTTCGCACATAGAGAGAAAGAGAGAGAAAGGTTAAATCAGTGCAAAGAACTGGTAGAGGGACTTCTGGCAATAAACATGTCCTGGAATTTTCTGTTCACAATAGCTACCATTGGCTATAACATACATACTTTAACCCTCTTTTCATTTGCAAAATTTTTTGCACTTACCCAAAAATTTATTTTTCTCTATTCTGAATAATTCTATTTTTTTGCACCTAGGCAAGTCCAGTAATACCAATCACTAATGAGGGTTGGAGATGCATCTGGACTGGAGAAAAACAGAAATCAACAGTGTGTTGGGCCAGTGAACAATATGGAAAGCTGAGGGTACAAGTTTTCATTCTCTACTGGTAAAAGATAACTGGCTCAAGATTAGAGGCCAATTCACTAATAAAAATGTGCAATTGCGCCTGTTCACTTGGGATTATAAATACAAATCTATGATAAATGAGCTGGCAGGCTTAAAAGTTTGCAATTGCACTGAAAATGTTGGTAAATATCTTACCTGAAGAGATGATTTTTCATTGTTGAGTGCACATCATGAAAGCTAGGCAATTTATCTAATTTCCATAACTGTTCTCTCGTTTGACTCAAGCACAATCTGGCATTGGTCTAAATGTGTTACATGGCTTGAAGGTCATGTGACTGGACTGGAGGATTTTGGGTATGGTCTTCTGAGTGATTTGCAAAGCTCACTCTGCCATGTTTTCAATTTTAATTACCTTAACTTTAACCCAAATACAATATTAACCCTTTTGATGTTTATCAGCACAAGCATTCTTTGTCATATGCCATTTTTTCAGAAGCCTTTTTTTGTAGGAATGTGTTGCTTATCATCATGGATGCCATGTATAAAAATTAAAGGGTGGGGCTCGTGGCATCAGCACCACACAATATCATGCCTGGATGCCAACAAAACACATCTTTGGTTGGATTTTTTGGATTGAACTTGAAATTCTATGTGATTTCCACCCTGGCTTGTAAGTAAACTTTAATTAATTGCCCTTTTTTGTTCACACTTGTAGAACACAAGGATCACTGCTAGCGGCCATAGCTGCCAGCAATCACCCCAATCCCTCCAGGCTAGTCGGTCCGCTGTATAATCTCCCCAAGTCAGTCTGTCCCTGTGACGGATCCTGTACTCAAGGTGTCCGCCGTAAATGCTTCCTAAGTCCTGGAACATGAGTCCAATGGATCTGGCTATAGGAGCCCACAAGAACTAGACAACACCAGTCTTGGAGTACATCAGGAAAAATCTTTATTTGACATGTTACACAAATTTATACAGCCAGATGACTAAAACCTAACCTAATTAGCATGAGCTAATTATCTTAATCAACACTGGACTCCTTCATTCAACTGCAGGGTTAATTAGCACATACAACAATAGGTGAAACACTCGTGTCAAGCCAGACCACTCATTTGCATTATACAAGACAACAGACAGGTGGCTGGAGTCGATAACATCAGCATCTGACATGTCCAGAGTCTGTGTCTTGGGGGGCCAGCATGGACCTGAATCCAAGTAAAACCAGCTCAGCGGTCCCCAGGCATTCAGCTCACAAACAGCACCGTTTCCCCAAATGCCAGGGCCCATAATCAGTTGGCAAGAGGCTTGCATTACGTCCACTCGAACAGCCTCTGTCCCAGCTAGGTCTGTCACATTTCTCCCCTTTCGGCAGGAGACTAACACAGGAGGAGACCCCAGATGGGTTGACTCCAAAGTTAGTCCATAGTTCCAGTCCTCTAATGCCTGTACCCACACAGTACCCCAAACAAACTGTTTCAAACAGAGCACTATTCACCCAGCCAACCTATGCCTCTCTCATAGAACATACCCGCTGCTGGGGGGAAGTGCGGACTGGTCCTTCCTCCTGGAGTCCCTTTAGCCGCAGGAGAGAAGACAGGGTGGCTGGGCTCAGTCGGTCATGCTGTTGGGCACATGGGCCTACTGCCCAGCATCCCTGGGGTATACAGGTGGAGACTGAATTCCCATCCACCTTTACAGGAAATATGTCCTGTTTTAGTTGTGGGCAGAGGCCAGCAGCACTCTGTTCCGTTGCCAGCAATTCAGCTGGGCGTAGGAGCTTCCCTACATCATCTGCTCCAGCTAACTGTTGGGGAGAGAGGCCGACTGCCCCAGCTCCCTGGAACTCTGCAGCTGTTACCGGTGCTGGGCAGAGGTTGGTAGCACTCTGCCCAGTTGCCAGCACTTCTGCTGGTTTTCTGTTAGTGGAGACCACAGGCCCATCCACCGACACCAGATCAAGCTGCAGTTGTGCGGTGACGACTGCATTCTCTCCTTGGATCCTGATGTGCAACTTGTGATAGACTGCCACCTCCTCACCCTGGGCCTCCAGAATTGCTGTAGGTGTGGGGCAGAGGTCTTGGACTCTCTGTCCGGTTGCCAGCACTTCTGCTGGGGATTTGCTAGGTGGTTCCTCCTCTACAGAAACGTCTATTAAATCCCCAGTCTCTGGAATTGCTAAAAGTGTGGGACAGAGGTCTTGGACCCTCTGTTCAGTTACCAGATCTTCAGCTGGAGAAGTTTGTTGTAACTCCATAGATGCTGCTGGCAGAAAATCACATGTCCCTGTCACTGTTGTGGAGAAAGGCCGACTACCTCTTCTCTCAAGAAGGGCGAAGCCACTGTTGGTGCTGGGCAGAAGTTAGCAGAGCTCTGCCCTGTTGTCAGCACTTCAGGTTTGGGAACAACAATCTTTGGAGTTTCCACTGCCGATTCTCTGGCATGCTGCTGAATGTGTTCTAGCAGTTTCCTGTATGCCCTTTCCAGATGCTGTTCCTTCCTTACCAAATTGTCCAGATCAGGTTTAAGCTCTGAGACCCCTGCAAGACCGAGCATAGCCTCTCTATATTCTCGCAGGTCCTCAAGGGTAGGTTCCCCTTCATCGCCAAACACAAAACGATCTGTAAGGCTCTCCCACAGCAATCCAGGGCCTCCAAAGTCATATCCCTCCGGAGAGCATTCTGTTGTCTCCCCTAAATATCCCTGCCCTGCGTGCCATTGCAGAGCCCGATAATGATTGTCCAGCTCTATCTCCTGCTGGACCAGCCTGTCCAACTCAGTCACCCATTGCTCCTGGGGCTGCTCTCCCAGGAATGCCATCCGCAATGCCCGTTGGTCACTGGCCCGTTGCTCTTGGGTTGGAAAGAACTTGCCCTGTTTTATACCAACGAGCTGGAGGGCTCCAATCCACAGCTCCCCCGAATCTGCTGCCTGAGCTCCAGGTATTTATCCTCAGACACAGTCCTGGTGTATGCTGAAAGGATGATCCGCAGCAGTCCCGGAAACTCTGATGCCAGGTCCATATCTCCGCTGGGGTGACCGAAGTCTTCTATCCTGATCTTGGATCCCGGTGGAGGTTTGGATGTCCCAGACTGCAGGAAGCATGATCCCACTG
This sequence comes from Lithobates sylvaticus, assembly GCA_028564925.1. Classification (NCBI taxonomy): domain Eukaryota; kingdom Metazoa; phylum Chordata; class Amphibia; order Anura; family Ranidae; genus Lithobates; species Lithobates sylvaticus. The sequence goes on along the minus strand of CM053031.1, from coordinate 220,980,107 downwards.
CTTGCCAACAATGTGACGGATCCTGTACTCAAGGTGTCCGCCGTAAATGCTTCCTAAGTCCTGGAACATGAGTCCAATGGATCTGGCTATAGGAGCCCCCAAGAACTAGACAACACCAGTCTTGGAGTACATCAGGAAAAATCTTTATTTGACATGTCACACAAATTTATACAGCCAGATGACTAAAACCTAACCTAATTAGCATGAGCTAATTATCTTAATCAACACTGGACTCCTTCATTCAATTGCAGGGTTAATTAGCACATACAGCAATAGGTGAAACACTCTTTAGAATTCGTGTCAAGCCAGACCACTCATTTGCATTATACAAGACAACAGACAGGTGGCTGGAGTCGATGACATCAGCATCTGACATGTCCAGAGTCTGTGTCTTGGGGGCCAGCATGGACCTAAATCCAAGTAAAACCAGCTCAGCGGTCCCCAGGCATACAGCTCACAAACAGCACCGTTCCCCCAAATGCCAGGGCCCATAATCAGTTGGCAAGAGGCTTGCATTACGTCCCCTCCAACAGCCTCTGTCCCAGCTAGGTCTGTCACAGTCCCCCAGTACAATATTCCCCCTGGTAAGTCAGTCCCAGAGTACAATCCCCCTAGGTCAGTCTGTCACTAGTACAATCTCCCCCATGTCAGTCTGTCCGCCAATACAAAAACACCCAGGTCATTCTCTCTCCAGTTCAAGTCCCCAGGTCTCTCTGTCCACAGTAGGGATGGGCCCGGTGCTCGATTCGAACCCACGTCGATCGAGCACCGGGCGTTCGCTCGCTCGGCGAGCCCAGAACTATTTGGGCCGTTCGCATCACATTCGTGTGATGCGAGCGGCCCCGCAATGCATTGCAGCCGGCGCGGCCGGCGCAGTGCATTGCTGGCTGATGATTGGCCAAGCATGCACTGTGACCCCGCATGCTTGGCCAATCACAGCGCCGGAAACTCGGAGAGCAATAATTGGCTACAGGCAGGACGCCTGTAGCTAATTAAAGCTCAGGGGCTTTAGTACACGCCCCACCATTTAAGCACACAGAGCTCCTATATTTTCTCCTCAGCAGCACACATATACTACCTATTGTGTCAGCAGCACCCATAGGACTTCTAGTGTGTTAGTGGCAGCACACAGAGCTCCTATATTTTCTTCTCAGCAGCACCCATAGGACTTCTAGTGTGTTAGTGGCAGCACACAGAGCTCCTATATTTTCTTCTCAGCAGCACACATATACTACCTATTGTGTCAGCAGCACCCATAGGACTTCTAGTGTGTTAGTGGCAGCACACAGAGCTCCTATATTTTCTTCTCAGCAGCACACATATACTACCTATTGTGTCAGCAGCACCCATAGGACTTCTAGTGTGTTAGTGGCAGCACACAGAGCTCCTATATTTTCTTCTCAGCAGCACACATATACTACCTATTGTGTCAGCAGCACCCATAGGACTTCTATTGTGTTAGTGGCAGCACACAGAGCTCCTATATTTTCTTCTCAGCAGCACACACATACTACCTATTGTGTCAGCAGCACCCATAGGACTTCTAGTGTGTTAGTGGCAGCACACAGAGCTCCTATATTTTCTTCTCAGCAGCACACATATACTACCTATTGTGTCAGCAGCACCCATAGGACTTCTAGTGTGTTAGTGGCAGCACACAGAGCTCCTATATTTTCTTCTCAGCAGCACCCATAGGACTTTTAGTGTGTTAGTGGCAGCACACAGAGCTCCTATATTTTCTTCTCAGCAGCACCCATAGGACTTCTAGTGTGTTAGTGGCAGCACACAGAGCTCCTATATTTTCTTCTCAGCAGCACACATATACTACCTATTGTGTCAGCAGCACCCATAGGACTTCTAGTGTGTTAGTGGCAGCACACAGAGCTCCTATATTTTCTTCTCAGCAGCACCCATAGGACTTCTAGTGTGTTAGTGGCAGCACACAGAGCTCCTATATTTTCTTGACAGCAGCACACATATTTTACCTATTGTGTCAGCAGCACCCATAGGACTTCTAGTGTGTTAGTGGCAGCACACAGAGCTCCTATATTTTCTTGTCAGCAGCACACATACTACCTATTGTGTCAGCAGCACCCATAGGACTTCTAGTGTGTTAGTGGCAGCACACAGAGCTCCTATATTTTCTTCTCAGCAGCACACATATACTACCTATTGTGTCAGCAGCACCCATAGGACTTCTAGTCTGTTAGTGGCAGCACACAGAGCTCCTATATTTTCTTGACAGCAGCACACATATAGTACCTATAGTGTCTTTGTGTCAGCAGCACCCATAGGACTTATAGTGTGTTTGTGGCAGCACACATAGCTCCTATATTTTCTTGTCAGCAGCACACATAGTACCTATAGTGTGTTAGTGTCAGCACCCATAGGACCTACAGTGTGTTGTGAGCACACATAGGAGCTCTATTTTTTATACTATATACACTACCGACTACAATGGCTGGAAGGGATGGGCGTGGCTTGCGGCTGATGAACTAAGACGCACAGAGTGAGAGCTCCGCCGATACCCTGCACAATTATCCTGCCAAAAGGTTCCGGTGGCACCGGCTTCTCCCGCAGACAGCACCGGAGGGTTCCCCTCACTCTCCCCTATCCAGCGGTATATATCAAGGGCATATTCGGCGGCGGGCATGTCCCACAAACACCCGAGAGACGGCATGCATTCAGCAGAGCATAGAAACCAAGATGGCGCCCGGAGCCAGCGCTCAGCAAAAGAGGCAGCCATGCGGATGTTCGGCAGTGCTCTGGGGAAGGGAGGCACACCTAGAACACCTTCCCAGCTTGTGGATGCACATGACACAGGTCCTCCAGAGGAGGTGATGGAGCAGCTATGGCCAGAGGATGAAGAACAGCCCTCCACATGGGACACAGTGAGTACCTCTGCCCCTGTTATGACCCCCAGAGCACATACAGACCAGGACAGTCAAACCCCTGAACCAACATTGAGAGATATTTTTGCGGCAGTAACCTCCTGCAACACCTCCATTACCTCCCTAACCACTGAGATCAAAGGGGTGAAACTGGAGCTGAATATGGTTAGGCAGGATATGCAGAAACTACGTGACCGCACAGCTGCACTGGAAGACAGGGTGAGCAATGTGGAGGATGATGTCGCACCCCTGCAGAGAGAGGTCCGCCATATGCAATCCATCATAAACGTCCATACTGCACGCCTAGAAGATAAGGAGAACAGGCAGAGACCCAATAATGTTCGCGCGGTAGGCATACCGGAGCGAGCTGAGGGAAAAAACCTGGTGTAATTTATTGAGAATTGGCTGGTCAACACTTTTGGTAAAGAGTCCTTCTCGCTGATGTTTGTGGTGGAACGTGCCCATAGAGTCCCACCAAGGCCACCTAAACCTGGGGAACCTCCGAGACCGTTTCTGTTCAAAATGCCGAACTTTAAAGATCGCGACTCCATACTGAATCAAGCCAGAACCAAAGCTAATCTTATGAGAATGGACAATGCCCGCATATCCTTCTACCCGGATTTCTCAGCTGAACTTCAGCGTCGCAGAGCCAAGTTTACTGAGGTAAAGAAGCGTCTCCGCAAATACGATGTCGCATATGCCATGCTTTACCCAGCCAAGCTGAGAATCGCAGCCAATGGCGAAACGCAGTTCTTCGATAACCCCGCTAATGCATCACTGTGGCTGGACCAGATGGAACATACGCTCAGGAAAGCCCCAGCACCTGCGGTCTGAAGAGGGCCTGTCTTTATCCAACTTTCAGCAAGGAGAGGCGGATGTCATAGGAGAAGCTGGGAGCCCTTTCCCCCCCCCCCCTTTTTTTTTTTTCCTCTTTCCACCTACCTTTAATTTTCCTGCCAGGCGGAGGAAACGAAGATTGTACTTTGCCCTACTCTTGGATTCGCAAGTCCCTCTGAATCAGAGTAGTACTGAGACGTTGGGGCCCCCCCTTACATTTGTCCTGCGTGGACACGTTTACTTTTTGTTTGCCCCCCCCTTTTTTTTTTTTCTCTGTCCGTCAAGTCTTCTTGCAGTCTACTGGAAGCACGGACAAAAAAACTTTTTTAACTTTTCCCCTTGCCTTTTGTTTTTTCTCGTTTGTTGCTCCATGTTAAGGGGCATGTTTTTTCTTTGGTTCATACAACTGGCTGTTGTGAGCCGTACAAACAGTTCATTCATTTTTATCTTACCAACCAGAGATGTAACTAAGTGGAAGAAGTCACTGTACATATACCTGTGTTTTATTTTCAAAGCTGTCAGGTGGAGACGCGAAGCACCCATTGGTGGGCCTCTGCAGCTGACAAAGCTTCTATGGCATGATTACCTACTTACCCTAACATGTCAAATGCTTACATCATAATTTCATGGAATGTGAGGGGGCTGGGTGACGGAGCGAAGAGAATGGCACTTTTCTCCACGGTGAAGGCTTACAGGCCTTCGGTGCTATGTCTGCAGGAAGCTCACCTGCAGGATAGCACCATATCTACACTTAAAAACCGTGGATACCCCACCCAGTTTCATTCCGTCCACTCAGCTTACTCGAGGGGAGTCAGTGTGCTTATTTCACAGAAGACCACTTTCCAATTGCTACAATCTATGATAGACGGGCAGGGACGATACGTGTTCCTATTATGCAAACTCGCAGGCTTAACATGTATACTCGCAAATATCTATGTCCCTCCACCCTTTTCCTTTGAACCCCTGAAACAGTTAGCGCAATTTATGGCTGCATACCCCGGGGTTCCGGTCTGGGTGCTGGGTGATTTTAACAACATAATGGATAAGAAGCTAGACAAATTCTCATCCAGGGTCAGCAGTGCTTCCCAAGTGGGTGGTCCCACCCCCTTCGCTAAATTCCTAGCGGAAATAGGTCTAAGAGATGTGTGGAGGGATCAAAATCCTGCTGTGCAGTGCTACTCGTGCTATTCAGCAACTTATAAATGTTTATCCCGGATAGATCTGTGTTTGTCTAATGACCTAGCATATGCACTGACTGTTTATGTGAAATATGCCCCGCGTAACATATCTGATCACTCACCTGTCAGTGCTGCTATTATGACATCCCCGAGCCCGAAGCGCAGACTCTGGAAGGTAAATCCCTTTTGGTTTACAATATTCCCAGATACGGATACTATTCCTGGCTGCCTGACAGAGTTTATGCTTCATAATCGAGAAACTGCCCGGCCAGGAGTGATATGGGATGCTCTAAAAGCCCACCTTAGGGGTCTAATTATTAAAGAGATTAATGCAATTAAAACCAAGACTAAGGAGTGGGAGAATGTGGTGATGGACGAGGCGGCTAGGGCAGAGGAGAGATATATATCAGTACCCTCAGTGGAGACAGAACGCAGTTGGCAGGAGGCACAGGCCCTGTACAGGCAGGTCTCGATATCAGCTGCGGAGAACAAGCGGTTCTTCCTGCAACAAAAGTACTTTAATGAAGGAGAAAATACAGGACATTTACTAGCTATGATAGCTAAAAACCACCTGTGCTCGACCCATATAGAGGCCATTCAAAACACAGATGGCATAACAGTTACGGACCCGACTGACATACCTGAAGTGTTCTCGCAGTTTTTTAAAGACCTATACACATCTAAGGTACACCCCACACAAGAGGAATTGGCCCACTTTCTGGACCAATGCTCTCTTCCCAGGGTAGCGCCACAGGGACTTACAGCACTTAATGCACCAATAACACTGGAAGAATTGACAACGGCGGTAGCACAGATGGCTAATAATAAGTCCCCAGGGGCTGACGGTTTACCCACAGAGACGTATGGGAAATACGGAGACACTTTGTTGCCTACCCTTCTAAAAACACTGAATAGCGCCTTAGAAGACGGCAATCTACCCACCTCTATGAATGAGGCTATAATTATAGTGTTACCAAAACCAGGCAAGGATTTACTGCAGCCAGACTCCTATAGACCTATATCTCTGCTCAATGCAGACGTCAAACTATTGGCTAGAGTGCTGGCCACAAGACTATCCGGAGTGGTGGTGGATCTGGTCCATTCTGACCAGTCTGGCTTCATCCCGGCTAGATCTACAGCACTGAACATTAGAAGACTGTTCCTCAATATTCAACTACCGGTGGATAACCCGGGCAATAGGGCCATCTTCTCCCTTGATGCTGCCAAAGCCTTTGACAGCGTCGAGTGGAGATACCTGTGGGAGGTTCTGCGGCGATTTGGTCTGGGAGATAGATTTATCTCCTGGGTGCAGTTGCTGTATGCCGCTCCGGTGGCCAAAGTGCGGATAAATGACTCCCTATCGGAACCATTTCCTTTATATCGAGGCACACGGCAGGGGTGTCCATTGTCACCCCTGCTGTTCGCCCTTGCATTAGAGCCGCTAGCGGCTATGGTGAGGACCTCGCCAGACATCACAGGCTTTTGTAGAGGATTAGGAGAGGAAAAAATGTCCTTGTATGCGGATGACACGCTGTTATATTTGGGAGACACTGACCGCTCTCTGAGGGCAGTAATGCGACTAATAGACCAGTTTGGTCAGCTGTCGGGATTTGCCATCAATTGGCACAAATCTGCTCTGCTGCCATTGGATCCATTACCTGCATCTTTGCCGGAGGACGTGTCCCACATACAGGTGGTTTCATCATTCAAATACTTGGGAATAATGGTGACGGGGGAAACACGGGAATACATAACCCTAAATCTTAAACCTATATTGCAAAAATTTCAGCAGAAACAAGCAAGTTGGAGCAAGCTACCTCTGTCGGTAACTGGCCATATCAATCTTATAAAAATGATCTGGGCACCACAGCTGTTATATATCTTACACAATGCTCCTATCTGGATACCACAATACTGGTTCCAACGTATAGACTCGCAGTTCAGGGCTCTTATATGGAGAGGTGGAGTGGCAAGAATTAAACTGGCCACTCTACAGCTTCCTAAGGATCAGGGGGGTATGGCGGTTCCACACCCTCAAATGTACTATTTGTCAGCACAGTTACAGCACTTCACAGGATGGGATCTTGGGACGGTGTTAGATCCTTCTAGGAGTCTCCTCCTGGGCAGTGACACGAACTACACTGCTCTATCCAATATGGAGATGGGCTTTTCTAAAGCCCCTACAACCTGCCCTACAATTCAGTCACTAATAAAAATTTGGAAGAGGATCAAGTCCATATTGGGTGTGACGGGCTATTTCCGTCAGACTCCTATATGGAGGAATCGATTCTACACAGAACTAAATAGAGTCCCCGATTCATTAGTGTGGGAAAGAGCAGGGGTCAGATTTCTCGCCCAAATACTGGAAGGTTCAGTTTTAAAGCCTTTCACCCAGTTGCTAAATGAATTTCCTGCACTTCAGGGACACCACTATCAGTACATTCAACTACAACATGCTATTAGATATCAGAGCAGAAACTCTAATTTGCAACTAGAAAATTCCACATTCCTCGAGCCCATATTCACGACCCTGATAAGAAGGGAATCATCTCTAGAATCTATATCCACCTTCTATCACACATACAGGCGCCAGACTTACTACCATGCAGAGAGGGGTGGGAGAGGGATGTAGGTCCCATTGATGGTGAGCAGTGGAATCAGATCCTGGGGGTAGGTCCGGTGGTTTCAGTGTCAGCAGCACAAAGACTCTCTCACTTGTTTATACTGCATAGGGTGTATCGTACTCCTATTCAACTTCATAAATGGGGTAGACGTGACTCTCCCATATGTCCTAAATGCCAAGCTCACCCAGGTGATCTCATCCACATGCTCTGGAGGTGCCCCAAATTAGTGAGGTATTGGAGCGATGTCATTGCCAGAATAAATACCTTTCAGGTCCAGCTTCAGTTGGAACCACTGGTGTGCCTGCTGGGCAGTCTGGATGAAGAATTATATCCTCCGCCAATATATATTGCTCTTACGAGACTGTTATATCTGGCCAGGAAACTTATTGCCAGTTTGTGGCTGTCGGCACGTATACCTCAGGAGGCACAATGGATACAAATGGTTAATACTACTCTTATCCGTGAAAAATACACCTATCAGCATAGGAAATCACCAAACAAATTTACCAATATATGGCAGAACTGGTTGAGCTCCCCAGAAGTAGCTCCGCCACAGCTGGCCCTGGATAGGCTATTAATGGGATGATGGATGAAAGATTACCCAAATGCATGCATGTCTTCCTTGCTACTACACCATAGGGAGAGGTATATATAATGGTTGAGTCGGAGTCACGGTGAAAACGTCGATGGTTGGTTTGGTATTAACATGCGATTACTATCTACTGTTTGGCTTTTTCTTTGTTTCGTTTATATTTTTAATTTTAGTTTTAATTTTTACTACCACTCTTTCTATGTAGAGTTTGAGCACATGGATGCGACATTGCCTTTCTATAAAGGAGTATGATCCCAGTATTGCTTGTACAAGAATTATAGATTGAAAAATTAAGCCAGATGATACTCCTGTTGCAGATATACACATTTGTCATGTATAAGATGTAATGCCATGTGTTCTCATTAATAAAAAACCTTTTTTTTCTGATTAAAAAAAACAATGGCTGGAAGACCGCCAAGGAGAGGCAGAGCGTGCCGAGGCAAGAACACAGGGCAGGCAGGCTCTGTTTCTAGAGACAACAGTGCTGGCCGTGGACGTGGTCGTGCATCGTCATCAGCACGTGGCCATGGGACACGCTTGTCTTTGTTTTCGGCAGCTGGACATGTGGAGCCGCATCATGCCGAAGGCTTGGTAGAATGGATGACCAAGCCCTCCTCATCCTCTCTCACCCAGGCTGAGGGTACTGGCAGAGCAGCTGCCAACGCGTACTCAATGGCATCATCAGCCACCCCTTCCCTAGACCCACCATGTCCTCCTGAGGAGTCCCCCGAACTGTTTGAGCACAGTGTTGGGTACATGCTCCAGGAGGATGCCCAACGATTCGAAGGCTCGGATGATGATACCCAGCTTGAGGAAGGCAGTAGTGTGCCCGCAGAGAGAGGGGATGCTGAAGGACAGCAATCTGGCAGTACTGTTCCACCAGCTGCAGCTTACTGCCAGGTTTGCTCTAGTGGTGAAGAGGGAGGGGATGATGAGGTCACTGACTCCACGTGGGTGCCTGAAGGGAGAGAGGAGGAGGAGGAGGAGGATGCGGCGTCACATGTCCAACGAGGCAGGATGCCCCCTGGAGGCCAGCACAGCAACTGTACCACACCGCAGAGCTCCGCCTGTGCAGGGCGCTGCCTCTGCACGTTATCACAAAAGTTCTTTGGTGTGGGCCTTTTTTGAGACGAGTGCATCAGATCGCACCACTGCTATTTGCAATATTTGTCTCAAGCGTATCTCGCGTGTCCAAAACATCAGCCGCTTGGGCACCACAAGCATGAGCAGACATATGTCGACCTGCCATGCAGCTCGTTGGCAAGCACACATAAAAGACCCACACCAAAGAACAAAGCGGACCTCTCCTTGCTCCTCATCAGCTGGGATCCCACTATATCTTCAGTCCTCTCTGAAAGCTGCTCTGAGAGGACTGAAGGTGTAGAATTAGGTGTGTCACAACCAAGTACTTGCAGTACACCGACGTCCGATTGTAGCAGGCAAATTTCCCTGCCCCAGCTGCTGGACCGTCGAAAGAAGTATACTCCCAGCCATCCACATGCCCAGCGGTTGAATGCTAGCTTGGCTAAATTGCTAGCACTTCAACTGCTGCCTTTTCAGTTGGTAGACTCTGCCCCTTTCCGTGAGTTTGTTCAATGTGCGGTTCCTCAGTGGCAGGTTCCCAAACGCCACTTTTTCTCACGGAAGGCGATTCCGTCTCTCTACCGGCATGTGGAAGGCAATGTCCATGCCTCGCTGGACAGGGCGGTCAGCGGTAAGGTGCATATTACCGCTGACTCATGGTCCAGCTGGCATGGACAGGGACGTTATCTTTCTTTCACGGCCCATTGGGTCACTCTATTGGCAGCTGGGAGGGATGCAGGACAAGGTGCAGTAGTGTTGGAGGTTGTTCCGCCACCACGCCTCCAAAATGCTACTACTGGTTGTGACACACCTCTCTCCTCCACCCCCTCCTCTTCTTCTTCCTCCAGTGCTCTGTCCTCGGAACCAGCGGTGCTCCGTAGGCATACAAGGGGCTACGCGAGTACGCAGGCAAAAAGATGCCATGCCGTGCTTGCGCTGGTGTGTTTGGGGGACAGGAGCCACACTGGGGCAGAGGTTCTGGCAGCTCTGCAGGGGCAGGCCGAGAGGTGGTTGACGCCACGCCAGCTTAAGCCAGGAATGGTCGTTTCTGACAATGGCACCAACCTCCTCTCCGCCCTGCGACAGGGGCAGCTCACCCATGTGCCCTGTATGGCTCACGTCCTCAACCTGGTGGTGCAGCGGTTCTTGGGCAGGTACCCAGGCTTACAGGATGTCCTGAGGCAGGCCAGGAAAGTCTGTGTGCATTTCCGCCGATCTTATAATGCCAGTGCTCGGCTGACTGAGCTGCAAAAGGAGCTGAACCTGCCCAAGAACCGCCTAATATGTGACATGCCCACCAGGTGGAACTCAACGTTGGCCATGCTGCAGCGACTGCACACGCAGCAGAGGGCCATCAATGAGTACCTTTGCGACTACGGCACCAGGACAGGGTCAGGGGAGCTTGGCTTTTTTTCCCCACGCCAGTGGAGCATGATCAGGGATGCATGCACTGTCCTCTCACCATTTGAGGAGGCCACGAGGATGGTGAGCAGTGACAGTGCATGCATCAGTGACACTGTACCTCTTGTCCACCTGTTGGAGCATACCCTGCGTGGGATAATGGACAGGGCACTTGAGGCAGAACAGAGGCAGGAAGAGGAGGACTTCCTTGCCTCTCAAGGCCCCCTTTATCCAGACAGTGTTCCTTCTGTCCCACCCATCACACAGGAAGAGGATGGGGAGGAGGAGGAGGAGGAGGAGGAGGAGGATTGTGTGAGCATGGAGGTGGAGCCTGGCACTCAGCATCAGCAGCAGCAGTCTTTTAGGGATGATGTACAGTCCCAACAAACCAGTGGACTTGTACGTGGCTGGGAGGAGGTGGCTGGCGATCATGTCATCCTCAGTGACCCAGAAGACTCCGGACCGAATGCCTCAGCTAACCTACGTAGCATGGCCTCCCTGATCCTGCAAAGCCTGCGGAAGGATCCTCGTGTTCTTCGGATCAAGGAGAGGGACCATTACTGGCTAGCCACTCTCCTTGATCCACGGTACAAGGGTAAGGTTGCGGACCTTATCTTGCCGTCGCAGAAGGAGCAGAAGATGAGACATCTCAGGGAGGCCTTGCAGAAAGGTCTGTGCAACGCGTTCCCAGAAACTGGGAGGTTACAAACTCCTGGTCCTGGACGACGAGTTGCTGAGGCTTCCGTCAGTAGCAGAAGGAGCGGTGGGGAAGGTGGACGTCTGACCGATGCGTTCAGACAATTTTTTAGTCCGCAGCCCCAAGGTATGATCGGTTCCAGCAACCATTGCCAGCGTCTGATATACATGGTGCAGGAATACCTAGGGGCAAGGTCAGACTTGGACACCTTTCCCACCGAAAATCCTCTGGCTTACTGGGTCCTGAGGATGGATCACTGGCCAGAGCTTGCACAGTATGCAATTGAGCTACTGGCCTGTCCTGCATCCAGCGTTCTTTCCGAACGCACATTCAGTGCTGCTGGAGGATTTGTCACCGATCACAGGGTGCGCCTGTCCACCGACTCGGTTTATCGACTGACCTTCATAAAAATGAATCAGTCTTGGATCACCACCAGCTACCAGGCACCTGAAGCGGATATAACTGAATAATTTATAATGTCACATCCCTTCAAGACTGCCTATGCTGATGCTGAGTGACTGTCCTGTTATGTTCACTGACTATCCTCTTCCTCCTCCTCAATGATCCATGCCACCACACCAGTGCCTAAGGCACAATTTTTCAGCCCCTGTATAACAGGGGCGTGTACTTACAATTTTTTAAAAAAATGCTTCGCAACAGGTGTGACTGCTGTGCTCCAAGTACAGTATCTGTATCAGTATCAGTATCAGTGTTGTGGCACTAGCACCAGTGCCTAAGGCACAATTTTTCAGCCCCTGTTGGGGCGTGTAATTTCAATTTTTAGGCAATGCTTTGCAACAGGTCTCATTGCTGTGCTCAGAGTACAGTATCTGTGAGGGGTTGCAGTGTTGTGGCACCAGCACCAATGCCTAAGGCACAATTTTTCAGCCCCTGTATAACAGGGGCGTGTAATTACAATTTTATAAAAAGATGCTTCGCAACAGGTGTGACTGCTGTGCTCCAAGTACAGTATCTGTGAGGGGTTGCAGTGTTGTGGCACCAGCACCAGTGCCTAAGGCACAATTTTTCAGCCCCTGTTGGGGCGTGTAATTACAATTTTTAGGCAATGCTTTGCAACAGGTCTCATTGGTACAGTATCTGTGAGGGGTTGCAGTGTTGTGGCACCAGCACCAATGCCTAAGGCACAATTTTTCAGCCCCTGTATAACAGGGGCGTGTACTTACAATTTTTTAAAAAAATGCTTTGCAACAGGTGTGACTGCTGTGCTCCAAGTACAGTATCTGTGAGGGGTTGCAGTGTTGTGGCACCAGCACCAGCACCAGTGCCTAAGGCACAATTTTTAGCCCCTGTTGGGGCGTGTAATTACAATTTTTAGGCAATTCTTTGCAACAGGTCTCATTGCTGTGCTAAGAGTACAGTATCTGTGAGGGGTTGCAGTGTTGTGGCACCAGCACCAATGCCTAAGGCACAATTTTTCAGCCCTTGTTTAACAGGGGCGTGTAATTACAAATCTTGATCTAATAGTTCACAGCAGGGCCCATTCCTGCGCCCACCAAGAGTAACTATGAGGGCCTACAGTCTTGTGGCAACACCGTCCACCACCACCACCACCAAAGGCCCAATTTTTCTGCCCTGTTCAACAGGTGCATGCAATTACAAATCTTGATCTAATAACTCACAGCAGGGCCCATTCCTGCACCCACCAAGAGTAACTGTGAGGGCTTACAGTCTTGTGGCAACACCGTCCACCACCACCACCATCAAAGGCCCAATTTTTCTGCCCTGTTCAACAGGTGCATGCAATTACAAATCTTGATCTAATAACTCACAGCAGGGCCCATTCCTGCACCCACCAAGAGTAACTGTGAGGGCTTACAGTCTTGTGGCAACACCGTCCACCACCACCACCACCACCACCAAAGGCCCAATTTTTCTGCCCGGTTCAACAGGTGCATGCAAGTACAAATCTTGATCTATTAACTCACAGCAGGGCCCATTCCTGTGCCCACCAAGAGTAACTGTGAGGGCTTACAGTCTTGTGGCTACACCAACATCTAATAGGGCAAATTTCTGCAGAGTATATACGGCAGGCCCCTACTTTCAAACATCCAACTTACAAACGACTCCTACTTGCAAACGGAAAGAGAAAACAGGAAGTGAGAGGAAATCTACCCCTAGGAAGGGAAATTCTATCCTGTTAGATTTAATTTGGGAAAAAGGTATCTCCTCTCTACTGATGCTTTATCACCAATCCTTGTTTCATTTAAAACCCCACTTTTCCAAAAACATTTGTCATTGGGACGGAAAGTGAGGTGAAATGTTCTGAACAGATGTGCAAAGACAGCAAATGTTACAGGGGTGATAACCCCTCCCTATGTTCTCCAAAAAGCTTAAAAATAGATTTTTTTGGGATGGAGCTACACTTCATAATGTACCTGTTCAGATTCTACTTAAGAACAAACCTACAGTCCCTCTCTTGTTTGCACCGCCTATATACTGCTGTTCAGAGTATATAGGGTTGTAGGTATAGGGTTTTATTTTGGGTGCGGGGTCCTCCTTAATATCCATACAAGACCCAAAGTGGCTGGGGGGGGTGATGGGGTAGCCATGCCATTTTTCTCAAGGATTTTCAGCCATATGGCGGCCAGGACAAGACATGACATTAAAGCCGCAAGTGGTTTTAAATGGCTTCTTTTTTTCCTTTACAAATGTCATTTTGTGCAGGGACAGTTCTAAACACGGGAAACACATGCCACTTCACAGGCATACTTTAGACACCCCCCAGGTACCATATTTAAATGAAAATTTCACTTTTTTTTTTCACTTTATGCATCATTAAAATGACTGCTCCCGAAAAAACGTTAGTTTTTAAAAGTTCTTTTTGCATTGATATATGTCCCCTGGGGCAGGACTCGGGTCCCCAAACCTGTTTTATGACATAAACATGCATATTGGCCGTTGTAATTAGCAATTTTGATTTCGAACGTTCGCGTCCATTATAATGAATAGGGTTCAAAAATTTGCGCAAACTTTCGGTCTGTTCGAAGGTTCTGGTGCGAACCGAACCCGGGGGTGTTCGGCTCATCCCTAGTCCACAGTACAAACCCCCCAGGTAAGTCTGTCCCCAATAATATCTCCCTGGGTTAGTCTGTCCACCAGTACATTCTCTCCAGGTCAGTCTGTCCCAAGTACAATCTCCCTAGATCAGCCTGTCCTCCAGTAAAATCCCAAGTGCAATCCCCCCAGTCAGTCTGGAAGACAATGCCCCCAATTCCCCCAGGTCAATCTGTCCCCACTACAATTCACCAAGGTCAGTCTGTTTCCCAGTACTATACCCCTTCAGGTCAATCTGTCCCACAGTACCATACCCCCAGATCAGTCAGTCCCAAGTACAATGCCCCCAAGGTCAATCTGTGCTCAGTACAATCCCCCCAGAACAGTCTGTTCCCAGTAAAGTCCCCCCACCCCATATCAGTCTGTGCCCCAGTACAATCCCCCAAGGTCAGTCTGTCCCAGGTACAATCTCCCTAGGTCAGTCTGTCCCCAGTACAATCTCCCTAGGTCAGTCTGTCCCCAGTACAATCCCCCCAGGTCAGTCTGTCCCCAGTACAATCCCCTCAGGTCAGTCTGTCCCCAGTACAATCCCCCAGGTCAGTTTTTCCTCAGTACAATCCCCCGGGTCAGTCTGTTCTCAGTACAATCCTTCCAATCCCTTTAGGTGAGTCTGTCCCCAGTACAATTCCAAAGGTCAGACTGTTCCCCGGTACAAACCCCCTCCAGGTCAGTCTTGTTGACATCAATGTCTCCCCCCGCTGGTGATGTCGAACCCAACCCCAGACAGTTGCCCACAGCTCTTGGATGGTAACAGATCTTTGTGTGACTAACAGCTGCCATTGAAATAACAATATTCACTCATGGGTGCAATGTTTAAGAGCTCAGTAAGACCCATCCCCCTCAGGGACCATGTGCACCGCGCTTATTGCACACATGGATGATATAAACAAAACACTCAAATGAGTGTATATCCTCTGTGGGAATTTAAATAGGGTTGCCAGCACTAATGAGTAAGAGAGTATGAAGAATTTGTTAAAAATTGTATTTATTAATTAATTTATTAATTAATTATTTATTAACAAAAGAATAAACTATAACATTAAACATCTAAAATGGATGTATGTTGGAAGTATCTGGTACATGAAACCTCTTATTGACCAACTCTATTAAACTTAATTAGTACAACAGAGATAAAATATAACCCGATGTTTCGAGGTATATTAGAAGTTGACCTCTTCTTCAGGGGTAGTTATTATGGTCACTTCAAGTGGGTCTGTGATAGAACAAGAACAAATAAGATAAAGAAGGAACAAAGAAAAAAAAATCAGAAGAATCAATAAAATGTATACAGAAAAAAAAAGAAACAACAATATATCGCAAGTCATACAAATGTAGTGGTAGTACAAGACAACTTATCATGAATTATCACATCATCACATGATCGTATTTCACATGGCAATAAATGTACATGTGTATATGATACTGACCATGTATATGAACAATAGACTTCTTATGACATCCAATGAGGAAATCGATCTGCCGCAGCTCCACAGAGACCAGAGGGTATATAGAATGGGCAAAAGTTGAGATCTATATCAAGAAGAGATAGCTAGTGGTGGAGGTACACCCAAGGTAGACCCCCAAGCTCCCCCCAAGATAAATCCAGGATCCTGGCCGCCACAGAGTATCACAAAGGGCACCCCCAACCGGGACGGCTCCTATTCCATACGATTGTATTAGAGGTTCAGAGCTTGGGAGGGGAATAAATTGCCCTTTCCCAAGGTAACTGAAAGATATATATATACAGAAAGTATCATGTAAGTAAAATCCAACTCATCTCATGGGGATATATATTAAAGATTAATTCAGCTAAACAGCTAAAATAAAGAAAACATACCCTAAATGTTGGTGCAGGGTTTATGCGATCACAGGTAAGGACCGACCAAACGGGACCCCTCAAAAGAGGGAACAAGGGCTGCCGATATCCCTGCACTTGGAAAGTGTGGTATAACCAAAGTCTAAAAGTATCCAATGAAGGCAAACAGATTAGTAACCTGCTCCTAAATGATCAGTATTGTGACCATAACATGTGTATCTATCCAGACTCACCACGTCAATCCCTGTGTATCGCCAACCTGTGATCAGCTGCAAACAGAATGAACTAATAGTTGTATGCCAGTTAAATACCAATATCACCTGGTCCCCTTAAGTGGATTTTAATTGGATACAGCTGTATTTGTTTGCGTAGAAGCCGGACCTATCCCAGTGTGGACAGTGCCCCCCGAGTGGATGACGCGCGACGCCACCAAGCAATCGCACGCCATTCAATAGATGGTAGCAGCAAACTCTGACAAGATGAAGAGGAGGCGTGTCTGCGTCATGACGCTCCGCACACAGCGAGGTCTCATGGCGCATGCTCTGAGTCGGCCCGCATCATTCTCCTGCGATGCAGATCCGGCACGTCCGCTTCGCATGGCAACCATGCAAACAGACTGCCGGGACAAGGAAAGGACGGACACGCCCATAAGGCGTGTGACGGCCTCCCGTGCGCCGAGTGACACCCTAAATGGCAACTGAGACCTGGAAAAGAAAGGAGAAAGATAGAAATGTACAAGGTTTTAAGAATTACCCACCTAGGAAATCACATGATCCTACAGCAGTCGATAATACCCTTCACTGGATGAAATTTACAATTTGCACATAAAAAGTTTGTATATATATATCGCCAACATAATAGTTCAAAGACCCTGTCAGGTTATATGGACTATATATTGCACATAACCAATACAAGAGACAGACGGAAAAAAAATATATATATATTTTATACATATCCAGAGTTTTAAGGAAAAAATTTGAATTTATATTGAGAAATACATTAAGGTTGGAAAAGATCTTTCATAGATATTGATGGGCCAAGAGACTGTCCTTATATATAGTTTCCATTGAAACACATGATTCTGGAGTTTGTCCCCCAGATGGGGACTACATAGGAGCCAAACCAATCCCTGAAGGTGACTCACTCTAGGGGCTCCCATTCAGAGCCCCCAGAGGAGAAACCCTCCAGGAATGGCCTATACAAAATCACACCATTCAAGCCTGGTGGTTTGGTCGCATTCAATCGAAATATCCATCGTTGTTCAAATTGGAGGAGTAATTTGTTAGTATCACACCTCTTATCCCTGGATGCATCCTATCTAGTATTAGGAATGATATCTTGGGAATGATGCCATTGTGCACATTTGTGACATGTCTTCCAAGAGGAAGGCTGGGATTGCGTGTCTGTATTGACAGAATATGTCGGTAGGCACGACACCAAAATTGCTGAATTGTCTTTCCAATGTAAAAACATTGGCAGTCACACCACAAAAGGTACACGACACCTGCTGTCTGACAATTTGCATAATGTCTAGGACGATATCGTTCACCATTGGGAAGTATAATGTTTCGTGTCGTGTTATATAATGGCAATATTTGCAACCACCACAGGTAAAAGTGCCTGGGTATTTGCATGGATCTTGGCGACCTGAGCTCTTGAACTCACTGCAGACCAAATGGTCTTTGAGGGATTTCGCCCACTTGAAGGTAAAGGTGGGATTTTTGCTGACAAACGGACTGATGATTGGGTCCATAGACAGGACATGCCAATATTTGTTGCTAATTTTTTTAAGATTTTCATGTTGGTTGGAAAATCTGGTGATGATCGAGATGGGGTTGGTTCTTTTATTCTTTGAAAGAGGATTGTGTAGCAGGTTTTTTCTAGGTCTCTGTAAGGCTTTTTTTAAGGCAGGTTTTGGAATAGCCACGCAAGAGTAATCTGTCCCTGAGGGCATTGGCCTCCTTTTGGAATGTTAAATCATCTGTACAATTTCGTATTCTTAGGTATTGACTAAAGGGGATGGATGTCACCAGTGCTTTCGGATGAAAGCTACTGGCATGTAGAATGGTGTTCCCACTTGTGGGTTTCCTATAAAGGCTACTGCTTACACGACCCATTGTATCTTTGTTGATATTCACATCTAAAAAGGTTATAGAAGATTCATCCCAAGACATTGTAAATGTCAAGTTGAAGTCGTTTTGATTTAACTGATTGAGAAATGACACCAATTGCTCAGATGGACCATCCCATATAAGCAAAATGTCGTCAATGAACCTGAGCCAGAGACCCACCCTACTCATGAAGGGAGCAAGGTCCTCGGACTAGCCTATTGACCGTTCCCATTCCCCCAGGTACAGATTGGCGTACGATGGGGCGCACAAAGTCCCCATCGCCACACCCTGTACCTGGAGGAAATGGGAACAGCCAAAGGTGAAGTGATTATGTTGGAGAATAAATTCAAGGGAACTCAGTAAGAACTCACTGATTTTTACATCATATCTCTTATCCCGAAGAATGGCACGTCTAATACATGCTAAACCTTTATCGTGTGGTATGGAACTGTATAGTGCCTCCACGTCGATCGTGACCAGTATTGACGTGGAGGGAATATACAGACCATCCAACACCTACAGCAAATGAAGTGTATTGCGCAAATAGCTTGGATTGTTGATCACAAGAGGGCGTAAGTGACCATCCACAAAAACACTGAGATTCTCGCTCAATGACCCATTGCCCGATACAATGTGTCTTCCTGTTGGACATTTGATGCATTTATGCAGCTTGGGGAGGGAATAGAATGTAGGAATTTTAGGTTGTTTGGTCCTAATAAACTCCCATTCTGACTTAGTGATGATGATGTGCTGACTAGATGCAAAGTCCACCAAGGAATAAAATTCCTGGTTGAATATCACAATTTTGTTCACATTGATTTTGTGATACCATTGTTTGTTTTCCAATATTTTCATGCACATCTCCACATATCCCGCATTATTCATGATAACTATATTGCCCCCCTTATCGGAGGGCTTTATTGTTATACCTGGATGCTCTTTCAGTGCTTTCAAAGCCAGTTTCTCATCTGTTGAGAAATTGCTTGTGCCCATATGGTTGGTCTTCATTTTACATATCTCAGTACCTACTAATTTAACAAATGCCAGCACATTTGAATTGGAACTTAAAGCTGGAAATTTATCTGGACACTGGATGTGTCTTTTGCCGAACTTTGTGCTAAAAAGGTGTCCCTCTGTTCAGAAAGTTGGCAATGTTTTGGTAAATTTTCTCAGATATTAAAGAAAATTTGTAATGCTGGTTTGTAAAGAATGATTGTTTAGATGACGGTGGTTCGGTAAGGCCAGGTTGGTAACTTGGCTTTTGAGTAACGTTGCCCACTTTGTGGGCAGACAGTGGTTAGTAAACTGTTATTTGGTTTGGTAAGATATTGCTGCTTGAGTCGTGGTGGCTAAGCATTTTGGTCTGTTAATGGTTATCAGCAGTTCTGTTTGGTATTAAAGGTTAAAGTTTTATTTAAAAATGAAAAGTGATTTAAACCCAATAAACATTTCCACAATCTTAGTTGTGTACTTACTTTAATATTTAAGTATGTTGTTATGGCATGACGCCCTCAGAGGAAGTAGTGATGACAAAACGCGTCAGGGTGTGACCTTACGGGGACCGGAAGTGCCATTCCACGGCCAGGAAGAGACAACCAGAAGTAAGCAGTGGACGCTGTCTTCCTAAATATTTGAGAATCTCGTGTCTTTCCAGTGCTGTGAAGAACAACCTTTTAAATGCAGATGACTTAAGAACCATCTTATTGTCAGATTTTATGGAGCTTGTCATTTCAGAGTAATAAAGGATAAGAAAACGGAATTACGCTATCCTGAGCTTTTTTTCTATCTGAGTATCCATGGGAGATCCAGTACAGCTCTAACACCCTCCATGACGTGGATGACAGTCGTTAACATATCAAGGCTTGATATGTTCAGCTTTCTGGTGAGTGAGAACCCCTAAGGGGAGTGTGACACATGGCTTGAGGATTGTGGTGTGAGGTGCACATCTTCAATACCACATTAGGATCACCATCTGTATCTCTCTGGACTCTTATCACCATCTGTCATTCATCTTTCTCATGTGTTATTAGCATATGAAAGCTGGTCATAATAAGTAATGACGGTAGTGCTGCTTTAGTAATCAGAGGTACTGCCTGAAGTACCTGTGGACATTTTACTATATTGTATGGATTTGTTTTTTTGCATTTTTGCATTTTAAGCGGCAGCTGACACTTTGAAACGCTGTGGTATATTGAATCACTGTGATAATTGAACGTTCTATATCATTTTAAAATGTATTAGCTCCAAAGTTGTTGAGATTGTGGAAGAAGGCCTGGGTTTTCACTGTAGTGTGATATTATGTTGTTATGGTATGAATGGTGTTAAACGGGGTGTACAATCCCATGTTAGGACCGCAAAAGAAAAAAGTGACCCCATGGGATTTTAACCCCTATCACCCATTTGTTTTTTAAATTAATTATATTCTTAACAGAGGACTAAGGTGCCTGTTAAGTACATGACCCTTTGGTTTTCTTTTTTTTTTCTGTTTTAGTTGTGAACTAAGATTAACCTCTCTTAAGTCACTGATCTGTGGACTGACCTCTGAATTACCTACAGCATTTCCTTTGGATATTTTGACCTGCTCCCACCCTTCCCTTTCTTCTTTTTCCCTTGCTGTGGTCCATCTTTATGGCGTAATGTTACCCATCAGCAGTTAGTAAACTGTTATATGGTTGGTATAAGATATTATTGCTTGAATCTTACTGACTAAGCATGTTGGTATGTTAATGGATAACAGTGGATCTGTTTGTTTTTGAAGGTTAAAGTTTATTTCATAATTAAAATTGATTTAAACCCAATAAAGGGGCTGCGGACAAAATTTCCTCACAATCCCTGTCATGTGGTTACTTTATTATGTTATTATGTTGTTATGGTATGATGGTTGTTAATAGGGTGTACAGTCCCATGTGGTTGGTGTTAGATACTGTTGCTTGAGTCTTGAAGACTAAGCATGTTAGTCTGTTAGGCCTCAAGCCAAGAGTAAAAAAATGAAAATTTTGGTGCATAATTATGCATGTTTTTTGCACGTTTACAGGCATATTGCATTGGCTGTAAACTCATTCTACTGGCCAGTGTACCCACGGTTTTTGTGCAGGTTATGCCAGTTTCCCTTAGACTTCTATTTAGATCAGTTGTTTTTGGTGAATTTTCTGAAAGCACACTAAAGATGCAGTATGCAGGACTTTTGGTTTGCTTTCAGAAAATGCACCAAAAACAACCAATCTAATCGAAGTCTATGGGAAAGTGCAGCTACAATGTACTGCACCCCCTCTGTAGGGAAACTGCACTGGAGTAGTGTTAAGGCGCCCTTACAGTATATGCATTTAGGTGCATTTACACAGAAATTATGCTCATAAGCTCCTCTCTGAAGGCAGCTTTTGGACATTTTTAATGCCTCTAAATGGTGCTCTTAACCGCTTGTCAATTGTGCTATAGCCGAAAGACAGCTACAGCATGATCCTCCAGTCCTGGGAGGGCTTCCATGGATGTCCTCCCAGCACCCCGCCTCCTGCGAGCCCCTGGAATATAGCTGATTACAGACCAGGATAAAGAGCCAATCACAGCGCCCCTTTACCATGTCAGGCAGTTCTTTCCTCCCACGTTGTATCTGTGTGAGGAAATGAGAGCCAATAACCAGCAAGGTTATCAGGGCTTTGATCACCAGTACCCTGTTTATTAGTGCATCCCTATCAGTGCAGCTTATCAATGCCCATCAGTTCAACCTCATCAGTAAAAAAAAATTATTACAATTTTGTAATTTATTTAATTATCTATTTATTCATATATCTCAACTTAGTGTGGCACATGTCTTTTGTATAACATTTAAATAAGTCAGGTTGACTAGGACACAAATTATCACAAAGTTGACTTATTCACAGGTTTTCGATCAAAAACAATTCAAATGACATTGCGTTCACCTACAAAAGCTTTTGGTGCTTGATCAGTATGCAAATGTAATTCAGATCGTCCAACGTCATGCTTGGGATTTTTTTTATTTCATTTTAAAGGGGAAAAAAATGTATACTGCATTGTTTTCAGTGGGTCAGCAGACCACAGACTTGCATCCTGAGAATGGGCAGTATAGAGAAGTACAGAACTGAAAAACAGGAAGCAGAGCCTACATATATAATGATCAAATATAGTTGCTTTCGTACATATATATATATATATATAGGCCCCTTCCACAGGTGGCTGACCCTGCCTGCTCAGTGGGGAATCTGTCTGCTGATCCTTACTGAGCTGGCGTATGGCTAGTACGTGTCTGCTCCGCTCTCCTCTATATGTGGTCGGATGTAAATGGGCTGCCTGTCCGTTTACATCCGGCTGCCATCTGATCCACCAGAAGGATGAGGAACAACCCCATCTGTCTGTTTTTAGTGGTTTAGATCAGATTTGATGTCGGCGGGCGTAAACAGACACATGTACATTTACATCCGCCACTACATAGAGGATAATAGAGGGTATGATAAGGTCCACCTGAAAAACTGACAGACAGACCCGATTGGTCCACCCATGTGAAAGGGACCTTAATTACAAATTACATTAATTATCTAAAAAGAAACACTGAAAATACTATATGTTGGCTTTAGGGAAAACATTCATCCATTCTTTGGGAGGATTGAAGACCTCTTCTTGTTACTTGTGGATCTTGACTAGTAGTTGAGCTTTGCGCATACTAAGTGTGGCAAAGGGAGTAACATGAATCCAGTGACAGGCTTGAGACTTATATCCTCTCTGGAGACTCCTGGAGGTGGGTAGAAAGTGAACTTTTGCAGAAGGCCAGTAAAAAACAAGAAAAGTTCCATTTTGGCTAAACTTTCTCCAACACAAGCTCTTCTTCCTGGGGGAACAAAGTCAACTCAGGGTGAAAAAATATATACTTAGCCACTGTTTTGCAGACTGGAAAACAAAACTAGAACTACATTATTGACGGAATGGTGTGTAGAGGTAACCCTGATCCCATGGTACATGTACTCCAACAACAAAAGTGTGATGTGGACTTCTACTAGCAGGTGTGCAAAAACACACTGAAAGCTACAGAATGGGTCATTGCTCTTTAACCCTAAACTGTTTATCCACACCTTCCTGAAAGTGGCTGTCGTTAGTACCACAAAACATGTTGCTGGTGTATACATACATGAAGACCAGTACTTGATGTACAAGATTCTCTCAAGCATGCTCTTCCATACAGGTGCTTCTGCAATCAATGACCATTTTTTGGGGCTTGTTTCCTTAAACACATTCTTCATTGGGATCCAACTGCTTTTCTAGCACAGGATTATCTGAAAAACTACCCTGACAAGCATTGATAGCGACATACAGTATACCTGTGTGGGGACAGAAATATTCTCTGCAGGCCTTACTATACAGTTGTTTGACCCCTTCCAAACTGGGCATCCTGCAACCCTACCAATATGAGTATTAGACCTATAATATTTTTTGATTTATACAAATCAGTATGACTGTAATTCAAATGCTACATTTAGAATGCTCTGAATATTAGGATAAACTGGCTGATTGGAATACTACCAGTGCTCAGAGATAACATGTATAATACCCACTTTCCATGGAAGATGATGTCATCACTGTAATGCTACCAGTGGATGGTGGTTAGATGCAAGGCGTGTATAGTTCAGTTAAGGTCATGCATGTTTGGATTATGTGCTGTCAAAATAAATGGCCAAAGTATGTGTGGTTTGCACTGCCTGATCGGAACCTAGCCAGTACACTGATTACATCCTCTAAGCTGTGTATGCAGCCAAGAAGGGCAGGCATGAACTCTGAAATTAAATTGAGGGGTAAAGTCCATGTTCCGAATAAATATTTCCTAGACTGACACAGAGTTTGCACCCGTCCTCCATTTCAAGTTATGCACCCACCCCACACCTGTGTTTACTGTCCACATAAAGAGCTTGAAAAAAATGCACTGCCCTCATACAGATCAGAAATAGTTTGGGGTTTAGGTCTTTCGGTGTAATAACATAGGAATAGTTTATTATTGCTTTAAATTAGATGTAATAATAATAATAGTGACCTACCTGCAGAAAAGGGCAAAAATGCATCTCGTTTTAGGAATTTTCCATTAGCATCCAAAAAGTGTTTTGGGTTAAACTGATAAGGAGTTTCCCACTGAGTCTTGTCATGCAAAACAGATGTGAGGAAAGGAATGACATCTGTACCCTACAAGGAGAAGAACATTGTACAATACTTAAAGCTGAATTCTAGGCAGACATACAATATACGTGATGGCAGCTCTATATTTACGAATAGATACTTAAATGTATTTTTTAAAAGCAAGTTGTGTAAGTACCTGAATTTAACCACTTCAATACAGTGACGTCTCCAGCTTTCACATTTAGGGGGGCACATGGGGGACAGGGACAAAAGTAGGGGGGCAACTATAAAATGCAATTATATATATATATATATATATATATATATATATATATATATATATATATATCCTGGGGCCCTTTACTACGATCCCACAACGGGCCCTCTCACATGTTCTGCAGTGAGCTCCATTCCTACTATA
Source organism: Lithobates sylvaticus (assembly GCA_028564925.1). NCBI lineage: Eukaryota > Metazoa > Chordata > Amphibia > Anura > Ranidae > Lithobates > Lithobates sylvaticus. The sequence continues at coordinate 220,955,267 of CM053031.1, read as the reverse complement.
TTGGGGCCCCCCAGGGTGGCAGAAAACAAGAGATATATGTCACCAACATACCAAGAAAATATAAGGGTCCAAAGCAGTGGGAGAACTATCAGGGTTGCAAATGTTGTCTTGCCACTGGGCCCTGGTGTTCTGCCACTGTAGGGTTCCCCAGCCTGGGGTTTCCTGCCCCTGCTATTGACAGTGCTGGTCTGGCATCTCTTGTAATTTACAGGCTGGTTCTCCTGTCCTAAGGATGGGAGAAATCAGTCTGTTTTTTCAGTAACTGAGAGTCCTGGTGGAGTCCTTCCTGCAACTCTCTCTTCTCCCTGCCAATGAGGATGCAGGGGAAGGAGCAGATTGGGTGGGCGTGGTTGTGTGAGCGCTCGCATTATGCAGAGGGAGGGGGGAGAAATCACCTGCAGGAGCTGACTGGGGACGCTCTCCCTCTCAATAGAGACTGTGTTAAGATGCGGCGCATCCGCTACGAATGCAAAAAAAAAATTTTTTTAATTGGGAGGGCACATGGTGGGGCACAGCATAAAGTTGATGCCATTGTTTCAATACACTTTCACCCCCATCCTGCCCAGGTGAATTTTCAGCTTACAGCACTGTCGCACTTTGAATGACCATTGCACAGTCAAGCAATGCGGTACCCAAACAAAATTTTTATAATTTTTTGAGACAGATAGAGCTTTCTTCTGGTGGGATTTAACCACTTGCTTACCGGGCACTTAAACCCCCCTCCCATCCAGACCAATTTTCAGCTTTCGGTGCTCTCACGCTTTGACTGACAATTACTCAGTCATGCAACACTGTACCCAAATTAATTTTTCGTCCTTTTTTTCCCACAAATAGAGCTTTCTTTTGGTGGTATTTGATTGGTCTAAATGAAAAAAAGACCGAAAATTTTGAAAAAAAAACGCATTTTTCTTTGTTTCTGTGATACAATTTAGGAAATTATAAATTTTTCTTCATAAATTTTGACCACAATTTATACTGCTACATATCTTTGGTAAATATAACCCAAATTAGTGGAAATTATTTGGTCTTTGTGAAAGTTACAGACTCTACAAACTGTGGTGCGAATTATACAAAATTGATCACACCTGATGCACTGGTGACCGATCTCATTTCTTGCGACCCGAACAAGCCAGGAAAGTGCAAATACCCCCCAAATGACCCCTTTTTTGAAAGTAGACATTCCAATGTATTTAGTAAGAGGCATGGTGAGCTTTTTGATGTTGTCATTTTTTCCCACAATTCTTTGCAAAATGAATTATTTTTTTATTTTTTATCTACAAAATTGTCATTGTAATAGGTTATTTCTCTCACATGGCATGTGTTTACCACAAATGACACCCCAAAATAAATTCTGCTACTCCTCCTGAGTATTACGATACCACATGTGTGGGACTTTTACACAGCCTAGCCACATAGAGAGGCCCAACATGCAGGGAGCGCCATCACGTGTTCTAGGAGCATAAATTACACATCTAACTTGTTGACTACCTATTACACTTTTGAAGGCCCTGGAGCACCAGGACAATGACACGTGACACTGACGTGGCACTGATGACACGTGACACTGACGTGGCACTGACGACACGTGACACTGACGACACGTGACACTGACGTGGCACTGATGACAGATGGTACTAATACGGGGGAACTGATGACACGTGACACTGATGACAGGTGGCACTAATATGTGGCACTGATGAGAGATGGCACTCATACATGGCACTGATAACACGTGGCACTAATATGTGGCACTGATGAGAGTTGGCACTAATACGTGGCACTGATGACAGACGGCACTAATACGTGGCACTGATGACACATGACACTGATGACACTGATGACAGATGGCACTGATACGTGGCATTGATGACAGGTGACACTGATAACAGATGGCACGTGACACTGACAGGTGGCACTGATGACAGATGGCACTAATACGTGACACTGATGACAGATGGCACTAATATGTGGCACCGATGACAGATGGCACTATGTGGCACTGATGACATGTGGCACTATGTGGCACTGATGACAGGTGGCACTGACTACAGATGGCACTGACAGATGGCACTGACTACAGATGGCACTGACTACAGATGGCACTGGGGATGGCACTGGGCACAGATGGCACTGGCAGATGGCGTTGGGGACAGATGGCATTGGGGACATATGGCACTTGCAGATGGCATTGGGGACATATGGTTCTGGCAATTGGCATTGGGGACAGATTGCAGTGGTGGCAGTGGGCACAGATGGCATTTCATTTATTTATTTTTTTAAACTTACGGCGCTGCAGCCGTTCATCTCCCCCTCCTCACACGCTGTCTCTGTGTGAGGAGGGGGAGCGGCGCTGAGAGATGATCTCATATGTTTACAAATGAGATCATCTCTCATTGGACACGCCGATCGCGCTGTAAACGGCCACTGTGATTGTGAAAAAAAAAAGTATTTCTTAGTTTAAATTTTGTAAATAGGTCATTTTTCTCCTTCACTGATGTGCACTGATGAGGCTGCACTGATGGGCACTGATAGGTGGTACTAATATGCAACACTGATAGACGGCACTGATGGGCACTAATGAGGAGGCACTAATATGCAGCACTGATGTGCACTGATAGGCGGCACTGATAGGGACTGATGAGGAGGCACAAATATGTAGTGCTGATGGGCACTGATAGGCGGCACTGATGGGCAGCACTGATGGGCACTGATAGGCGGCACCGGTGGGCACTGACAGGCATCACTGGGTATTGAATGGCAGCAATGATGGGCATCACTGATGGGCACAGATTGGCATTAATTGAGGGCATTACTGATGGGCAATCATTTTGCTGCTTCTCCTTCACTTTCCAGTCACAGGCTCGGGCCGGAGGAAGTAAATTGAATTATGTTAGCCGTCAGTCAATCCAACCAGAAAACTAAGTACATCTACTAGCAGAAAGGAAATAAGCTCTGGATTGAAGCAGCTTTTTTCTTTTTATTCTATGTTTGAATTGGCTATACATTTTTTACTTCGAGTTCTGCTTTAATAAGAATCAGGGTTTGAAGAAGGTAATTGTTAGTTGCATAACTACAAAAGTAGAGCCAAAAGTATAATGAGTTACAGTTACAGAATAAACAGTTTTTTCTGCATAGTTTAGGCTGGTTTCATAGTAATAATTATATTGATGGTGAGTAGAGCCTGTACAAGATAAATCTAAATAAAACAATATTAAAAAAATAAAATAAAAATGAGATTAATATGTAAGCTTGCCTCTCTTTTTAAAAATGCTACTTGACTCGCTGTCATGTAGATAAGGCTTCAATACTTTCACTGAAGGGACTTGACATCACGACAACCCTCAATGCTTGCGGTCCATGCTGGCTCTCTGTGGCTCCCTTCCACTTCCTTCCAGTGACTGGTGACGTGCCTAGTCCACATAGATGACTGGATTATTGGCTGGAGGCTGTCATCTTTCCATCCCAATACCTGCTTCTTCATCGAGGAGCATGTTTAATCTTCCATCACAGCCCAAGTGCTCAGTAACTGGTTCTGCTTGATATTATTGATCGCTTTTATGACTTGTTGGCTATTTCATGTTTGGAATAAAGGAATCAACTTTGAAGTTCAAATGGCAGTCTTTCTTGGTACGCACAACGTCATTTCCACATACGCCATCTTCCGGTTTCTCGCTTTGCACGGCCGTGGAACGCACGCCGGCAGACTGGAACGAACGGCTTTTACTGTGACATTATAGTGTATGGGCGCATCAGCTCAACACTTCATGCATTTTGATTTTTATTTGTTCTCTTTTTAAATGACTTTTAATTAAATAAACTAGTTTAATACAGATTCATACTATGAGGCTCATCCTTCCCTATTTATATGGATTCGCCGCTGCTGATATCCCCTAAACTTTGCTGAGACCCACTAAGTGCCTGGGAGTTGGACACCATCCGGAGAGAGGACATCCGCCCATTGAGAGGAACGCGGTCTTCTGGGACCTGTAGTACTACGCCTGTTACCCCTGCAGGGGTGAGGCGATCCGGTGAGTGGCGTGCAGGCACATAAGGGGAACTGACTGAAGGAGGGGATCACAGGACACCTACTACTGTATTTTTTTCACTGAAGCTGGGATTTCGTGTCACTTCACAGTTTTTCCAGTTTTTTCACTATTTTTGGATATCACATATGCACTTATATACATTTTTTGGAAATTGGACTTGATTGCACTGCTTTTGAAGGACTAATATATATATTTATGTATTAATTTATATACATCGCAATTGATTTTTCATCATTTATATAGAATTTTTATTAATCATATACTTTTTTTTATGATTGAACTGGATGGACTTGTGTCTTTTTTCAGCCTAGCTAACTATGTAACTATATGTAACTATGTACTTCATCCTCCACTGCCTCTACACACTAACTCACTCACTTCTCAGGAGATTGCTCATCACCTCAAAATAAAGATTGATTAAATTTGTGATGAAAGCTCCACTCTACAGGTATCTGCCCCACTTAACACCCCCTGTCAACAGGTACAATCAACACTCCCCTTTTTCAACCCTGCTTCTATAGACGAGGTTGCAAAACGAATTTCTAACACCCACCTAACCACCTGTCCCCTGGACGCTGTTCCCTCTCAAATACTACAATCAACCTCTGAGTTTATCCTACACTCTCTAACCCACATCTTCAATCTCTCCCTTTTTCTGGCATCTTCCCTGACTCTCTAAAACATGCACTAGTCACCCCCATACTTAAAAATCTGTCTTTGGACCCTACCAATCTTAACAATCTATACCCTATCTCCTTGCTCCCCTTTTCCTCTAAACTGCTTGAACGCCTGGTCTACAACAAACTGAGTGACCACCTCATTAAGAATAACCTTCTTGAGCCCCTTCAGTCTGGATTTTGCCCTCAACACTCCACAAAAACTGCTCTTTTAAAACTCACAAGTTACTTACTAACAGCAAAAAGCAATAGACACTAATCTGTACTCTTAATTCTTGACCTTTTGGCTCATCCTATCTATCCCACTGCACCTTCAGTGTCGCCTGCAATTCTACTTCCTCCACTCCTCTTTTTTTCTCCGTCGGGGTCCCCCAAGGTTCTGTTCTTGGACCTATCCTATTTTCAATCTATACCTCAGCTGATAGCCTCCCATGGTTTTCAATATAATTTCTACGCTAACAACACCCAAATCTATCTCTCCACCCCTCACCTCCCTCCAACAGTCTCCTCACACATCACTAACTTACTAACAGATATATCAGCCTGGATGTCACACCATTTCCTCAAACTCAACTTGTCCAAAACTGAGCTCATAATATTTCTTCCCCCACGTGCTTCTTCCCCTGACTTCTCTATCAAGAGCAATGGCACAACCATCCTCCTTTCCCCACATGCCAGGGTGCTAGGTGTTATGCTGGACTCCAAACTCTCCTTTCGGCCACACATCCAATCACTTTCCAAAGCTTGCTTTCAACCTCCACAACATCTCCAAAATATGTCTCCCTTCCTAACCAATGAACCAACAAAGCTCCCGATTCACTCCCTGGTTATCTCTTGCATCAACTACTGCAACTCCCTCCTCATTGGCTTACCTTTAAATAGGCTATCCCCCTTCAGTTCATAATGAATGCTGCTGCCAGAATCATCCACCTTACAAACCGCACAGTGTCTGCTACCCCTCTCTGCCAATATATCCATTGGCTGGCACTAACCCAAAGAATTAAATTCAAAATACTAGTAATAACTTACAAAGCCATCCACAAGTCGGCCCCCAGATACATCACTCACCTAGTCTCAAAATACCAACCAAATCGTCCTCTTTGTTCCTTCCAAGACCTTCTGCTCTTTAGCTCCCTCGTCACCTCCTCCCATACTCGCCTCCAGGACTTCTCCCGAGCCTTTCCCATCCTTAAAAATGCCCTACCCCAATCTCTCTGGCTATCTCCAACTCTAGCCACTTTTAGGCAATCTCTGAAAAGTTTTCTCTGCAGAGAAGCCTATCTTGCCTCCACCTAACAACTGTACTTTCAATTTCTTCATTATCTCATCCCTCAAAGTTTTTACCTTTTGTAACACTTTACCTTCCCTCTTAGATTGTAAGCTCTAACGAGCAGGGCCCTCTGATTCCTTCTGTTTTGTATTGTATTGTAACTGTACTTTCTGCCCTAACGTTGTAGCGATGCGCAAACTGTTGTCGCTATATAAATCCTGTATTATAATAATATTCTGCAGCCGCTCTGGTCCCAGCATCAGCTGCAGCTTCAGTGTGTAGGCGTGTGCAGGAGAGGCAGCCAACAACAGAAGCCCCATAGTAACCCTATGGGTGACATCATTTCCCAACTGTTGTCGGTCCTCTCCTTCACACAGAAGCTGCCACTGGAGAGTGGACTGGATTGGCTGCAAAATAGGTAAGTTACAGCGATTTTTGCTTACAGGGCTAGATAGATTAGGTTTAGAATGTGGCAGAGATCAGGTTAAGAATTAGTTAGTTTTTGCTTGAACTTCCACTTTAAGGGTACAGATGCTCCAGATTAAAGCAGAACTCTAGTTTGTCACTCATCACTGCAGAGGAAAGGGACCTTTAAGTCAAGACAGGCACTCCTTTGTTGGATTTCTTTAGCAGACATCACTAATAGCAACAACATCCCTTTCTCCAGGAAAGTCAACCAGCTCCTACTCACAAGGTTTCAATGTAAAATCCATGCAGACACCTCCTGTAGAATCTTTCCCTGGGAATCAATCCTGTATCCAAGGAACATTTACAGACCTCAGCTGCAGGCCTAAGCACATCCAGGCCTCCTTAGGCAGACAAGCCTGAAGAAGCAGCTCCATCACATGCTATTTTCCAGGCCAGAGCCTGGGGTTAAGAAAGCTTGCATCAGCCAGCCCCAAATATTTATACCCTTTCCCATAATGCATTACTGGCAAAGGAAACTACTAGTGGTGGGCTGGGAAAAGATATGAATATTCATAATCCACAGATACTGTATGATCTCACACTAATACCAGAAATGACCATGCCACCTACTGATAGCGGGGAGGACCGACAGCCAGGCTGAACTTAGGGATAGCTGAACAAGGCATAGGCTATAATTCACATTGGCTGACAAAGCCATGCAGCACTACATTTAGAAACACTCCTGCTTATGGCAGGGGGCTACATGCATTATGAATAATCTATTAGGACAACAGAACATGGTCATTTGGCTTCATAATGATTGTGGCATTTGGACAGTACTGGGATTTCTGGTAGTGATATTTTACCACTGGAACTGCTAAGTTAGCATGTGATTTAACTACTACCAACCATGTAAAACTTAAATGGAATTTTTGAGTGGAAATTACCTTGAACTGTACAGTGACAAAGTAGGAGACCTACTGTACATTCTTAGAATTATTTTTTTAGTTTAAATCTGTTAATTTGGTGTGTGATTCTACTGACAAATGAGGAGGAGTTTTCTGATCTCACCTTTGGGATGCAGTAACCTCGGAAATACACATCATTTGGAGTTGTGTGTGGCACATTCAAAGGAACGATATTAGCAAACCTCTGAATTTCATGTACTACTGCTTCAGTATAAGGCATATTCCTGCGATCATCGACTGTAGGCATCTGACCTTGTTTAATATTTGTCTGGATTTCCTCTTGTACCTTTTCTAGAAAATAACAGTAAATTACATCAGCCTCTCCACAATATGTGAACATATTTATTGTCACGATCAGAGGGTAAGACCACCTGGGACTATAAACTCAAGATCTAGCAGGCCAATGGAACAACTAAACAGGTGTACCCATGTACTGGTCCTCACATATGTGGGAGCAGTGTGAACGCATGCAAACAGAGGTGTGCCAGAGTCACAAGATCTAAGAAGCCACCCGGTCTTCACCAGAGCCAATGGAGGTGTGGATGTTGCGCTGCAAGGCAGCCCCCAGGTTGCAGCTCTCTAACACACCCATGTGGGCACAGTACAGCCAAATAGCGCACTGGAAAGACATGGGGTACACACAGGAGACTAGGAACCAAAGAAACCTAGTGCAGCTAGCTGGGAAGGGATGCCGGGGGAGAGAGCGCAGGGAGCAAGCATGAGGCGCAGGAGAACAACAGAGCAGAGGGAGAGAGAGAGACTCAGCAAGCTGGAAAGGACTGCAGGCAAACAACAACAAGAAACAATGCAGAGAATGACACACACAGTAACAGGAAATGAAGGGATCCATGGACAGAAACCAAAGGGAATATAACTGCACAGCCAGAGGAAAAACACTGAGAACAAAGACAGGATCAAACAAAACACAGAATATAGTAATACTCAGACAGCGGCAAACACCACAGGAACAGAGGGGTCTGGTTTCTACGTGTATCGTTACCCCCGTAGGACCTGCTGAGTATTGTGGTTGTCATTCATCCAGAGACATGAAAGCAGTCCTTGTGCTTTGCTTTTTTATGTTTTATTGCGGGAGATTGAACTTGAATAGGGATGGGGACTTATAAGATGCCCGTGGAATCAAAACTTCAACAATTGGAACTTTATATAATCCTGTATATTCATCGCTCCTGCACATCGCTTCCTTTCTTCAGAGTATCACTCCTTACTCCTCCTGCACATCGCTTCCTTTCTTTCCTTCTCCAGACTAGCTAGCACTGTAGGCCTGACATTGGCTCAGCTAGGCCCAAAGCAAACGCCCTTGAGAGGCAGGGACCGCGGGCCCCTATGGTGTACCAAATATAAAAGTTCCAGTGCTAGCTGTCCTCATGGCTACTGCTCCCAGTACCCCCTCTTAAGGCACTGCCAGCCCTCCTGGCTGCAGCTGCCTCGCTCCACTGCCCATGACACTATCATCCTCCAGACTGGCTCTGCACCCATCCCAGACTGCTTCATATCAGTCCTCTCAGGCGTGCCTCCCAGTCCCAGTGATGGTGGGGTTCAGACAGTGGTGGCAGCAGTAGTGGTGAGGAGGGGGGGGGGGTTAGACAAAGGCAGGGGTGGTAGGGGGGTTTAGACTCAGGCAGGGGTGGTGGGGGGTTAAACACAGGCAGGGGTAGTAGGGGGGTTTAGAATCAGGCAGGGGTGTTAAGACACACACAGGGGTGGTGGGGGGGTTAAATACAGGCAGGGGTGGTAGGGAGGGGGTTAGACACAGGCAGGGGTGGTGTTATACTATGCTGTATAACATGCTTTAAAGGGACAGGATCCTTTTTTTTAGGGTAACAAACGCTTTAACTTTTAAGAGCTATTTAAAGCCGATTGCACCGTATCAAACCACCACAAAGTGCCTTAAAGTGACCCTGCACAGTATTACTTCTATGCAATACCATACTACCTAGAAAAATAAGTTGCTATACTTACCTTTTTTGGTGACCCATACCTTTAAACTCTGACACTTAACTGCTTCCTAGCCACTGTAAGTATTTCACGTTGGAAATGCATGCTCCAGAACTTCTTTTGAGAGACAGACGTACCGCGATTCGTCAGGCGACAATGGGAATGGGAGCAGCATTGGCCAGGAGATAAAGGTGGTGAGTTGCACCCCCCTGGGCAGCTGGGCAATGGATATGTGCCCATCAGTTGTGGAAAAGGGCTTATCCTGGGGACTTGACTTGACTTGAAACAATATTATTACTAAGCCCTGCGAGTGAAAAGTTGTGGCTCCCTTCCTAGCCTGCAGGAGCAAGCCACCATGGAACTCAGGACCGGTGCTACCATTAGGCAAACTAGGCAGCCACCTAGGGTGCACTGTTGCCTAGGGCACCCGGCCACTGGTGTTCCTACTCTCTTCTCTCTGCAGCAAGCAACTAAGTCTCAGCACCAGCAGGCAGCCGCTGCTACGTTTGCACATAGTGTCAAAAGTGCAGCGGTGGCGGAGGACTGTGTCTGTGTCCCGACGCCCAAATGAATGGAAGCAAGCAAACATTCATTGATGGGCACTGGTAGGCTGCATTGATGGGCACTGGTAGGCTGTTATTAATGGGTTCTGGTGAGGCTGCATTTGATGGGCGCTGGTGAGGCTGCATTGATGGGCGCTGGTGAGGCTGCATTGATGGGCGCTGGTGAGGTTGAATTGATGGGCCCTGGTGAGGCTGCATTTGATGTGTGCTTCATTAAAAAGGTGGGGTGCACATGGGCAGGTAATGGGGGTGGAGTCAGGGGTGGAGCCAATGGGGGGCAGAAAAATTAGGTTTCGCCTAAGGTGTCAAAAATCATTCCACTAGCCCTGATGGAACTATGTAATGTTAAGAACCGGTGAGAATGATAGTGCTTCGCACTTCCACTCTCAGAATGTCACCGTAGTCTCTGCTGGGACAGGCGTCACTGGTAGGGAAAGTAAGGAAATCCTGTTCCTCCCTTTGTGGGGCCCTGGAATGGTAATATGGCATTTGGCTTTGAGGGAGCACTAACCCATATGCTAACAAGTGATTTAGCAAATGAGTTGAAATTTTCCCAAAGGTGTCAGAAAGGGGCATTTACTTTTTCCAAGGCTATCAAAATCTAAAAATAAAAAGTCTGGATGAAGACTCACACATTAGGTAAGGGTGGAGGAGAATGGTCAAGCAGACATTTCCCCAAAATGGCTTTACTTTGTAAACCCCCAAAATTACTTTGTATTTCTGGATACTTCATCATCAATAAAATGCCCCAGCGTAGTGTTGTAGATGTTGTTTCTGTCCCAGCAGCAAAGAGATCCAAAACTGAGAACACCATATCCTCATCATCAAAGTATGTTTCCGCTTTGGTTGACTCCTAAAAACACAAACATCAAATGATTCAAACACTAATAATTTATCATTATACTTTTTTTTATAAATATTATACACTGATTGGAGGAACCTTGTCACAATATAAAAGAAAAAAAGAAAAAACGCAAAGGGCCTCATAAAATAAACCACACCAGTGTAAAATTACCTAGAGTATAAAGATGAAGTGAACAAAGAATAAAGAATAAAGTTATACAACTATAATCACAATCTTATAATAATTTACTACTATGCAATGCTGTCATAAAACAGATTTAAATAAGGAGATTTTTCACTAAAGGTGACAGCCCAGATTTCGACACGTTTATCACTTGACTTGTAACAGGAAATCCAGAGTCCAAACAGAGTAGCTACAAGAATGTTAAAACTTCAGGGAGCTAAGCTACCTCTGAGACCCAGGAATGGTCCTGCTAAATCAAAGTTGCCGGCAGGGCTGTGATATATACAATGGGCATAATAAGTATTGAACACGTCAACATTTTTCTAGGTAAATATATTTCTAAAGGTGCTATTGACATGAAATTTTCATCACGTGTCGGTAATAGGGATGAGCCAAACACCCCCGGGTTCGGTTCGCACCAGAACCTTCGAACGGACCGAAAGTTCGCGCGAATTTTCGAACCCTATTCGTTACAATGGACGCGAACGTTCAAAATCAAAATTGCTAATTACAATGGCCAATATGCATGTTAATGTCATAAAACAGTTTTGGGGACCCGGGTCCTGCCCCAGGGGACATATATCAATGCAAAAAGAACTTTTAAAAACTAACGTTTTTTCGGGAGCAGTCATTTTAATGATGCATAAAGTGAAAGAAAAAGTGAAATATTCCTTTAAATATGGTACCTGGGGGGTGTCTAAAGTATGCCTGTGAAGTGGCATGTGTTTCCCGTGTTTAGAACTGTCCCTGCACAAAATGACATTTGTAAAGGAAAAAAAGAAGCCATTTAAAACCACTTGCGACTTTAATGTCATGTCTTGTCCTGGCCATATGGCTGAAAATCCTTGAGAAAAATGGCATGGCTACCCCATCCCCCCCCCCCCCCCCCCCCAGCCCCTTTGGGTCTTGTATTGTCATGGAAAATGTTATTAATGTATGTTGTCAGATGCCCCCCAGTGTCGGTTTTGCTGTAATGCGCTCATCTGAGCGCATTCGCACATAAAGACGTTGGCGGAAGACCATTGGCTGCGTAAACCTTCCTATGGACACTACAGACGTGTTTGCTGGTTTAAGGAAGTTCATTTGTGCCTCATCGGGAGACTGGCCACTTCCCGGTGACGGCATTAATAGCTTCAAGCGAACATCTCTGTGTACACTGGAACTTTAGCATAACGATATAAATATTGTGGCCCACAGAGCCATGGCTTTATATCGTTCGTTGTCATTGAAAGCAGTTTAGACGGTTTGTACATCACTGCTTAGTCTGTTTGAATGTATACATCTGTGATTGGTTATTTTGATGGAAAACAATTGTTCCTGTATTGTAGTACCATTGTATTGTATTTCCTTGTATGGTCATTCACATCCTGTGTGAATGAGATGAGGCCACATCCTTTGTGGGAGGGGTTTAGCTGTTGGAGGCAAACCCCTGAGGGTGTGGCTTGGAATGTTTTCTAAATAAAGGAGTTTACTGAGCTGGGACAGGGGCAATGATGCTGACCGAGGCTGAGATGAACATGTAAGAATACTTGCTGTTGATGGCTGTTTACTGGGCAATGGGAAACCAGGGGCTTAGATGGAAAGCAGCCAGACTGAGGTGGTGATATATGCAATGCTTGGCTGGTGAGGTATGAATGCTTGAATTAGGGGGGCTGAGGTAAGGATGTATGGATGGATGAGGGGGTTGGGAGTTTAATGGCTAAAGGTAAGGTATTATATCATTAAGACGGAAAGTGTTATTATATTAGAAAAAGGAAATATGGCTGTGTGCTATACAGACAGTCAAGATTTTCCCGGACAGTATGGATATTAAGGGGGACCCCGCACCCAAAATAAAACCCTATACCTACAACCCTATATACTCTGAACAGCAGTATATAGGCGGTGCAAACAAGAGAGGGACTGTAGGTTTGTTCTTAAGTAGAATCTGAACAGGTACATTTTTAAGTGTAGCTCCATCCCAAAAAAAATCTATTTTTAAGCTTTTTGGAGAACATAGGGAGGGGTTATCACCCCTGTAACATTTGCTGTCTTTGCACATCTGTTCAGAACATTTCACCTCACTTTCCGTCCCAATGACAAATGTTTTTGGAAAAGTGGGGTTTTAATTGAAACAGGGATTGGTGATAAAACATCAGTAGAGAGGAGATACCTTTTTCCCAAATTAAATCTAACATGATAGAATTTCCCTTCCTAGGGGTAGATTTCCTCTCACTTCCTGTTTTCTCCTTCCATTTGCAAGTAGGAGTCATTTGTAAGTTGGATGTTTGAAAGTAGCGGTATTCCTGCCGTATATACTCTGCAGAAATTTGCCCCATGAGATGTTGGTGTAGCCACAAGACTGTAAGCCCTCACAGTTACTCTTGATGGGCACAGGAATTGGCCCTGCTGTGAATTATTAGATCAAGATTTGTAATTGCATGCACCTGTTGAACAGGGCAGAAAAATTGGGCCTTTGGTGGTGGTGGTGGACGGTGTTGCCACAAGACTGTAAGCCCTCACAGTTACTCTTGGTGGGCGCAGGAATGGGCCCTGCTGTGAGTTATTAGATCAAGATTGGTAATTGAATGCACCTGTTGAACAGGGCAGACAAATTGGGCCTTTGGTGGTGGTGGTGGTGGACGGTGTTGCCACAAGACTGTAAGGCCTCACAGTTACTCTTGGTGGGCGCAGGAATGGGCCCTGCTGTGAGTTATTGGATCAAGATTTGTAATTGCATGCACCTGTTGAACAGGGCAGAAAAATTGGGCCTTTGGTGGTGGTGGTGGACGGTGTTGCCACAAGACTGTAAGCCCTCACAGTTACTCTTGGTGGGCGCAGGAATGGGCCCTGCTGTGAGTTATTAGATCAAGATTTGTAATTGCATGCACCTGTTGAACAGGGCAGAAAAATTGGGCCTTTGGTGGTGGTGGTGGACGGTGTTGCCACAAGACTGTAAGCCCTCACAGTTACTCTTGGTGGGCGCAGGTATGGGCCCTGCTGTGAGTTATTAGATCAAGATTTGTAATTGCATGCACCTGTTGAACAGGGCAGAAAAATTGGGCCTTTGGTGGTGGTGGTGGTGGTGGACGGTGTTGCCACAAGACTGTAAGCCCTCACAGTTACTCTTGGTGGGCGCAGGAATGGGCCCTGCTGTGAGTTATTAGATCAAGATTTGTAATTGCATGCACCTGTTGAACAGGGCAGAAAAATTGGGCCTTTGGTGGTGGTGGTGGTGGTGGTGGACGGTGTTGCCACAAGACTGTAAGCCCTCACAGTTACTCTTGGTGGGCGCAGGAATGGGCCCTGCTGTGAGTTATTAGATCAAGATTTGTAATTGCATGCACCTGTTGAACAGGGCAGAAAAATTGGGCCTTTGATGGTGGTGGTGGACGGTGTTGCCACAAGACTGTAAGCCCTCACAGTTACTCTTGGTGGGCGCAGGAATGGGCCCTGCTGTGAGTTATTAGATCAAGATTTGTAATTACATGCCCCTGTTAAACAGGGGCTGAAAAATTGTGCCTTAGGCACTGGTGCTGGTGCCACAACACTGCAACCCCTCACAGATACTGTACTTGGAGCACAGCAGTCAGACCTGTTGCGAAGCATTGCTTAAAAAAATGTAATTACATGCCCCTGTTAAACAGGGGCTAAAAAATTGTGCCTTAGGCAACGGTGCTGGTGCCACAACACTGCAACCCCTCACAGATACTGTACTTGGAGCACAGCAGTCAGACCTGTTGCGAAGCATTGCTTAAAAAATTGTAATTACACGCCCCTGTTAAACAGGGGCTGAAAAATTGTGCCTTAGGCAACGGTGCTGGTGCCACAACACTGCAACCCCTCACAGATACTGTACTTGGAGCACAGCAGTCAGACCTGTTGCGAAGCATTGCTTAAAAATTTTTAATTACACGCCCCTGTTGAACAGGGGCTGAAAAATTGTGCCTTAGGCAACAGTGCTGGTGCCACAACACTGCAACCCCTCACAGATACTGTAACTTGGAGCACAGCAGTCAGACCTGTTGCGAAGCATTGCTTAAAAAATTGTAATTACACGCCCCTGTTAAACAGGGGCTGAAAAATTGTGCCTTAGGCACTGGTGTGGTGGCACCCAGAAAAAAAATTTTCTTCCAAGCTATCAAGGAATGGATCATTGAGGAGGAGGAAGAGGATAGTCAGTGAACATAACAGGACAGTCACTCAGCATCAGCATAGGCAGTCTTGAAGGGATGTGACATTATAAATTATTCAGTTATATCCACTTCAGGTGCCTGGTAGCTGGTGGTGATCCAAGACTGATTCATCTTTATGAAGGTCAGTCGATCAACCGAGTCGGTGGACCCTGTGATTGGTGACAAATCCTCCAGCAGCACTGAATGTGCGTTCGGAAAGAACGCTGGATGCAGGACAGGCCAGTAGCTCAATTGCATACTGTGCAAGCTCTGGCCAGTGATCCATCCTCAAGACCCAGTAAGCCAGAGGATTTTCGGTGGGAAAGGTGTCCAAGTCTGACCTTGCCCCTACGTATTCCTGCACCATGTATATCAGACGCTGGCGATGGTTGCTGGAACCGATCATACCTTGGGGCTGCGGACTAAAAAATTGTCTGAACACATCGGTCAGACGTCCACCTTCCCCACCCCTCCTTCTGCTACTGACCGAAGCCTCAGAAACTCGTCGTCCAGGACCAGGAGTTTGTAACCTCCCAGTTTCTGGGAACGCGTTGCACAGACCTTTCTGCAAGGCCTCCCTGAGATGTCTCATCCTCTGCTCCCTCTGCGATGGCAAGATAAGGTCCGCAACCTTACCCTTGTACCGTGGATCAAGGAGAGTGGCCAGCCAGTAATGGTCCATCTCCTTAATCCGAAGAATACGAGGATCCTTCCGCAGGCTTTGCAGGATCAGGGAGGCCATGCAACGTAGGTTAGCTGAGGCATTCGGTCTGGAGTCTTCTGGGTCACTGAGGATGACATGATCGCCAGCCACCTCCTCCCAGCGACGTACAAGTCCACTGGTTTGTTGGGACTGTACATCATCCCTAAAAGACTGCTGCTGCTGAGTGCCAGGCTCCACCTCCATGCTCACACAATCCTCCTCCTCCTCCTCATCCTCTTCCTGTGTGATGGGTGGGAGAGAAGGAACACTGTCTGGATAAAGGGGGCCTTGAGAGGCAAGGAAGTCCTCTTCCTGCCTCTGTTCTGCCTCAAGTGCCCTGTCCATTATCCCACGCAGCGTATGCTCCAACAGGTGGACAAGAGGTACAGTGTCACTGATGCATGCACTGTCACTGCTCACCATCCTCGTGGCCTCCTCAAATGGTGAGAGGACAGTGCATGCAACCCTGATCATGCTCCACTGGCGTGGGGAAAAAAAGCCAAGCTCCCCTGACCCTGTCCTGGTGCTGTAGTCGCAAAGGTACTCATTGATGGCCCTCTGCTGCGTGTGCAGTCGCTGCAGCATGGCCAACGTTGAGTTCCACCTGGTGGGAATGTCACATATTAGGCGGTTCTTGGGCAGGTTCAACTCCTTTTACAGCTCAGCCAGCCGAGCACTGGCATTATACAATCGGCGGAAATGCACACAGACTTTCCTGGCCTGCCTCAGGACATCCTGTAAGCCTGGGTACCTGCCCAAGAACCGATGCACCACCAGGTTGAGGACGAGAGCCATACAGGACACATGGGTGAGCTACCCCTGTCACAAGGCGGAGAGGAGGTTGGTGCCATTGTCAGAAACCACCATTCCTGGCTTAAGCTGGCGTGGCGTCAACCACCTCTCGGCCTGCCCCTGCAGAGCTGCCAGAACCTCTGCCCCAGTGTGGCTCCTGTCCCCCAAACACACCAGCGCAAGCACGACATGGCATCTTTTTGCCTGCGTACTCACGTAGCCCCTTGTACGCCTACGGAGCACCGCTGGTTCCGAGGACAGAGCACTCGAAGAGGCCATGGAGGAAGAAGAAGAGGAGGGGGTGGAGGAGAGAGGTGTGTCACAACCAGTAGTAGCATTTTGGAGGCGTGGTGGCGGAACAACCTCCAACACTACTGCACCTTGTCCTGCATCCCTCCCAGCTGCCAAAAGAGTGACCCAATGGGCCGTGAAAGACAGATAACGTCCCTGTCCATGCCTGCTGAACCATGAGTCAGCGGTAATATGCACCTTACCGCTGACCGCCCTGTCCAGCGAGGCATGGACATTGCCTTCCACATGCCGGTAGAGAGCCGGAATCGCCTTCCGTGAGAAAAGTGGCGTTTGAGAACCTGCCACTGAGGAACCGCACATTGAACAAACTCACGGAAGGGGGCCGAGTCTACCAACTGAAAAGGCAGCAGTTGAAGTGCTAGCAATTTAGCCAAGCTAGCATTCAACCGCTGGGCATGTGGATGGCTGGGAGTAAACTTCTTTCGACGGTCCAGCAGCTGGGGCAGGGAAATTTGCCTGCTACAATCGGACGTCGGTGTACTGCAAGTACTTGGTTGTGACACACCTAATTCTACACCTTCAGTCCTCTCAGAGCAGCTTTCAGAGAGGACCGAAGATATAGTGGGGTTGGAGATCCCAGCTGATGAGGAGCAAGGAGAGGTCCGCTCTGTTCTTTGGTGTGGGTCTTTAATGTGCGCTTGCCAACGAGCTGCATGGCAGGTCGACATATGTCTGGTCATGCTTGTGGTGCCCAAGCGGCTGATGTTTTGGCCACGCGAGATACGCTTGAGACAAATATTGCAAATAGCAGTGGTGCGATCTGATGTACTCGTCTCAAAAAAGGCCCACACCAAAGAACTTTTGTGATAACGTGCAGAGGCAGCGCCCTGCACAGGCGGAGGTCTGCGGTGTGATTCAGTTGGTGTGCTGGCCTCTAGCTGGCCTCCGGAGGGCATCCTGCCTCGTTGGACATGTGCCGCTGCATCCTCCTCCTCCTCTCTCCCTTCAGGCACCCACGTGGAGTCAGTGACCTCATCATCCCCTCCCTCTTCACCACTAGAGCAAACCTGGCAGTAAGCTGCAGCTGGTGGAACATGACTGCCAGATTGCTGTCCTTCAGCATCCCCTCTCTCTGCTTGCACACTACTGCCTTCCTCAAGCTGGGTATCATCATCCGAGCCTTCAAATCGTTGGGCATCCTCCTGGAGCATGTACCCAACACTGTGCTCAAACAGTTCGGGGGACTCCTCAGGAGGACATGGTGGGTCTAGGGAAGGGGTGCCTGATGATGCCATTGAGTATGGGTTAGCAGCTGCTCTGCCAGTACCCTGAGCCTGGGTGAGAGAGGATGAGGAGGGCTTGGTCATCCATTCTACCAAGCCTTCGGCATGATGCGGCTCAACATGTCCAGCTGCCGAAAACAAAGACAAGCGTGTCCCATGGCCACGTGCTGATGACGATGCATGACCACGTCCACGACCAGCACTGTTGTCTCTAGAAACAGAGCCTGCTTGCCCTGTGTTCTTGCCTCGGGACTGTCTGCCTCTCCTTGGCGGTCTTCCAGGCATTGTAGTGGGTAGTGTATATTGTGCTGGAGTCACACAGCACACACACTAACTCCTGCAGATGGATGCCTTAGATGACAGCAACAGGGCCCTATGGCAGATAGAGGCTGCCTTAGATGACAAGAACTGGGCTGACACACACACACACACACACACTAGCTCCTATGTGTGCTGACACACACACACACACACTAGCTCCTATGTGTGCTGACACACACACACACACACACACTAGCTCCTATGTGTGCTGACACACACACACACACTAGCTCCTATGTGTGCTGACAACACACTATAGCTCCTATGTGTGCTGACAACACACTAGAGCTCCTATGTGTGCTGACAACACACTATAGCTCCTATGTGTGCTGACAAAAAAATATAGCTCCTATGTGTGCTCACAACACACTATAGCTCCTATGTGTGCTGACACAAACACACTATAGCTCATTTGTGTGCTGACAACACACTATAGCTCCTATGTGTGCTGACAACACACTATAGCTCCTATGTGTGCTGACAACACACTATAGCTCCTATGTGTGCTGACAAAAAATATAGCTCCTATGTGTGCTGACACAAACACACTATAGCTCCTATATATGCTGACACAAACACACTATAGCTCCTATGTGTGCTGACAACACACTATAGCTCCTATGTGTGCTGACAAAAAAATACAGCTCCTATGTGTGCTCACAACACAATATAGCTCCTATGTGTGCTGACACAAACACACTATAGCTCCTTTGTGTGCTGACAGCACACTATAGCTCCTATGTGTGCTGACAACACATTATAGCTCCTATGTGTGCTGACAAAAAAATATAGCTCCTATGTGTGCTCACAACACACTATAGCTCCTATGTGTGCTGACACAAACACACTATAGCTCCTATGTGTGCTGACAACACACTATAGCTCCTATGTGTGCTGACAAAAAAATATAGCTCCTATGTGTGCTTACACAAACACACTATAGCTCCTTTGTTTGCTGACAACACACTATAGCTCCTATGTGTGCTGACAACACACTATAGCTCCTTTGTGTGCTGACAACACACTATAGCTCCTTTGTGTGCTGACACAAACACACTATAGCTCCTATGTGTGCTGACAACACACTATAGCTCCTATGTGTGCTGACAACACACTATAGCTCCTATGTGTGCTGACAAAAAAATATAGCTCCTATGTGTGCTTACACAAACACATTATAGCTCCTTTGTTTGCTGACAACACACTATAGCTCCTATGTGTGCTGACAACACACTATAGCTCCTTTGTGTGCTGACACAAACACACTATAGCTTCTATGTGTGCTGACAACACACTATAGCTCCTATGTGTGCTGACAAAAAAATATAGCTCCTATGTGTGCTCACAACACACTATAGCTCCTATGTGTGCTGACACAAACACACTATAGCTTATTTGTGTGCTGACAACACACTATAGCTCCTATGTGTGCTGACAACACACTATAGCTCCTATGTGTGCTGAACACACTATAGCTCCTATGTGTGCTGACAGCACACTATAGCTCCTATGTGTGCTGACAACACACTATAGCTCCTATGTGTGCTGACAAAAAAATATAGCTCCTATGTGTGCTTACACAAACACACTATAGCTCCTGTGTGTGCTGACAACACACTATAGCTCCTATGTGTGCTGACAACACACTATAGCTCCTTTGTGTGCTGACACAAACACACTATAGCTCCTATGTGTGCTGACAACACACTATAGCTCCTATGTGTGCTGACAAAAAAATATAGCTCCTATGTGTGCTCACAACACAATATAGCTCCTATGTGTGCTGACACAAACACACTATAGCTCCTTTGTGTGCTGACAGCACACTATAGCTCCTATGTGTGCTGACAACACACTATAGCTCCTATGTGTGCTGACAAAAAAATATAGCTCCTATGTGTGCTCACAACACACTATAGCTCCTATGTGTGTTGACACAAACACACTATAGCTCCTATGTGTGCTGACAACACACTATAGCTCCTATGTGTGCTTACACAAACACACTATAGCTCCTTTGTTTGCTGACAACACACTATAGCTCCTATGTGTGCTGACAACACACTATAGCTCCTTTGTGTGCTGACACAAACACACTATAGCTCCTATGTGTGCTGACAACACACTATAGCTCCTATGTGTGCTGACAAAAAAATATAGCTCCTATGTGTGCTGACAACACACTATAGGTCCTATACGTTTGTGATGACTCTGCGTGAATATAAGCAGCAGGGCAACTTCATTCTTCAAGCACGATAAAAAAAAAATTGCGCTGTATTAAAAGATCAAAGAATCAGCAGCGTGACGAATGTGCTAGCTTCAATACGAACGCTAGTTTTACCAGACCGAGCGATTCCGTGACATACTTGCTACTGAGCATGCGTCCTTTTTGGTCCGCCGGACCATCATACAGACGGCCGTATTGTCCGCCGGACTGCCGAGTCCAGCGGACAATTTTAAAACAAAACTTAAAACTTAGTCCGTCGGACTTTTGGGAAAAAAAGTCAGTCGGAGCCCCACACACGGTCGGACTGTCCGATCGTGTGTACGAGGCATTACAGAAACTAGAGGATGTGAAGAACAACATTTGGAATGATTCACATGCCTTGTCATTGAGTGGCAATAAATTCTCATATATGTGAAGGAAACCTCAAAATCACACAAGGTCCATTGATAAATCCAGCACATTATAAAAAAAATAAAACATATACCTGTTCTTGTTTCAGAAGGTATGCATCTATATATCCAGAAATGGCATTTGTATCAAACACTTGTCTCTGATGTTTGATGCGCTTTAAAACAAACTCTTTGAGATAATCAAAATTCTGCATAATCTGTTTGTGTGTTCCAAGAAAAGATGAGATTCGAGGAAAAAAGTTAAATAGCTGTGGAGAGAAAAAAGTAATTCTTAGAACTTTGCTCTATATACATAATTACGTTGAATCACAGTAGCACCCCAATGTGGCATACTGTTCTTGTCCCCCTGACTTTCAAACACCGAAGACAACAATTTATACTTACTGGACTCTTTGCTCTCTTGTAGAGCAAAGCCATTAAAATAACTTTTATGTTTGCATGTACATAGCTCCCAACTGTCCCTGATTTCGAGGGACTGTCTCTAATTTGGAGCAATGTCCCTCTGTCCCTCATTCCTCCTCATTTGTCCCTCATTTTGGTCTGATCTATATAGTTGTATATAAAATGCACTTTTTATCTATCAAAAAGTGTTTTCCAGTGCTAAACCTTTCATCTGATTTCTAAATTGCTGCATTTGTAAATTCCAAAATCCAATATAAAGGAATAGTAGTGGTAAAAAAAAGCACTTGAGGGTTTAACCAATCTTGTTTTTTTGTACAATTCTCCTTTAAGGGGGCGTGGCAAGGGGTGTATCCTATGCCTGCATACTTTTGCTGATAGGTGTCCCTCATTCCCATCTCAAAAAGTTGGGAGGTATGCATGTGTAGCGCTACCCCCAGTTAAGAGAGCCGCTGGTTTGTTTTGGGTCCCTGAGTACAGCTCCACCAACCCCCGGCAATTTGGCTCTACCCAATCTGGCACAGTTAGTCAAGGGGTATGTATCTATGCACATATAACATCACTTATACTCTAAGTGTAATGGGTATGAACTCACAAGCAGACTGCTGAAATAAGAATAACTGGCTTTACTTTGGCAGTAAGGAAAAGAAATAGTAACATGCATTTAAACATTTGACTTACAATACTTTAGCAGGTCCCTGCAATATGCACTTTAACATGTACACACATATGTATCTACTAGCAATGGGGAAACGGAGCGCCAAGTGTGGCGACCGTCTGCTATGCACCCCTGAGGTACAATAAATCTATCTGCGCCTACCTAACGGACCAGGCCTGATCCCTAATAATAGAGCTCAGTCCTTGTACTAGTACAGTGTTCTTCACCGGCAATGAATCTGTAGAGGTGGTGCACATGTAGCTTTAAATGGTGTCTTTGTAATCCACAGAAATTAACATTTGCTGCTCTGAGGTAAATTGCGCCTAGGCAGTTCAATAGGCATAAAACGTGTGTATCAATGCAGGATGAGCCTTTCAGCTCTCTCACCAATCCTTGGGTACCGTCCTCGGCTCCGGTCCCTCCAATGGCGGCTCTGGTCTCTTCAATGGCGGCTCGGGTCTCCTCAGTCACAGCCCCTGCGCTCCGGTCCTCAGCTCCGACCGACCGACTGTAGGGAAGAGTCTCCGCTCCGCTGCTGCTGACTCTGAGGGATGAGAGTCTCACTCCATCTGCTGCAAGGCCCAGGCTTCAGGCCTTCAGCTCCGGTCCGCACAGGTGTCTCCACTGGCTGTAGTCTCCGCGTCACAAGCTCTGTCAGCAGAGGCAGGCCAGTCCTGTCAGGCCTCAGAAGAGGAAGTGTCCCAAGAGGAAGAGGCGGTCTCCGCTCTTCCTTTTTATAACCTCCCCCAGCAGCCTCTCGGGCGGAAACAAGCAGCCCGGGAGCCTGGGGGATTATGGGGGATGTAGTCTCTTCCCCTAAAAGGGGTACGACCCCGCTACACACTCCCCCCACTTTGAATCTTTGGTCCCCAAAGACAGTGTTCAAACTACAAACTTTCTCGGGAACAATACTTTCACATAATTTGGACAGAGGAGCTTCCCACCAATTGGCATAAGATGGGGAGCTGTCCTGTCTACAGGTCACTTCAGTGTGGGCGACCTGTTTAACTGTGCCAGAGAGTGAGCTGGGGTTGCCCTCCACCCAATGAACAGTGGATGGGTCAGGGCTTTCAGCACTTCTCCTTGCTGTGGTAACAGAGTCCTCTGAACTTTCTCCCATCTTGGGGTAAGTTAACTTCTTGGGAGGCTTCACAACTCTGCGAGCTCTCTGTTCTCTTGGAACTTCTTCAGGAACACATTCTGGCAACATCTCTGGTTCTGGAACATCTACTTCTTCTTCTGAGTAGAGACCAGGGATATCTTCCCAGCACTCAGGCACAACACTGAATGGCACAAACTCTGTGGCTTCGGGGTTCAATGTGTTATCTTCCACATCTTCAGTAGGTGGAAGATCTATGGCAGAATTCCCTGGAGTTGAGGAAGGCCATAGCCATTCAAGTTCTCCTCTTTCTTCCTCTGGTTGGGGGTCCTGTCCACCCCTAACTTGGGATGTTTGAGACCTAGTGTTAGGCCTGGGGGTATCCAGAATGGAAACAGATTCAGGTACGTCTCTTGCTGGAGGCATTCTGACTGCTTTAGTAAGTGGGAGCAAATGATTCCTATGCCAGGTCTTCAAAGGCCCCAACCTTCCTTCTGGTTTCAACTTGTAGACAGGCAATCCTGGAAGTTTTCTACAGATGATATATGGCTCTGATCTCCATCTATCAGCAAGCTTGTGTTTTCCAGGGATCCCTAGATTGCGTAACAGTACACGGTCCCCAGGCTGTAGGTCCTGTACTCTAACTTTCAAATCAAAGTTCCTCTTGTTTCGGGCCCCCCTCTGGTCAGAGGCCGCTTGAGCTTTCTCATAAGCTATCTTCAGACTGTGCCTCAGTCTGTCCACATATCCTTTGTGGGAGGCAGCAGAGGCATGGTCTAAGGAAATGCCAAAGGCCAAATCCACTGGCAATCTTGCTTCTCTCCCAAACATAAGTCGGTAAGGGGAAAAACCTGTCACATCACTTGTGGTACAATTGTAAGCATGCACCAGAGCTGAAATGTGTTGGCTCCAATGTTGCTTCTTCTCTGTTTCCAAAGTTCCCAACATGTTCAATAGGGTCCTGTTGAACCTTTCAGGCTGGGCATCACCTTGAGGGTGATATGGGGTGGTTCTAGTCTTCTCTACTCCCAGAGAATCTAGTAGCTTCCTGATCAGGCGACTCTCAAAGTCCCTTCCTTGGTCTGAATGGATTCTCTGTGGTAGTCCATAATGAACAAAGTACTTCTCCAAAAGTACCTTGGCTACTGTAGAGGCCTTCTGGTCCTTGGTTGGGAAAGCCTGAGCATAACGGGTGAAATGGTCGGTTACCACCAGAACATTTCCCAATCCACTCAAATCGGGTTCGAGGCAGAGAAAATCAATGCATACCAGATCCATTGGGCCTTGACTCTGTAGATGGCCCATTGGGGCAGCTTGATGGGGTAAAGTCTTTCTCTGAATGCATCTTGCACAGGAATGGCAATACTCCTCCACTTCGGCCCTCATGCAGGGCCAATAAAACCGGTCTCTGACAAGTTGGAAGGTTCTCTCTGCTCCCAAGTGACCATGCTGGTCATGTAAGGCAATCAGCACAGTCTCTCGATGCTTTTCGGGGAGAAACAACTGCCACTTATCTTCTGAGCTATCAGAGGGGCCCCTTCGGTAGACTACCCCCTGATGCACCTGTAATTTGTCCAACTCTCTCCTCAGTAGGCGAGCTTCTTTGGAAGGGTGAAGGCGAAGTCCCTCTGGACTCTGGTCTTCCAGGGCTTCCAGGACCAATTTCCCCATGGGGTCTTCCAATTGGTCACACCTTAGCTCCTTCTTGGACAACTTCGGTAGGCACTCTTCTGCTAGTTGAGTTACCCCACAGTAACACTTTGGGACTCCCACTGTGGTAACTCCTACCTCTTCAGCTCTGGATCCTCCTCTGGCTTGGAGTTCAGCCCCCTGACAAAGGGCTCGCACTCCATCTGGTGCCACTTGGGTCCAGTCTTCCCAATCAGCAGCTATGACATGGGATCTTCGGGACAGGGCATCTGCATCCCTATTTCCAGCCCCTGGTCTGTATTTGAGACTGAAATTGAATCCAGACAACGCCGCCAACCATCTGTGTCCAGTTGCATCCAGCTTGGCGGTGGTGAATAGATAGGTCAAGGGGTTGTTATCTGTTTTTACAGTAAACTCGGCCCCATACAAATAGTCTCTCAATTTGTCAACAACTGCCCATTTGAGGGCTAAGAACTCCAACTTGTGGGTGGGATAGTTCTTCTCGGAGGGGGTCAGGCTCCGGCTCACATAGGCCACTGGTCGTAGCTGGTCTTCATACTCCTGGTAGAGTACTCCACCTAGGCCCTCATGGCTGGCATCAACATGTAGCTCATATGGTCTAGTGGGGTCAGCATAGGCCAAAACTGGGGCTGTGGTGAGACTTCTCTTCAAGGTCCTGAAAGCCTCTTCACACCTTGAATTCCACTGGTCTTTGACCGACTCACTGGGCCTCCTAGGCCCCAATCCATCTTCCTCTCCTTCTGTCTTCAGCAGCTCGTTGAGGGGTTTGGCAATGCGGGCAAATCCATCCACAAACCTGCGGTAGTAGGAGCAGAACCCCAAGAAAGACCGAAGTTCTGTAACTGTTGTGGGTCTTGGCCACGAAGTAACTGCCTCCAACTTCTCAGGGTCTGTAGCCACTCCTTTTTCAGACACTATGTGTCCCAGATAGTTCACAGAAGACTGATAGAACCGACACTTCTCGGGAGAAAGTTTAAGTCCCTCTTCACTGAGCCTCTTCAGTACTTTCTCCAATCTGGATTCATGTTCTTCCAAAGTCTTTCCAAAGACAATGACATCGTCCAGGTACACAAGGACTTCTATGAGGTTCATGTCTCCAACTGTCCTTTCCATCAGGCGTTGAAACGTAGCAGGAGCTCCAGATAGGCCCTGAGGCATCCTGTTGAACTCAAAGAATTCTACTGGGGTTATGAAGGCAGTCTTTTCTCTGTCTTCTGGATGCATGGGGATTTGGTAATACCCACTCTTGAGGTCCATCACACTGAACCACTTAGCTCCAGATAAACTCTGCAAGGCATCCTCTATCCTTGGCGTGGTGTACTGGTCAGAAACGGTCCTCCTGTTGAGAGTTCTGTAGTCAATGCACAGTCTCAATGACCCATTCTTCTTCCTGACTACCACTATTGGGGAGGCATAGGGGCTTCTGGACTCCCTAATCACTCCCGTCTTCTTCAGTTCCGCAAGCTGCTCTCTCAGATCCTCCAGATCTGCTAGCGGGACTCGCCTCACTCTCTCTCTGAATGGCTTGTCCTCTTGCATGCGGATTCGATGGGTGGCACTCCTCGCACACCCTACATCAAACTCATCTTTAGTGAAAATCTTCTCCCATCTGGTCAGCTGGGCCTTGGCTCTCTCCTTCCAAGCTCCAGGTAGGTTTGGGTTTTCCATGGAGAGTTTCTTCCAAACATCTTCTCCTTTACCCGTTCCCTTCACTTCTGACCAGCCAACTGGGACAGCAGGACTCACCTGTCCCAGAAGCATCCTGGCAGGGATCTCCACAGGCTGCTCCGTGGGGTTCCTCACACTGACAGGGACTCTTCCTCTAGCCTTCTTCAGGTCCTTCAATGAGATTACTTCTGGTATCACTTCCAGACCTGAGTGACCCTCCATTGGGTCGGGTTCCAACATCACAAAGGGGCCAGGCTGCTCCCAAGTAAGTTTCACCGTGGCTCTCATGCAGGTCACCTCTCCAGGCTGTAACACTGCTCCTTCTTTTCCAAGCCTCCATACCCTTCCTATCCCCTCACTTGGGGTCTTCTGCTCTAGGACCAACCGCTGATAGGCCGCCTTCAGCATGGGATGGATCTTGGGAGGTGAAAGACTCTCTTTCTTCACCAGGGGGGTCAGAAGCCTTCTGACTAGATCCGTGTTTGTCCCTATAATCAGGGACGTCTTGCTGGTTCCTGGTGGGCGGGGACACACCACTGCTAAGGTGTCGAACACTTCAGACTTCCCAGCTACGGATGGGTCAAACGTCAATCGTATGGGTAAGTATCCATCATAGGGGAAACTCTGAGTTCCCAATCCCCTTATCTCCAACTCTTCTATCTTCTGTATGGGCAGATGACTCAGGTATCTGTCGTAGAAGTCCCTGTACAATAGGGTCACTTGGGCTCCAGTGTCTAGGAGGGCCTTTGTGTACACTCCTTCCACCTGGATGGGTACAGTAGGGGATGGACCAACTAGCTCTTCTGGGTAGGGCCGAGTTGATGCTGTCCTCTTCTTTGGACTCTTTTCTTTACCAGCACTGGATTTGCGCTTGATCCTTTCTTGAGCCTGGTATGCATTAATTTTCTCCCTCTTAGTGGGAGTGTGAACCCGTTGAGGGACATTGTTATCTCTCACTTTGAAGAGTTCACGCTTTGGAGTGCTGTGTCTCTTCGGAGGGGTCTTGCCCCCTTTCTCTGGAGTGCACCTTGGTTGAGGATCCCTGGGCCCCTTCTGAGGGGTTTGGTCTCCTCGCTTTCTCTTCCTGTTGTGCTTCTTGGAGCTCACTGAAGGTGATGGGCACCCGGTTGACTCCTTCACCGGGGCCCTTTGGCGTTTCCCGCCGGCTGGCGGCTTTCTGCCTTCTTCTTGGGACTGGCACATACAGCTGCAATATGACCAATTCCTCCACAATTAAAGCAAATCATCTCACCGTAGTCAGGTGGGGATGCTGGTGCTGAAACAGCTGGAAATAATTCCCTCCTGCTTGTTTCTTTCTTGGGACTGGGCGTCTCTTTTGCCACTAGAGATGTCAGTATCTCCATCATCTGGGACATCTGCAACTTCAGGGCATCTACCTCTGTCTCTCTTTCAGGGGTTAAGGCCGACCTGACCGTGGCCACTGGAAGCTTTGTAGACCCCATCACTTGCTTCTCCCTTTTCTCTTCCAACATGGCCTCTTCTTCTCTGACCATTCGGATGAGGTCAGGGTAGTCCAGGCTCTTCCCATCCTGCCGGGTGCGTAGAATTAGTGCGACAGGGTCCAAGGGTTGGGCTCCCCTCATCACCTGCTGGGCACGGGCTTCATCTACCTTCCCTGGATCTATCCCCTTCTTCAGGATAATCCTATGCAGGATCTTGTCTATGCGTCCCATGTACTCTGACAGCTTCTCCCCTGTCTTCTGGTAACAGTGTTCCAGTTGATAGGTAAGTTCTGTGACTTTTTCTGTCCCACCAAACACACTTTCCAGGATGTCTATGTAGTCCTGGGCAGTGCAATCCTTCTTGCTTGTCTTCAGATTGCGTATGGCCTCTAAGGCAGGCCCTTTTAGGCTCTCAACAATCCTTTGCTTCTTTCTGCCTTCTGAGACCTCCCATTCTTCTAGGGCCTGCGTGGCACCATCTAACCACTCTTCAAATCCCTCTTCTCCCGAGGGTACAGGTGTCCTCCCTGAAAACATCCGGAGTTTCCTGTATCCCGACATTGGGTAATCCCTGGGGTCTCTTCTGCACTGAGTCACAATCTCCCCCAGGACAGCACACAGTTCTGCACTAAGAGTAGTCTGTGCGGGACTTTCCGCGCCCTTCTGCTCTTCCTTCTTTGGGGATAGAATGGCTTTCATAGGAGAACCTTCTCCCTTGCGCGGCAGCGCATGCAGCAATTGGTAGGCCTGACCATTCGGTGCCTGTATGCTTTGGCTCCTGAACTGCTCTGGAGTCTCTTCCTTCCATTCTATTAAGGCGTATGTGTACCCAGCATCATTTCTCATGTCCATTATCCATGACTTCTGGCATGGGGATAATGACATTATGAGCTGCTTGACTGCCTCTCTCTGCCATATCCCTGGCAATTCAATGACTGCTGCTGCGGCTGGGTCAGCGGCCCATGTTGCGGACCACCGTCCCACTTCTATTGGGTCCATGCCGGCACCTTCTGGCGGCTTTTCCCGCTGACTCAGGATCCCGGATTACGAGCCCCCACGTGTAGCGCTACCCCCAGTTAAGAGAGCCGCTGGTTTGTTTTGGGTCCCTGAGTACAGCTCCACCAACCCCCGGCAATTTGGCTCTACCCAATCTGGCACAGTTAGTCAAGGGGTATGTATCTATGCACATATAACATCACTTATACTCTAAGTGTAATGGGTATGAACTCACAAGCAGACTGCTGAAATAAGAATAACTGGCTTTACTTTGGCAGTAAGGAAAAGAAATAGTAACATGCATTTAAACATTTGACTTACAATACTTTAGCAGGTCCCTGCAATATGCACTTTAACATGTACACACATATGTATCTACTAGCAATGGGGAAACGGAGCGCCAAGTGTGGCGACCGTCTGCTATGCACCCCTGAGGTACAATAAATCTATCTGCGCCTACCTAACGGACCAGGCCTGATCCCTAATAATAGAGCTCAGTCCTTGTACTAGTACAGTGTTCTTCACCGGCAATGAATCTGTAGAGGTGGTGCACATGTAGCTTTAAATGGTGTCTTTGTAATCCACAGAAAGTAACATTTGCTGCTCTGAGGTAAATTGCGCCTAGGCAGTTCAATAGGCATAAAACGTGTGTATCAATGCAGGATGAGCCTTTCAGCTCTCTCACCAATCCTTGGGTACCGTCCTCGGCTCCGGTCCCTCCAATGGCGGCTCTGGTCTCTTCAATGGCGGCTCGGGTCTCCTCAGTCACAGCCCCTGCGCTCCGGTCCTCAGCTCCGACCGACCGACTGTAGGGAAGAGTCTCCGCTCCGCTGCTGCTGACTCTGAGGGATGAGAGTCTCACTCCATCTGCTGCAAGGCCCAGGCTTCAGGCCTTCAGCTCCGGTCCGCACAGGTGTCTCCACTGGCTGTAGTCTCCGCGTCACAAGCTCTGTCAGCAGAGGCAGGCCAGTCCTGTCAGGCCTCAGAAGAGGAAGTGTCCCAAGAGGAAGAGGCGGTCTCCGCTCTTCCTTTTTATAACCTCCCCCAGCAGCCTCTCGGGCGGAAACAAGCAGCCCGGGAGCCTGGGGGATTATGGGGGATGTAGTCTCTTCCCCTAAAAGGGGTACGACCCCGCTACACATGTATATCAGATATCTGTGTTTCCTGCCATGCCTGTGGTTCTGTCCATGAGCCCTTATGTCACTAGACCAAGTTCAAGCCATACTTTTTAATTTAAAAAACCCAAAACCCAAGGACAGTTCAACATGTTGCAGATTCTAGATTTTCTTTTATTTTCACCTGGTGATTCTGCCAGTAACATACTTCCTGCCCTAGAGTGAAAATGCTCCAAAAATAAATTGTATCTATGGAAAAGCAAGTACAGGATTACAATAACCTCATCCACTCATTGTGTACATTACATAAAAGGGGAGGCCCGTCGTGATTGCTGGAAGCTATGTATCTGATGAGTGCAGCACAGGCAGACAAAACAGAAAGTTATCAGCTGACAAGCTTTTTTTGAGAATCAACAGGTTTTTTTTTTTTTTGCACTTGCTCTTATCGAACAAAATGCTTTCACTGGATTATTTAAAAGACCAAAATGAACCAAATGAAAAAAGTTCATTGTTAGGGTTTTACATACCCTTTAAATAATTTTGCAAAGATCTGTTTTCACATAGACACGAAAGACACCATTTCTCTTAACTAGTAAAAATTCTAAATCCACTATAATTTAGTGTTCTATAATAGTAACATGAAAACTTCCAAAGGGTGAGAATAATTTTTATGGGCTTGAGTGTGCATATGTTAACATTTTTAATAATGTTATAAACAATGCCTGCAGTGCTCACAGACAAATCCTTTGTGCAAAAATTAACATAAAAGAAAAAAAAAAAAGACATGTATAACAATAGCACAAGACACTCACTCTTTATTGCCAACTGCATATTGCTTCTGAATTGTGTTGCTTCAATGTTGCTAATGCAGGGCAAGTGCTTGCCCTGCATTAGCAACATTGATGTAACACAACTCAGAAGCAACATGCGGTTGGCAATATAGAGTGAGGCTAGGTTCACACATGTCCGGCTGTGGTTTGCAGTCATTTTTTAAAAGGAGTCCAGTGCAGCTTTGTTCACTGGTTTAGGTGCGATTCAGGTGCAAATTTTTACTTGATTTTGCACCTGAACTGGACCTAAAATCGCACATGACTCTTTTAAAAAATGAGCCGCAGCTGCCCCACACATGTGTGAACTGGTGTCTTGCCGAGAAAGTTCCCCCGGCGGATAAGGACCCCCTTGTACTGCGCAGGCGCTGCGCTTGTGCAGTACGAAGCACAATGAAGCACAACGGAGTTTCCGAAAATAGCCCAAGTCAGTCAGCTGTACACGGCGCATGCGCACTGCATTCTAACCTATGTCCAGGTTCGAGCCCCACCATCCGAGTGGACATAGAGTTAGAATAAAAATGTGCCAAGCGCAGCGAGGCCGTGCCCGAAGCATGGCGAGCCCACGAGGGGCCCTGTTACAGGCGCCGTGTACAGCTGATTAACTCCCTTCTGCTATTTCCGGCGGCTTCGTTATGCAGCGTACTGCGCAAGCGCTGTGCCTGCGCAGTACAGGGGGGGTCCTTATCCGCCGAGGGGAACTTTCTCGGCAGAACACCAGCTCCATTGCAAGCCAGCCCGGTTCACACGTTATGCAAATCGGATGCGGTTCAAAACGTGTGAACCAAGCCAAGTGTCTTGTTTTATTGTTATACGTGTTATTTTTTTTTTTGTGTTCATTTTTGCACAAATAATTTGTGTGTGAGTGCTGCAGGAATTGTTAATAGTGTTTGATTTATGCTGCTTTTGAAGGATTTAGACTCCTAGTTGACTGCCCCACATATCTTTTTAACCATATGTTGCTCTCCTATTTGCGCTTGAGTCATTTATTGTCATTTGTAATAATATGTCTAAGCTAATGATCATAAAATATTAAAATGCAATGCTTACCATCAACTTTGGTGAACCAATCAGTTTCTCATTCTCATTTATTATTTGTACAAGTTTTTTAAATGTTGAGTCATTATATTCAAACCTTTCTCCGAAGATTATAGAGCAGATTACATTGGACACCGCACAGTTCATTATGAGGTTTGTGTCAAATGGTTTCTCTGGAGCATGTAAAATATAAGAGAAGGATAATTCTGCATTAATTTACTCTGAAAGAGTTTTCAGAAACAATGTTGCGTCTTGGGTATTTCAATGTTAAGCTAGGTTTGCACTGTGCTGGTTTCTCAGTGGCAGCGTTTGACCAGGCACAGCAGCCAATTTATTTGAATAGGCTTCTGTACATACGGAAAACACAGAGAAAAGATCCCTGCACCTTTTACAAAATCACAGCTGAAGGGAAACTGCATAGAGCTATTCCCACCATGCCATTAAGAATTATTGCTAACAGTAGAGCCATTTTGATGCTGGTGCGGGAAAGTGTGCTATTACCGGTACATGCAGTCCCACACCCACATATAGCATAGCTTCCAACTGTCCCTGATTTCAAGGGACTGTCCCTGATTTGGAGCAATGTCCCTCTGTCCCTCTTTCCTCCTCATTTGTCCCTCATTTTAGTCTGATCTATATAGTTGTATATAAAATGCACTTTTAATCTTTCAAAAAGTGTTTCCCAGGGATAAACTTTTAATACAAATTCTCAATTGCTGCTTTTGTAGATTTTAAAAGCCAATATAAAGGAATAGTAGCGGTAAAAAAAGCCCTTGTGGATTTAACTAATCTTTTTTTTTTTTTTGGTTAATTCTCTT
Organism: Lithobates sylvaticus; assembly: GCA_028564925.1. Classification (NCBI taxonomy): domain Eukaryota; kingdom Metazoa; phylum Chordata; class Amphibia; order Anura; family Ranidae; genus Lithobates; species Lithobates sylvaticus. The sequence continues at coordinate 220,922,458 of CM053031.1, read as the reverse complement.
TTCAGGGGGCATGGTAGGGGGCGTGTCCTATGCCTACATACTTTTGCTAGTAGGTGTCCCTCATTCCCATCTTAATATGTTGGGAGGTATGCATATAGTGTGAATCTAGCCTTATGCCGTGTACACACGAGCGGATTTTCCGTCGGAAAAATCTTGGATGGTTTTTCCGACTTAATACCGCTGAAGCTTGGGTTGCATACACACGTTCACACAAAAGTTTGCTGAACTTTCGTCCTTCAAGAATGCGGTGACGTACAACACCACAACGAGCCGAGAAAATTAAGTTCAATGCTTCCGAGCATGAGTCAAATTGTTTCCGAGCATGCGTAGGAATTTTGCGCGTCGGAATTGGTTTCCGACCAAAAAATTTAGAACATGCTCTCAATCTTTTGCTGGTGGAAATTCGGCCAGCAAAAGTCCGATGGAGCATACACACGGTCGCATTTTCCGACCAAAATCTCTCATCGGTCTTTTGCTGGCCGAATTTCCGATCGTGTGTACGCTGCATTACAGGACAGTTGTTCACACTGATACTTTGAGTCAAAAGACATGAGACGCATTTATTGGTTTGCTGATGTAGCTGACAGTGGACTACAGTTATCTGGCATTGCAGACTTACCCTCTCCTTTCTTAGACCGTCTCTGTGTTCCTCTAGTGCTGGGCTTGAAAGTACTTGCATCATCTTCCTGAGCCCAGCAGAGAGCAGTGTGGGGACTGTAGTCTCCTGAACAGATATCCTGGATCTACAGAACTATCTCTGGACTACACATCCCAGCATGCCATCTGCTACAGAGGAAGAACTTTGGGAGAGGCTTTAAAAGGGTCAGCAGACTAGGCCCAATACCTCTTGCTTCCCAGGCTTCATAAAGTAAACACCCCTCCGCTGCTCTGCGAGAGGACTGCGGCCTACCACGTGGCAAATCAGTGATCCCAGCTCCAACCCAGGTGTGTCCCACACTGCTTGCCACACAGGGGGCATCACCGCAGCGATGCTGTCACCAGCCAGATCGGATGACTCACGGTTCCCCTAGTCAATCAAGCATTTCCGCCTGTTCTGCAGCAGGATGCATCAACTTGGATCGCTCTTCAGGAGGCTCCTATGCTGTTCTTCAGTTTAGTGAGAGGGCACCTGCCCGCCAATACAATCTCTACCTTATCCTAGTTCATAAAACACTGTAAATACACACCTCACACCTGGAATTGCCTTACCTTATCTCACATAAAACAGTATACAGACATCTTACACCTGGAATTACCCTAAAGCCCCATACACACGCTCGGATTATCCGAGGACCAGGTCCGTCGGATCATGTCCGTCGTACTTTGTCCGATGTTGGTTTTGCGTACACACGGTCGGACAACGTTGTCGGAATTTCCGGTCTGCAAGAACGTCGTGACGTAAGTCGTCTTCCACGAGACTAGAAAAGGGAAGTTCAGCACCACGCCCTGCACCCGTTGGGCTCCTTCTGCTGATCCCATGTTTATCGCGAGTTAGTCGAAGTTTGGGGACTTACGATTCGCGCTTCTCAGTTTTCTGACTCAGATCGTTACTGCTCTTCAGTTTGTGCTTGTCGTGCGTATCTGTTTATTAGTGCGTGTAGTCAGTTCGCATTTGTTGGTCATTGCGGCCTATATCTTGATATAGGACGCTTTGATTTTAACTGCTTATTGTCTGCTCGTTTCTGGTATTAATTTCGTTCTTTCAGGTCTTTCTGTTTATCGCTGCCTTCTGTTTGTCCGTTCTGACCAGCCGACCGTTTTGTGAGCGATGTTTCCCGTACGTACTCGTCGCCGAGTTCGTGCTGTACGCGGAATTGGTGTCGGGCTTTTAGCTTTGAGCCAAGACCCGTCCATGAACAGAGTGACGAGGAGTATGTGGACCAAGAATTGGTTGCTTCAGCGTGATCAGTTCTCGCACATGCCTTTGCTTCGTGAGATCCGGGAGAATAATCCTGATGATTTCAGGAACTTTCTCCGGATGACGGACCCCGTTTTTCACCGTCTTTTGGGTTTGCTAACCCCTTTTATCAGCCGGCAGGATACCTGCATGAGACAAGCCATCACTCCGGAGCAGAGGCTTGTTGCTACGTTGAGGTACTTGGCGACAGGGAGAAGCCTTCAGGATTTGAAGTTCTCCTCAGGTATCTCTCCCCAGGCCCTGGGAATCATTATTCCAGAGACCTGTTCTGCCATCATCCAGGTCCTGCAGGAGGACTATATTAAGGTAACATTTCTCCTTTACTATTCCCTTCTATGTATGCTCTGTTTGCTAATGTCTTCTATTTTTGACCTCCTTCCCTAATTACCATGATTGCAATATGCTCTAATATGCTGTGCCCCTTTTCTCCTTCATGCATTTTTCCCTTCACTTACCTCCCCAGCATGCTCTTCTGGCCCAGTATACACCTATGGCCTAGTCACTTAAGCAATGTATTTTGTCTGCTGCATAGTATTGTTTTCCCCCAAACACCCCCTAAAATATGCACAAATGTTTGCTGTGTGTTTTACTTCATGTAGAGCCCCTTTTTTTTACCTTTTTGTTGGTGGGGGGTGTGGTTTACTTCATGTAGAGCCCCCCTTTTTTTTTTTTGTGGGGGGGGGGGCAAACTCATTAGGAACCCCCTTCCCCAACTGCTCTGTCAGATGGTACCAATCCTCTATCTGCTGGCTTTCCAAAGGTCAATACACACTATATACCTACCTCTTTATAGTGGGCATCTTTAGGGATGAATTCAGCAAAGCATGTAGTGCAAGGGGCTGGCTCCATACTTTCCATTTCCTCTTTTTTGTGTTCTTTCCCTCCTATTAGCTTGCTAGGTAATTTCAGAATGTCCAAATGTGCGTTCCTTTTTTTTTGGGGGGGGGGGGGGATTTGGAATGTTATTTTATCTTTCCTGTGGGCTGCCAATAGTGTTAAGTAAGGAGGGTCTGGCCAAACTAGCACACATTATTGAGCCATTTGGCAATCAATGAAGTGCAGAGGGTTACCTGTCCAACCCCCCCCCAAACCCCTAGTTATTGTCAATGGCACATCAGAAGTGGGGGGATTGATGGGGGGGTGAGTAATCTGCTAGGGGGACCCTCTACTTTGCGTTGCAAAATACTTTCCAGCTTAAAATGTAAAAGTCTGATCTTGTTCCAAGATGTTTAGTGTCTAATCTGCTTGCAATGTTTATGTGCAAAATGACAAATTTTTTTTTCTTGTTTCACTCCACAGTTCCCTTCCACGCCACAGGAATGGCAGACTGTGGCCTCCCACTTTGCCAGCCGTTGGGACTTTCCTAACTGCGGAGGTGCAATTGATGGGAAACACGTCCGCATCGTCCCACCCCCCAACTCGGGGTCCTACTATTATAATTACAAGGGGTTTAATAGTGTAGTGATGTTGGCGGTGGTGTCGGCGACATACGAGTTTTTGTATGTGGACGTGGGGATGAACGGCCGGATCTCGGATGGTGGTGCCATTGCGCACACGGAGTTCTACTGGCGTCTCCAAAGTGGCAGTCTGTGCTTGCCACCTCCAGAGGAGAATGCTGAAGGACTCCCCTTCGTCTTTGTCGCAGATGAAGCATTTGCGTTGACTCCCCATCTGATGAGGCCCTTCCCGATGAGGACCCTCACCCCAGACCAGAGGGTCTTCAATTACAGGCTGTCGAGAGCCCGCAGAGTGGTGGAGAACACCTTCGGGATCCTGGCCAGCCGCTTACGCCTGTTTTTGACGGCTATTAACTTGGCGGAATACAAACTGAACCACATAGTTCTTGCCTGTTGCATATTGCACAACTTTTTGAAAAGACACAACACCAACTATGTGGTGACCGTTGGCCCAGATGTGGACGGGCCTACCAATGCCGACCTCACAGCCCTTCAAGCGGCACGACCAGGCTTGCCCCCTCTAAATGCCCGCGAGGTCCGCGAGCAATATATGGAGTACTTTGTGGGTAGGGGGGCCATTGCTCTGCCTGACGATGTGTGAGAGGCATTTTTAAATAAATATATTTTTTAACCAAACCTATGATTTCTTGTCATTTCCATATTCTAGCTTATTTGAGATATACATTTTTGCCCTTTAGCTTCTACAGTGGGAATGCACTTTCTGGGCAAAAGGAGGTAACAGTCTCTTCTTCCCAAAAAGATTCTTCTCATGTTGTGAGTTTGATACCTAATCTTTTGTCTAGAGAAGGTTTGTAGTGCATAACTGACACCCAAAATACTCCTTTTCATCACCATGACAGAAATGTGTGTATTCCCAAAAATGGTGTGCTACGTGTTTTCGTACAAATCACTGTGGGTGTCATTTACATAAGTCAAATCCACTATGCTCTACAAGTGCAGTGCAAAAGTGCCCTGGAAAAGAAACTTGCAGTGCAAACTGGACTTGCCTTTAGTAAATAACACCGATTGCCCCCCAAATCCTTTACATTTGACATACATAATGCTTTTGTGTTTTTAAATAAGGAAGCCACACATTTAGAAAATTAAAAAAGTTTACTTGCAACACATTCACAAGTGCGTTTACAAACTTCTTGGCAAAACTGACAAGATCTTGGTTCTTTACAACATTGTTTACAAACATTCCGCATTTGTTAAAACCAGGCATGGAGCAAAACAGAACATAGGAACAAGATCAGACATGACTATATGTTCAAAGTGTGTTTGATCTTGCCTTCATCACATGGGGGGTCACCCCTGGAAACTGGAAATTTAGAACATGCACACAATTTGGGTCTGAAAATGGACATTAGATGGTAAAACACATGCCTAAAATCTTCAAAAGTGCCATTTTCCATCATGGGGATGAATGGACGTTTTTTGGGGGTGCAACCCCTTCACCACAACCACTTTAGTAGTTCGTAAAGTGGTTGCACCCCCAAAAAAAAGTTGTCATTCATCCACCATGATGGGAGCTAGCACATGTGGACACAATGTGTGCATGTTCCAAATTTCACACAGTTCTATGGTTGCAAATGTGTTCAGAAACAGCCACAAATGTGTGTTAATTACTTTTCAGATTTTTCCTAAAACATCAATGATGTTCTTCAATTTTTGTTGAACATCATTGATGTTTTGCTTTATGTCATCTAGATCTCGTTTGCAGACCATTATCTCCCCCCCGATGAGTACGTGGGCACTCTCTGTGGTAAAGTGCGATTCTTCTTCCACATCAACCACGTCACCTAAAAACAACCAAAAAAAAAAACAAAAATGTGTCTTGGAAATGAGGCAGGCATACATTGATTAGCTTACCAGTAGCTGTGTTCTCCCACACTCACCTGTTGTGGTGACAAGTTCTCCAATTTCTATGATCTCTCCTTCCTCCTCCTCCTCCTCTGCTTCTGGTCTTTCCCCTTCTTTGGGAGGTGTTGGTTTTGTGGTTTCCTCAGACGTCCCGAGTTTTCGCTCCCCTATGAGAATGTACAAAAGGAAGATTTAGCAACACAATCTATTGAGGGCACAAATAGGAAATGACAAACATTGCTTGAAAGTGAGGGACAATATTTTTGGTTGGCCAGTGACAACAACATGAATGTAGTCACTTTGTAAAGGTGCTAAACTTACTAGCTTTTTGGTAGAAGTTTGTCTGATGGAAACCCCCCTCTAGTATCCACTGGAGCACATGTGTGGAAAAGCATAATAAAAAGTGGGTTTGGGTGTCCCAGCACTAGTGCTCTAGAGTCCAGATGGGTAAACAGCTACTGGGTGACCTCTCCTTTACATTGAATAAATTGGCTTTACATTCTTGATGACATCTCTAGTGAGAACAAACTTCCTTTCCCCAAAAAAAACACCAAACATCGTATTATAAGTGGACGAATGATCGAGGTTAAGTACGATCGAATGGACACACACACGAACATGACAGTGGCAGAAAGATCGAGGTTGAGTACGATCGAATGCACAGACGAACATGAAAGTGCCCATTTTCTAATGTACAACTTTGTAAAAATACAAACACATGGAGCAGTATGCAAGCCAAAAATCAAACACAAAACACAACTACTTACTTTTTTGAAGAACTCGCTTGATCTTTCTGTACTGATCGGGCTCCCTCAGTTTCAGGTCTGACCAGCGTTTCGTCAGTTGCTCCTTGGATCGTTGTACCCCAAAATGATTGTACAGCCTCCTCACAACTTTAGACATGATCTTGGCCTTGCGGACATTGGGGTTGAGGTAAGGCCCATACTTCCCATCATAGTCGCTCCTCTTTAATATGTCCACGATCTCCAACATTTCTCCAAATGACATATTGGAGGCCTTGAATTTCAGGCTCCGGGATCGGGACGTTTCTGCCTCCGGCCTTTCCTCGTCCTCCTCCTCGTTGCTGCAATATTTCGGGCGCACCTGCTGTGTCCCCGCCATGTGCTCTCCCCACTGCGCCGTAAAGAGAAGGGGTGGGGAATAGACGAGAAAGATCGCCAGGGGCGGGCGGAGTTTGACGCATGCGCACTGTATATAAAACGTCACACGCCTGTGTCGTAGCCACGATCTGTGAGACGAGGGGAGAGAAAGCTCACGCACGAGACGATCGCTGTAACGAAGGTACAATTTGACGTTGGTACATAACTAGCCTAGACTGATTAGACCTTGAGGCTTCTTTATGGAGAAGATAAGGAGAGTTTAGCCTGACATTATTTATAGTGTTTTGTGTGGTGTTGTGTCTTGCAGAGATTATGCACGGATTCAACGACGTGAGTTTTCTCCCCCTGTTCATTGATAAATACAGGGAAATTCCCCCTTTATGGCAGGGCAAACACCCCTATTACGGCCACGAACCAAAGAGGTACGCAGCCATGCTGAAACTTTTGGAATTTGTAAAGCCAACGTTCCCCACGGCAACTGTTCGTAAGTTAAGACAGAAAATTGGCAGCCTGAGGAGTGCGTATATCAGGGAGCGCAAGAAGGTCCTGAAGTCCCAAGAATCTGGAGCTGCAGCAGATCAGGTCTATGTCCCCAAGCTCTGGTACTATGACAGGCTCCATTTTCTCAAAGACCAGACTGATGTCACGGAGTCACTCTCGCCTCCTCCTTCCACGCTTCCTTGCACGCAGGCCACCCCTGATGAGGCTTCCGAGGAGCAACCTGGGCCTTCCAGTCTGGAAGATGTGGAGGAGCCCAGCTTGAGCCAGGTATAGTAGTTTGGGAACCAATTTTGTGAAAAATATATGATGTTCAGTTAATTCAGGATCCCCAATTGCTTAGTTCCTAACGTGTTTGACATATCAACTGACAGTAGTGTTGTAGACATTTGGGGCCAGAATATAAACTGCTGGGCTGAGAATTGTATGGTTTTCTATTTGTAAACATTTTGCAACAGTTACTAGATGAAAATTGTGTGTGTTTGATGAACAAATAACTCAAACTATGTCCCTTTTTCATACACAGGAAGACCTCAGCCAGGAGGAGGCTGTAGAATGTGGCAGTCAGAAGGAGGAAGGGGTTAGTGGCAGCCAAGAGGTGGGTAGTGGCAGCCAAGAGGGGGGTAGGCCTAGGAGCCTGACTGACTCCCAAGTCCCTCCCCTCCGCCTTCCCTACAAAAGGGGGTGAGGCGGGAGAGTCAGCGCTCCAGATGATCAGAGAGGCTTCAGCCTCCCTACATTCCACACCCACCGACGAGGAGACCTTTGGCTCCGTGGTTGTCACGAAAATGATGGCTATGGAGGTGGGGCAATGCAGAATGTGTGAGGATGTCATCCTCAAAGTCCTAAATAAGGGGATGGCTGGGGGGATGACCCCACTCACACATGTTTGCGATAGTGACCTTGCTCCGCCTCCTCCTCCTTCTGCCACCCCACCAGCACCACAGCCACAGCGTGCAAGGAAGCGTGGAAGGAAGACCTGAGAGTGACGACCTGGATTCAGTCTGGTCTGAGAGAAGATGGAGCCTCTCGTAGGACCAGAGCCTGGGGACCTAGATGGCATCTGCTGCAGTTCCGGATGTTTTGGACTTCAGGACCAGATAGCACTCCCCTTAAGATACGTACTCCTCAGGCCCCCAATTTTAGACGCTTCAAAAATGATGTTTGCCGTGGGGGTCCAAGGCTTTGCAAATTCCCCAAGTTTCTCCATCGCTGCGTTCCTCTTTGGTTTGTTGCTGAGACCTAAATAAAGGTATTTTTGATTTGAAAGAATCATTGCCTATGTGTTTTACTTTTCTACAATGACAGTTTATTTGTGAGTAGGCAGGTACATTTCACAAATCATAAAGTCCAATTAACAAGGGGCACCAACAACAAACAAACTCCTAGTAAATTTAAGCAACAAATAGAAATGTTAATAATGTTGTTTTGCTAAGTTGAGACACACAACCCCCCTCAAAAAAATAAATAAATTATCCTTAAAATATGTATTCCAAACAAAATACAAAAAGGACAAATCATCCAAAAAATATAACAAAGATTCTTTTACGATCTGAGGAAAAATAAACATCTAGTCTAGAAATCCTGAAAACTAATAAAGAACTAAGTTTGGGAGAAGTGCGGGTGAATAGGAGCAGCTAAAACATGTTATTCTTCTTGCATTGTAAAGAAAAAGAGAATGCGCTGCATTAAAGACATTTTAACATTGCAGCGTGACGAATGTGCTGTGTCGATTAGGAAAGGTAGTTTTACCTGACCGAGCGCTTCCGTCACAGAATTTCTTCTGAGCATGCGTAGCACTTTGTCCGTCGGACTACGCTACACACGATCGGATTTGGTGTGATCGGACTTTGTTGTCAAAAAATCTATCCAGCAGGGGATAGAACTTTGTCCGTCGGACAATCCGATGGAAACTGTCCGATGGTGCCTACACACGGTCGGAATTTACGACAACATTGTCCGATAGGACAGAATCCATCAGAAAATCCGACCGTGTGTATGGGGCTTAAGGATTACAACCAGCCAGGCACAACTGCATGTTTTGATTATACCTCACTGTGCCACACTCAGGATCCTTGTTCTATGAGTTCCAACTTGCCGGGGAACATCATTGTGAGGCCTTGCATCCTGTACACTGTTATCTTATTGCTATTTACTTTCAAGGATTTTTTTGTTTTTGCAATACAGAGAACATAGCAAAACAGTAGGGTGACAAGAGACATAGAAGGACAACTTCAATGGAGACAATAGTAGGATCAACAACTAAGTAGTAAACCAACAACAAGGGTATTGACAAAAGGGCATCTGCATGAAAACAGTGACTTAGGTGTTGAGAGGCCCGGGGGGGGGGGGGGGGGGGGGGGGTGTATGTGTATTATTTGTAGGGGAAAACTGAAGAGAAGATACTGGAGAGTCTTGTTGGAGAGAAATACCATCAAGGGAGGACTTTCAGGCTGGCTTCCATTAGAAAAGTGTTGAGGATACCTTTATATCATCTGGAGAATGCTGTATGCCAAACATCCAGGTCCCAGTGTTCCTGAAGGTCATTTTCCAAAGCTAGCATGTAAGGTAATTGGGTTTGAGCAAATGACTCCGAGGCCTGACCACTCCATTGTTCGCATAGTGTAAATTGAGGGGGGGCAGGTTGGTTGTCCAGATAGAGTGTAGAAAATGAGAGATTTGCCGAAATATGAAACGTTCAGACTCTGGAAGATTCAGTTTGCTGATACAGTAGCAGAGTGAGACGGGGCCTGCAGAGGTAAAAAACTGTCCTATTCGGTACATTCCTTTATCCAACCACCATTTGAAAACCCTAATTTCCATCCCTGGGCAAAAGTTTGGATTGTGAAATATGTGAGCTAGAGGATTGTTATCCAACACTAGAGAAAATGTAGGAGATAAGGTGGGGGGGCGATTCAAGGATTGACACCATAATAGGTACTCTAGGGTATGTAGAGGTACCTACTCTAGGGTAGGGTATGTAGAGGTACCGCCTGTCTTTCTATATTGACCCAATCTGGTTTTATCTACCCTAGAGTATACTGTGGATAGCTGAGCTAATCTTGCAGCTTTGTAATACCAAAGAAGGTTTGGCAAGCCCAAGCCTCATTTAGTTCTCAGACTGAATAGGGTGTTTTGTGAGAAACAGTAACCCGACTTGCCCCATCCAAATTTGACAATTTTGCTTTGAAAAGAGCATAGATGGTCCTTCCTGATTAGAATTGGCAGAGAGTGAAAAAAGGTATAAATGCTTCGGAAGGAGTGTCATCTTGATGGAATTGATTTTCCCCAACCACGAGAGCTCATGTTGGGAGCAGGTTTTAAGGGTCGGTTTCTAATTTCTGGTACATAGGCGGGTAGTTGGCAGAGTACAATTGTTGGAATTTGGAAGTGAGATTTATTTATTTGGAAGTGAGGTAACGAATAGAGGTATCACTCCATTCAAACTTGAATGAGTTCCTCAGCTGTGCCATTGTTATTGGCTGAGAGAGAGATATTTAGTGCTTGGGATTTGGAGAAGTTAACTTGTAGGCCTGAAACCTTGGACAAGTAATCTAAGAGTTTGCATATAGCAGGGAGAGATATAACCGGAGAGGTGATGAAGAGGAGAAGGTCATCTTATTGCTATTTAAAGGGACATACTCCTAATATCTATAATATCCAGTCTACCGTTAGGATTAAAGGTATTATAGGCCACCTAGGGGTCCTCTTTTAACGGTGATAGTGTAGACAGCCATTAGTAGTTTTCCCTTAGATATTCATTCCTTTATTGTCTGTTTCTATGTACATTGCTATTTTATATCTTTGATTCCAAGCTGTTATTTAATTGCCTCAGGGGACCTTTTCAACTGAGTTTTGGCTGTTTACCCAGGACTTAGCTGATTAATACCCAGTTTCAAGACTCTCCCTTTGAACAAGTAGAATCAGAGAGAGCTAATCAAGCTGCATTGTGTTGGTGTATTATTTAAAGGTACATACAACATGTCTGAACCTAGAGTGTCAGGAGTGCTCGAAAGTTTACAGTGTCAAAGTGGTGCAGATGTACATGCAATTCTAAGCAACCCCCAAGGGGGCAGTGCTAGACTTAAAACAATCCCTTAGATCCTTCCCTTCGTTTACCTGTGCAGAACATTCTAAACTGGTTGCTATATGCAGTACAGATAGACAGTTTTTTTCTTTTAGGCAACTTGATAAACGTGATTTATTAAAGCCATCCTCATAGATTGTAGAAAACTGTGCAAGAGCAATAACCTGTAAAAGAATAAGCTTAAGCCCGGGTTCACACTGTCCCTGACTTTAACCACATGCCGACCGGGCCATAGCCGAAAGATGGCAACAGCGTGGTCGGCTTATTCTGGGAGGGCGTCCATGGACGTCCTCCCAGAATCTTGCTTCCGCACACCCGGGAATATCCGTGACCAGAGCACCCGGTGCATCAAGGTAAATGGCCGCTGACAGCAGCCGTTTACCATGTGATCGCTCCGTCAAATGACGGAACAATCACTTATAAACAAATCTGCTTCCCGTCCGGTTCCTCTCTCCCCTTCCTGTACCTATTGGTACAGTGCGAGGGGAGAGGGGGAGAGATCAGGTGCAGCAGGCGCTGTGGGGTGGATGTGTAGTGCCCACAGCGCTTATCTGTGCCCATTCCAGCCATCCATCCATCCCATCCATGCTCAGCAATACTCATCCATACATCCATACTCAGCAATACTCATCCATCCATCCATACTCAGCAATACTCATCCATCCATCCATACTCAGCAATACTCATCCATCCATACTCAGCAATATTCATCCATCCATCCATACTCAGCAATACTCATCCATCTATTCATACTCAGCCATACCCACCCAGCCATACTCAGCCATACCCAGCCACCCCATCCATCCCATCCATACTCAGCAATACTCATCCATCCATCCATACCCAGCAATACTCATCCATGCTCAGCAATACTCATCCATCCATACTCAGCAATACTCATCCATCCATCCTCAGCCATACCCACCCAGCCATACTCAGCCATCCCATCCATACTCAGATATACCCAGCTATCCCATCCATACCTTACCATCCCATCCATACTCAGCCATTCCATCCATACCCAGCCATACTCAGCCATCCCATCCACACTCAGCCATACCCACCCAGCCATACTCAGCCATCCCATCCATACTCAGCCATACCCAGCCATCCACATTTATGGCTCAACCATGCTTAGCCATCCCCATCCACGGCTTATCCATGCCACATCAGTTCGCATCCATGACACTACAGTGCCACTACAGTGCTTCAAAGTGTAATAGGTAGTCAAATTAGATTTGAAATGTATGGCCCTAGAACACCTGATGGTGCTTCATGCATGTTGGGCCTCTGTATGTGGCCAGGCTTTGTAAAAGTCTCACACATGTGGTATCACCGTACTCAGGAGGAGTAGGAAAATATTTTTTGGGGTTTCTTGCTCCTCTACCAAGATGGCTGTTTCCACACAAAAACACAGTGCAGGACAATGAATAGTATGTCAGTATTGAGAACATGATCAGCTGCACAGAGATCAAAGGCAATACTTGAGATTAGGCCTTTGCTCAACTGCTTGCTTTTTCTAGCACAGCTTTCACAGTTCAGGTGCCATCTAAGTATTGCCATCTCCCCATGTAATAGGCATAACGTTTGAACAGTTTCTATTTAACTGAATGTGTTACCATTGTGTGACTTGAAATTTTCTATAAGAGGAATTAATTCATCTTGTATCCTGGTTTCTATTGTTTTCTTTCCCATTCCAAAGTCTCGAAGAGTTGAAAGTGTGAACCTCCTAATGGCTTTCCAATGTTCTCCATGACTAAACACTATGCCTGAAATACACATAATAACATGTAAGTAAGCAGTACGCCATGTAGTATATCATACACTGTGGCCTTTATTTAATGCCTATGAATGAAATGTGATCTATTAATGGATGACAAGCAGATGATTGAAAGGCCATCCCCCTCCATTCAAAGATCCTGTTTCATTGATAGAAACTGTAGGTACCACTTCTAAAAATGGTGGAGCTGGGCAGACAGGGTGGACGTAGTTGAGCACAGTTGATAAATGTCTTTGACAGCTACCATAGTTCTATCAACCCACAGTGCACCAGACGATTACTGTGGGGGGCATTGGAGAAAGAAGATTTCTACTCAACAATAGGGATGGGCGGATGCCGCTTTGGTTCGCACCAGAATATGCGAACAGGCAAAACATTTGTGCACACATGCAAACCCTATTAAAGTCTATGGGACACGAATGCGAAAAATCAAAAGGGGACATGTATCAATGCAAAAAAAAGTTTTTAAAACAACCGTTTGTAGCAACTTCCAGGGCCTGAGATAGCTGACATCCTTCAGTATGTGGTGGGTTGTGAGGCATAGTGGGTGCAAGGTGGAAGTTATTGGGCGTTATTGGATACCGGATGCTCCCCTGTTCACCGCCAGGAGGGCTACTTCTATTGCCTCAAGATTGGTGAAAAGTGAGTACAGAGGGGACAATGATGTTGAACATTGCAAATACAGGGGCACATACATGTGTGGCACCTGCGGGTATTGCAGACTTATGGATACTAGCAAACATCCCATTTTACCTAATGGCCATCCCTTTAAAACACATCATTTTGCAAATTGCAAAACTTTTGGGGTTGTCTACCTTCTTAAGTGCAGCTGCTTTTATGTCAACAAGACAAAACTCCCATTTTGGAAGAGGGCATATCGCCATATCCATAGTATGCAGGTCTGCAATCCCGACTAACCCCTGGGTAGGCATACTATTTCAGTCCATCAGGGAGTGTTTCCCAAGATATAGTTTTTGATTCTGGACTGTGTCCACCCCAGTGGGAAGGGGGGGGGACTAGAACAAGGTCCTCCTCCAGCTCGAGCTGCGGTGGATATATACCTTATTAGCTACCCATCCCCCCCCCCGGGTTGAATGATGCCATGTGCTTTAGACGCTTTTTGGATGGCTTCAGCTCAGGGGAATGGAGAAATAAGTTTACCATTTTTTGTTTTTGTTTAGAATCAGGTTCTTTACCCGCAGACTCTGTGGCCCCTTTCGTATCATTTCTATTCTTTATGACAGTTATTGTGTTTACTCATACGATTGTGTCGTATTTCTAGCATTTTTTCATGTATGCATATTTACTCAAATAACAAAAAAAAAAAATTGTATTTACTTTTTTTCTTTTGTGTTTTATCCTAGATGTGGCCATGTCTAGCTTCTCTTTTTATGTGTGATCTGCAGCCTGGAGTTTTCCACATGTCCCTTTTTGTGCCTTTTTTTAACCTGGTTACTACACTAACTTGCCATTGTGGCTCATTTATTTTATTTTAATAGGTTCTATTTGAATTTGAGCGTATACTTGTCAGGTCTGTTTTTTTCTACTTTTTTTTTCTATTTTTTCCAGTTTTTGTGTGTGTGTGCACCCAGCGCAGCCATAGGGTCCCCTTTCTTTTTGACTGGGGGTCCTATATGAGGGATAGGGCTCTGCTTGTTAGCACATTGCCCTTTTTCCTCTGGTATCCGGGGTATATCTTTGTACCTAGGCGTGCGCATGTTGTCATTGTTTGTGCGCCGATGGTTTCGCCGGATGTTTCTGTGCGGTTCGGTCTGCGCATGCGCATGGCGGTGTTTGTTCCTGCGCGACGCGCAGGCATCCCAGGGGGCCCCTATATGGAGTTCTGTTGCGCACAGCTGATCGGCATGATTGTGGCTGGGCGCTTATACTCTATTTAAGGGTTGGTTTAGTGTGAGGTGGACAGGGTGAGGGTAAGGCAGCATTGTGTCAAGCTGCCGGAATTGTTCCATGGATCCTCTTTGCTAGGTAAATTCCCTCTTCTACAGGTGGACTTTTTTGTCTGCCTTTATTTTTGCTTTTTGCTCCTTGTGTTCAGTTCTCTGATGTCCGTCTCTGTGGGCTTTTTTTAAATTGTTTTATAGGATTTGTTTCTCTGCTGAAGATCTTTGAGATTTTTTGATCCATGGATTCCGGCTTTTTGATTCTTCCTTCCTAGCGCTGCTCACCTGCAAGCTAGTACAATTTGGGATCTAGGTGAGTTTTTGCTAATATCCATGACCTTGGTCTTTAATATACTGTTTTTTTATATATACATATATGTATTCCTCTGCTTATTTCGTCCCTCCCTGTTCTTTATTTGCAGATTCCAATTTTTTTGGGACCTCAGTGCCTACACTTAACGTCTGGTGGTACGGATTCCGGACCCTAGGTGGATTGGGGGATAGGCCTTGAGGGGATACTTTTATTCCCCCTTTATGCCTCCCCCTGCAGTTTTTGTCCAATTACTTGCAATTTACATAATTGGCCGATGTGACCTGGGGACAATTCCATGCTGCATGAATCCCATATTTTTATGTTTTTAATATTTTCGGATGCGCAGATACACTCTGTTAAGTGATTGTGATGTAAGTACAGCCATGTTTGTTACTTGAATGATTATGAAATATATGATTTATGTGTATACCAAATTTTTTGCTTAATTACTATACATTTGAATTTTATAAATAGTTCTTCCCTGCAAATAACTCCTGATGAAGGAGAATATGTTGTATCTCCGAAACGTCGTTGGGTTCAGGCAACTGTACTCTGTCTAGGTTCACTTCTTTTGTCTGTATTATGACGCATCCGTGTTTTTGTATATAATTATTTTTTCTATGTATTTTTCTATTATGTATAATAAAATTTAATATGGTATATGTTTTTTGGTTATATGTGTATTGGTAGTGCCATTAAAGTCCCACTCCTAGGGGGTTTTCATTGGTTATTGGGCGCCAGACACTTTTTGGAATGCAAAAGAGATGTTTATTTATCTTACAAACTTTTATGGGGGAAAGAGGTTTAGGGCCAGTACACCCGAGTAGTTTCAATTTCAATTAGCAGACTCCAAGACTTCAATAGGAGGACAGCCATGCAGGGAAAGGCCTCCAGCAAGAAGCCACATCTGCACATGTAGGAATGCTGTCTCCTATGGCAACAGTCTTTAACAGTTCCTAACACAAAGCTTAATAGTTCCTCTACTTTCACTACAACTTCTCCTTGTAGTTCTTCAGCCCACTGAGCTCCCATTCTCTCAGACCCTCTGATTCACTGCCACTGAATCCCTTGAGCTCCTCCAATCTTCACAGTGGTATCTTTATCAAGCGTCATCCCTGCTTCTTTGCTGCGACAGCTTCCCCTCTACCTCAAACCACTGACAGGTTCTCTGGCCGGAAGAACTGTCAATTCTGGTTGGACTGCAAGCCGCAGACCCAACCCTGCGCTGCTCTCCTGCTTCTGGATAGGCCTCAGACAGCCTACCAGCCAGATGCCCTTGGATAGGCCCAATCTCCAGCCTAACAGCCCTGGGCAACATGACACACGTCCACCCAGACAGCTATCTGGGTGGCATAGAACATAGATCACCTGACTCCACTCGGATATATAGGTTCTCCCAGCAGGCCAAGGAAATCCAAGAAAACCCCTGCCCATTGGCTGAGATACCCCATATATCATAACTTGACCTTGAGTTGCCCTTCTCATATCTAGTAGGGATGAGCCAAACACACACGGTCCAGTTCGCAGCAGAACAGGCAAAAAATTTGTTCGAACACCGTTAAAGTCTATGGGACACGAATGTGAAAAATCTAAAGTGCTAATTTTAAGGGTTAATATGCAAGTTATTGTCATAAAAAGTGTTTGGGGACCTGGGTCCTGCCCCAGGGAACATGTATCAATGCAAAAAAAAAGTTTTAAAAAACTAACGTTTTTTCGGGAGCAGTGATTTTAATAATGCTTAAAGTGAAACAATAAAAGTGAAATATTACTTTAAATTTCGTACCTGGGGGGTGTCTATAGTATGCCTGTAAAGTGGCGCATTTTTCCCGTGTTTAGAACAGTCCCTGCACAAAATTAAATTTCTAAAGGAAAAAAGGTAATTTAAAACTACCAGCGGCTATAATGAATTGTCTATGGGAGAAATCAAAAGTGCTAATTTTAAAGGTTAATATGCATGGTATTGTCATAAAAAGTGTTTGGGGACCTGGGACCTGCCCCAGGGGACATGTATCAATATAAAACAAAGTTTTAAAAACTGACGTTTTTTTCGAGAGCAGTGATTTTAATAATGCTTAACCACTTTCAGACCGGACCAATTTGCAGCCAAAGGACCAGGCCCCTTTTTGCGATTCGGCACTGAGTCGCTTTAACTGACAACTGCACGGTTGTGCGACGTGGCTCCCAAACAAAATTGACGTCCTTTTTTTCCCACAAATAGAGCTTTCTTTTGGTGGTATTTGATCGCCCCTGTGGTTTTGATTTTTTGCGCTATAAACAAAAAAGAGCGGCAATTTTGAAAAAAAACGCATTATTTTTTATTTTTTGCTATAATAAATATCCCCCAAAAATATATAAAAAAAAGTTTTTTTCCTCAGTTTAGGCCGATACGTATTCTTCTACATATTTTTGGTAAAAAAAATCGCAATAAGCGATTATTGATCGGTTTGCGCAGAAGTTATAGCGTTTACAAGATAGGGGATAGTTTTATAGCATTTTTATTAATAATTATTTTTTTATTAGTAATGGCGGCGATCAGTGTTTTTTTTTGTGACTGCGACATTATGGCGGACACATCGGACATTTTTGACACATTTTTGGGACCATTGTCATTTATACAGCAATCAATGCTAAATTTAAATGCATTGATTCCTGTATAAATGACACTGGCAGTGAAGGGGTTAACCACAAGGGGGCAGTTCCCGGCGCGCTCCCGATGGCATGGACAGGCATTAAGGAGGGATTTATATATACGCCCTCCTGCCTGTACGTGCCATTCTGCCGACGTATATCGTCGTGCGCCGGTCGGCAAGTGGTTAAAGTGAAACAATAAAAATGAAATATTCCTTTAAATTACCTGGGGGGTGTCTATAGTATGCCTGTAAAGTGGTGCATTTTCCCGTGTTTAGAACAGTCCCTGCATAAAATTTTATTTCTAAAGGGAAAAAAGTCATTTAAAACTACTAGCGGCTATAATGAATTGTCGGGTCCTGGCAATACAGATAAAAGTCATTGAAAAAAACGGCATTACCAGGCCCTTTGGGTCTGATATGAATATTAAGGGGAACCCCGAACCAAAATTTTAAAAAATTAATTGTGTGGGGGTCCCCCCAAATTCCATATCAGGCCCTTCAGGTCTGGTATGGATATTAAGGGGAACCCTGCGCCATTTTTTTTTTTAATGGCGTAGGGGTCCCCCTCAAAATCCATACCAGCCCCTTCAGGTCTGGTATGGATTTTAACCACTTCACGACCGCTCACTGTATATATATGTCATTTTTTTGAAGAGGGATATCTCGGTAACGGCAGCAGCTGCTGCCACAACCGAGGTATCCCTCTTTACAGTGAGCGGTCCCCTTTTCGATAATGGTGGTCATCGCGGTGGATTCGCCGCGAGATCACCGTTATCGGCGGCGGGAGAGGTGCCCCCCCCCCCCCGCCGCTCTCCCGTGCCTTCCGCCGCTTACCGGAACCGTCGGCAGCGGCGGAGGCGATAGGGTCCGTTCCCTGCCTGTGTATAGAGATGAGTGACGCTAAGATGGCCGCCACTCATCTCTATACCATGTGAGGGCGGAAGCGACGTCAAAAACGTCACTTCCGCCCATACGTCTTAAAGGGAAATTTACAAATGTCATTTTTTTAAATGACATTTTTTTTTATTTTTTTCCCATTGAAGTCCAAATATGAGATCTGAGGACTTTTTGACCCCAGATCTCATATTTAAGAGGACCTGTCATGCTTTTTTCTATTACAAGGGATGTTTACATTCCTTGTAATAGGAATAAAAGTGATCAATTTTTTTTTTTTTAAAACTGTGTAAAAAATAATACAATTAAGTAAAATAAATAATAAAAAACGGAAATTTATTTTTAAAACACCCCGTCCCGACGAGCTCGCGCGCAGAGCAGCGCGTGAGCAGTGCCCGCATATGAAAACGGTAGTCAAACCACACATGTGATGTATCGCCGCGATCGGTAGAGCGAGCGCAATAATTCTAGCCATAGACCTCCTCTGTAACTCAAAAAATGCAACCTGTAGAATTTTTTTAAATGTCGCTTATGGAGATTTTTGAGGGTAAAAGTTTGACGCCATTCCACGAGCGGCCGCAATTTTGAAGCGTGACATGTTGGATATCAATTTACTCGGCATAACATTATCTTTCACAATCCAAAAAAAAATTGGGCTAATTTTACGGATGTCTTATTTTTTTATTCAAAAAAGTGACTTTTTTCCAAAAAAAGTGCGCTTGTAAGACCGCTGCGCAAATACGGTGTGAAAAAAAGTATTGCAACGACCGCCATTTTATTCTCTAGGATGTTAGAAAAAAAACAATATATAATGTTTGGGGTTCTAAGTCATTTTCTAGCAAAAAAAACAGTTTTAAACATGTAAACACCTAAAATCCAAAACGAGGCTGGTCTGGAAGTGGTTAAGGAGAACCCCACGCAAAAATAAAAAATAAATGGTGTGGGAGTTCCCCCCAAAACCCATACCAGACCCTTATCCGAGCATGCAACCTGGCAGGCTGCAGGAAAAGAGGGGGATGAGAGAGCACCACCCCTCCTGAACCGTACCAGGCCACATGCCCCCCAAAGCACCTTGTCCCCATGTTGATGGGGACAAGGGCTTCATCCCCACAGCCCTTGCCCGGTGGTTGTGGGGGTCTGTGGGCGGGGGGGCTTATCAGAATCCGGAAGCCAGATACCATTTCACAAAAAAGTGTCAAAATGTTAAAAGACACACCTTGGGCCAAGTCCTTTATTAAAAAATTGAAAAAATAAAAATGTCCCACAAAGTCCATTCATCTTCTTCTATGGCTCCGTCAACGGACCGAAAAAAAACCCTGAGAGGATGCGTCAGACAGCGGGGACCTCCTATGGAGGCGGATCGGTGGTGGGTTTTTATTTTTGTATTTTTCGGTCTGTCGGCAGAGCCATAGAAGAAGATGAATGGACTTCGTGGGACATTTTTTTTTTTTTTTTTTAATAAAGGACTTGTCCAAAGGTGTATCTTGTGGTTTTTAAAATGTTTACACTTTTTTTGTGAAATGGTCAGGGTATGGATCCTGGCAATATAGATAAAAAATCAAGGAAAAAAATCGTCAAGGCGCCCCCCCCCCCCCCCCCAGTCCATGCCAGGCTCTTCAGGTCTGGTATGGATATTAAGGGGAACTCCATGCCAAAATTTAAAAAAAAATTGGTGTGGGCCCCCCCCCCCCAAAATCCATACCAGACCCTTATCCGAGCATGCAGTCATCTGCTACCCAGGGACATGCTTGGGATACATGCCACCGGAGGGCTCTGTAGCTCTCATCCAGCCGCATCTCTGCCCAGACTAGCCTACTTAATTCAGCTGTCTGTTCCTTGTGTGGGTTTTCTCCCAAAAACAGCACCCACAATCCATACTGCGACCAGTACCTTTCCTGGATGGAGAGGAGAACTTTTCCCTGGTGGCGCTGCTCACGGGCTAGCGCTTCCTTCCAGAGTTCACAGCGGATAGAATCAAACCATCCCAGCAGGACCTGCTCTGATACTGGCCCTCTGTGCTGTATCTGCATCTCTCGCAACCTCCTTCTGAATTCCTTTCCTTGGCGGCTGGTATCTGTACCTCTCCTGCTATCCGGACCTTGGATCCAGGTGGAGGTTTGTCCCAGACTGCAGGAAGCATCCCACTGCTTGCCACCAATGTGACGAAACATCCCTACACTCTGCTTGAGTGCTTTTGTCATATACCACTTCCTCCCCGCCTGAATATAGATATCAGATATTACAACCGCTCCCCAGCACAAAACAAGACGAGACTTGTTTAGCTGCTGACATGGACTGTTTATTAGAACCAGAATACAGTCTTTTTATACACTTTTAACACAAGGGGTTAGATAACGAGGTAGGGCTGGCTCCTGGATACTCCCCATCCCCTGTAGCAACAACTTAGCAGACAACTATATAATTAGCATGTTAATTAACACAGCACTTAAGGCAGCCAAGGTCTCCAGAGGTCAATGTGATCAGCTCTTTCAATGATCATGTATTGTTCAGAATCAAACAAACTAAGAATAGTCCTTACATATATCCTGGGAGATATTGTGTATAAATATTACTGTCCCATTTTAAGTAATCCAAGATCTATTTTTTCACTCACCCTGTGCCAGGATAGCACAGGGTGACTTAGACATAAGAGGTGCATGGGGAGCTGAAACAAGGGTTTCCCAACATTTTCCACGGGCCCTCCCGTCACACCACCCTTCTATCACATGCTGCGAAATTACACCACATCCCAGCCTGTTTCCTCTCATTAGATATAAAAAAGGCATTTGATTCCATTTCATGGTCCTACATGCACTATACTCTTTACGATTCGGCCCCCATTTCTTACAATAGATCTCAGCACTTTACTGAAAACCTAAAGCGTACATTAAATATGCAGATTACAAATCTGAAACATTCAACATAGAAAGGGGTACACGTCAAGGATGCCCGCTCTCACCTTTATTATTTGCTTTACTTATTGAGCCTTTAGCACAAAGAATAAGAATGGAACCTTCTATAACAGGCATAGAAATGGGAGGTTGTCACCACAAGATATGTTTATTTGCGGATGACATCCTTCTATTTTTATCTTCACCTCAAATTTCAGCTCCTAACCTTATGAATATACTAAAAAAACTATTCGATCATCTCAGGCCTTACAGTTAATACTCACAAATCTACAGCACTGAACACCTCATTATCAACTGCGGAAAAAATAATTGTACAAGAATCATTACCCTTTAAATGGGCTTCACATAGCATTCCTTATTTGAGTATCCAACTCACTGCCAGCCACTTGGATTTGTTTTCCGCAAACTATCCTTCTTTACTAAAATTAACTACAAACTTTCTTTTTCAAATCATTCTAGAGAAAACGTATTTCTTCCCAAAATCTATGGTGGTCTAGGATTTCCAAACATTTCAATATATTATAAAGCCGCTCAACTAGCACAATCCATAAAATATCCCTCCAAAACTGAGATTCCCCTGTGGGTTACCATGAAAGCAATAGATTGTGACACTCTCTCCATACACAATATTTAATGATTACGTTCCATAGATCGTAAAACTTTAAAAAACCCAATCACTAAACATTCTCTAGCTATCTGGGATAGACTCAAAAACTCTCATGGTCTCCAATCCAAACGTAATCCACTTCTATCTTTTCTCAAAAACCCGTCTTTCTATCCAGCCTGGACTTATCCCAGATCTTTTCAGGCTTGGTCCAAAGCACGTATAAAATGTTTACATCACATGATCCTAAATACAACAATCTGTCCCTTCCCAGACGTATGCAAGTCTTTTGGGCTCCCCCAATCAGAAATATTTAGTTAGAACTTTTGTATTCCTTTGCTAAGCATTGACGGCACTGTAGATGATTTTACTAAGTTTGAAAATATATGCACGAAAGACCTTCATGCCAGAGGTCTCACATCAACAATATACTCCACATTGCTAGTTAAATCCGATGTTAAATTACCATCTTATGTTGTGAAATGGGAAAAAGATTTTGATCAAACTATGGATAAAACAGAACGGTCTGCAACCTGGTCCAATATCAAATCTTTTTCTCCTAATGTGACAGATATTGAAACCACCTACAAGGTACTCTCACGCTGGTATTTGGTTCCTGCTACAATAGCTAAATTCTCACCTGATTACTCAGGTCTCTGCTTTCGTGGCTGTTCAGAACAAGGAACATATATACACATGTGGTGGAATTGTTCTATTATAAAAAAAAATTCTGGAAAATGTTTTTTTTTACTCACTTCAGAAATGTTTGAAATAACAATAATACCAGATCCAGAAATTGCATTTTTAAATATAAAACCTGATTACATGACTCATAAACAATTCAAGCTATTCATACAACTTATGACAGTCCTTACTAAACATAGCAGAAACCAAGCACAGAATGAGTCGGTCATTGTTGCATGCAAAAATGGAAGCCCTAGATCAGGGATATGCAATTAGCGGACCTCCAGCTGTTGCAGAACTACAAGTCCCATGAGGCCTAGCGAGACTCTGACAGCCACAAGTATAACACCCAGAGGCCGAGGCATGATGGGATATGTAGTTTTGAAACAGCTGGAGGTCCGCTAATTGCATATCCCTGCCCTAGATAAATAAAATCTGAAAGGATATGAAGGTCTATGGAAACCATGGATCACACATTGTTTACCTATAAACTTTGACCACCAGGTACTCCAGTCATGGTAACTAACATTTTTATATGCAACAATGATGAAACTATAAGAATAGATTATGCCTCGGAAACACCCCATGCCCTCTGTCCCCCCCCCCCCACCTTTCCTTACCCTTATTTTCTTTCTTTCTTTTTTCTTCTTGTCCTTATTTCTCTCTTATTATCATTTCATAAGGTGCCTAACAGCAACGGGTGATTTCGAATATATTTAAAATATCATACTCAGTAGTTTGATACATATACTTTATTCAAATGTTTAACACACATAAGAACTAAGACACAAATAGACCTAATTTTCTTTCATTAACTGATAATGATCCTCTAAATATTAATTTAAGCTAATATTGAAACAGCCCGAAAACTCTATCATTTTGATAAAAAGGGAACTTATCTAACATTAATTTTACCATCTGTGTGTTATATTAATACAATACCGTAACCTGCTTCTTTAATTTACATGTAACTGGTAAAATACCTTTAATTGATACATTATACTTGTTACCATATGTTGATCTTTCAATAAAAACCTTTGAATGAGAGAAAACGATAACTTTAGGTTTACCTTTTTCTTTACTTATTAGTTTAAACAGTGGCGCATCTGTTCTTTCTCCAAAATCATCAGCTTGGTTGACAAGGGCATCCTTCACAGCCCTGTATCCTGCTATTATCACCATCACCTTGGGTCCAAAGTGTACAGTGAAGATATCTCCATACTTCTCATGGAGCTGCAATACAATGGCAATTTCAATTCAATAGACGTTGGATATATAACTTAAAGTGATTGTAAAGGTTCATTTTTTTAAATAACAAACATGTCATACTTGCCTCCTCTGTTCAAGGGTTTTGCCCAGAGTAGCCCCGATCCTCCTCTTTTGGGGTGCCCGGGTGGCGCGCCTCCTCCTCATTGAGTGCCCCCTTGGAGAGCCACTTTCCATGGGGGCACTCATGTGGGCGCGCTCCCGAGTCCTGCTGCTGCGTCCATTGACACAGACAGCAGGCCTTCCGGCTCTTGTGTCACTGGATTTGATTGACAGCAGCAAGAGCCAATGGCTCCTGAGACTTCCTTAACCACTTTAAGACCAGCCTCGTTTTGGATTTTAGGTGTTTACATGTTTAAAATAGTTTTTTTTGCTAGAAAAAAACTTAGAACCCCCAAACATTATATATTGTTTTTTTTCTAACACCCTAGAGAATAAAATGGCGGTAGTTGCAATACTTTTTTTCACACCGTATTTGCGCAGCGGTCTTACAAGCGCACTTTTTTTGGAAAAAATTCACTTTTTTGAATAAAAAAATAAGACAACAGTAAAGTTAGTCCAATTTTTTTATATATTGTGAAAGATAATGTTACGCCGAGTAAATTGATACCTAACATTTCACACTTCAAAATTGCGTCCGCTCGTGGAATGGCATCAAACTTTTACCCTCAAAAATCTCCATAGGCGACGTTTAAAAAATTCTACAGGTTGCATATTTTGCGTTACAGAGGAGGTCTACGGCTATAATTATTGCTCTCGCTCTACCGATCGCGGCGATACCTCACATGTGTGGTTTGACCACTGTTTTCATATGCGGGCGCTACTCACATATGCGTTCGCTTCTGCGCACAACCTCGGGGCGCTTTAAAACATTTTTTTTTTGTTTTTCTTATTTATTTTTCTTGATTTTATTTATTTTTACACTGTTTTTTAAAAAAAAAAAAATTATTGGCTCCCTTTTATTCCTATTACAAGGAATGTAAACATCCCTTGTAATAGAAAAAAGCATGACAGGTCCTCTTAAATATGAGATCTGGGGGTCAAAAAGTCCTCAGATCTCATATTTGGACTTCAATTAAAAAAAAAAAAAAAGAAATGTCATTTAAAAAAATGACATTTGTAAATTTCTCTTTAAGAGGTATGGGCGGAAGTGACGTTTTTGACGTCGCTTCCGCCCTCCTATGGTATAGAGATGAGTGGCGGCCATCTTAGCGTCACTCATCTCTATGCACATCAGGGGAAAGGACCCGAGCCGCTGCCGACGGTTCCGGTAAGCGGCGGAAGGCGCAGGAGAGCGGCGGGAGGGGGGGGGCACCTCTCCCGTCGCCGATAATGGTGATCTCGCGGCGAATCCGCCGCGATGACCACCATTATCGGACAGCCGACCGGCCCGAAGAGATGGATATCTTGGTTGTGGCAGCAGCTGCTGCCGTTACCGAGATATCCCTCTTCAAAAAAGGGACGTACATCGTCGTGCGCCGGTCGGAAAGTGGTTAAAGGAGACAATGCCTTGTGAATTATAGAAGCTAGGTTTTCACCTGTCAATAGTGAACTGAAAGAGAAAATCTGGAATGGTGATTTATTTACTTTTCTTCCTTCTACAAAAGAATTTATTTTTAAAAGTGATAAAAAAGATGATACAATAGATGATGATAGGTGTAAGCTTGTAGTCAGGAATTTTAATAACTGACTGCAGGCCTTCTGCTTTTAAGCTAGTGTAATGTGTGACAAAGTTGCCAGGCCATGCAGGGGGACAGAGACTGATGTGCTCTGTCCACCATCATATTACTTCTCCAGTCCACATCATCAATGTGCTGTGTCCTCCTCCTGTGCCCCTTTCACCTCTCCACAGGTCAGGGCAGCACTGTTGCCCTGACCTGTGGAGAGTTGAAAGGGGCACAGGAGGAGGACACAGCACACTGATGTGGAGAAGTAATATGATGGTGGGCAGGAGGAGGCTACTGTGAGGGGGTGAGGAGGACACTATCATGTCCGCAGCCTCTGTCCACCTCCTGTAGTGTGTCCGCAGCCTCTTTCCACCTCCTGTAGTATGTCTGCAGCCTCTGTCCACCTCCTGTAGAATGTGCGCAGCCTCTGTCCACTTCCTGTGTCATGTCCGCAGCCTCTGACCATCTATTTTATCATGTCTGCAGTCTCTGAGGGGATCCTAGAAAGGAGTCAAGAGTGGGAGCACCGCCGAGGTGGGGGTTATGGGAAGAGACAGACATGTGTGTTCTGTGGAGAGGAGACTATAGAATAAAACCAGAGCCGCCAAGCTGAAAATTGGTCTGGGAAGGAAGGAGGCGAAAGTGCCCAGTATTGATGTGGTTAAACACATTGCTAATAGCACTAGCTATGTGTTTATAGTTCAAATATTGATATTTGCACTGTTTAGCACTGAAGACAGTAATTTTAGGTACTTTTTTTGAGTGTCAGTAAAGAATGTGGATCAGTTTTTTGGCAGTAAAAAAAATTGGTGCCGTTTGTAAATGTTGGCGTTTTGCCAGGAAATTTGACTTCGGGTGGTTGGCAACACTGCTTGCAGGGACGATTTACTGAAAGAGAAAGTAACTTTCTTCAATAGGATAAGGGCCCTTTCACATGGACGTGTCCCTGTACGGGCTCCGCTTTGCTCAGCGGGGGATCGCTCCGTTGATCCCCGCCAAGCAGGCAGATGACAGGTCTGTCTCTGCACTCTTTGCAGGGATGGACCTGTCAGAGTGCTGCTCTCCTCTATGAGGGATCGGATGAAGACGGACCGTAAAGTTCGTTTTCATTCGATTCGATCCGCAGACGGATAGAAAAATAGGGTTTTCCTCCGTCACACTTTAGCAAATCGAAGCGGGTCGGTTGTCAGCGGACATGTCACTAATGACATCCATCGCTCCATAGAGGTCTATGGAGCGTCCGTTCAGGTCCGCCTAAAAAAACTGACAGGTGGACCTGAACGGTCCGCCCCTGTGAAAGGGGCCTAAGAATTACCAGGACTTCTGTCACATAGATGTATTCAACATACAAATTATATCTTATTAAAATCATTCTTTTTTTAATAAGATGTATTATATGTATGTGAAATACATCTATGTAGCACCTCAGAAGTCCCAGTAATTCCTAACCTATGAAAAAATGTTAGCATAAACCACAAAGAATGTGATTTTATAGTACAGCCCAACAATGGCGGCTGGTGTTTTTTTTGGGGGGGACAAACAACCACCCCCCCTGGAGTGGCACCCACCCGGTCAGTCCGGCACTAACCCCATCGGCGGTGGCAGGCAGCATGGTGCAGCGGCTCCATGTCCTCTCCTCCATGGTGGCGTCTAGCTCCTCCCCTTCTCCTAGGCATCCAATAGGATTGCCTGTCATTTCAGCCAATCAGGTGAGCGGTGTCAAAAGCGGCTTCCTGACAGGGAGGAGGATCAGTGTTAGAAAGTATTGAGGAGAACTCTGGACAGCCGCACACCAGACGAAGATGAAAAGTCAAATGGATTTATTAAAAACAAGAATCACATCAAAGTCCAAAAACACAGCAAAACAGAGAAGGGGGGGCACACATCTGACGCATTTCACACTAAATACAGCGCTTACTCATGCGTCAAATTGTTTCCGAGCATGCGTAGGAATTTTGCGCGTCGGAATTGCTACAGACGATCGGAAATTCCGATAGAAACCTTTTTCGTCTGAAAATTTGAGAACATGCTCTCAAATTTTTGCTGGCGGGAATTAGGCCACTAGCGGGCGCATTTAACCCCGAAGCGGCCGAAGGAGAAAAAATCCCCCGTGTCGCAGCGCTTCCGAAACGCTTTTCAGTTGCTTTGGAAGCACTGCCGAGTCATTTCAATGGGCAGGGCGTTTTTGGAGCGCTGTATACACCACTCCCAAACTGCCTTTAAGATGCTGCTTGCAGGACTTTTGTTAACGTCCCGCAAGCGCACCGCTCTAGTATGAAAAGTCACACTGAAATGAATGGAGGGCGCTTTTCAGGCACTTTACAGGCGCTATTCCTAGCGCTAAAATGCCTGAAAACCGCCTCTGTGTGAAAGGGGTTTTGAAACCTTGTTCAATCACCAGCTTGCATCAAATCAGCTGTAGCACTAATCAGTGTATACTGATGGTGGAGAGTCTCCGCTGTCAGTCCTTGCATCCACATCGCTTGTGTAGATGCAAGAACCTGTCCGCTAGCAAACTGAACCAAAAAACCTGTGCACATGTACCAACTTAAAGCAGTTCTAAACCGCAGCAATTGAAAAAAAAACGTTTCCCCTGGAAGGCAACTGCATAATGTGCTAGTATGCATCGCATACTAGCACATTATGAAATGCTTGCCTTAGAACAAGCACTTCCAGGTTTGCGGGCTCTGGCTGTATGAGTGGCTGGAGCCACAATGACATCACTCCTGCTCATGCAGAAAGCCTTTGAGAGGTGGTGAGAAGACGTGGTATCGGCTCCACCCAACCTGCTTTAACCCCTTGAACTCCATGCTGCACGCAGTTGTGGACTGCTTGCAGAGTGCCGCCTTTCACTTGAATGGGTCACAGTCAGTGGCTGCTATACCTGCTGAAAGCAACAGGGGGTATAATTGCAGCCGCGGCATGTGAACATGCCCAGCTGCTGCTTCTACAGCTAAAAAATGGTAGTGGTTAAGGGTCAGTAAAAGCACAGCTCAACAGCACCTCAACCAGAACCAGTAGTGTGAACAATTAAATGTTTTAATATATTTTAAAAAATTGTTTTTTTTTTTTGTTTTTTTACTTTGAAAAGTGTTAATTTACTTAAAACATGTTTTAATATATTTTAAATGTTTGTTTACATTTATTTCTAAAAGCATGTGTGTGTGTGTGTGTATGTATATATATATATATATATATATATATATATATATATATATATATATATATATATATAAATACATATACACACATACATGTGTTTTTGAGATTTGGGGTGCACACCCTAATGTAATAGGCTGCGCACGCCTATGGTGCACACCCTTAACTGCTTGCCGACCGCCGGCTGTCAATTGACGGCCAGGCGGCGCAGCTCGCGTTACGGGAGGGCGTCATTTGACGCCCTCGCCTATTCAGCCCACCAGGGGGCGTGCGCGCACCGCCGTGTCACTGGGGACTCGATGCGCGTGCCCAGCATCTGCGATGTCCGCTGGGCACCCGGGATTGGCGGTTACACAGCAGGACCGTGGATCTGTGTATGTAAACACACAGAGCCACGGTCCAGTCAGAGGAGAGGAGACCGATGGTGTGTTGGATAATTTATTATAGCAAAAAGTAAAAAATATAGTTTTTTTTCAAACTTGTCACTCTTTTGTTTATAGCGCAAAAAATAAAAACCGCAGAGGTAATCAAATACCACCAAAAGAAAGCTCTATTTGTGGGGTCAAAATGATAACAATTTCATCTGAGTACAGTGTTGTATGACATATGTCATTCAAAGTGTGACAGCGCTGAAAGCTGAAAAATGGCTTGGGCGGGAAGGGGGTGAAAATGCACTGTATTGAGATGGTTAAACTAATACTTTGTTGAATCACTCAGTCTTTTTGGTTATGAGTCTATCAGCATGGCACATCTTGATTTGGCAATATTTGCCCACTCTTTGCAAAAACTCTCCAAATCTGTCAGATTGCGAGGGCATCTCCTGTGCACAGCCCTCTTCAGCTCACCCCACAGATTTTCAATCGGATTCAGGTCTGGACTCTGGGGTGGCCATTCAAAAACTTTAATCTTCTTCTGGTGAAGCCATTCCTTTGTTGATTTGGATGTATGCTTTGGGTCGTTGTCATGCTGAGAGATGAAGTTCCTCTTCCTGTTCAGCTTTCTAGCAGAAGCCTGAAGGTTTTGTGCCAATATTGACTGGTATTTGAAACGGTTCATAATTCCCTCAACCTTGACTAAGGCCCCTATGAAGAAAAACAGCCCCAAAGCATGATGCTGCCACCACCATGCTTCCCGGTGGGTATGGTGTTCTTTTGGTGATGTGCAGTGTTGTTTTTGTGCCACAAATATCTTTTGGAATTATGACCAAAAAGGTTGGTTTCATCAGACCATAACACATTTCCCACATGCTTTTGGAAGACTTCAGATGTGTTTTTGCAAAATGTATCTGGGCTTGGATGTTTTCCTTGGTAAGAAAAGGCTTCCATCTTGCTGCTCTACCCCATAGCCTAGAAATATGAAGAATATGGGAGATTGTTGTCACATGTACCACACAGTCAGTACTTGTCAGATATTCCTGCAGCTTCTTTAATGTTGCTGTAGGCCTCTTGGCAGCCTCTCTGACCAGTTTTCTTCTTGCCTTTTCATCAATTTTGGAGGGATGTCCAGTTCTTGGTAATACTTCATTTTCCCATCGCATACGTTCCTGGAAATGCTCACAGTTTTGGGTGCTGTAGCAACAACCAGCTGGATACTGGTTCAATTCACAATGAAGATATTTGCCAGCACATCATGGAGCAACACAAATAGCGTCCAAAAGGGTGGTTTATTGCATGATCACAATACGGGGATAGTGCAACGTTTCGGAGCCGCGCAGGGCCCCTTCGTCAGGCATGTGATCAATCATCATTCATCACATGCCTGACGAAGGGGCCCTGCGCGGCTCCGAAACGTTGCACTATCACCATATTGTGATCATGCAATAAACCACCCTTTTGGACGCTATTTGTGTCGCTCCATGGTGTGCTGGCAAATATCTTCATTGTCAGTTCTTGGTAATGTCACTGTTGTGCCATCTTTTCTCCACTTGATGATGACTGTCTTCACTGTGTTCCATGGTATATCTAAGGCCTTAAAAATAATTTTGTACCCTTCTCCTGACTGATACCTTTTAACAATGAGATCCCTCTGATGCTTTGGAAGCTCTCTGCAGACAATGGCTTTTGTTGTAGGATGCAACTAAGAAAATGTCAGGAAAGACCTACTGGAACAGCTGAACTTTATTTGGGGTTAATCAGAGGCGCTTTAAATGATGGCAGGTGTGTACTGACTCCTATTTAACATGAGTTTGAATGTAATTGCTTAATTCTGAACACAGCTAAAATTGAATACATCTTTTTAATATTTTTTTTTTTTTTAAATACAGTGACCAGAGCAATATGGTTTTACCATAGTAACACTGCACTACTCTGGGGAGGTGATCTGGATTTTTACACACTTCTTGCTTATAACTGTGAATTTTACACTTATAAGCAAACTTTTTTTTCTGAATGAAAACGATTCATTCAGTGCTTACTATTGTGATTAGCTGTGATTGGCCACAGTTAATCACATGATACAGATGGGCTGTGATTGGCCCTATCTGTACCATGTGATCACTGTGACCAATCACAGAGCTCATCCCAATAGTACACAATGGCATGAACCAAAGCAGAGCAGATCACATGGTACCGGCAGAAGGCCAGTATAGTTATCTGTCATCGAGGCGAGATTCTGGGAGGACGTCATGTGATATCCTCACAGGATAACAGGGCTTCTGGTCATATTACAATAGGCCAGGCGGGAAGCAGTTAAACTGTGTTTGTGTGCACTAAAATTCATCTTATGCCCCGTACACACAATCAGAATTTTCTATGGGAAATGTTCAATGTGAGCTTGTTGACAGAAAGTCGGAACATGCGCATGCTCCATTGGACATTTGCTGTCGGAATTTCCGCTCACAAATGTTTGAGAGCAGGTTCTCAAATTCTCCGACAACAAACTTTGTTGTCGGAAATTCCGATCATGTGTACACAAGTCCGTCACACAAAGGCTTCACGCATGCTCGGAATCAAGCAGAAGGAGCCGCACTGGCTATTGAACTTCCTTTTTCTCGGCTCGTCGTACGTCTTGTATGTCACCACGTTCTCACGTTCAGAATTTTGGGCCAACATTTGTGTGACCGTGTCTATGCAAGACAAGTTTGAGCCAACATCCTTCGGAAAAAAATCCACGGTTTTGTTATCGGAAAATCCGATCGTGTGTACAGGGCATTACTTTTTTGTGTACTTTTTTCTGAAAATATAGGTTTGACATACCATTGCACAAATATTGAGCGACATAAATGGCAACTACCATCTTTTTATTCCATGGAGCTTCTGCGTTCATAAAAATATATAATGTTCTAGGGATTTTAAGTAAATTTTATAGTCAAAAATACAGATTTTAACGTGTGTGAAAAAATGCTCCATAGGGGAAGTGGTTAAGCTCACTACAAGCAATACATCTAACAATAAGTTATACAAATATTATACTTAATTTAATATCACAGATTGTAAAAAAAACATTGTTCATAAACCTAAAAAGAGATAAAATAGCTTCCTCCAGAAATATAAATCATTAAAATATCAACTTTCTAAATACTTTTAGTATTTTAATTTTAGAAAAATAAAAGATTTGATAAAAATAATCATGTTTCTTTAGTAAACTTTCCCAACTTCCTACAATGTTGCAGTACAACATTTTAACAGAGCTCAAGCAAGGTGACTGCATGCTTGCCAACAGTACAAAATACTATTTGATGTTAACCAGTTCAGCTCTCGCACCTGTGTACCCTTATGGACAACAGCTTGTTTGTTTAGCAATAGAAGAAATAAAAAATGACATATATGATGCTAGCATTACCAAAGCACTCTTTGTTTTGCAGAGTCCCCCCTTTAACCACATCCCACCCGGTCTATAGCAAAATGACAGCTGAGCGGTGGCTCTCCCGTTTTGACTGGATGTCGTATGATGTCCTTCAGAACAAGCCACTTGTGCGCGTCCATAGGGATGCGCGTCCATAGGGATGCGCAGCACGGCGATCGGTGGTGTGGTGTGTCGCTCTGACACACCGCATCTCTGATTACGGTAAAGAGCCTATGACATAGACTCTTTACCATGTGATCAGCTGTGTCCAATCACAGCTGATCACAGCGTAACTAGGAAATGCCGGTTATCGTCATTCCTCTATTCACGCAGACAGTGCGTGAGTAGAGGAGAGCCGATAAGTGGCTTTCCTGACAGGGGGGTCTGCACTGATAATCAGTTCAGACCCATCACCGATGCCCACCAGTGTCCACCAGTGCCCACCAGTGATGCCTTTTAGAGCCCATCAGTGAAGCCAATCAGTGCCCACCAGTGATGCCAATCAGTGCCCATCAGTGATGCCTTTTAGTGCTGTCTATTAGTGCCCATCAGTGCCGCCAATCATTGCCCATCAGTCCTGCCCATCAGTGCCACCTATTAGTGCACATCAGTGCCACCTATCAGTGCCCATAAAGGCTGCCCATCAGTGCCACCTATCAGTGCCAATCAGTGCAAATCATTGTTGTCTATCAGTGCCCATAAAGGCTACCCATCAGTGCCACCTATCAGTGTTGCCCATCAGTACCTATCAGTGCACATCAGTTGCATCTATCAGTGCCCATAAAGGCTACCCATCACTACCGCCTATAAGTGCCCATAAAGACTGTCCATCAGTGCCACCTATCAGTGACCATCAGTGCTGCATATTAGTGTCTCCTCATCAGTGCACATTAGCGAAGGAGAAAACTTTTATAACAAAAACAAAGAAAAAAAATGTTTTAATATTTTTTTTTCATTTGTTTAGCAAAAAATAAATAAAAAAAATCAGTGTTGATTAAATATCACCAAAAGAAAGCTCTATCGGTCTCAATTTAAAAAAAAATAAAAATTGGGTACTGCTTTGCATGACCGTGCAATTGTCATTCAAATTGCGACAGAGTGAAAGCGGAAAATTGACCTGGGCAGGAAAGGGGTGAAAGTGCCCAGCATTGAATATATATATATATATATTTTTTTTTTTTTTTTTGATCCTGCTGTTAAAATTTTCTTTGACAGACCAAGCTGTTCATCAAAAGTTGCAGTTACAGGGTTGTGACAAACCATTTACACCGACAGGGGTTCTTTCAATGGTCAGCATTTATTTGTTTAGTCAAAACCTTGATGCCAAAAGAAAAAACTATTTCTATAACTGCTTATAAAGAGTTATGCCCCGTACACACGTTCAGACATTGTCCGCCGGACCTAGTCCAGCGGATTGTCCGCCGGACCTAGTCCGGCGGGACTTCCCCACACACGCCCGGACTTCCGAGCGTGTGACTTGCCCACACACGCCCGGACTTCTCCAGCAGACAATCCGCTGGACAAAGTCCGCGGGACTTTTGAAAATGAACGGACTTGCCCACACACGGAGCAGTCCGTTCATTTAGAACGTAACTTCAGGTATAAGTAGCTAGCGTAGGCAGTAAATGCCGGCGCGCTAGCTCTGTCACCTGGCATGGATTTAAAGGGACTCCCCACGCCGAAAAAACGGCGTGGGGGTCCCCTCCAAATCCATCTCAGACCCTTATCCGAGCACGCAGCCGGCAGGCCAGGAAAGGGGTGGGGACGAGCGAGCGCCCCCCCCTCCTGAGCCATACCAGGCCGCGTGCCCTCAACATGGGGGGTGCCCTGGAGAAAGGGGGGCCGTGCGGCCCCCCCACCCCAAAGCACCTTGTCCCCATGTTGATGAGGACAAGGGCCTCTTCCCGACAACCCTGGCCATTGGTTGTCGGGGTCTGCGGGTGGGGGGCTTATCGGAATCTGGGAGCCCCCTTTTATAAGGGGGCCCCCAGATCCCGGCCCCCCGCCCTATGTGAATGAGTATGGGGTACGATGTACCCCTACCCATTCACCTAAGGTGTAAAATGTAAGGTAAAAAAAACACACAATTTTGAAAAAATATTTTATTGCACTGCTCCGGGGGTCTTCTTCCGTCTTGGGGGTCTTCTCGCCGGACACCTCCGCCATTTACCTAGCTCTTTTACCGAGCAGAGGAGGCCGGCTACCTTCTTCGTCGTCGACGCCGTCGTCGTCTGGGGGTCTCGATCCGCCTTCGGGGGTCTTCCGGGTCTCTTCTGTTCTTGCCGCTGTCGTCGCTTTCTGCGCCGCCTTCTTCTTCTTCTTCCTCCTCTTCTTCTTCTTCCGATGTTGACACGTCGCTCTCTCTGGCCGAAATGCCAGAGCCGCGCTGTGCTGGGACTTATATAGGGACAAGGGGACAGGGTCACATGCTCATGTCACATGGTGACCCCGCCCCCTTGTGATGTCACAGTCCCAGCATCCATCCTTTTGGCGCCAAAAGCCTGGCGGACTAGGTTTTAAGTTTTGTTTTAAAATTATCCGCTGGACTTGGCAGTCCGGCGGACAATCCCGCCGTCAGTAGGCTAGTCCGCCGGACTTTTGAAATGAACGGACTTGCCGCTCATCGGAAAGTCCGTTCATTTAGCACGTGACTTCAGGTATACGTAGCTAGCGTAGGCAGTGAATGCTGCCGCGCTAGCCCCGTCACCTGGCATGGATTTAAAGGGACTCCCCACGCCGAAAAACGGCGTGGGGGTCCCCCCCCAAATCCATCTCAGACCCTTATCCGAGCAGGCAGCCCGGCAGGCCAGGAAAGGGGGGGGGACGACCGCGGCAAGAACAGAAGAGACCCCGGAAGACCCCCGAAGGCGGATCGAGACCCCCAGATGACAGCTTTGACGACGACGAAGAAGGTAGCCGGCCTCCTATGCTCGGTAAAAGAGCTAGGTAAATGAGCGGAGGAGTCCAGCGAGAAGACCCCCCAAGACGAAAGAAGACCCCCGGAGCAGTGCAATAAAATATTTTTTCAAAATTGTGTGTTTTTTTTCTTTACATTTTACACCTTAGGTGAATGGGTAGGGTACATCGTACCCCATACTCATTCACATAGGGTGGGGGCCGGGATCTGGGGGCCCCCTTATAAAAGGGGGCTCCCGGATTCCGATAAGCCCCCGCCCGCAGACCCCGACAACCAACGGACAGGGTTGTCGGGAAGAGGCCCTTGTCCTCATCAACATGGGGACAAGGTGCTTTGGGGTGGGGGGGCCGCACTGCCCCCCTTTCCCCAGGGCACCCCCCATGTTGAGGGCACGAGGCCTGGTATGGCTCAGGAGGGGGGGGGGGGGGGGGGGGGGGCGCTCGCTCGTCCCCACCCCTTTCCTGGCCTGCCGGGCTGCGTGCTCGGATAAGGGTCTGAGATGGATTTGGGGGGGGACCCCCACACCGTTTTTTTTTTGGCGTGGGGATTCCCTTTAAATGCATGCCAGGTGACGGGGCTAGCGCAGCGGCATTCACTGCCTTTGCTAGCTCCGTCTACCTGAAGTCACGTGCTAAATGAACGGACTTTCCGATGAGCGGCAAGTCCGTTCATTTCAAAAGTCCGGCGGACTAGCCTACTATTGGCGGGATTGTCCGCCGGACTGCCAAGTCCAGTGGATAATTTTAAAACAAAACTTAAAACCTAGTCCGCCGGACTTTTGGCGCCAAAAAGTCAGCCGGCGCCCAAACACGAGGGGATTGTCCGGCGGACTCGAGTCCAGCAGACAATCCTGCGGGATAGTCCCTTCGCGTGTACGCGGCATAAGTCTACCAGTCCATCTAACACCACCCTATCCAGACAGTGTTGCTGTCCAAGGGTGACTCCTTTCCTGCTCCATAGATAGAAGAGCCACCCTAGGGCAGTAAGTGTGTTACTGGCCAGATCACCTGGTAAAAATAAAGGAAAAAAGCTTAAAAAGAAGACCTAATGCAGCCACCACATTTAAGGATTGGTAAGCTGTAGTATATACAGGCCCGGATTTGCTCGCTTTGCCGTCCCAAGGCCGGGTCCTTCAATGCCGCCCCCCCCCCCCCCCACACACACACACACACACACACACACACACACCACCATCCTCGTCCTTTATCAATGACTGCTACAATAGATCAATTAAAAACATAACTCCACACACGAGAACACTGAAAATAACTGGCTTTAATTGTACAGACTGAATATACTCTGTAATGCAGAAAATGCCTTTTAAAGATTATAGCAGTAAGAAACTCCCTGAAAATATACTGCACAAGATTATAAGAGACTGCGGACATACTGCACGAGATTACCAGACTGTGGACATATTGCACGAGATTATATGAGACTGCGGACATACTGCACGAGATTATAAGAGACTGCGGACATACTGCACGAGATTACCAGACTGTGGACATACTGCACAAGATTATAAGAGACTGCAGACATACTGCACAAGATTATAAGAGACTGCGGACATACTGAACGAGATTACCAGACTGTGGACATACTGCACAAGATTATAAGAGACTGCGGACATACTGCACGAGATTATAAGAGACTGCGGACATACTGAACGAGATTATAAGAGACTGCGGACATACTGAACGAGATTACCAGACTGTGGACATACTGCACAAGATTATAAGAGACTGCGGACATACTGCACAAGATTATAAGAGGCTACTCACAAAATCAGAGTGAATACAGGCATATAATGGATAATCCAGGGGGCAGGTGCTTCAACGGGCCCCAATGACAGCTTTGCAGAGAAAGTGCACAGAGGACACAGGACTTTGTATTTGCGCGCTAGCTAGCAGAGAGGGAGTGGGGCTGGGAGCTCCACTCGGAACAGAGCCGCTGTAGTTAGAGCAGTGATCGGAGTGGGCGCGTCAGTGGAGCTTCTGGCCCCGCCCCCGGACCTCTGTATTCCCCAGCCAGTATAGAGGGGGTGGGGCCGGGAGCTCCACTGACGCGCCCACTCCGATCACTGCTCTAACTACAGCCGTTCTTTTCTGAGCATACAGGCTACATGGGGCAGAGTCAATGCGTCAGTGGAGCTCCCGGCCCTGCCCCCTTTCCTGCTCCATAGATAGAAGAGCCACCCTAGGGCAGTAAGTGTGTTACTGGCCAGATCACCTGGTAAAAATAAAGGAAAAAAGCTTAAAAAGAAGACCTAATGCAGCCACCACATTTAAGGATTGGTAAGCTGTAGTATATACAGGCCCCGAATTTGCTCCCTTTGCTTCAATGCTGCCCCCCCCCCCCCCCACACCACCATCCTCGTCCTTTATCGATGACTGCTACAATAGATCAATTAAAAGCATAACTCCACTCACGAGAACACTGAAAATAACTGGCTTTAATTGTACAGACTGAAAATACAGGGGGTCCCCGACTTACAAACATCCGACTTACAAACGACTCCTACTTACAAACGGAGGGAGACAACAGGAAGTGAGAGGAAATCTACCCCTAGAAAGGGAAATTCACTCCTGTAAGAGTTATTATGGGTAAAAGGTGTCCCCACTGATGCTTTATCACCAGTCCATGCTTCCCTAACAACCCAAAATTTTCAAAATCCAATTGTCATTGGGACAGAAGGTGAGGTGAAATCTTCTGAACAGGGGCACAGACAGCAAAACAAATGTTACAGGGGTGATAACCCTTCTCTATGTTATCTAAAAAACTTAAAAATAGATTTTTTGGCTGGAGCTACACTTAAAAAATGTACCTGTTCCGACTTACAAACAGATTCAACTTAAGAACAAACCTACAGTCCCTATCTTGTTTGTAACCCGGGGACCCCCTGTAATGCAGAAAATGCCTTTTAAAGATTATAGCAGTAAGAAACTCCCTAAAAATATACTGCACAAGATTATAAGAGACTGCGAACATACTGCACAAGATTATAAGAGACTGCGGACATACTGCACGAGATTACCAGACTGTGGACATATTGCACGAGATTGTAAGAGACTGCGGACATACTGCACGAGATTACCAGACTGTGGACATACTGCACAAGATTATAAGAGACTGCGGACATACTGCACAAGATTATAAGAGAATGCGGACATACTGCACGAGATTATAAGAGACTGCAGACATACTGAATGAGATTACCAGACTGTGGACATACTGCACACGATTATAAGAGACTGTGGATATACTGCACAAGATTATAAGAGGCTACTCACAAAATCAGAGTGAATACAGGCATATAATGGATAATCCAGGGGGCAGGTGCTTCAACGGGCCCCAATGACAGCTTTGCAGAGAGAGTGCACAGAGGACGCAGGACTTTGTATTCGCGCGCTAGCTAGCAGAGAGGGGGCGGGGCCAGGAGCACCACTCGGAACAGAGCCGCTGTAGTTAGAGCAGTGATCGGAGTGGGCACATCAGTGGAGCTTTTGGCCCCGCCCACGGACCTCTGTATTCCCCAGCCAGTATAGAGGGGGCGGGTCTGGGAGCTCCACTGACGCGCCCACTCCGATCACTGCTCTAACTACAGCCGTTCTTTTCTGAGCATACAGGCTACATGGGGTGGAGTCAATGCGTCAGTGGAGCTCCCGGCCCCGCCCCCTCACTGCTGGCTAGATCGGGAATACAGCCTCGCACTCTGCGAAGCCGTCATCAGGGCGAGTAGCACGGGCCGCCCCTGTCACTACTGCCACCACAAGGCCTGGCCTCGTGGCCTTGTGGGGAATCCGGCCCTGAGTATATAAAATGTTTGTTCATGAGTTTAATACTGCTTTAAGATAATGAAATACCACATAAATATTTTTTGGGGCAGGCTCAATGACCATTGCAGACGCTATCTGTGAGTGTGATTTACACAGAAGTGGATCTGGACGCAAGGACAAGGTGCAGTGTAGGAGATACTGTATGTCCTTTTTATATCACCAATGCCCCTGTCTGGAAGTAGATAAAAGCTTTATAACCCTAGAATTCAGAGGGATGCTTGATCTTCTATATATACTATATGCCAAAATACTTCCATATGTAATATTCTGTATACATGCATGTGTATATATAGATAGATATAACCAAGTAGCCTTATTGTAAATATGTTTTCACGTATTAATGTTAACTTGATTTACCTCCATTAGTGACTTGTGTAGATTTTTCAGGTCCACCACATTGAGATTCCCAATAATAGGAAGAGGTTTAGGGCCTGGAGGCATCTTTCCATTGCTCTTCTTAGATCTATTAATCCAGTAGAAAAATAATACAATACATGTAAAATACAATAGCAAGTCAATCCTTGTCAAGACGTAGGTGAGAAGAGTCATAGCGAACGGCTGTTATAGTAGTCTGCTAATAGCATCACTACACAGCATTTATACTCAGGGGATTAATTATTAACATATTTATCTTAACTAGGGAACTTGCAAACTAAAGCACCCTGTTGATTCAATGGCCAGTTTCTCTAATTTGTGATTATATAATCTTATGCCGTGTACACACAATCAGAATTCTCATCGGAAAAGCCTTGAATGGTTTTTCCGAAGGAATTCCGCTCAAGCTAGTCTTGCATACACACGGTCACACCAAATTCCGACCACCAAAAACGCGGTGACTTACAACACGTACAACGGGACTATAAAAGGGAAGTTCAATAGCCAGGGCGCCACCCTTTGGGCTCCTTCTGCTAATCTCGTGTTTATCTTGTGTTAGTAGAAGTTTGGTGAGAGACGATTCACGATTTTCAGCCTTGTGCTTTTCAGATCGTTGCTGCTCTTCAGTTTGTGCTTGTGGGTTTTCAGTGCGTGTAGTCAGTTCGCATTTGTTTGTCAGTGCGTGCTATTTATAGTACCGTATTTGATTTTCAGTGCATTCTTGTCTGCTCG
Source organism: Lithobates sylvaticus (assembly GCA_028564925.1). Lineage (NCBI taxonomy): Eukaryota > Metazoa > Chordata > Amphibia > Anura > Ranidae > Lithobates > Lithobates sylvaticus. The sequence goes on along the minus strand of CM053031.1, from coordinate 220,882,061 downwards.
TTTCTGATTTTCAGCTCGTTCTTTCAGGCCTTGCTGTTTTTCAGTGCCTTCTGTTTAGTTCGTTCTGACCAGCCGTCCGTTTTGAAGCCATGTTGCAGGTACGTACTTGTCGTAGAGTTCGTGCTGTGCAGGGGCTTGGTGTTGGGATTCTTACTTTGACCCAAGCCCAGTCCATGAACAGGGCGAGGAGGAGTTCATGGATGAAGAATTGGTTGCTCCAGCATGACCAATTATTTCACATGCCTTTGCTGCGGGAGATCCAGGAGAATAACCCTGATGATTTCAGGAATTTTCTCTGGATGACGGACCCCGTTTTTCACCATTTGTTGGCTTTGCTGTCCCTTTATATTAGCAGGCAGGACACCTGCATGTGGCAAGCCATCACTCTGGAGCAAAGGCTAGTCGACACGTTGCAGTACTTGGTGCCAGGGAGAAGTCTGCAGGACCTCAAGTTCTCAACAGACATCTCCCCCCAGGCTCTGGGGATCATTATTCCAGAGACCTGTTCTGCCATCATCCAGGTCCTGCAAGAGGACTATATTAGGGTAAGATTTCTCCTTTAATATCACCTTCTATGTATTTAATGTTTGCTAATGTATTGTATTTCTTTCATCATTCCCTAATTACCATGATTGTAATATGCTCTGAATGTCCCCTTTGTCCTCATGCATGCTGGCAGTTTTTAAAGTTCCTTTTTTGTCCTTCATGCATATTGGCCCTCACTAAACTCCCCAGCATGCTATCCTGGGCCCATACACACCTAGCCTAGTCACTTAACAATGTATTTTTCAGCTCCATAGTAGTGCTTTACCCTAAACACCCCCTAAAATGTGTCCAAATGTTATTGTTGTCCTTAAATTCAGGCAGAGTGCCAGAGGCTTTTTTTGGGATCCCAAACTCATTTGGAACCCTCCCTCCCCCCAATCGCTAAGTCAACTGATACCAATCCTCTATCTGCTGAGTTTGCCAAACCCATACACACTATACCTACCTCTTTTGTGTTCATATTTATGGATTAATTCCCCAAAGCATGTAGTGCAAGGGCCTGCCTGAATAATTTCAAATGGTACTGTTTAAAGTTTGGTTCTCCTATTATCTTGATAGTTAATTGCAAAATGTAAAAATGTGTTTCCATTTTGTACAGTGTGTATTTATTTTTTGTATATTATGACACTTCTTACCTGTCCAGTGGGCTGCCAATAGTGTAAGGAGGGGCTGGCCAAAGTAACACACATTATTTATGCATTCAGCACTCAATGAAGTGGAGAGGTTACATGTCCAAAACATCTCCCCCCCCCAAGGGGCCATCAGAGGGGGTGAGGGATCTGATAAATGGACCTTATATTTTTGCCTTTAAATACTCCTTCAAAAAATGTTATACTGATGTTGGCCAAGAATGTTTGTGTCTAATCTGCTTGCAATGTTTATGTGCAAAATTAAAAATTTTTATGTTTTTGTTTGACTCCACAGTTTCCTTCAACGCCACAGTAATGGCAGACTGTGGCATCCCACTTTGCCGACCCTTGGGACTTTCCCAACTGTGGAGGGGCAATTGATGGGAAACACGTCCACATCGTCCCACCACCCCATTCGGGGTCATACTATTTTAACTATAAGGGGTTTCATAGTATCGTTTTGATGGCGGTGGTGTCGGCGATATATGAGTTTCTGTATGTGGACGTGGGGAGGAATGGCCTGATGTCAGATGGTGGAGTCTTTGCCCGGACCGAGTTCTATCAATGTCTCCAGAGTGGTGGCTTGGGATTGCCACCTGTAGAAGATAACGTTGAGGAACTGCCATTTGTGTTCGTCGCAGATGAGGTATTCGGTCTGGGTGATCACGTGATGAGGCCATACCCCCAGAGGACCCTCACCCGGAGAAGAGGGTTTTTAATTACTGGCTGGCCAGAGCCAGAAGAGTGGTGGAGAATGCGTTTGGGATAATGGCCAGCCAGTTCCGCCTATTTTAAGCTGGCATTAATATGGCGGAGTACAAACTAAACCACATTGTTTTATGCTTCTGCATACTGCACAACTTTTTAAAATTAAATAATCCAAGTTATGTTGCCTCAGTTGGGCCTGAGGCCAGACTTAATGAAACACTGATGGCCCTGGAAGCTGGCTGTCCTGGCTTGTCCCCCCCCCCCAAGTGCCCGTGAAGTGTGGGAAAAATATGTTGAATATTTTACAGGTAGGGGGGCCATTGCGCTGCCAGACAATTTGTAATAGATTTTCTATTTTATCAGATAAAATCTTGATTTTCATTTACTGCTTGTGTTTCTTTTTGCTGTCTCCTAGGTTCTCCTAGTGCACATGTAGTGCCAAGTGTTTTTTCCATTATTAAATAACACCCATTGTCACTGTAAACACCAACTTAATACAAAAACTGGTATTGATCATTGAAAGAAGAAGCCACATATTGTTGAGTATAAAACCTTTTACTCCGTGCACTTGCACATGCACATTGTAAAAAAAACAAAAATCTGTGTTTCCTAAAGTATTACCTTGATTTTTTTTTAGGGTACATAAACAGGCATGTTTCAAAACATAACATACACAACTCAGTAACTTACAAAGTTCAACATTGAAAAACTTAAGGCAATATCACACATTATAGTGTCCAAAATGTGTTGATATTGCCTTCATCAGATGGGATGATGTCACCCCTGTAAAAGACACATTTTGAAGATGCACACAAATTGGGAGTCAAACTGGGGATTTCCCTCCTGATCTCATGCCTAATGTCAACATGTGCTATCTCCCATCATGGGGGATTAATGGACATGTTTTGGGGGTGCAACCACTTCCTCTCACCTACTTGAGTTGCGAGGAAGGGGTTACAGCCACAAAACGCATACATTGATATCTCCTGATGGCATATAGCACATGTTGACACACTGGGGGTCATTTACTAAGATAAATGCGCTGCGCCGGTTCATACCTTAATTGGTGCGCCAGATAAATCATTAATTGAGCATGTGAACCAGTGCACTCATATGCACAACAGCAATAATAATATGCCATTGATAATAGTGCACGCCGTATCTATTCACACAGGGGCAACCCGACTTCAAGCATGACTTTGGGAGGCAACCTGGACACGACTTGACGCTTCTCTTCTTCTGACACTTATATAATGTAACCGTGTGTCAGAGGGTGGCCCCGCCCTCCGTTATATAAGAACTGTCTGCAGAAGAGAAGTGTCACACAGTGGGAGCCTCCCATTGATGCGGAGCGGCCCAAGAACGAAGCGGGGAAGAAGACGCCGCGGAGGAAGATGCCGGACAAGAACACCGGAGCAAGAAGCAGAGGATCGGAGGAAGAAGATGGAGGAAGAAACCGAAGGAAGAAGACCCGAAGAAGATGGAAAGAAGAAGACTTTAAATAAAGGAATTGTCAAAAACTGGCTCTTGTCATTTTTACAATTTTTGACACTTTTTTTGTGAAATGGTAGTTTGTACCCCCTTACCATTTCACACAGGGGGGGGGGCGGGATCTGGGATCCCCTTGTTAAAGGGGGGCTTTCAGATTTCGATAAGCCCCCCGCCTGCAGACCCCCACAACCACCGGGCAAGGGTTGTGGGGATGAGGGCCTTGTCCCCATCAACATGGGGACAAGGTGCTTTGGGGGGCTACCCCCAAAGCACCCTACCCAATGTAGAGGGCATGTGGCCTGGTACGGTTCAGGAGGGGGGTGCGCTCTCTCGTGCTCGAATAAGGGTCTGGAATGGATTTTGAGGGGGACCCCCACGCCATTTTTCTTTTATTTTGGCGCGGTGTTCCCCTTAATATCCATGCCAGACCTGAAGGGCCTGGTATGGAATTTCGGGGGACCCCCCCACATGTTTTTTTCTTCATTTTGTTTTTTTTTTCTTAATGCTGTTTTTAAAAATGAACTTTTATGTGTATTGCCGACTCATACCTAATGCTAACATGACCTGTGTGCAAACATGAACCAGCGTAAAAAAAAAGAAAAAGTAAAGTTGAGAGGTGCGCCCGTTCAACCTATGCAAATGCATTTACGTTGCTTGACATTTACTAAGATTTTGCCGGCGCAGTTAACCAAAGCATTTGAAAGTGCACAAATGCCGCTTGCGCATGCGCAGTGCATAAATTGACCTCAGGCAGTTCTAAGTGTACTTGCAGGTGCAGCAGTCTTGTTCAGAAAAAGTTACTTTATCATTCTATTTTGGGCATATTTGTTACATGGGAAGTTATTACTATACTTCCTCACATCACCCACATCACCCCTATAATACTGGCACTTCCAGCTTCTTTAACCTCTTCGCGCCCGCGCTATAGCCAAAAGACGGCTGCAGCGCGGACGCTCCCTGCAGGGAGGACGTCCCTGGACGTCCTGTTGTTTACTTCCCTAATGCGCGCTCCTGAGAGCGCGCATCGGGGAAGTTCTGTGCTGGCCGTGTCCGTTGGACACGGCCGGTCACAGATCGCTGTAAACGGCCAATCACAGCGGCCGTTTACAGCGAGATCGGCGTGTCCAATGAGAGATGATCTCATATGGAAACATATGAGATCATCTGTCAGCGCCGCTCTCTCTCCCCACACAGACAGCGTCGTAAGTAAAAAAGAAAAAAAACAAAAAACGGAATGTGCGATCTGCCCGCTGCCATCTGTGTCCCCATCCACCTGTCACCATCCACCCCATCCACCTGTCACCATCCACCCCATCCACCTGTCACCATCCACCTGTCACCATCCACCTGTCACCATCCACCCCATCCACCTGTCACCATCCACCTGTCACCATCCACCTGTCACATCCACCTGTCACCATCCACCTGTCACCATCCACCCCATCCACCTGTCACCATCCACCTGTCACCATCCACCCCATCCACCTGTCACCATCCACCTGTCACCATCCACCTGTCACCATCCACCCCATCCACCTGTCACCATCCACCTGTCACCATCCACCTGTCACCATCCACCCCATCCACCTGTCACCATCCACCTGTCACCATCCACCTGTCACCATCCACCCCATCCACCTGTCACCATCCACCCCATCCACCTGTCACCATCCACCCCATCCACCTGTCACCATCTGTGTCCCCATCCACCCCATCCACCTGTCCCCATCTGTGTCCCCATTCACCCCATCCACCTGTCACCATCGTCCCCATCCACCTGTCCCCATCCACCTGTCCCCATCCACCTGTCCCCAGTGCACCTGTCCCCAGTGCACCTGTCCCCAGTGCCATCTGTCATCAGTGCCACGTGTCGTCAGTGCCATCTGTCATCAGTGCCATATCAGTGTCACGTGTCATCAGTGCCACATATTAGTGCCATCTGTCATCAGTGCCACCTGTCAGTGTCACGTGCCATCTGTCATCAGTGTCACCTGTCATCAGTGCCACGTCAGTGTCACGTGTCATTGTCCTGGTGCTCCAGAGCCTTCAAAAGTGTAATAGGTAGTCAACAAGTTAGATGTGTAATTTATGCTCCTAGAACACGTGATGGGGCTCCCTGCATTTTGGGCCTCTCTAAGTGGCCAGGCTGTGTAAAAGTCCCACACATGTGGTATTGTAATACTCAGGAGGAGTAGCAGAATGTATTTTGGGGTGTCATTTGTGGTATACACATTCCATGTGAGAGAAATAACCTATTAGAATGACAATTTTGTGAAAAAAAAAATAAAATAAAAAAAGAATTCATTTTGCAAAGAATTGTGGGAAAAAAATGACAAAATCAAAAAGCTCACCATGCCTCTTACTAAATACCTTGGAATGTCTACTTTCAAAAAATGGGTCATTTGGGGGGTATTTGTACTTTCCTGGCTTGTTCGGGTCGCAAGAAATGAGATAGGTCACCAGTACATCAGATGTGATCAACTTTGTATAATTCGCACCACAGCTTGTAGAGTCTGTAACTTTCACAAAGACCAAATAATATCCACTAATTTGGGTTATTTTTACCAAAGATATGTGGCAGTATAAATTGTGCCCAAAATTTATGAAGAAAAGTTAATAATTTGCTACATTTTATCACAGAAACAAAGAAAATGCGTTTTTTTTTTTCAAAATTTTCGGTCTTTTTTCATTTATAGCGCAAAAAATAAAAAACCCAGAGGTGATCAAATACCACCAAAAGAAAGCTCTATTTGTGGGGAAAAAAGGACAAAAAATTCATTTGGGTTCAGTATTGCATGACTGAGTAATTGTCATTCAAAGTGTGAGAGCACCGAAAGCTGAAAATTGGTCTGGGCAGGAAGGGTGTTTAAGTGCCCAGTAAGCAAGTGGTTAAATTTTGAGTTGAAGAATGCGTGCGCCATGTTTATAGTGGCGCGCCGATCGCCTCCTCCTGTGCGCCAAGCATATTATAGTAAATGGGGAATTGCACTGTGTTACAGGCGCAAATGTTTTGTAAATATGAAAACGGCCGTTGCGCATCAGCGTGTGCCGCAACTCATGGCGCAAACTGTTCGTAAATCAGCCCCACTGTGTGCATATTCAAAATTTGGCTTTTAAAGTGCATAAAAATTTGTCAGCAAAAATCAAAAATGGTGGCATTTTTGGGGTATTTATATTCTTCCTAGTACATCAATCATGTTCTTCAGTTTTTGTTCAATCTCATTTGTTTTTTGCTTTATAAAGTCTAAAGTCTAAACAACTACAAAACATTATGTCCTGGATAAGCCTTTGGGCACTGTTACTGGTGAAATGATGAGATTGTTCTTCCACAACATGCACATCACCTAAAAAAAAAATCCACACTATGTATTATAAATATGCAGGCATCCATCTATTACCTGAATATGTGGTGTCAGACACTCACCTGTTATGGTGACAATTTCAACCACCTCTCCTTCCTCCACATCCTCAGCTTGTGGTGTCCTCTGTTCCCCTTCTTCAGGAGGTGGGGGTCCCTGGTGCTCAGACGTCCCAAGTCTTTTCTCCCCTATGAGAATGAAACAAGGTATACTTAGCACACAGATATTTGAGGCCAGAAATAGGAATATGAAACATTGCTTGGAAGTTGGGTACAATTGTCTGTTTGGGAAGAGTTCCAAGCTGAAGACATGATTTATTCTTTTACAGTGGAGGTTCACACAAAAATTGAACCTCCGCTTTTCGAAACCCTCCCCCCCTCCGGTGTCACATTTGGCACCTTTCAGGGGGGAGAGGGGTGCAGATACCTGTCTAAAACAGGTATTTGCACCCACTTCCGGGCATAGACTCCCGCGGGAGTCTACGCCTCTTCCCGTCCCCCGCAATGTCTGCTGGGACACACACAGGTCCCAGAGACAGCAGGGACCATTCGGATTGTGCAGCGCGACTCGTGCATGCACAGTAGGGAACCAGGAAGTGAAGCTACAAGGCTTCACTTCCTGATTCCTTTACCGAAGATGTCGGCAGCAGCATCCGAGGACTGAGGGGCGGTTCGGCCTTGGGTGCCGACATCGCGGGAGCCCTGGACAGGTAAGTGTCCTTATTTAAAAGTAAGCAGTTGCAGTATTTGTAGCTGCTGACTTTAAAAAAAAATTGCCAGCGGACCTCCACTTTAACAAAGCTGGAATACTTACCTTTTTTTGGACAAGTTTCACACATGTAGACACCCCAAGTATCCACCGGAGCACCTGTGTGGGACACCCTAAAACGGTTGTTCTGGTGTTCCACACTAGTGCTCCTGAGTCCAGATGTGTAAACAGCTGTTGAGTGTCCTCTCCTTACATTACACTGAATCAAGTTTGCAATTCCTTCTAGTATCAAACACATCTACACAACAATGTTCTAAATTTCTTTTAATACAAATTATCATGACCAAATGTAGTTAACCCTGTAACTGGCAAAAACATCGTATTTAGTTGGCAAACAAACAATGTTTACTACGACCGATTACTGTGCCCACGAACATGAAAGTAGCCATTTTAAACTGTCCAATAGTAAAGAAAAGCACATGGAGCAGCATGCAAGTAATAATAAGAATAGAAACACATGACAACTACTTACTTTTTAGAAGACCTCTCTTGATCTTTCTGTACTGATTGTGCTCCCTTAGTTTCAGGTCTGACCAGCGTTTCCTCAATTGCTCCTTGTACCCCAAAATTCCTGTGCAGACTTCTCACAACTTTAGACATGATCTTGGCCTTTCTCACATTTGGGTTTGGGTATGGTCCATACTTCCCATCATAGTCGGCCCTCTTCAATATGTCAACCATCTCCGCCATCTCTGCAAAGGACATATTTGAGGCCTTAAATATCCTCCTCCGGGATCGTGACGTTTCTTGCTCCGGGCTTTCCTCCTCGTTACTGCTATTATGCACTTGCTGTGTCTCTGCCATGTTCCTCTCCCACTGCACCGAAAGAGAAGGGGCAGGAATATTCTAGAAAGTATGTCAGGGGTGGGCGACGCGGGCGGAATTTCACACATGCGCCGTGTATACAAAGCTAACACGCATGTGTCGTACCTACGTTCTGTGTGCGGAAGGAGGGACGGAAGCGTCTAACGTAATAAATTGGGACATGAGTGGCCTATACTGATTCTAGATTGAGGCCTATATTGGGATAAGATTAGGAGAGTTTAGCCTGGTATTAGTGTTTTTGTCTTTTGTTTGGTCTTGCAGCAAAAATTAAACAATTTAAAGACCCAGAATTCATGGGCCAGTTCATTGATAAATACAGGGATATGCGTAAAAAACCCCTTATATCGCAACAAACCAGCAAGGAAGGCATCGCTGGAGAAACTGTTGGAATTTGTGAAGACCCAGGTCCCCAAAGCAGACATCGAGTTTGTGGAGAAGAAAATTGGTAGCTTGAGAAGCACGCATAGGAAGGAGCTTTAGAAGGTCCAGAAGTCCATGAGATCAGGAGCAGCAGCAGAGTACCAGTCTGTGGTACTACAACAGAATGTGTTTTCTGGAAGACCAGATTGAAGCCAGGGAATCACTTTCGACTCTTCCGGCCCCCTTTCCATCCAGCCTTCCCTCAACCCCAGCTGAGGCTTCCGAGGACCAACCTGGGTCTTCCATCCTGGAAGAAATTGAGGAGCTCAGTTGGAGCCAGGTATAGTATTTTTGTGTTTACAAACGGTTTTTATTATGAGTAAGGTCATAGTACAAGATTTTGACAGTGGTGGAAAATGTACAAGTGAAGGATTCATTTAGATAATACATTATAGCTGAGAAAAGACATATCACATGACAGGATACACTTATTTGATCTTAAGTCTATAACATTTGCGTGGATGGATTCATGGATCTGCTTAGGTAAGATAACATTAGTGAACATTACACCAGTAGTGAGGAATCCCATAGAGTCCATTTTTTTTGATATATGTGCATGGTATCATATAACGTGTGGTGTATTCTTTCTGATAGTTTGATGTTTGCCATACGGTTGAGAACCTGAAGCCATGGTATGTTGGGTGAACACCAGTTGAAAGCTATGGTCCAATGGATAGAGCTAAATAGGGTGTGGATTAGTCTAGAACTGGCTATTGGTATATCTTGTATGGGGGAGAATAAAAGGCACATTTGGGGTGTTAGTGGGATCTTTCTACCTGAGATTCGGTCAATCATGAGATTAGCATTGTGCCAGATGTTTTTAAGGTGGGGCAATCCCAAAATATATGTAATAGTGTCCCATGTGTAGGGCAGCCCCTGAAACAGAGAGGAGATGTTGATGGGTAGAATGAGTTGAGTTTGGCAGGGGTAAGATACCACCTATAGAGTAGTTTGGTTGCAGATTCCCTGATGGTGGTAGTTTTGGTGCATTTATGTAGGTTTTCAAAAATGGTATCCCATTGTTCGGGGGAGAATGAAACGTTCAGATCTGATTCCCATTGTAGCATGGGGTGTGATTTTTCAGGCATATTGAATTCGTTTAGGTTTTTTTAAATTTTTGAAATTAGTCCTTTGTCTCGTGGGGAGGAAATACAAATCTGTTTGAATTGTGAGAAGGGGGTATGTAGAGTGAGTGAATAGTATTTTTGGTAGAAGTGTTTTATCTTCATATAATTTTCATGTTCTGTAGGTGCAAGGTCATATTTCATTTGTAGTTCTGTGAAAGGGTAAAATGTATTGTTATGGGTAAGTGCTTTTAAATGTGTTAGATTGTGTCCTTTCCATATTGTTAATGAGTTTTGGTTGTTATCTGAGGAAGTGAAGTGAGGGTCTCCTAAAAAGGATGCCAAGGGAGGAGTGTTGGAGGACATGTTAAATTTGGTATTTTGTCTGTTCCACAGTTGAAGTGTATGTGTAACAATTACATTTAGAGGTCTTATTTTCTGTGGTAAAATAGACTTGGACCAGAGTAGTCCTTTTAGGTTGTATGGGAGGACTGATTGTTCTTCGAACAGGAGCCAGGGGATTTGAGAGGCTGTGGCATACCATTGTGCTAGTTGGGTGAATCTGGCTGACAGATAATATATCCATAAATTTGGGATATTTAGACCTCCTTTTAGTTGGGGTCTGAACATTAACCACTTCAATACCAGGCACTTAGACACCTTCCCGCCCAAGCCAATTTTCAGCTTTCAGTGCTGTCGCAATTTGAATGACAACTGCGCGGTCATGCTACACTGTACCCAAACAAATTTTTTATCATTTTGTTCCAACAAATAGAGCTTTCTTTTGGTGGTATTTGATCACCTCTGCGATTTTTATTTTTTGCGCAACAAACAAAAAAAGACAGAAAATTTTGCAAAAAAACAAGTTTTTCTTTGTCACTGTTTTTTTTTTTTGTAAATAAGTGCGTTTTCTTCTTCAATGACAGGCACTGATAAGGCGGCACTAATGGGCACTGATAAGGCGGCACTGATGGGCAGCGATGAGGTGGCACCAATGAGGTGGCACCGATGAGGTGGCACCGATTATGGGCTCTGATAAGCGGCACTGATGGGCACTGATAGGTGGCACTGATGGGCATTGATAGGTGGCACTGGTATGCGGCACTGATGGGCACTCAGGTGGCACTGATGGGCACTCATAGGCGGCACTGATGGGCACTCATAGGCGGCACTGACGGGTACTTATGGGTGGCACTGATGCACACATATAGGTGGCACTGATAGGTGGCATGGATGGGCACTGATAGGTGGGCATGGGTGGGCACAGATGGGCACTGATAGGTGGCACTGATGGACGCTGATGAGTGGCACTGATGACACTGATGGGTGGCATTGCTGGGCATCCCTTTTTTAAACATTTTTTTTAATAAATATGATGTGCCAATCAGTGCCCATCTGTGGGCACTGATTGGCATATTTTTTGCATTTTTTTTAACATGTGGATGGCCATGGGGGATGTACCTGGCCATCCACATGCTGGGGGCTTCCCTGGTGGTCCTGGGGGCTTCCCAGGTGGTCTAGTGTGGGCATAAACAATCAGCGCATACCCCCCCCCTGTCAGGAGAGCCGCCGATCGGCTCTCCTCTACTCGCGTCTGTCAGACGCGAGTGAGGAAAAGCCGATCACCGGCTCTTCCTGTGTATATCGTGATCAGCCATGATTGGACACGGCTGATCACGTGGTAAAGAGCCTCCGCCGGAGGCTCTTTACCGAGATCAGTGTAGCGGTGTGTCAGACTGACACACCGCTCCACCGATCGCCGCGATGCGCGCCCCCACGGGCGCGCGGCGGCTGTTATCCTGAAGGACGTCATATGACGCCCAGTCAGGATAACGAAACCACTTCCCGGACGTCAATCTGCTATTGACCGGGCGGGAAGTGGTTAAGGAGTAACTAAACCTTGGTTTTTTGTTTTGCCAAATGAATTTGTTGATTTCTCTTTGGAGAGAATCTAACGTGTTTTTGGGCAATGTCAGGGGAAGGGCTCTGAAAAGAATAAAAGTTTGGGTAGTATAACCATTTTTGTCGCCACTATTCTTCCCGAGAATGATATTTGGTATGATGATCATATTTTCATTATATTTTTGATGTTATTAAATATTGGGGGGTAATTTGCGTGATATAGCGTTTTGTAAGAGGGTGTAATATGAATTTCTAGGTATCTAAACGAGTCAGTGCACCAATTGAATGGAAATTTGTCTTTGAGTGTCGTTATTAAGGCTGGTGGGATATTAATGGGTAGGGCTGAGCATTTAGATAAGTTTACACTTAATCCAGTCAGGTCGTGAAAAATGTCCAGTGTTTTGGTCAGATTCGGTAGGGAGATGAGGGGATCTGTTAGGAAGAGAAGAACGTCGTCGGCATAGAGGCTTAGTTTGAATTCGTTGGACCCTTTAGTGTATCCTTTTATATCTGTGTTATTTCTAATCGCACAGGCGAGGGGCTCTATTGCTAGGGCGAAGAGGAGGGGGGAAAGTGGGCATCCCTGCCTGGTACCCTTGCTCAGAGGGAAAAAGTCAGAATTGTTGCCGGGGAGTTTGAAGCGTGTTTGTGGGTTATGGTAGAGGGCTTTGAAACCATGTAAGAAATCTCTGTTTATGCCGTATCTGGGGAGTAGTATGTCTAATGCCTCGTACACACGTAGGGACTTTTGCCGGCGGACCTAGTCCAGCGGACAATCCCGCGGGACTTTCCGGCTAGGTCCGCTGGACTTTCCGAGGGTGTGGACTTGCCCACACACGCACGGACTTCTCCAGCGGATAATCCGCCGGCCAAAAGTCCGCGGGACTTTTGAAAATGAACGGACTTGCCCACACACGGAGCAGTCCGTTCATTTCGAACGTAACTTCAGGTTACGTAGCTAGCGTAGGCAGTAAATGCCGCCGCGCTAGCTCCGCAAGCTGGCATGGATTTAAAGGGAATCCCCACGCCGAAAAAACGGCGTGGGGGTTCCCCCCAAATCCATGTCAGACCCTCATCCGAGCACGCAGCCTGGCAGGCCAGGAAAGGGGTGGGGACGAACGAGCGCGCCCCCCCCCCTCCTGAGCCGTACCAGGCCGCGTGCCCTCAACATGGGGGGTGCCCTGGGGAAAGGGGGGCCGTGCGCCCCCCCCACCCCAAAGCACCTTGTCCCCATGTTGATGAGGACAAGGGCCTCTTCCCGACAACCCTGGCCGTTGGTTGTCGGGGTCTGCGGGCGGGGGCTTATCGGAATCTGGGAGCCCCCTTTAATAAGGGGGCCCCCAGATACCGGCCCCCCACCCTATGTGAATGAGTATGGGGTACGATGTACCCCTACCCATTCACCTAAGGTGTAAAATGTAAAGTACAAAAACACACACACACTTTTGAAAAAATAGTTTATTGCACTGCTCCGGGGGTCTTCTTCCGTCTTGGGGGTCTTCTCGCCGGACTCCCCCGCCATTTACCAAGCTCTTTTACCGAGCGGGGGAAGTCCGGCTACCTTCTTCGTCGTCGCCGCCGTCTGGGGGTCTCGATCCGCCTTCGGGGGTCTTCTTCCGTCTTGGGGGTCTTCTCGCCGGACTCCCCCGCCATTTACCAAGCTCTTTTACCGAGCGAGGGGAGTCCGGCTACCTTCTTCGTCGTCGTCGCCGTCGTCTGGGGGTCTCGATCCGCCTTCGGGGGTCTTCCGGGGGTCTCTTCTGTTCTTGCGGCGGTCGTCGTCTTCCGTGCCGCCGGCGCCTTCTCCTTCTTCTTGTCCTTCTTGTTCTTCTTCTTCTTCCGATGTTGACCCGTCGCTGTCTCTGCCCGGAATGCCTGTGCCGATCTGCGCTCGGACTTATATAGGGACATGGGGGACAGGGTCACATGCACATGTCACATGGTGACCCCGCCCCCTTGTGTTGTCACAGTCCCGGAGGATGCTGGGACTGTGACAACACAAGGGGGCGGGGTCACCATGTGACATGAACATGTGACCCTGTCCCCCATGTCCCTATATAAGTCCGAGCGCAGATCGGCACAGGCATTCCGGGCAGAGACAGCGACGGGTCAACATCGGAAGAAGAAGAAGAACAAGAAGGACAAGAAGAAGGAGAAGGCGCCGGCAGCGCGGAAGACGACGACCGCCGCAAGAACAGAAGAGACCCCCGGAAGACCCCCGAAGGCGGATCGAGACCCCCAGACGACGGCGGCGACGACGAAGAAGGTAGCCGGACTCCCCTCGCTCGGTAAAAGAGCTTGGTAAATGGCGGGGAGTCCGGCGAGAAGACCCCCAAGACGGAAGAAGACCCCCGAAGGCGGATCGAGACCCCCAGACGGCGGCGACGACGAAGAAGGTAGCCGGACTCCCCTCGCTCGGTAAAAGAGCTTGGTAAATGGCGGGGGAGTCCGGCGAGAAGACCCCCAAGACGGAAGAAGACCCCCGAAGGCGGATCGAGACCCCCAGACGGCAGCGACGACGAAGAAGGTAGCCGGACTTCCCCCGCTCGGTAAAAGAGCTTGGTAAATGGCGGGGGAGTCCGGCGAGAAGACCCCCAAGACGGAAGAAGACCCCCGGAGCAGTGCAATAAACTATTTTTTCAAAAGTGTGTGTGTTTTTTTTTACTTTACATTTTACACCTTAGGTGAATGGGTAGGGGTACATCGTACCCCATACTCATTCACATAGGGTGGGGGGCCGGGATCTGGGGGCCCCCTTATTAAAGGGGGTTCCCAGATTCCCATAAGCCCCCGCCCGCAGACCCCGACAACCAACGGCCAGGGTTGTCGGGAAGAGGCCCTTGTCCTCATCAACATGGGGACAAGGTGCTTTGGGGTGGGGGGGCCGCACGGCCCCCCTTTCCCCAGGGCACCCCCCATGTTGAGGGCACGCGGCCTGGTACGGCTCAGGAGGGGGGGGGCGCTCGTTCGTCCCCACCCCTTTACTGGCCTGCCAGGCTGCGTGCTCGGATGAGGGTCTGACATGGATTTGGGGGGAACCCCCACGCCGTTTTTCGGCGTGGGGAGTCCCTTTAAATCCATGCCAGGTCACGGAGCTAGCGCGGCGGCAGTAACTGCCTACGCTAGCTACGTAACCTGAAGTCACGTGCTAAATGAACGGACTTGCCGATGAGCGGCAAGTCCCTTCATTTCAAAAGTCCCGCGGACTTGCCCACTAACGGCGGGATTGTCCGCTGGACTTCCAAGTCCAGCGGATAATTTGAAAACAAAACTTCAAACTTTAGTCCGCCGTACTTTGGCGCCAAAAAGTCCGCCGGCGCCCACACACGAGGGGATTATCCGCTGGACTTCAGTCCAGAGGATAATCCCGCGGGATTGTCCCTTCGTGTGTACGCGGCATAAGTATGACCAGCTGACGCTGTCAAAGGCTTTGTGGATATCAAGGCTGAGTAGGAGTGTAGATTTAGAGTGTAGGTTGGAGTCTTGAATGATGTTTGTAGTCAGTCTTATGTTGTCTGTTATATGTCTGTTCGGGATAAATCCTGTTTGGTCTGGATTTATTAGTGGGGAAATAACTGCGGCTAGTCTGTCAGCAATCATTCGGCCAAATATTTTAAGATCATTATCAATGACTGAAATTGGGCGATAGTTTTGTGGGATGGAATGATCTTTGTTTGGTTTGGGAAGAAGGGACATGTTCGCCAGGAGCATCTCTGGTGGGAATTGGTTACCTTGTAGGATGTGATTGTATAGTTTTGTAAGGTGTGGAGATAATGTGGAGGCAAATTTTTTATATTACGATGAGGAGAATCCGTCGGGGCCTGGGGCTGTAGAGGTTTTTAATGAGCTTATAATTCTATTAATTCAGGTATAGTATTTTTAACCATATTTTTGAAAATTATTGTTGTTAACAAATTAATGATTTAACAAAAAGGGTTTGACATATCAATAGACAGTAGGGGCCAAAAATGATTGTGACAAGAATGAAAAATGCTGGGCTCAGAATTATAGTCTTTTCTAATTATTAACATTCAATTTGCAAAAGTCATGAGCTGAAAATTGTGTGCGATTGATGAACTAAAACTATGTCCCTTTTTCATACACAGGAAGACCTCAGCCAGGAGGTGGCGGGACCCAGCCTCACCCAATCCCAGGTCCCTTCCCTCTGCCTTCCACCCAAAAGGCCCGGGAAGGGGAGGAACATGGAGGAGGCAGCACTTGCCCTCATTAAGGATGCTAATGGGGCCCTGAAAGCCCCCCTTGACGCTGAAGAGGCCTATGGCTTCTATATAGCCTCAAATTTGCAGAAGATGGAGGAGGGCCAACGCCTCAACTGTGAAAAAATAATTTTTGAGGCCATTCACAAGAGGTTGAGGGGGCAAATAACCGATGATGTCCACTTATGTGCCCTCGTCCATCATCCTCCTCCTCCTGCCACAAGTCCAGCTCCAGAGCCACAGCCTGCAGGGAAGGCTGCAGGGAAGCGTGGATGGAAGGCTGCAGCGAAGAGAAGAAAGTGATTGCCTGGGTTCAGTCTGGTCTGACAGAACACGCAGCCTGGGGACAGATATGTCATCTGCTGCTGTTCCTGATCTCTAGGAGTCCTGGACCAGATTATGCTCCCTCCTATATGGACTTCTCAAGCTACCAATTTTTTTATCCACAGAGTTGATGTCTGCCCTGGGGGCCAAAGGCTTCGCAAATTCCAGCAGTTTCTCCAGCGTTGC
Organism: Lithobates sylvaticus; assembly: GCA_028564925.1. NCBI lineage: Eukaryota > Metazoa > Chordata > Amphibia > Anura > Ranidae > Lithobates > Lithobates sylvaticus. The sequence goes on along the minus strand of CM053031.1, from coordinate 220,865,622 downwards.
CTTCCCTCGTTATTTTGTTATTATGAGCCAGATTAAATGGAGATTTTTTGTTATGAAAATACTTGCCTATGTGTTTTTCTTCAAACAGTTTTTTTGTGAGTAGGCAGGTACATTTCAAAAATACAATGTCAAATTAACAAGGGACACCAACACCAAGCAAAAAAAAAACAACAGGAGATCTTGATTAAAAAAAAAAAATAAATGACTATAAAAATTTTATTAAACATTATTATGGAGATCTGGCTTTAAAAACAAAAAAGATTATTCAGGAGATCACGAGAAATAATAAAGAAATCACTTTGTGTGAATATCAGCAGCAAAACAACTTCATTCTTCTAGCATTCTAAAGAAGAAGAGAATGCGCTGCATTAAACTATTTAAAACATTTCAGCGTGACGAATGTGCCATCTCCATTACGAACGGTAGTTTTACCGTACCAAGCGCTTCCGTCTCGTACTTGATTCTGAGCATGCGTGATTTTTTTGCGTGTCCGAATTGCTACAGACTAACGCATTTTCGATAGGAACTTTTTCCGAGCGAAAAATAGAGAATTTGCTCTCAATCTTTTGCTGGCAGGAATTCGGCCAGCAAAAGTCCAATGGAGCATACACACGGTCGCATTTTCCGACCAAAAGCTCTCATCGGTCTTTTGCTGGCCAAATTTCAGATCATGTGTACAGGGCATTAGATTTGCACTCCTCAAACCTGTACAACCGTTTTGCCTGTATACATAGCTGAATATGTAGTGGTCCACGCATGTGGTATTTAAGGAATTGATGGTTTTGAACACCACACCCCAATGGGCAAGGCAAGTGTTTAAAAATGGCACCAATTCACAATCTAATGAGTATTTGGTGATTCTACACTGACATTTGGCAGCTGGCCGTTGCATTGGTCTCATCTACATCACTAATAGAGCTTTTTGAGGCTAATTGTTGGAACTTCAAGCCATTCAAAGGAGGGCAAGGAGGAGAGGAGTGGTTATAATGTGTCAACATTCCTTTAACCACCTTGCGACCGCCGGCCGTCTATTGACGGCCAGGTGGCGCAGCTCTCAGCGTGGGAGGACGTCATATGAAGGACGTCATATGACGTCCTCCCCTTCACGGCCCTCCAGCCCGCCGTGTCACTGGGCACCCGATGCGCGTGCCCAGCGGCCGGGATGTCCGCTGGACACCCGCGATTGCCCGGTAACACAGCGGGACCGTTGATCTGTGTGTGTAAACACACAGATCAACGGTCCTGTCAGAGGAGAGGAGCCGATGGTGTGTTCTCTGTACAGAGAAACACCGATCAGTCTCCTCCCCTTGTGAGTCCCCCCCCCCCACAGTAGGAATCACTCCCAGGGAACATATTAACCCCTCCCCGCCCCCTAGTGGTTAACTCCTTCACTGCCAGTGTCATTTATACAGGAATCAATGCATTTAAATAGCACTGATTGCTGTATAAATGACAATGGTCCCAAAAATGTGTCAAAAATGTCCGATGTGTCCGCCATAATGTCGCAGTCACAATAAAAATCGCAGATCGCCGCCATTAATAGTGAAAAAAAAATATTAATAAAAATGCTATAAAACTATCCCCTATTTTGTAAATGCTATAACTTTTGCGCAAACCAATCAATAATCGCTAATTGCGATTTTTTTTTACCAAAAATATGTAGAAGAATACGTATCGGCCTAAACTGAGGAAAAAAAATGTTTTTTTTTATATATTTTTTGGGGATATTTAGTATAGCAAAAAGTAAAAAATATTGTTTTTTTTTAAAAAATGTGTCCCTCTTCTTTTGTTTATAGCGCAAAAAATAAAAACCGCAGAGGTGATCAAATACCACTAAAAGAAAGCTCTATTTGTGGGACAAAATGATAACAATTTTTGTGTACAGTGTTGTATGACCACGCAATTGTCATTCAAAGTGTGACAGCGCTGAAAGCTGAAAAATGGCTTGGTCAGGAAGGGGGTGAAAATGCACTGTACTGAGGTGGTTAAACAGTGTCACTTGCTTGATCATTCACACAGAAGCAAAAGCACTGACAACATTTTGTTTGTCCAAGAAGCTGATTATGCTGCCATTTGGGGAATTGCAACCTTTTCTGGAGCCCAACACACAGCGCAGTCACGCAATTACACCAACGACCAAGTTGTTGGCTGTCCTGCAATTTCTTGGCAAGGCCTCATTTCAGATGGTAGCTAGAGGGGTGATTGGAGTATTTCAACCATCTTTTTCACGTCTACTTACTAAGGCCCTACAGGGTTTCAGGCAAATTGCACACAAATATATATACATGCTTACCACACATCATGAGTGGGATCAAATTAAGAATGATTTCTATGCAGTAGCTGGGATTCCCAATGTCATAGGTGTAATAGATTGAACTCATGTGTCTTTTTTTTTTCCTTCCTTGATTAAAGAGCACATATCATGTAATAGGAAGGGCTACCACTCCTTAAACATCCAGGTTGTTTGTGATGAAAATATGTGTAGCACCCTCTAGTGTGCTAGAAGTGTAGTACTGTGATTTGGTAGAATAGGTACATTTCCAGGCTTGGCTGGCAGCCAAGTCTGGGTGTGTTTTGATCTGGGTCTGGGAGTGACTCAGGGTAGAGCTGGGTGATTCACAAGCAGCATTATCAGGACCTCCCACTTCTTTCCAGAGTGTTCTGGTGTTTTCTGGAAAGAGAGGTGGAGAGTGGAGGTGGAGCTGTTTGGGGTATTCTATTGAGCCCTGACCAATCCCTAACTTGGATTGGCATAGTTGCTAACAGTCCCGATTTTCCCAGGACAATCCCGATTTTGGGACCCTCGTCCCGATTTAAGCTTGTCCCGATTATTTTTCTGGGATTTTGCTTTTGTCCCGGGAAAATCGGGAATGTTTTTGGCTAAAAAATGTCAGCGGCTACACAAAAATGTCCGCCGCCGCCACGAGTGTTGTTTCCCCTTGTGTTCAGTGCTAGATGCATCTGAAAGCAGCGCTGCATGTTTTTCTCTAGTGGAACATAGAGAGATGTGTCACTGTCAGGACACTGAGAGCAGGGGGAGTGCCGGTGGATATGTCATTTTTGGCCCCTTCCTAAGGCTGTCTTAAGACACAGGCACCTCTGAGAACTGCCCAGGGGTCCTTGGTGCATGGGGGGTCTAGAAGTTTCCTCCTACTGATCCCAGCAGTACTCTTGGCAACAAGTTCCCCTCACTTTGGTCGGCTCTTTTTGTACAGGTCTGTGCTGTAATGTATCTTGTGTCCAACTGTCCTAATGTATCTCTCCCTCCCGGCATCTTCCTCCCCACCTCAGCCACTATTGCATCCTGCTTTCCTTTCATCCTCACACAGGTCACGACCCATCCGTCTCTGCCTGTCACACTGTTCCTCTCTCAGATTCTAACCCTGGCTGATTGCTCCTTGCTAATTTTCAGCCTCTTCTCCAGCCGTCCAGACATTCTTTTTCTGACACTTTACAAACAATAGTCCCTCACTCCCCTCCCCCCTCCCCGTCTCCTTCTCTGCAGACACTTCACCTTCACACAGGTGTGTTCCCCCCCCACCTTCACACAGGTGTGTGTCCCCCCACCTTCACACAGGTGGGTGTCCCCCCCACCTTCACACAGGTGGGTGTCCCCCCCACCTTCACACAGGTGTGTGTCCCCCCCACCTTCACACAGGTGTGTGTCCCCCCCACCTTCACACAGGTGTATGTCCCCCCCACCTTCACACAGGTGTGTGTCCCCCCCACCTTCACACAGGTGTGTGTCCCCCACCTTCACACAGGTGTGTGTCCCCCCCACCTTCACACAGGTGTGTGCCCCCCATACACAAACACTGCAACTGGTTGGAATCCCTCACCCTGCACACCCCGCAACACTGAATCTTTACTAGTTAATGGAATCTCACCCTCTACCCCTCCCTGACAGACAGCCTATGTGCTTTTATTATACTGTGGCTATTCCTCACCAGCCAACAGTATTCCCCATGCCCATCCCTGACCATCCCTCTCCAGTCCCCTCCACCCCATCTATATGCCTCCCCCTTTCCTCATTCTATCACAAATCCTCCTCCTTTTTTATCCCTATACACACAAGAATTCCCCCAGTCTCACTCCAGTTCTTCTCTACCTATCCCCTACCCACCTCCTCCCAACCCTCCTCCTTCTCCCTTACCCCATGGTTCCCATCTCCACCAATCCCCCACACCATTTTTTTCAGGGTTGAGGAAGATCCCTGAAGTGGAGCATCCTATTACTGCTGCTGCTTGTGTGGGTGGGATGTGTATTGCGTCAATCCCTGCTGACCCTCCTCTACTATTCATCCCATGTGATTGGTGCAGTACACATCCCACCCACACAAGCAGCAGCAGTAATAAGATGTTCCACCTTTGGGATTATTCCTTAACCCCTGCAAAGCACCAGAAGAAAGCCAGAAACTCTGGAGGGGGAGTTGTTCTTCCATTTGTAGATTTAGCCCAGTAGCAGCCAGACAGAATCTGTGATGTCAGCTTCACTGCACAGCTCTTCTTGAGGAGACCATATCTGTATAATACATTACTGCCCATATGCTCTATCCTATACTGTACCCTCCTGCCCCCTGTACTGTGTCCACTTACCCTCCCCCTGTACTGTACCCTTCTAACCACTGTGCTGTGCCCTCCTGCCCCCCCTATACTGTACCTTCCTGTCCCCCTTCTTCTGTGGCCCCATGTACTGTACCCTCATAACTGCTGTACTGTGCCCTCCTGTCCCCATCTATACTGTGCCATCCTGCCCCCCCCCCCCCCCCCCCCCCGTACTGTACCCTCCTGTTCCCCCCATAAGTTTGTAAGTTATGTTGTGTTTGTGTCCACTAATGATGATTTTTGTGTATTTTTAGATAAAAAATCGTTTTGATATTTTTTTGGGGGGCCCTGTCAGGTAGGTTGTACAGGGCCGCCATGATTGTTAACAGCAACCCTGCCCATCAGAGCCAGACAAATAGCACTAGCAGTGGGACAAGGGAGTCAGGCTGAGTGGGCACAGGCAGTCCAGCATGAGGCGGCATCTTTAGTTCTCCTGAGCCTCCCTGAGTGGCTGAGCGAGCTAAGGCAGAGGGGGCGCCAAAGCTCAAGTGCCGACAACAAGCGGGTCTGAAGAGAAGAAACTGTGCTGCCCCTCCCCCCTCGAGCCGCCGCTGTCAGAAGAGGGTTCTATTTCTTGCCTATCCCCCTCCTCCTGTCAGCAGTGGGGAGAGAGGCTGTGTCTCTGGAGAGAGCAGCTGCATACTTTTCTTCCCCCTCTCCTCCTCATGCTGCTGTACTAGGGAGTGTAGCCCTCTCCTTCCCATTGGACAAAAAAAGGAGCACAAAGGAGGATCATGGGGCATGTAGTCCCAAGGACTGGCATGCCCCAGCAATCCTAAGAGGAAAACTGCAGCCCCCAGCATGCCCAGCTGGAAGGGAGGGAGAGAGAGCTGAATCTGGTGACAGAGGACGGGTGGCAAGTGACATGCTGAATCTGGTGACAGGGAATGGATGGTAAGTGACACGCTGAATCTGGTGACAGGGGACAGTGGCAAGTGACACGTTGAATCTGGTGACAGGGGACGGTGGAAAGTGACACGTTGAATCTGGTGGCAGGTGATGGTGGCATGTGACACGTTGTAAACAGGTACCATCTTCTAGACACTGCTCTGCTGGGTATTGTAGTGTAGTGTAGTGGGCTGTGTAGTGGATAGTGTAGTAATCAGTGTAGTGTAGTGGTAATCAGTGTAGTGTAGTGGTCAATGTAGTGGACAGGTAGGTTAATGTACTGGTCAGTATAGGAATCGGGTAGGTCATTGCAGTGGACAGGTAGGTAAGTGTAATGGTCAGTCTAGGAATCATGTAGGTCAGTGTAGGAATCAGACTGGTAAGTACTATTGTAGGAAGGTAAGGGACTCGGGAAGTGCTAAAAATCCATAGGCTAGGAGGCGCAAATTTCTTGGCTTGCACTGGGCGCTGACAACCCACGCTACGCCACTGCTGCTGGGGGCACCTTATGCAAGGACGGACTCTGCTGGGGCACCTGATGCAAGGACAGACTCTGCTGAGGGCACCTGATGCAAGGACGGACTCTGCTGGGGGCACCTGATGGCATCTGGTGGCAGGCGACACGCTCGGGGCTTCCACTGATTCTGCATTATGGTGAGTTGAATGATTTAATTTTATGTTACAATGAAATAATAGGAATAATGCGCTTCAATCACCCTGACACCATAACAACCATGGTGCCGGGATGAATGAAGCGCTAACCCCAGGTGTTTGGAGTATCTTTATCTGCTGATTTGTTAAACTTTCTGGAATACACACATTTCTATTGTGGTGTAGAATCTGGGCCTGCTGTCCTTTCTTTCTTTCTTTCTTTCTTTCTTTTTTTCTCCTTCCCTCATTCATCTCAGACTCTAACCACACCCCTTTCGAGCCGCGCCCATTTTCACTGCGCCCATTTTTTGCCGTGCGCACTTTGCGCGCCGCATTTTACTATGTCAAGCCTACAAACAAATGCCCTACCCCTTAATTATAGCAAAGCTCCGCCTACATGCAAAAAAGTGTCCCTAAAAATCTTTTTTACAATGTTGGCAACTATGAATTGGCAGGGGGCAGGCCTCCTTAAATACTTAAGGTCATCCCAGCTGGGGAGGAATTGTTTGTGAGGAAGCTGGAGATGGAGTGCTAGGCTGTCGAGGGCCTTGGAGGGAGCTCCCCAGTCTGGGGGGGTGACCTTGGGCCTGGGCTCAGGTGCGGACAGGACCCTCTTAAAACACGTGGAGGTGTCCTGAACTGGAGGCATGGGAGCAAGGAGAGGACAGCGGGAGAGACAAGGCAAGTCTCCAGGGAGGAACAACAAGTGGCAGCCAGGAGGGCTGGTGAGTGAGGCACAGTCAGGAGGACTGGGGAGGTACACCTGAGAAGACTGGGCGAGAACAGTCTTCTCAGGTGCGAGAAAAGTCTGGGATGGGTGCAGAACCAAAACAGTGGACTGTGGAAGTATGGGCAGGAGATAGAGGCAGCTGCAGCCATGAGGGCTGGCAGGGCCTAAAGAGGTGGTACTGGGAGCAGTAGCCACATGTAGGACAGCTAGCACCAAGCACTACCATATTTTTGCTATGCCTTAGGGATCATTGATCCCTACCCACAAAGGGAACTTGCCAGGCCTGGCTGAGCCAGTGTTAGGCCTAAATCTCTGTGCTAGCTGGCCCTGGAAGTACAAGGAGGAATAGTCTGCAAGCAAATGTTGTGCTGGAGTGAAGACTGGAGTGCAGTGGCAGCTGGTGCTCAAAATTTTGGGGGGGCAAACAAACTGTAAAATACTGAAAAAAAAACATCAATTGCAGCCACTGAGCCATCAAACGCAGCCACTGTGCCATCAAACGCAGCCACTGTGCCCATCAAACGCCACCACTGTGCCCATCAAAGGCTGCCACTGTGCCCATCAAACGCAGCCACTGTGCCATTTAACGCTGCCACTGTGCCCATAAAACCCTGCCACTGTGCTCATTGAATGCTGCAACTGTGCCCATTAAATGCTGCCACTGTGCCCATTGAATGCAGCTGATGTGACCCCCCTGCCTGCTCACCGTCTGCCCGGCACTTACCCTGTCTCGCTGGGGCAGCGGGTGATGGCGGTGAGCGGTGTACTCCATTAGTCTCCTCCCGTCCTCTCCCATCAGGTGTCCAATCATAGCCCCTGTCGTTTCAGCCAATCAGGTGACGGGTAACAGACCGAGCACCTGATTGGTGGAGAGGCGGTTCAGTGTTACTACAGCAAATATTTATTCGCTGTTCTAACACATTTGGGTGAACTGCGAGTGCCAAGCATGGCGCTCCCAGGTAACCTTTTTTGACGCCTATTAAAGCCTATGTCTAATCAGGTGCTTCAAAAACAATTAATTCATCAAAAAGCGGTCGGGCGCCTGAATAGGGGGTAGCAGCGGCAGTGGATAGATTCATGAAATGCATGAATCTATCTATTGGTCATAGAGGGGGTGGCAGGAGAGAGGGGGCGGCGCCAGTGCGCCCTTATGGATGCACCGCCACTGCTGAAATGTACATACAAGGAGTGTATATACTTGGTCCCATGTAAATATTCTGCAATTCTGTGGGCATCCCATATTCCCTTACCCCATCCAAGTTAATTCCCCTCAATAAAAAAACAAAACAAAATGCATGGACTGTTTTCTGTCTAAAGAGTGACTGGAAATTGTGTGCCCGGCTGGGCAGCGTGACAGGTCGACCACAGCATTCAGCAGCCCTCATGGGGGGGTACCATTACATATGTTCAATCGAAATGTGGTCACTGACTTCCCAGGATCTCTTCATGATGCACACATATTAAGACAGTCACAGCTCTACCATAATTTTGACAATGACAAAATAAATGGAAGGTGGCTTCTCGGTAAGACAATTTTTATTATAAAATATGTCTCAATGTCTCACATAGATTCAACTCCTCCGTTCATTCCTTACACCTTGAAGGCAAAAAATACCAATTACATTGTTTGGCTGGGCTCAATTTTCGGCCACTCTTCAGTGTCTTTCTGTCACACCAGCTTGCATTATTCGCCTTCTCTCCATTGTAATGTCAGGGTCCAGAAAGGATGGTCGTGGTGTTTAGTAGAGGGTGCTCCCTTCTGCTCCCTGTACATTTATTGGCTGGTTACACGCTCAACAAAATTATGCCAAAATTACAGCTGTACCTGCAGCCACGATCCTGGTATAACCATTTCCACCTAAGCCAATTTACACACGGCCTATGGCCTTATCTAGCCATTAAATACAAAATGTATATAAGAAATGTTACTGTTATTACCCACTGTTATAAGGGGCCTTATAAATGAAGCAAAGCTTAAGGCCCCTTTCACACTGGGGCGGTGCGGGCGTCGGCGGTAAAGCAGTGCTATATTTAGCGCTGATTAACCGTCATTTTAGCCGCGGTATTCGGCCGCTAGAGGTGCGGTTTTAACCCCTGCTAGCAGCCGAAAAAGGGTTAAAACCCCCCGCAAAGCGATGCTGCAGCGCTGCTTTGCCGGCGGTATTGCTGCGCTGTCCCATTGATTGTGAATACACCGCTCCTTCACCGCTCCAAAGATGCTGCTAACAGGACTTTTTTTACCCTCCTGCTAGCGAACTGCGCCAGTGTAAAAGCCCTCCGGCTTTCACACTGGAGTGAAAGGACCCGCTTTTTTTAGGCGCTATACAGGCGCTATTTTTAGCGATGTAGCGCCTGAAAAATGCTTCGGTGTGAAAGGGGCCTTACTTTTTTTTTTTTTTTTTGTATAATTTTTATTTTCATTTTCAAATATTAACAAGGTAACAACACAACACATACATGGAAAAAACAAAAATCAGAGGGGGGGGACATCAGGGGAGGGTAGGGGAAACAAGGGGGGAAGGAGGGGGGGGGGGGAGAAAGGGAGGGGGTTGCAAGTTTATCGCTCTAAGAGTAAGTGGTTAAGTCTACGACTGCTGGGGTGCAGCTTTTCTAGTGTTTAGGGAGACTCCCCGCCCATCTTGGACATTCGGTCCTCTTAGACAGACGAGCCACCCCCCGGGTTGGGGGGTGGATGGGTGTTCCCCTTAAGTAACTTTGTATCCCCTGGTTGTCGTGCCAACAAGCATGAAAAAAAAAAAACCAGGTCAAATAAAAACAACCAACAATAATGGAAAAAGGTGGGTAGAGATTGGGGCATGTACCCCGAGAGAGGAGAAGGAGAGAAAAAAAAGGGAGAAAGAGAGGAGGGCCAGCGCTAAGAGGAAGCTTGTTTACCATATCTCACCGGATTCGTTGGTGTCCACCTTTAGGTGGAGCTTGTGGTTGCTGACGGATGGTTCGCCTGGACAAGTCTCTGAAAGGAAGGGTCTGCTAGTGCAAGTAGCGCAATATCTAGGCTAGAGGGGGCCCAGTCTGTCTCTTGCGTGTGGGCTCTCCATGCTGCCCACGTAAGCTCAAATTTGTCTCTAGTGTCTCGGCAGGTGGCCAGCCAGCTCTCTGCTTCCATGATCTCCCCCACCTTCCCCAGCCAGTCTTGTTCGCTGGGGATCTGTGCACTCTTCCAATGTATTGGAATTAGCCGTTTAGCTGCGTTTAGGAGGTGGGGGAGAGCGCTTTTTTTGTAGCGAGACAGAGACATGGGGGGCACATGGAGGAGGAAGTGTTTTGGCAGGTCCGGGACGTCTATTCCCAAGCTGTCAGAGACATGTTTGTTCACCATAGACCAGAATGGCCTCAGTATTGGGCATTCCCACCAAATGTGTAGGAATGTGCCTTTCATCCCACATCCCCTCCAGCAGAGGTCAGATACAGTGGGGAAAATTCTAGCTAAGGTAGTGGGGACCCTATACCATCTTGACAGTATCTTAAAGTTATTTTCTTGTGTTTTGGCGTCTATGGAGCTCGAGTGGGTCAAGCGGTAAAGGTGGTTGAGTTGTTCATCTGTAAATTCAAGTTGTAGGTCTTTTTCCCACTCCTTGATGTAAAGGGGCTTGGGGTTGGGGGTCGCTGTTTCCAGCAGTCTGTACAGTGCCGAAATCATGTGAGGCATTGGGTCAGCAGCTGACCAAATGCTTTCAAATTCCGTCAGCGTGGTTCTGATTGGTGTTTGTCTGTGGCGTTTAGCTACAAAGGTCGCAAGTTGACGGTGTCTCCAGAAATCAAAGGGGAAGCTGCCGTAGCGTTCCCTCAGGGTGGCCAGTGGCATCACTGAGTCTCCCTCCAGTAATTTTGTTAGCCTGACGTCACTATCTCTAGTCCATGTGCCCAGTGCTGCTGCCTGTTCCCCCGGAGAAAACCACGGGTATCCACACACCGGGGTCAATGGAGATATCTGTGGGGCTAGAGTTAAGCGGGCGTTCACTCTGTCCCATATTTGTAGGGAGTGAACAGTCAAGGGTGAGACCCAGTCTGAAAATCCTCTATCCCCAGCGGGGACCCAGGGGGCACCCGCCAAATCTCTGCCTGCCATCGTCTTCTCCAGGGGGACCCACAGTTTAGTTGACGCATGGAATTTCCAGTTTAAGAGTCGCTGTAAAGCGATCGCTTGATAGTACTGGGGGATGTTAGGTATTCCCAGACCCCCCCCTCATCTTGTTTCTTTGGAGCGTTGCCATAGCCAGACGGGGCTTCTTGCCCCCCCATACAAATTTAATGAATGAGCTACGTAGCTCGGTAAAGAAGCGTTTTGGCAGGTGTACTGGTACCATTTGAAGCATAAAAAGAATGCGTGGTAATATCGTCATCTTTATGATGTTCGTCCGACCCAGCCATGTAAAGTGCGTCCTGTCCCATTGCAGGAGATCTTGTGAGATCCTCTTGAGCAATGGTGCGTAATTATGTGCGTACAGGGAGTCTGGCCTGTCTGTAAGCTGGACGCCGAGGTATTTCATGGAGGGGGAGGCCCAGGTGAATGGGAACGATCGTTTTAGTGTATCTGTCATGGACGGTGGGATGGTGACTGGGAGTATTTCAGATTTTGTGAAATTTATACGGAAGTTGGATACCTCTCCGTATGCAGTTAATTCCTCCATCAGATTCGGCAGCGAGACCTGGGGTTCCGCTACGTGAAATAGTATGTCATCTGCGTATGCAGAGAGCTTATGCTCAGTGGAGCCCACCTGCACCCCTCTGATGTTTTGGTTATTTCTAACTTTCTGTAATAGGGGTTCCAAGACCAGCGCGAACAGGAGGGGTGAGAGCGGGCAACCCTGTCTCGTGCCGTTTCGGATGGGGAATGGTGAGGAGAGACCTCCGTTCACCTTGACCTGTGCTGTGGGGGATACATACAGAGCGGAGATCCAACGTAACATACGTGGTCCTAGCCCAGTGCCCTGGAGTACAGTGTTCAGAAAATCCCAGTCTACGCGATCGAATGCCTTCTCCGCATCTGTTGATAAGATTAGGTATGGAGGCATTCGATCGCTAGTGCGTGCCCAGTGGATAAGCTGGAGGGCTCTGTTAGAGTTATCCCTGGCCTCCCTACCAGTTATGAAGCCTGTCTGGTCCGCATGGATCAGTTCAGGCAGCAAGTGTTTCATGCGGTTGGCAATGATTTTAGAGAAAATTTTTAGGTCAGTGTTCAGGAGGGAAATTGGGCGATAACTTTGTGGTTGGGTGGGGTCCTTCCCTTCTTTTGGAAGGACGGTGATGTGGGCCAGCGAGGTCTCCCTTGGAAGGGAGCCTCCGGTTGCTAGGGAGTTGAGGAGGGCACAGAGTGGGGATTGTATTTTATCAAAGAACTTTAGGTAGTAGGCCCTGGTGAAACCATCCGGTCCAGGGCTCTTACCTGTCGGTAGAGATTTGATGGTGGCCAGTAGTTCAGCAGTGGTGATCGGGCATTCTAAGTCGGTCGCCTGTTCAGGGGTCAGGGTGGGGAGACCAATCGATGCAAGGTAAGTTTTAATACGAGACCTTTTAGCTTCTATCTCAGTGGGCGAGGAGGAGGGGTTCAGGTTATATAGGTTCTCGTAGTATTCACGGAACAAGGCTGCTATTTTGGAGGTGTGTTGTGCGGGTTCTCCCGTAGAGGAGTGTAATTTATGGACGTGTGCCATGAGTCTTTTTTTGCGGAGAGCTCGAGCCAGCAACCTGCCGCACTTGTTCCCGTGCTCGTAATAGGTGTGGGCTAAGTAGCGTAGTTTGCGATTTATTCTACGGTCCAGTAGTTTGGAAAAGAGCTGCCTTAGTTCTGTCAGTCGCTTAAGCTCTTCGGGACCTGACGAATGTTTATGTTTGATCTCTGCTAGCTGGAGCTCCCGCAATACTCTCTGGAAGTCCGCCTGCCTAGCCTTGTTGAGTTTTGCTCCCATGGCTATAAAAGTGCCCCTCACCACCGCCTTGTGGCCCTCCCATAGGGTGCCTTCATTAACCTCCCCATTATTGTTTTCAGCGAAATAGTGTGTCAAGGTCTCCCTAACCCCCGCCACCACTCCTATGTCGTCTAACAGGTTTTCATTGAGTTTCCATGTCCTTGCTTTAGTCATGGCCTGAGCTAGTGAGAGAGTAATTGTCACAGGGGCATGGTCTGAGATTGTTATCCGGTCAATAGTTGCTTCTAGTATTAGGTCTAGGGAGCTTTGGTCAACCAGTAGCAAGTCGATCCTGGTGTATATTTTATGCACACTGGAGTAGTAGCTAAAGTCCTTTTCAGAGGCGTGTAGTGCTCTCCAGCAGTCTACTAAAGTAAACCTCTGGAGGGACCTACGAAAGTGTCTCAAGAAGGCGAGTGAGTGGGACGATCTATTTGTTGAGGTATCTAGCGTGGGGTCTGGGCTGACATTGAAGTCCCCTCCCAGGATTAATCTACCCTCCCGGAATTCTGCTAGTTTAGCAAGGGCTTGATCTATAAAGGTAAGTTGTTGGGAGTTAGGTGCATATAATGTGGCGAACGTGTACGTCTGCCCCAGTATGGTGCCCTTCAAAAACACATAGCGACCCTGGGGGTCTATCACGTGTTCTATGTGTGAAAATTGACAGTTCTTGTGTATAGCTATGGCCGTGCCCCTGGCTTTAGGTCTAGGAGAGTTACACATGAACCATTGCGAGAACATATGGGTGGGCAGCTTGGGAATAGAAGCATCTGTAAAGTGGGTCTCCTGTAGGAACACCACTTGCGCCCTCAATCTCTTCAGTTCTAACCACAACCTATTGCGCTTGTTAGGGGAACATAGGCCTCTGACATTGTAAGAGACTACCTTAATCGTGGCCATGTTGCAGCAGAGGCGACTGTCCAGGCGACCTTTTCGTTGCAACCGAATCCGGTGGTGGTGGGGTTTAGGTTCCTTCCTTCCTGGTGAGAAAAAGTCAGTTGGTTAAGTAGGGAAGTAAGAAAGGAGGAGCGGGTAAGTACTGAGGTGTACAAGATAATAGGAAAGACTAGAGAGCGAGAGAAAAAAAAATAAAAAAATGGACCAAAAACAAGTAAAAACAGTAGCAGAGGTATCGCAGGCCAGGCCTATAGTAATAGGCCTAGCTGACAATTACACTTTCTCTAACAGGGCGTGCCCCCGGGGGACCCAGAAATCTGAGACCCCGGGAACCGTCCTGGTGTCCCTCTAGGGACTAACACCTAAGTAGGTGGGGCCTATACGGGAAACGTGGGCAACCACAGGGGGGACGTGGGGCCCGCGCCCCGTCCAGTCCATAAAATCTTGTTACAGGGTAACGATAAAGTGAACAGTTAACTTTCTTGAGCCAGTTGGCTGCATACTCCTAGGAGCAGTTGTCGGCCAGTGTTGCTAGGTAGGAGTCAGCGAAAAGCAAACAAACGGGACGGGGGTAGCCATGTACCACCATCACCCAATTCCGCATATGTTCCCCTGTCCAGCATCCTCTCATGCGTGGTGCCTTTTAACTTGGCGTCTCAATCATGGATGTGCTCGGTCAGTTCCTTCAGTCAAGTCCCGCCAAAGGAGGGGGGGTAAGGCACATCCATGGCGTTGTAGCTCGATGGCCGTAGGTAATGGATATCACTGCAAGGTTAGTCCCTAGACCCCGAGGGCCCTGGAGAGTATCCTCTTTCATGCCTTTGACGGCGCCTGGATCTCCTGTTGCCGGAGGTGGGTATCCATGGTTCTGGCACTTGTGGGGTCGGTATACTCAGGGAACTGCGCCAGTCTGGAAAGTCGACCTGTTCCAGCTCCAGTGTGTGTAGGAAGCGAGGGAGGTCATCTTTGGTTCGCAACACTGCCCATTTGCCGTTCTTAGATGCCTGCAGGCTAAACGGAAAGCCCCAGCGGTATGTAAGTCCTGCCGCCTGAATCTCAGACAATAGTGGTCGCAGGGCTCTGCGTTGCATGAGGGTTCTTCTGGAGAGGTCCTGGTAGAATGACAGGGAGGCCCCATCAAAATCAAAGGTTGGTCTGTTGCGCATCTTTTGCATTATGCGTTCCTTCAGCGAGTACTTGTGGAGTTTACAAATGACGTCTCTAGGCCTCTCGGGGTCATCTGATGGGGGCCTAAGTGCCCTGTGTGCTCTGTCTATCTCGATGGGAACAGACGCAGGTAGATTTAATATGTCACGGAATACTCCTTGCAGTGAGGGAATAATATCTTTGGGCCCAGTGGCTTCTGGCAGTCCGCGTATGCGGATGTTCGCACGTCTGCTGCGATTTTCCATATCGTCTAATTGGCAGATTAGAGCTTCAATTTGTTGGTCATGTGCGGATGCCCGTTCTCTTAACATGGCTACGGCAGGTATAGAGTCCTCAAGATTCTGTTCCAATGTCTCTATTCTATGGCCCAGCTCGGTCGTGTCACTTTTCAGTTGCTCAATGTCCTGTTTGAATGCTTTTTCCACTCTGCTGGTGAATTGTTCTAAGTCGGCCTTTGTGGGGAGAGACCATAGATGTTGCCTGATGTCCCTGTCCCATGTTAAGTCAGCCGCATCCGCAATCTGGCCCTGAGGTGATATGGAGCGAGGGGAGGCAGGGGGAGCAGTGTCACTTACCACCCTAGGAGAGGGGATGGGAGACATAGCAGGCTGTGTCCCCAAGGGAGGTTGTGCAGTTTGTTCAGCTAGCCGCGGTTGTGCAGAGGATGCACATGGCGATGGCAGTTCAGGCTGTGCGGTTGGCTGTGGCAGTGTAGGTTGGAATCCTAGCGATGGCTGTGCAGGCTGAGTTGTGAGCGGTGTCTGTGCAGGCAGGGCCGCTTGTGTATGCTGAGCGGGCCGGGCCTCGTGGCGTTCCGGCGAGGCCGTTCGTTCCGGCGCCATCTTGGATTTCCCCTTCTCCTGCTGCTGGCGTGGGGTGTCCAAAAGAAAGGATTCCATCGATCCTTGGCGGGTTTGGTATGTCCTTTTCGGCTGGGAGGGTGTTCGCCGCCGCTGTGACATACCCTGAGCTTAAAAACGGGGGATAATCGCCCCTGTAGCTGCTTGTATAGCTGCGGACCGGACGGAGCTCAGGCAGGACACGTCCTCACTCCTCCATAGCCAGACCACGCCCTCCCCAGGGGCCTTACTTTTAAAAAAAAAAACACTCACATGCAAAGAAAATAAAAAAAAACTGCATTTTTGCTTGCACATGATTGGATGATGAAAATCGATTGAGCTTCCCCTCATTTATGAAGCTCTTGCAAAGTGCAGTCTATTTGCCTTTAGTAAATCAACCCCAGTGTTTAGTACTACTAAGTAGGTAGCAAAGTCTATCTAGTAATGACCAAACATTACTTCTCCCTGTATAAAAATGTTACAGTATACACAGAAACAAGGCTTTTAACCACCATTTGGCTGGCCAAAGACCAGAGCACTTTTTGCACTTTTTGCGATTGACACTGCGTCGATTTAACTGACAATTGCGCAGTCATGCGATGTGACTTCCCCACAAATAGAGCTTTCTTTTGGTGGTATTTGATCACCTCTGCGGTTTTTATTTTTTGTACTTTAAACAAAAAAAGAGCGACAATTTTGAAAAAAAACACTATATTTTTTACTTTTTGCTATAATAAATATCCCCAGTTTAGGCGTATTCTTCTACATATTTTAGGTAAAAAAAAATTGGAATAAGCGTTTATTGATTGGTTTGCGCAAAAGTTATAACGTCTACAAAATAGGGGATAGTTTTATGGCATTTTTATTAATAATTTTTTTTTTTAACTAGTAATGGCGGCGATCAGCGATTTTTATCGTGACTGTGACATTATGGCGGACACATCGGACATTTCTGACACATTTTTGGGGCCATTGTCATTTATACTGCAATCAGTGCTGTACAAATGCATTGATTCCTGTGTAAATGACACTGGCAGTGAAGGGGTTAACCACTAGGGGAGCAGTTAAGGGGTTAAGTGTGTCCTGGGGAGTAATTCTAACTGTGGGGGGGGGGCGTGGCTACGTGTGACATGTCACTGATCACCGCTCCCGATTACAGGGAGCAGAGATCAGTGACACTGTCACTAGGCAGAACGGGGAAATGCTTGTTTACATTAGCATTTCCCCGTTCTTTCTCTCCGTGAGGCGATCGCGGGGATACCCGCGGACATCGAGTCCGCGGGACCCGCGATCCTACTCTCAAAGATTGCCCGCAGACCGACTCTTCAAAGGCAACGTACAGGTACGTTAGTTTGCCTGTACGTGCCATTCCGCCATAGTATATCTGCGTGAGGTTGTCAGCAAGCGGTTAAAACAATAACACTACTAGATCCTAGGCAATAAAAATAATATATATATAACATACTGTGTTTGTATATATACAGTATCTCACAAAAGTGAGTACACCCCTCACATTTTTGTAAATATTTTAATATATCTTTTCATGTGACAACACTGAAGAAATTACACTTTGCTACAATGTAATGTAGTGAGTGTACAACTTGTATAACAGTGTAAATTTGCTTTCCCCTCAAAATAACTCAACACACACCTATTAATGTCAAAACCGCTGGCAAGAAAAGTGAGTACACCCTTTATCGGTACCCTTGTAAGAGCTGTTGAAAGTTGTGGCCCACCTGTCACCCTTCCCAGCCCGGCATTCACTTTCCAATCACCTTGAGTCAATGAACAGTCCATATGTTTGTTATTTTCTATTTTTATTGAGGGATTTGAATTTGGATAGGGATTAGAATTTATGGGATGCCCAGTAGAATTTTAGAACAGTCAATTTGGGACAGAACTATGTACACTCTTTGTATATGACACTTCTTCAAACTCCTCCTGGACAACACTTGCATGCAGACTATCACTCTCTCTCTCTCTCTCTCTCCTGCACAACACTTGACTCCAGGCCCAGCTAGCACATGGTTAAGCCTGACACTGACTCAGTCAGGCCTTAGGAATAGCCAGCCATTTGTAGGCCCTTTTTGTGTAGCAAAAATAGCATAGAAAGTCTTTAGTGCTAGTTGTCCTATGGTGGACTACTGCTCCCAGAAATCCCTCTTCAGGCCCTGCCAGCACTCCTGGCTGCAGTTGCCCTACTCCATTGCCAGTGACATTGCAATCCTCACTGGCTCCACACCCAGCTCTGACTTTTGTCTCCCAGTCCTCTCTGGCATGCCTCTCAAGTTCTCCCGATAGCACATGTCACTCACCAGCCCTCCTGGCTGCACACACCGGTGGTTCCCTCCTGAAGACTTTCCTGGCAGCACTAGCTCCTTTCTGACCTCTCTGACTCCTCTCTAGCACTCCATCCTCAGTTCTTCCACCTGATGAATCCTCCCCAGCTGGGCTGACTCTAGGTATTTAAGGAGGCCTTCCCCCTGCCAATCCAAGTTGGGGATTGGTCAGGGCTCAGTGGAACACCCCAGGCAGCTCCCTTCTCTCTTCCCCTCCTCTCTTCTAGAAACCTTTGACAAGGGATGCTATCTGTGAGTCACCAACCTACTCTGAGCCACTCCCAGCCAACACAGATCAAGCTAGCTTCCAGCTAGACCTGCCTAAATGTACCTGCACTCACACAAATAATAATAATAACTTTAGCACCTACCTAGAGGGTGCTACATTCCCTAAGTGAAAATGTCCAAATTGGGTCCAAAGTGTCAATATTTTGTGTGGCTACCATTATTTTCTAGCACTGCCTTAACCCTCTTGGGCATGGAGTTCACCAGAGCTTCACAAGTTGCTACCATGTTGTCATCAGGAAAATGTATGTAGCAGTTTATATTTGCTAAGATAATAGATTTTTCATGTCCTGTGTACTGTGGGAGACCAGATATAGTGAATGCAGGGTCCTGGGTTTAGTAACACTTTAACGACTCCTTATCCTTCCAGATTGTTCCTAACCATGTGACCATAATTAATTGAAATCAATTACAATAGGGCTTATACCGCCACCACCACGGTCCCATGAGGTAAAGGGGGTCTAAAAACGCTATCCTCTTTTCCCAACATTCACACAAGCACGGAGGTTGAACACTGTGAATGGGTCATTTGTTTATGCAGCTGAGGCCACCTGGTGCTCCATGTAGGCAGCTTGTGCAAGTCTATGAGGATGCAATGGCTATATGGACAAAGCCGCTTGTTCTTCCTTTGACAGGCATGCCTGTGCTGGTGAGAGACCTCAAAGCTATACTGTCTGTGTTCAGAGTTACATGGGCTGCCTGCACACAGCACCCAGTGGCATAAGCAAATGGCTAGTTTGCGGTGTATAGGCGCTCGTGTGAACTCTCTGGGGTTTCTTTGGTTCTTTCTGGTTTGTGCTTCAGGTTGCAAGCAGCCTGCTGTTGCTAGGAGGATTAACCTAATTTGCTGAGCAGATCTTCAGTCAGCTGAACACTGGATTGGTGACAGATCCTTCAGCAGGAAAATAGCCAGTGGGGTTGATTTAATAAAGGTCATTTGGCTCCTCACTTTGCAAGGACTTTTTTCCTTAGCTTTGTAAATAAAGTCAAACTCTGCGGATTTCAATCTACCAGTCATGTGCAAACAAAAATACTTTTTTTTTTGCCTTGCAACCTCATAGGTATACTTTGCAAAGTGAATTTTCATCATAATCACAAAGCTTGCAGTCAAAATTCCTTTTTGCAAGTGAACAGGCTGTTTGCCTTTTGTAAATCAACCTCAATGAGTGAAACCTTTTATATTGTGTATGTGAATGGTGCTGCACTGTTGTAAAACTATAATTAAACCTATATGACACAAGTAAGCTGTAAATTAAACAGTAATACTAAAACTGTGCACAAGATGCCAGTAGAACCAAAATGTCAAATACAAAAAAACCTTCCAAGGTAAAACTGTGAAAAAAGATATCCAGTACAAATATAAATCTTGTGCAACAAAAAGAACAGGGATAAATCAATCAGTGTTCATAAATACACATCAACATGCCAATGCATGTAGTGAAACTAATATAAAGTCTCTAGAATAATCCTGAGAAGGACTGAAAGGTGGTGCTCCAATCTTAACCGTGCAAATTATGAAGTAGGTGACCACTGTCTCTTCATTCCATGAAGTGACACCTCTATGTGAAGTTGCCTCCCACCTTTCTGCTGTAAGGTAACAGCATGGGAAAACAACCAATAATTAAGATATCCTCTGTAGGTCCTTGCATAAATCACTGGTGCCTTCTATAACCTTTGGGGGTCCTCCTCCCATTAATCCAAGAATCTGTATTAGGTCGTGGATGGTGGCTCCTCTGTACTGAACTTCCACATTCGCCCCAAAAGGGATAGAAAGGGAAGCAGAGGAATGCCCAATATTGTAGTATGTCATATAAAAATGTATTATTAAAACCAACACAAGGTAACACTCACATTGAGCAAGATGAGACACAGTATAACATCCACGAGCTCCGAGTTTGTCTCCCGTGTCACTTCGCTTTTGGGAAGTGACGCGGGAGACGAGCTCGGTGTTACAATGTGGGTGGACAGTGGTCCGTAAACTGTTGTTTTGTTTGCTGCTCGAGTCATAGCGACTAAGCATTTTGGTCTGTTAATGGTTAACAGCTGTTCTGCTTGATATTAAAGGTTAATGTTTATTTCATAATTCAAACAGATTTAAACACAATAAAGCATCTGCAGACTAAGCTCTCCCACAATCCTTGTTGTGCTTACTTAATATGTAAGTATGTTGTTATGGTATTATAGGTCCCCAAGGAGACATGTACACCAGTCACCATAGCCCTCTATATTTATTTAAAAACATATGGGTGATAAGGGTGTACAATCCCATGTTAGAGCCACAAAAGACAAACAAATAAAAAAGTAGCCCAGTGGAATTGTTACCCCTATCACCCATATGTTTTAAATCTGTTATATTCTTAATAGAGGCAGGGCTCAAGTCCTGCGGGAACTCATGGGAACGGAGTTCCTGTACTTTTTCCACAACAGGAACTCAGTTCCCTTTAGCAGCCATGTCCTGCAAGACTTTGAAGTATGCAAGCTGTGTGGCAGGTGCTACACCAGCAGCCGCCGACACAGCTCGCAATAGTAAGTGACGCACACCAGGGGTGGACTGACCATTCAGGCACTGCCAGTAGGGGCCCCAATGACAGCTTCCGCTTCGATCTACCTGTCAATCACAGCTAGCTGACGGGTAGATCAGGTCCCTGCTGCTAAGAGATTGTGTTTAGTCAGACCTCTCGTGATGCCCTCCTCCCTGCCGTCCCCTCCTGATTTTCTGTCTCCTCATCCCCCAGTCTCCTGCATACTTGCTCTGTGTGTCCCACTGAATCCCCCCTCCTCTATCTTCAGTGCCATATGATGAGAGAACCCAGAGGAGGAGCACAGCTATTCTGCTCACAGGACATGCAGGGAGAGAGGTGAGCTGAGGAAGGAACATCCGTTTGGGGTGGTAAGCTGAGCACAATACCTGGCAAAGTTTAATGCCAGGAGGGAAGTTTATGTGGAAATATGTGAAGGGTTGGAATAGCAGCGAGTGTGTGTTGGAGCCCTGCAGAGTTTGCAGCCCCCCGAGCTAACATACATCTCCTAAGCAGGAACACATCACTATCTCCCCAAGCATTCTGTCCAAATAATGTGCAGTTAATTTATGACCTTTCCGTTTAACCCTGTGTTATCCAAACTCTGTTCAATGAAAAGTGTAAACTCACCACAGAAACACTATATAAAAAATAAAATTCACCAATGCAATGTTCACATTTGCATGGAAGCACAATTGAATGAATGCTGATTATTCAGAGAATTACCGTATTTATGTTTATTGAGGATTGTTCTTTTTTTATGTTATAACAGTTAAGCTTCATACACAATGCAAAAATTGGATGAAAAATACCACTTTTGAAGCGTTCGTGTATATGAGCATATCATTTTTTTTTTTTTGGTGGGGGAGTGGATGTTGGGTGGGAGTTCCCACACTTTTTTCCCCAGGACTTGACCCCTGAATAGAGGGCTATGGTAACTGTGGTGTACATGTCACTCTAGGGCTGCTTTGCCGACGCTTTTTGTTTTGTGTTTCAGGTGACAAGCTGCCTGCTGTTGCTAGGAAGATTTACCTGGCCAGATCTTCAGTCATCTGAGCGCTGGATTGGTGACAACTCTTTTTCTGGAAAACAGCTGGCCAATGAGTTTGTTTTTCATTTGTATATCCTCTCCTATCCCTGGGGGATGTTAGCATTTACTTCAGGTCAGTCCTCTGGACTCACCTCTGGATTATCTTCAGCCTTTCTTTTGGATCTTTTGACCTGCTCCCCCACCCACTCTCCCCTATCTTATTTTTTCCTTGTTGTAGTCCATCTTTATGGGGTAATGTGTGGTACCTGGCATGGTAAAAGGTCCTCCAGTAATGACGGGGTGGGTGATTTAGCTCCTACCCCAGCGGTCGGTTTACTGAAAGTATCAGAACCAAACCTGCGGCACAGAAAACCCACAAGCTTGGCCGCATGGTACAGGGGAGAAGGAGGAAAACGAGTGCATGTAGGAAGTCTGTGCTAGGTGCACCGTGGAACCCCATTCTATCACTGGAAGTGAGGTGGCAGAGGTACGGTGGACTGCTGGAGTGGCATAGGCTCAGCGGCGTCCCTCCTACATGCAATATACAGAGTAGAAGTGTGTGTAATGGCACAGGGCAGCATTCTACAGAGGGACTCTGTGTAATTAATTACTGCACACAGTGTACGGCTCATAGCTGAGTTGAGGGAAGTGCTATAGTTACGTGACCGCAGCCCCTGCCTGGTCCCGGGCATGGATGAGCACGCTCTGTGCAAAAGGTCCTCCCATGTGTAGTGTAAGTGGCACTGCCCACATGTGTATGCGAACCATGAAGGGACTGTATACTCAGTATGCCATACCTTTGCAGTGCTGTGCGCATGTGCTGGTAACGCCACCAGCTCCAAAACAAGTGAATATTTCCTAAACTATGCAGGAGATAATAATTTTACCTACTGGTAAGCTTTATTATAAGCTTACCTGTAGGTAAAAGTTGCAAAGCAAATTTTACTACCTGTAAGTCTTGGGGACTAGGGATGAGCAGACCCCCCCCCCCCCCCCCCGGTTCATTTCTCACCAGAACATGCGAACAGGCAAAAAATGTGTATGAACAAGCAAACACCGTTAAAGTCTATGGGACACGAACATGAAAAATCAAAAGTGCTCATTTTAAAGGCTTATATGCAAGTTATTTCCAAAAAAGTATATGGGGACCTGGGTTCTGCCCCAGGGGACATGTATCAGAGCAACAAATACGTTTTAAAAATGGCATTTTTTTCAGGAGCAGTGATTTTAATAATGCTAAAAAGTGAAACAATAAAAATGAAATATTCCTTTAAACGTCGTGCCTGGGGGGTGTTCTTAGTATGCCTGTAAAGTAGCACATCTTTCCCATGTTTAGAACAATACCACAGCAAAATTACATTTCTAAAGGAAAAAGGTAATTTAAAGCGGGGTTCCTCCCTAAAGTGGAACTTCCGCTCATCGGAACCCTCCCCCCCTCCGGTGTCACATTTGGCACCTTTCAGGGGGGAGGGGGTGCAGATACCTGTCTAAGACAGGTATTTGCACCCACTTCCGGGCATAGACTCCCACGGGAGTCTACGCCACTTCCCGTCCCGCCGCACTGTCTGCTGGGACACACACGGGTCCCAGAGACAGCGTGGAGCATTCCTATTGCATTGCGCGACTCGCGCATGCACAATAGGGAACTGGGAAGTGAAGCCGCAAGGCTTCATTTCCTGATTCCCATACCCAAGATGGCGGCGACAGCATCCGAGGACCGAGGGACGGTTCGGCCTCGGGTGCCGACGTCGCTGGACCCTGTGACAGGCGAGTGTCATTATTTTAAAAGTCAGCAGCTGCAGTATTTGTAGCTGCTGACTTTAAAAAAAAATATTTTGCCGGACTTCCTCTTTAAAACTGCTTGCGGCTGTAATGAATTGTCGGATCTCAGCAATATAGATAAAAATCATTGAAGAAAACAGCATGCCCCCCCCCCCCCCCCCCCTCAGTCCATTACCGGGCCCTTTGGGTTTGGTATGAATGTTAACGGGAGCATATAAGCCTTTAAAATTAGCACTTTTGATTTTTCATGTTCGTGTCCCATAGACTTTAACAGTGTTCGCTTGTTCGTACAAATGTTTTGCCTGTTTGCATGTTCTGGTGCGTACTAAACGGGGGGGGGTGTTCGGCTCAACCCTATTTATGAACATTTAGCATATGGCATTGGGAGTAAACTCATTCTACTGGCCAGAATATTAATTTAAATGTATAAATATTAATATATAAATATATAATTAATTTAAAATGTATTAAAGCGGAGCTCCACCCTAAAGTGGAACTTCCGCTTATCGGATTCCTCCCCCCCTCCCCCCTGAAAGGTGCCAATTGTGGCACCGGAGGGGGGGAGGAATCCGATAAGCGGAAGTTCCACTTTGCAGATAATACAGGTATCTGCACCCACTTCCGGGACTAGATAGCCGGAGCTGGCCCGCCCATATCCGAAGATGCCCCGTTGTGTCTTGAGAAACACAGTTCCCAGGACACAACGGGGACCGCAGTAGGGAACCGGGCAGTGAAGCCTTCACTTCCTGATTCCCTGACAGATGATGATCAATCAGGGCTCAGAATAGAGTGATTCTGTGTAAATGCTGTACTTTGAAAAGATTATAGAGGACAGATGGCTACAGATAAACTGGTGCAAATTATGTAGAAGGATTTGTTTCATCTCTGTGTATCACCTGATACAAATAGTCAGTGGGAATGATTTACAAAAACCGGGGAGTACAAAATCTAGCGCAGCTGTGTATGGTAGCCAATCAGCTTCTAACTTCAGTTTGTTCAATTAAGCTTTGACAAAAAAAAAAAAAAACTGGAAGCTGATTGTTTTTTATGCAACCAGACTTGCACTCTGCAGTTTTCGTAAATCAACCCCACTGCGTATACGTGAGGATAGCCATGTCACTGGGTATATGTGAGGATTTTCAATCACTTTAAGTCATGTTGATGAGGGCACAAATTGTTGACTTTTTCACTGTTTTTTGAGCAATAAAAATTTGAAAGACATTGCATTTACTTACATGGGCTTTTTATGCCTGTGCGTTATGCACATGTCATCCAGATAATCTGGGTGAGGATTGATTTAAATTTTTAGGGGACAAAAATTATAAAATTACATACAGCATTGTTTCCAGTGGGTATAGATTTGAAAAACATGAAACAGAGCCTACATATATACTGATCAAATGTAGTTGTACATACTTAGTAATTACACACTACAAGGCTTTTAAACATTACCACATTTTGACAATATTAGTTACATCAAGATGATTTACATGGTCATTTAAAAAGAAGATTTAAGAAGACTTCTTGTTACTTCTTGGTTGTGGCTCTTGACTAGTAGTTGAGCTTTGCGCATACTAAGTGTGGCAAAGGGACTAAAATGAATCCAGTGCCAGGCTCAAGGCTTATATCCTCTCTGGAGACTCCTGGAGGTGGGTAGAAAGTGAAGGTTTGCAGAAGGCCAGTAAAAAACAGGAAAACTTCCATTTTGGCTAAACTTTCTCCAACACAAGCTCTTCTTCCTGGAGGAACAAAGTCAACTTAGTGGGACAAAATGTATACTTAGCCATAGTTTTGCAGTCTGGAAATAAAAGAATTAGAACTAAATCTATAGATGGAATGGTGTGATAGAGATAAGCCTGACGCCATACTACATGTACTCCAACAACCAAACTGTGATGTGTAGGGATGAGCCGAACACCCCCGGGTTCGGTTCGCACCAGAACCTTCGAACCGACCGAAAGTTTGCGCGAATTTTCGAACCCTATACGTTATAATGGACGCGAACGTTCGAAATCAAAAGTGCTAATTACAACGGCCAATATGCATGTTAATGTCATAAAACAGGTTTGGGGACCCGGGTCCTGCCCCAGGGGACATATATCAATGCAAAAAGAACTTTTAAAAACTAACGTTTTTTCGGGAGCAGTCATTTTAATGATGCATAAAGTGAAAAAAAAAAAGTGAAATTTTCCTTTAAATATGGTACCTGGGGGGTGTCTAAAGTATGCCTGTGAAGTGGCATGTGTTTCCCGTGTTTAGAACTGTCCTTGCACAAAATGACATTTGTAAAGGAAAAAAAGAAGCCATTTAAAACCACTTGCGGCTTTAGGTTTGTTCTTAAGTAGAATCTGAACAGGTACATTATGAAGTGTAGCTCCATCCCAAAAAAATCTATTTTTAAGCTTTTTGGAGAACATAGGGAGGGGTTATCACCCCTGTAACATTTGCTGTCTTTGCACATCTGTTCAGAACATGTCACCTAACTTTCCGTCCCAATGACAAATGTTTTTGGAAAAAGTGGGGTTTTAATTGAAACAAGGATTGGTGATAAAGTATCAGTAGAGAGGAGATACCTTTTTCCCAAATTAAATCTAACAGGATAGAATTTCCCTTCCTAGGGGTAGATTTCCTCTCACTTCCTGTTTTCTCTTTCCATTTGCAAGTAGGAGTCGTTTGTAAGTTGGATGTTTGAAAGTAGGGGCCTGGCGTATATACTCTGCAGAAATTTGCCCTATTAGATGTTGGTGTAGCCACAAGACTGGTGGGCACAGGAATGGGCCCTGCTGTGAGTTAATAGATCAAGATTTGTAATTGCATGCACCTGTTGAACAGGGCAGAAAAATTGGGGGTGGTGGTGGTGGTGGTGGACGGTTTTGCCACAAGACTGTAAGCTCTCACAGTTACTCTTGGTGGGCGCAGGAATGGGCCCTGCTGTGAGTTATTAGATCAAGATTTGTAATTGCAAGCACCTGATGAACAGGGCAGAAAAATTGGGCCTTTGGCGGTGGTGGTGGACGGTGTTGCCACAAGACTGTAGGCCCTCATAGTTACTCTTGGTGGGCGCAGGAATGGGCCCTGCTGTGAGTTATTAGATCAAGATTTGTAATTGCAAGCACCTGATGAACAGAGCAGAAAAATTGGGCCTTTGGCGGTGGTGGTGGACGGTGTTGCCACAAGACTGCAGGCCCTCATAGTTACTCTTGGTGGGCGCAGGAATGGGCCCTGCTGTGAACTATTAGATCAAGATTTGTAATTACCCGCCCCTGTTAAACAGGGGCTGAAAAATTGTGCCTTAGGCACTGGTGCTGGTGCCACAACACTGCAACCCCTCACAGAGACTGTACTTGGAGCACAGCAGTCACACGTGTTGCGAAGCATTTTTTTAAAAAATTGTAAGTACCCACCCCTGTTAAACAGGGGCTGAAAAATTGTGCCTTAGGCACTGGTGCTGGTGCCACAACACTGCAACACGGCCCTCACAGAGACTGTACTTGGAGCACAGCAGTCACACGTGTTGCGAAGCATTTTTTTAAAAAATTGTAAGTACACGCCCCTGTTAAACAGGGGCTGAAAAATTGTGCCTTAGGCACTGGTGCTGGTGCCACAACACTGCAACCCGGCCCTCACAGATACTGTACTTGGAGCACAGCAGTCACACGTGTTGCGAAGCATTTTTAAAAAAAATTGTAAGTACCCCCCCTGTTAAACAGGGGCTGAAAAATTGTGCCTTAGGCACTGGTGCTGGTGCCACAACACTGCAACACGGCCCTCACAGAGACTGTACTTGGAGCACAGCAGTCACACGTGTTGCGAAGCATTTTTTTAAAAAATTGTAAGTACACGCCCCTGTTAAACAGGGGCTGAAAAATTGTGCCTTAGGCACTGGTGTGGTGGCATGGATCATTGAGGAGGAGGAAGAGGATAGTCAGTGAACATAAGAGGACAGTCACTCAGCATCAGCATAGGCAGTCTTGAAGGGATGTGACATTAAAAATTATTCGGTTATATCCGCCTCAGGTGCCTGGTAGCTGGTGGTGATCCAAGACTGATTCATTTTGATGAATGTCAGTCGATCAACCGAGGCGGTGGACAGGCGCACCATATGATCAGTCACAAATCCTCCAGCAGCACTGAATGTGCGTTCGGAAAGAACGCTGGAGGCAGGACAGGCCAGTAGCTCAATTGCATACTGTGCAAGCTCTGGCCAGTGATCCATCCTCAGGACCCAGTAAGCCAGAGGATTTTCGGTGGGAAAGGTGTCCAAGTCTGACCTTGCCCCAAGGTATTCCTGCACCATGTATATCAGACGCTGGCGATGGTTGCTGGAACCGATCATACCTTGGGGCTGCGGACTAAAAAATTGTCTGAACGCATCGGTCAGACGTCCACCTTCCCCACCGCTCCTTCTGCCACTGACCGAAGCCTCAGCAACTCGTCGCCCAGGACCAGGAGTTTGTAGCCTCCCAGTTTCTGGGAACGCGTTGCACAGACCTTTCTGCAAGGCCTCCCTGAGATGTCTCATCCTCTGCTCCCTCTGCGACGGCAAGATAAGGTCCGCAACCTTACCCTTGTACCGCGGATCAAGGAGAGTGGCCAGCCAGTAATGGTCCCTCTCCTTGATCCGAAGAACACGAGGATCCTTCCGCAGGCTTTGCAGGATCAGGGAGGCCATGCAGCGTAGGTTAGCTGAGGCATTCGGTCCGGAGTCTTCTGGGTCACTGAGGATGACATGATCGCCAGCCACCTCCTCCCAGCCACGTACAAGTCCACTGGTTTGTTGGGACTGTACATCATCCCTAAAAGACTGCTGCTGCTGATGCTGAGTGCCAGGCTCCACCTCCATGCTCACACAATCCTCCTCCTCCTCCTCCTCCTCATCCTCTTCCTGTGTGATGGGTGGGACAGAAGGAACACTGTCCGGATAAAGGGGGCCTTGAGAGGCAAGGAAGTCCTCCTCTTCCTGCCTCTGTTCTGCCTCAAGTGCCCTGTCCATTATCCCACGCAGCGTATGCTCCAACAGGTGGACAAGAGGGACAGTGTCACTGATGCATGCACTGTCACTGCTCACCATCCTCGTGGCCTCCTCAAATGGTGAGAGGACAGTGCATGCATCCCTGATCATGCTCCACTGACGTGGGGAAAAAAAACCAAGCTCCCCTGACCCTGTCCTGGTGCCGTAGTCGCAAAGGTACTCATTGATGGCCCTCTGCTGCGTGTGCAGTCGCTGCAGCATGGCCAACGTTGAGTTCCACCTGGTGGGCATGTCACATATTAGGTGGTTCTTGGGCAGGTTCAGCTCCTTTTGCAGCTCAGTCAGCCGAGCACTGGCATTATAAGATCGGCGGAAATGCACACAGACTTTCCTGGCCTGCCTCAGGACATCCTGTTAGCCTGGGAACCTGCCCAAGAACCGCTGCACCACCAGGTTGAGGACGTGAGCCATGCAGGGCACATGGGTGAGCTGCCCCTGTCGCAGGGCGGAGAGGAGGTTGGTGCCATTGTCAGAAACGACCATTCCTGGCTTAAGCTGACTTGGCGTCAACCACCTCTCGGCCTGCCCCTGCAGAGCTGCCAGAACCTCTGGCCCAGTGTGGCTCCTGTCCCCCAAACACACCAGCGCAAGCACGGCATGGCATCTTTTTGCCTGCGTACTTGCGTAGCCCCTTGTACGCCTACGGAGCACCGCTGGTTCCAAGGACAGAGCACTGGAGGAAGAAGAAGAGGAGGGGGTGGAGGAGAGAGGTGTGTCACAACCAGTAGCAGTAGTCGCGTTTTGGAGGCGTGGTGGCGGAACAACCTCCAACACTACTGCACCTTGTCCTGCATCCCTCTCAGCTGCCAATAGAGTGACCCAATGGGCCGTGAAAGAAAGGTACCGTCCCTGTCCATGCCTGCTGGACCATGAGTCAGCGGTAATATGCACCTTACCGCTGACCGCCCTGTCCAGCGAGGCATGGACATTGCCCTCCACATGCCGGTAGAGAGACGGAATCGCCTTCCGCGAGAAAAAGTGGCGTTTGGGAACCTGCCACTGAGGAACCGCACATTGAACAAACTCACGGAAGGGGGCCGAGTCTACCAACTGAAAAGGCAGCAGTTGAAGTGCTAGCAATTTAGCCAGGCTAGCATTCAACCGCTGGGCATGTGGATGGCTGGGAGTGTACTTCTTTCTACGGTCCAGCAGCTGGGGCAGGGAAATTTGCCTGCTGCAATCGGACGTCGGTGTACTGCAAGTACTTGGTTGTGACACACCTAATTCTACACCTTCAGTCCTCTCAGAGCAGCTTTCAGAGAGGACTGAAGGTGTAGTGGGGATGGAGATCCCAGCTGAGGAGGAGCAAGGAGAGGTCCGCTTAGTTCTTTGGTGTGGGTCTTTTATGTGTGCCTGCCAACGAGCTGCATGGCAGGTCGCCATATGTCTGGTCATGCTTGTGGTGCCCAAGCGGCTGATGTTTTGGCCACGCGAGATACGCTTGAGACAAATATTGCAAATAGCAGTGGTGCGATCTGCTGCACTCGTCTCAAAAAAGGCCCACACCAAAGAACTTTTCTGATAACGTGCAGAGGCAGCGCCCTGCACAGGCGGAGCTCTGCGGTGTTGTACAGTTGCTGTGCTGGCCTCTACCTGGCCTCCAGGGGGCATCCTGCCTCGTTGGACATGTGACGCCGCATCCTCCTCCTCCTCGTCCTCCTCCTCATCCTCTCTCCCTTCAGGCACCCACGTGGAGTCAGTGACCTCATCATCCCCTCCCTCTTCACCACTAGAGCAAACCTGGCAGTAAGCTGCAGCTGGTGGAACAGTACTGCCAGATTCCTCAAGCTGGGTATCATCATCCGAGCCTTCGAATCGTTGGGCATCCTCCTGGAGCATGTACCCAACACTGTGCTCAAAGAGTTCGGGGGACTCCTCAGGAGGACATGGTGGGTCTAGGGAAGGGGTGGCTGATGATGCTCTGTCAGTACCCTGAGCCTGGGTGAGAGAGGATGAGGAGGATGAGGAGGGCTTGGTCATCCATTCTACCAAGCCTTCAGCATGATGCGGCTCCACATGTCCAGCTGCCGAAAACAAAGACGCGCGTGTCCCATGGCCACGTGCTGATGACGATGCACGACCACGTCCACGTCCACTAGAAACAGAGCCTGCCTGCCCTGTGTTCTTGGCTCTGCACGCTCTGCCTCCCCTTGGTGGTCTTCCAGCCATTGTAGTCGGTAGTCCTGTGGGTGCTGCTGAGAAGAAAATATAGGAGCTCTGTGTGATGCCACTAACACACTAGAAGTCCTATGGGTGCTTCTGCAAAGAAAATAGAGGAGCTCTGTGTGATGCCACTAACACACTAGAAGTCCTGTGGGTGCTTCTGCAAAGAAAATAGAGGAGCTCTGTGTGATGCCACTAACACACTAGAAGTCCTGTGGGTGCTTCTGCAAAGAAAATAGAGGAGCTCTGTGTGATGCCACTAACACACTAGAAGTCCTGTGGGTGCTGCTGAGAAGAAAATATAGGAGCTCTGTGTGATGCCACTAACACACTAGAAGTCCTATGGGTGCTTCTGCAAAGAAAATAGAGGAGCTCTGTGTGATGCCACTAACACACTAGAAGTCCTGTGGGTGCTTATGCAAAGAAAATAGAGGAGCTCTGTGTGATGCCACTAACACACTAGAAGTCCTGTGGGTGCTTCTGCAAAGAAAATAGAGGAGCTCTGTGTGATGCCACTAACACACTAGAAGTCCTGTGGGTGCTTATGCAAAGAAAATAGAGGAGCTCTGTGTGATGCCACTAACACACTAGAAGTCCTGTGGGTGCTTCTGCAAAGAAAATAGAGGAGCTCTGTGTGATGCCACTAACACACTAGAAGTCCTGTGGGTGCTTATGCAAAGAAAATAGAGGAGCTCTGTGTGATGCCACTAACACACTAGAAGTCCTGTGGGTGCTTCTGCAAAGAAAATAGAGGAGCTCTGTGTGATGCCACTAACACACTAGAAGTCCTGTGGGTGCTTATGCAAAGAAAATAGAGGAGCTCTGTGTGATGCCACTAACACACTAGAAGTCCTGTGGGTGCTTCTGCAAAGAAAATAGAGGAGCTCTGTGTGATGCCACTAACACACTAGAAGTCCTGTGGGTGCTTATGCAAAGAAAATAGAGGAGCTCTGTGTGATGCCACTAACACACTAGAAGTCCTGTGGGTGCTTCTGCAAAGAAAATAGAGGAGCTCTGTGTGATGCCACTAACACACTAGAAGTCCTGTGGGTGCTTATGCAAAGAAAATAGAGGAGCTCTGTGTGATGCCACTAACACACTAGAAGTCCTGTGGGTGCTTCTGCAAAGAAAATAGAGGAGCTCTGTGTGATGCCACTAACACACTAGAAGTCCTGTGGGTGCTGCTGAGAAGAAAATAGAGGAGCTCTGTGCGATGGGACTAACACACTTCAAGTCCTATAGGTGCTTCTGAGAAGAAAATGTAGGTCTGTGTGTAATGGGACTAACACACTTCAAGTCCTATAGGTGCTTCTGGGAAGAAAATGTAGGTCTGTGTGTAATGGGACTAACACACTTCAAGTCCTATAGGTGCTTCTGGGAACAAAATATATGATCTCTGTGTGATGGGACTAACACACTTCAAGTCCTATAGGTGCTTCTGGGAAGAAAATGTAGGTCTGTGTGTAATGGGACTAACACACTTCAAGTCCTATAGGTGCTTCTGGGAACAAAATATATGATCTCTGTGTGATGGGACTAACACACTTCAAGTCCTATAGGTGCTTCTGGGAAGAAAATGTAGGTCTGTGTGTAATGGGACTAACACACTTCAAGTCCTATAGGTGCTTCTGGGAACAAAATATATGATCTCTGTGTGATGGGACTAACACACTTCAAGTCCTATAGGTGCTTCTGGGAAGAAAATGTAGGTCTGTGTGTAATGGACTAACACACTTCAAGTCCTATAGGTGCTTCTGGGAAGAAAATGTAGGTCTGTGTGTAATGGGACTAACACACTTCAAGTCCTATAGGTGCTTCTGGGAACAAAATATATGATCTCTGTGTGATGGGACTAACACACTTCAAGTCCTATAGGTGCTTCTGGGAAGAAAATGTAGGTCTGTGTGATGGGACTAACACACTTCAAGTCCTATAGGTGCTTCTGGAACAAAATATAGGAGCTCTGCCTGCCTGCCACGAACACACTACAAGTCCTATAGGTGCTTCTGGGAAGAAAATGTAGGTCTGTGTGTAATGGGACTAACACACTTCAAGTCCTATAGGTGCTTCTGGGAACAAAATATATGATCTCTGTGTGATGGGACTAACACACTTCAAGTCCTATAGGTGCTTCTGAGAACAAAATATATGATCTCTGTGTGATGGGACTAACACACTTCAATTCCTATAGGTGCTTCTGGGAAGAAAAATGTAGGTCTGTGTGTAATGGGACTAACACACTTCAAGTCCTATAGGTGCTTCTGGGAACAAAATATATGATCTCTGTGTGATGGGACTAACACACTTCAAGTCCTATAGGTGCTTCTGGGAAGAAAATGGAGGTCTGTGTGTAATGGGACTAACACACTTCAAGTCCTATAGGTGCTTCTGGGAACAAAATATATGATCTCTGTGTGATGGGACTAACACACTTCAAGTCCTATAGGTGCTTCTGGGAAGAAAATGTAGGTCTGTGTGTAATGGGACTAACACACTTCAAGTCCTATAGGTGCTTCTGGGAACAAAATATATGATCTCTGTGTGATAGGACTAACACACTTCAAGTCCTATAGGTGCTTCTGGGAACAAAATATATGATCTCTGTGTGATGGGACTAACACACTTCAAGTCCTATAGGTGCTTCTGGGAAGAAAATGTAGGTCTGTGTGTAATGGGACTAACACACTTCAAGTCCTATAGGTGCTTCTGGGAAGAAAATGTAGGTCTGTGTGTAATGGGACTAACACACTTCAAGTCCTATAGGTGCTTCTGGGAACAAAATATATGATCTCTGTGTGATGGGACTAACACACTTCAAGTCCTATAGGTGCTTCTGGGAAGAAAATGTAGGTCTGTGTGTAATGGGACTAACACACTTCAAGTCCTATAGGTGCTTCTGGGAACAAAATATATGATCTCTGTGTGATGGGACTAACACACTTCAAGTCCTATAGGTGCTTCTGGGAAGAAAATGTAGGTCTGTGTGTAATGGGACTAACACACTTCAAGTCCTATAGGTGCTTCTGGGAAGAAAATGTAGGTCTGTGTGTAATGGGACTAACACACTTCAAGTCCTATAGGTGCTTCTGGGAACAAAATATATGATCTCTGTGTGATGGGACTAACACACTTCAAGTCCTATAGGTGCTTCTGGGAAGAAAATGTAGGTCTGTGTGATGGGACTAACACACTTCAAGTCCTATAGGTGCTTCTGGGAACAAAATATAGGAGCTCTGCCTGCCTGCCACAAACACACTACAAGTCCTATAGGTGCTTC
Source organism: Lithobates sylvaticus (assembly GCA_028564925.1). Classification (NCBI taxonomy): domain Eukaryota; kingdom Metazoa; phylum Chordata; class Amphibia; order Anura; family Ranidae; genus Lithobates; species Lithobates sylvaticus. The sequence goes on along the minus strand of CM053031.1, from coordinate 220,831,489 downwards.
TGGGAACAAAATATAGGAGCTCTGCCTGCCTGCCACGAACACACTACAAGTCCTATAGGTGCTTCTGGGAACAAAATATAGGAGCTCTGCCTGCCTGCCACGAACACACTACAAGTCCTATAGGTGCTTCTGGTAACAAAATATAGGAGCTCTGCCTGCCTGCCACTAACACACTACAAGTCCTATAGGTGCTTCTGGGAACAAAATATAGGAGCTCTGCCTGCCTGCCACGAACACACTACAAGTCCTATAGGTGCTTCTGGGAACAAAATATAGGAGCTCTGCCTGCCTGCCACGAACACACTACAAGCCCCTCTTTCTTAATCAATCTTTGTAACTGAATCTATCTAACTCAATCTCTGTAAGTAAATCTCTCTAACTAACTAAATGCAGCAGAGTGTCACAGATCTAGCCTGCTCAATCTGCGCCGGAACAGCATGTGACCGGCGCAGACGGCGTGGCGGCCTTTTATAGGGGGGGCGTGTACTACAGCCCCTGAGCTGTAATTGGCTACAGGCGTCCTGCCTGTAGCCAATTATGGCTCTTCGAAATTCCGGGGCTGTGATTGGCCAAGCATGCAGGGTCACAGTGCATGCTTGGCCAATCATCAGCCAGCAATGCACTGCGCCGGCCGCGCCGGCCGCAATGCATTGCGGGGCCGCTCGCATCACACGAACGTGATGCGAGCGGCCAAAATAGTTCTGGGCTCACCGAGCGAGCGAACGCCCGGTGCTCGATGCGAACGTGGGTTCGCATCGAGCACCGGGCCCATCCCTAGTGATGTGGACTGCTACTAGATACCTAGCAGGTGTGCAAAAACACACTGAAAGCTATATAATGGGTCATCACTCTTCAGCCTTAAACTATTTATCCACACCTTCCTGATGAAGTGGCCTTTGTTAGTGCCACAAAATAGGTTGATGGTGTATACATGCATTTCATAATCAATTAAGGTCTCTTTCACACGGGACGGATCCGTGATGATCCGCCCCATGAACATCCGCTTGCTCAGCGGGGATCGCTCCGTCGATCCCCGCTGAGCAGGAAGATGACAGGTCCGTCTCTGCACACTGTGAGATTGGATGACAACGGACCGTAGACGCAGACGGATGGAAAAGTAGGTTTTTCCTCCGTCACACTTTTTCGGATCACAGCGGGTCAGATGTCAGCGGACATGTCACCACTGACATCCGACGCTCCATAGAGGTCTATGGAGCATCCATTCAGGTCCGCCTAAAAAACTGGCAGGAGGACTTGAACAGATCGTTTGTGTGAAAGGGGCCTTACACCAGTCCTTGAGGTAAAAGATTCACTCAAGCATGCCCTTCCACACAGGTGCCTCTGCAATACCCATTTTTTGGGGCTCGTTTCCTCACACATATCCTTCATTGGGGTCAAACTGCTTTCCCAGCACAGAATTATCTGAAAAACCACCTCAATGAGCATTGAAAGTAACCTATAGTATCTCACAAAAGTGAGTACACCCCTCACATTTTTGTAAATATTTTATTATATCTTTTCATATGTGATCACTGACTCTGTCCACTCATAACTGAGCAGAGTATAATGTCTCAGTTTATGAATGAACAGGAGCCGCTGTCTCCTGTCCATTCATTTTCAGTGAGAATCTGCGTCCCTTTTACTGTCTCAAAGAGGAGATCTCTCACCAAAAAATATGAAAAATAATTAAATAAAAAGATGAAAAAACACTGACACCGTCCACAAAAAAAAAAAAGCATTGTAAAAAAAAAAAAATAATAAAAAAATGATTTGTAAAAATAAAAATTGTAAAAAAAAAAAGAAAAAATTACCGGCACAGTCTGAGCACTTACAGGTTGACCCCCCACCCCTTTAACCTCTGCAGCAATGCAGGCAGCACTCATACGTCTATTACCCAAAGACAACCTTTGGATATGAAATTCTCTGCAGGCCTGACTATCCGGTTGTTTGACCCCTTCCTAATTGGATGTCCTGCAACCCTACCAGTATTAGTCCTATATTACTTTTTTGATGTATACAAATCAGTACGACTGAAACCCAAATACTACATTTTGAAATGCTCACCTGGGACTTTATGCCATTTTTTCTCTTGTTCACTCTTCACACTTCAGAATTTATTTATAGTAAAATGTATAATTTGGCAATAACCTAATATGCTTTCTTGGTATGCACTTCAAGGGGAGGAACATAGTAGAAAAAAAATGATAGGAAACCCAAGGGCACTTGGGCAAAGTCATTTATTTTTCCTTAAAAATGGCTGCCATCTGAGCTGCATCTCCCAATGTGAGATTTAGAAAACTAAGTATATTTATATTGGTATAAATGGACTGATCAGAATACTACCAGTGCAGAGAGCTAACATATAAAATCCCCACTTTCCATGGAAGACGATCTCATCACACTAATGGATGGTGGTTTGATGCAAGCTGTGTATGGTTCAGCTATCTAATATCTTTTTTAGGAGGGATCTTTTTCAAAAACATACGTTTGGATTCTATGCTGCCAAAATGAAAGGGCAAAGTATGCAGTTTGTGTTGCCTGATCTGAACCTGGCCAGGGCACAGTTTACATCAGGTGAGCTCTGTATGTACCCAAGAAGGGCAGGCATGAACTCTGAAATTAAATTGAGGGATAAAGTCCGTGTTTTGAGTAAATATTGCCTAGGCTGACAGAGTTTGCACCCGTCCTCCATTTAAGGTTATGCACCCACCCCACACCTGTGTTTGCTGTCCACGTAAAGAGCTTGAAAAAGATGATTAATGCACTGCCCTCATACAGAGCAGACATAGGGGGTTATTTTCGAAAGGCAAAACAAGTGCAAACTACAAGTGCAAAGTGCACTTGAAATTGCACTGGAAGTGCACTTGGAAGTGCAGTCGCTGTAGATCCGAGGGGGACATGCAAGGAAAATAAAAAACAGCATTTTAGCTTGCACATGATTGGATAATAAAATCAGCAGAGCTTCCCCTCATTTCAGATCTACGCCTCAGAGGTCTTTTGGTATAATAACATAGCAACAGTTTTATATAGCTTTAAATTAGATGCAATAATAATAGTGACCTACCTGCAGAAAAGGGCATAAATGCATCTCGTTTTACAAATTTTCCATTAGCATCCAAAAAGTGATTTGGGTTAAACTCATAAGGAGTTTCCCACTGAGTCTTGTCATGCAAAACAGATGTGAGGAAAGGAATGACCTCTGTACCCTACAAGGAGAAGCACATTGTACAATACTTAAAGCGGAACTCTAGGCAGACATAAAATATACAAGTGAATGCAGTTCTATATACAGTATACTAATAGATAATTAAATGTATTTTTTAATACAAGTTGTGCCAGTTCCTGAATTTAATTAGGGTTAAATCCTCTTTCAATCCTTGTACAGCAGAGCTCAAAGTCAGAGAAGAAGAAGCAGCACCACAGATGTTGGTGCCAGAAAGAGGCATGCTGAAAGAATAAGAAAGCAGTGTAACAAAGATTTTTTTTCGTGCCACATCAGTAGTCATCCGTGCCACATCCATGCCACATCAGTGATCACCCATGCCACATCAGTGCTTATCTGTGCCACATACATGCCACATCAGTGCTCATCCATGTAACATCAGTGATCATCCATGCCACATCCATGCCACATCAGTGATCATCCATGCCACATCAGTGCTTATCTGTGCCACATACATGCCACATCAATGCTCACCCATGCCACATCAGTGATCATCTGTGCCAAATCAGTGATCATCAGTGCTCATCCATGTCACATCAGTGTTCATCTGTGCCACCTCAGTGCTCATCCATGCCACATCAGTGCTCATCCATGCCACATCAGTTCTCATCAGTGCCACATCCATGCCACATCAGTGCTCACCCATGCCACATCAGTTCTCATCCGTGCCACATCCATGCCACTACAATGTCCATCAGTGCCTCACAAAAGTGTAATAGTTAGTCAAGTTAGATTTGAAATGTATGTCCCTAGAACACCTGATGGTGCTCCCTGCATGTTGGGCCTCTGTATGTGGCCAGGCTGTGTAAAAGTCTCACACATGTGGTATCGCCATACTCAAGACGAGTTGCAAAATATATTTTGGGGTGTAATTTTTGCTATGTACATGTTATGTGTTAGAAATATCTTATAAATGGACAATTTTGTGGGAAAAAAATTTTTCATTTTCTTTACACATTTTACACTTGTGGGAAAAAAGGACATGTTGAAAAGACTCATTATGCCTCATAGAATATACGTTGGGGTGTTTACTTTCCAAAATGGGGTTTCATTTTTGGGGTGTTTCCATTGTACTGGTGCTCAAGGGCTTAGAAAGCCTGAAGGTGCTCCCTGCAAATTGGGCCTTGGTATGTGGCCTCCGGCCAGGCTGTGTAAAAGTCTCACACATGTGGTATCGCCATACTCAGGAGTAGCAGAATGTATTTTGCGGTGTCATTTTTGGTATGCATATGCTCAGGGCCGCTGATAGAAATCATGGGGCCCCTTACAGCCTACCTGTGGGGGCCCCCTTCAGCCCCACCCCTATCCCCTTCTAGGCTTTCAGCGGCTGTCAACTGCCTCTGAAAAGCGATCTGAGTCTGGATTGCTTTTCAGAGGAATGGTATTTTCTTGTTGGTATTATGAACTTCTCTAAGAAAATCAGTTCTGCTCGTACAGAAAAAGGGCATCAGGTTTAAAAGTAGTGTGTGTGTGTGTATGTATACACACACATGCATCTAAACACACACGTAAACATAAACATACACACACATACATACACATATAAATATAAACGCACAGACACATCTCTTAAACGGTAGCTGTCTGCTAAGGGGGACCTGTAGTTACACATGGCATGAAGCTAGATTTAAATAGCAGCAGGCAACTTTTTTTTTTGGGACAGGGAGACAAAAATTACAGATTTCTTACCATGCTTTCTTAACAGAATAGGCACCTCACTTGTACTGTATATCCTCCAAAATCTCCTCTCCTGTGAGAATTTATCATCTACTATAGTCAGTTATAGGCCTCTTCCCTGCCCCCTAATTTTGAGCTCACACACATGCATACAAACATATACAGATTGCTTTTTTAAAAATTGTCAGCAACACTGTACCTTCATTCTCCATGCCGGGTACTGCACTGTAGGGGGAGGCAGAGAGCACAGCGCACACTGCAAGACATCTCTCCCTTTGCTTTCAGTTTCAGTGTAACTTTAAACAGTGAGATCGAGTTCCTGCATTGCCGATTTACACGTCGGCTGAGGATCGGGCAGCCACCTCTCTAATAATTCAGGCATGGGGGGGGGCACATGGGGCCCAGTCTCAATGGTGAATTCTGCAACCCCTATATGTCTGCCCCTGCCATGAGCAGAGGGAGATGAATCACTCCGCCTGGGAAAGGAATATCCAGGCTAGGACTTGAGCCAGCTTGCGGAGCGGCCACAGGAGTGACATGTGCCCGAAATAGGAAAAATAGTCCCTCCCACACATGCACAAGAACATCAATACTGAGGTACCCAGAAAGAAGGAAAAAAAAAAACTCAGATAAGTGGAGCGGGGCGGGGGGATGCTGGCTGGAGAAAGACTTTTTTTTTTTTTCTGCATTCTTTTATTCTTTGATTGCCGGGCCCCCCTGCTGGCTGGGCCCGGTACAACAGGGCCAGTTGTACTGGCTTATCAGCGGCCCTGCATATGCTGTGTGTGTGAGAAATACCCTGTTAATATGACAATTTTGTGAAAGAAATCTTAATTTTGCAAAGAATTGTGGGAAAAAATGACAACTTCCAAAAACTCACCATGCCTCTTACTAAATACCTTGGAATGTCTACTTTATAAAAAGATTTCATTTGGGGGGTATGTGTAATTTTCTGGCATGTTAGGGTGTCAAGAAATTAGATAGGCCGTCAGTACATCAGGTGTGATCAATTTTCAATGATTGGCACCATAGCTTGTAGACTCTATAACTTTCACAAAGAACAAATAATATGCACTTATGTGGGTTATTTTGACCAAAGATATGTAGCAGCATACATTTTGGCCAGAATTTATGAAGAAAAATTAATAATTTGCTAAATTTTATAACAGAAACAAAAGAAAAAATTATTTTTTACAACATTTTCAGTCTTTTTTAATTTATAGCACAAAAATAAAAACCCAGTGGTGATTAAATACCACCAAAAGAAAGCTCTATTTGTGTGAAAAAAAGGACAAAATTTTATATGGGTACAGTGTTGCATGACAGAATAATTGTCATTCAAAATGTGAGAGCACTGAAAGCTGAAAATTGGTCTGGTTAGGAAGAGGGTTTAAGTGCCCAGTTGGCAAGTGCTTAAACCAAGTAAATTCCTTTTGCTACTATACTTTTCGAGTTGTCTGGAACATTAGCATATCTGAAAGGTTAAACAGAGGAACATTTAAGTAATACGACTAACACTTTATTACATATTGCAATGAGGATGGGATGTCTAACTCTTTCAGTGCTGGTGTGACATACAATAATTAACCCTTATGTTGGTGGTAGTATAGTGGGTTAGTGGCAGACGTTTGATTTAACCACTTCAGCCCCGGAAGATTTACCCCCTTAATGAACAGGCCATTTTTTGCAATACGGCACTGCGTTGCTTTAACTGACAATTGCGCGGTCATACAACGCTGTACCCAAACAAAATTTACGTCCTTTTTTCCCACAAATAGAGCTTTCTTTTGGGGGTATTTGATCGCCTCTTCAGTTTTTACTTTTTGCAGTATAAACAAAAAAAGACCGACAATTTTGAAAAAAAAAAAAAGTTTTTTACTATTTGCTATAAGAAATATCCCTAATTAAAAAAAAAAACATTTCTTCATCAGTTTAGGCCAATATGTATTCTTCTACATATTTTTTGTAAAAAAAAAATCACTATAAGCATATATTGATTGGTTTGTGCAAAAGTTATAGCATCTACAAAATAGGGGATATATTTATGGCATTTTTATTATTATTTTTTTTTGTTACTAGTAATGGCGGTGATTAGCGATTTTTAGCGGGACTGCAACATTACGGCGGACAGATTGGACACTTTTGACACTTTTTTGTGACCAGTGTCATTTATACAGCGATCAGTGCTATAAAAATGCACTGATTACTGTATAAATGACACTGGCATGGAAGGGTTTAACACTATGGGGCGATCAAGGGGTTAAATGTGTTCCCTGGGAGGTGTTTCTACCTGGGGGGAGTGGACTGACTGGTAGTAGCGAGAGATCGCTGTTCCCAATCACTATGAACAGGCGATCACTCAGTACTCCCCTGACAGAACGGGGATCTGTTGGTTTACATTGACAGATCCCTGTTATGGCTTTCTGTGAAGCGATTGTGGGTGGCCGACGGACATCATGGCCGCAGGCCACACGCATCAGCTCCCCTGCCGTGCAGCGCGCACGCGCCTGCTATAGCTGTTAAAGGGACCAATGTACAGCTATTCGCAGGATCGAGCCGACCTGCCGCCGTATAATGACGATGGCTGGTCGGCAAGCAGTTAAACTAGATAAATATTGCAAAGGGGGTAGGTGGTCCAATGTTTCCACTCACTGTGTGCTTAGTGGACCCCCCGGCAAGCCTTTGATTTTTTGAGATATGGAACAGATGAACTGATGGCCCTATTAGATGAGAGAAGCCCTTTAGCTGGTGCTCATATAGTTGTTCTTTTCATGTTTAACCACTTCATTACCCAGCCATAGTCATATGACATCCGCACATGGGATCTCCCATCCTGGATCATCATATGACGTCCTCGGCTTCCCGCCGATACTGCGGGCCCCCGCATGGGGATCTGGGGTCCGGCATGTCCCTCTGGACACAGCCGTTCCCCGATGGGGGTAATGAGCGGGTGGCGGAGTGTGATAAACATCGTGACCAGCTGTATCCAATCACAGCCTGTCACTATGCAGAGCGGTGTGCACCCCCAGGGGCACGCAGCGCGGCCATCTGGGTTGAGGCTTTTCCCTCGGACAAAGCCCAGCCCCAATCAGGGTAAAGAGCCAATGAAATTGTCTCTTTACCACGTGACCGTCTGTGTCCAATCACAGCCATTCACAAATGTCAACAAACAGCAGTGCAACGGCTGTTGCTGGGTTCTTCTCCTCACACACCAAACCAGTGTGAGGAGGAGATCAGCTAACAGTGAATTACAAATTTGTTTGTACTACAGTGTCCAGATTTCCCCCCTCTAAATAAAATGCACCTGTCACCACAGTACCTGTCACAGGAGTACCTGTCACAGGAGTACCTGTCACCACAGTACCTGTCACCAGGAGTAACTATCATCAGATTACCTGCCATCAGAGTACCCGCCATCAGAGTACCTGTCACCAGATTACCCGCCATCAGAGTACCTGTCACCAGATTACCCGCCATCAGAGTACCTGTCACCAGGAGTACCCTCCACCAGAGTACCCAACACCAGAGTACCTGCCACCAGAGTACCTGCCATCAGAGTACCTGTCATCCATACATCCCGTCAGAGTACCTGTCATCCATCCATCCAGTCTGAGTACCTGTCCCATGATACTATCAAGAGTACCTGTATGTAGCCAATTTCTACCAAGGTGCAGCACATTAGTCCCTGACGTTCAGCCCATTAGTCCCTGACGTGCAGCCCATTAGTGTCTCCCGTCATACAGCCACTATGTCCAGAAAAGTATACACGCCAGAAGAGGCATATCAAATTCTGAGTCTGACCGATGAGAGCAACGGAGAGCTCTCACCGCCCAGTTCTGATTCCGATTCTGGTTCAAACTATGAGCCTGTCGAAGGCAGCACATCAGGATCCAAATCGGAGGAGGAAGTAGTCTGTACAAAAAGAAGACGGTCTGAACACCAGGCAGCTACCAGCAGTGCCAACGGCGCTAGACCCCAGGAGGAGAGACCCAGTACAAGCGCTGCTAGACCCCAGGAGGAAAGGCCCAGTACAAGTGCGGGAATTGCACGCCAAAGAATTAGGGCCCAAACCCAGCTTCCAGATGCCTTGGCAAACCCATTGTGGCTGCCTTCTAGCACAGGGTCAGCCACAATCCCCCCCTTCCACAGCACAGCCAGGTGTGCAAGTCAACACAGAAGGTTTTTCTAAAATTAATTTTTTCAATTTATTTTTCCCTGACGAATTAGTTCAAGGCATTGTGTACCAAACCAATCTTTTTTCCCAACAATTCATTGAAAACAACACCAGCTCAAACTATGCCCGCCCTTTTGAATGGAAACCCCTAACAGTGGAGGAGCTTAAATTGTTTTTAGGCCTAACGCTCAACATGGGGCTTACAAAAAAAACGAAGTGCATAAATATTGGTCGACCAGCCCTATCCACCACATGCCAATTTTTTGCATCTGTCATGTCCAGGTCCCGATATGAAATTATAATGCACTTGCTGCATTTCAATAATAATTCACAGTGCCTGCCCCCCCCCCACCCCCCCCCAGAAATCACCCAGACTCAGATAACTTATATAAAATTTGCCCCCTAATTGATTTTTTCTCCAAGTGGTTTGCCGAAATGTATATCCCTGACAAGAACATCTCTGTGGACAAATCCCTGGTCCATTTCACAGGCCGGCTGGAAATCAAGCAGTATATCCCCAGTAAGAGGGCGAGGTACGGGTTGAAGCTCAACAAGCTCTGTGAAAGCTCCACCGGATATGTGCACTCATTCCGCTTGTACGAAGGCAAAGACTCCCAGCTCCAGCCCCCTGAGTGTCCACCGAACATGGGAATAAGCGGAAAAAAATGTCTGGGAGTTGCCATTCCCACTCCTCCAAAAGGGATATCACATTTACATGGACAATTACTATACCAGTTTACACCTTTTCCACCACCTATACCTGAAAAATACTTTGGTCTGCAGTACAGCAAGGAAAAACAGAAAGGGCTTCCCACAGAATCTAGTCACCACAACGCTACAAAGGGGGGTATCGACAAACTTGAGGAACGAGGAAGTGTTGGCTGTGAAGTGGAGGTATAGGTAAGATTTGTACATCATGTCCACCATCCATGATGACACCTCGGTGGAACTTCACAGAAGACGCAGTCCCTTTCGAAAGCCTTCCTATATCCACGAGTACAATAAGTTCATGGGGGGGGGGGGTTAGGATTTAAATGATCAAATGTTGCAGCCCTATTTATCAACACGAAAATCCCTGTTCTGGTAGAAAAAAGTTGCAGTTTACTTTTTTCATTTGGCCATGTATAATTCTTTCATCATTTATCAAAAATCAACGGAAACACCCAACACCTTCCTAAAGTTTATTGAAGACATTGTCACTGCCCTGATATATCAACAAGTATCCCCCCAGATAGCATTCGCTCCGATTGTGTCAGCAGACTACATGAGCGCCATTTTACTGACCATATTCCACCATCAGGATCCGGAAGACGACACCAAAAAAAAAATGTTGGGTGTGCACAAAAAGAGGAGTTAGGAAAGACACCAGTTTCCACTGTCCTCAATGTCCCTCCCAATCTGGCCTTTGTATCGGAGAATGCTTCAGACACTATCACACTCTTGTAAACTATTAGCCCATATTTCCCCGTTTTCAATTTCTGTCCTGAATATATCCCTGATGGCTCAACCAACCATATCATTGCCTTTCATGTGAACCGACCCTGGCCTGTTTATCGACTATTCTTCTGCCTACCGTCTGCATTGTTTATCTGCCATGTTTCTGCCTTTCACGTGAACTGACCCTGGACTATTGACTATGCCGTTGCCTACTGTCTATTTCTGCCTTTTACCTGCACTGACCTCGGCCTGTTGACCATGTTTTTGCCTGCCTCTTGGACTGATCTTTGACCCTGCTACACAGGGGTCTCACATATGTGAGGGGATCCAGAATAGTGTTCTGAGTTGAGAAAAACTGTTTTTGGTTTTCTGTTTTCCCAGAACAGGGTCTGGTTGTCCGAAGGCTTCAAAGAGATTTGGGTGGGAGAAGCCTCTTCCCCGGGCCCCATTCTTTCCTGACCAATGCCCTAAGCTTGATGGTCCTGCCTGCTCCTTGGGCACATCCTTTGGCTGTGCTGACCACATCCCTGCCTCCTACCTGGACCAATGCTTTGGCTGTGCTGACAAGATCTCTACCTATGGACAGTATTCCTGCCTGCTGCCTGTTTTGTTGTCGCTGTCCACGTTCCTGCCTGCTGCCTGGACCTATGCTCTCCTCTGTGGACCACTGCTATACTAAAACCGCAGGTAATATTTTCTTTAACCTTTGCTCAGCAGAATGTATTTTGGTTTGTAATTGGTATGTACAGTACATGCTATGTGTTAGAAATATGAATGGCCTTCAACAATGTGATAGGTTGGCCAGGCTATGTAAAATTCTCACACATGTGGTATCGCCATACTCAGGAGGAGTAGAAGAATGTATTTTGGGGTGTCATTTTTGCTATGTACATGCTGTGTGTTGGAAATATCTTATAAATTGACAACTTTGTGTAAAAAAAATGCCTTTTCATTTTTTCCCACATTTTCCAAAAACTTCTGGGGAAAAAATGAACCGTTCAAATGACTCATTACACCTCATAGATTATGCATTGGGGTGTTAGCTTTCCAAAATTGGGTCATTTTGTGGGCATTTCTATTGACCTGGTGCTCCAGGGCCTTCAAAATTGTGATAGGTTGTCAGGAAATTATATGCGTAATTTATGCTCTTAGAACGCCTGACGGTGCTACTTGGATGTTGGGCCTCTGTATGTGGCCAGGCTATGTAAAATTCTCACACATGTGGTATCGCCATACTCAGTAGGAGTAGCAGAATGTAGTTTGGGGTGTCATTTTTGCAATGTACATGCTGTCTGTTGGAAATATCTTATAAATGGATAACTTTGTGTAAAAAAAATGCGTTTTCAATTTTTTTCCACACTTTCCAAAAACTTCTGGAAAAAAATGAACCGTTCAAAAGACTCATTATGCCTCAGATTATACGTTGGGGTGTTAGCTTTTCAAAATGGGGTAATTTTGGGAGCGTTTCCATTGACCTGGTGCTCAAGGGCCTTCAAAAGTGTGATAGGTTGTCATCAAACGAGATGTGCAATGTATGCTCGTAGAACGCCTGGAGGTGCTACTTGGATTTTGGACCTCTGTATATGTCCAGGCTGTGTAAAAGTCTCACACATGTGGTATCGCTATACTCTGGAGGAGTAGCAGAATGTACTTTGGGGTGTCATTGCAAGTATGCATGTGCTGTGTGAGAGAAATAGTTTGTTATTATGACAATTTTGTGTAAAAAAATTAAAATTCTTAATTTTCCCAAGAACTGATCCACAGTGAGCACTTACAGTTGTTTTTGCTTCACCTTTTGTATATTCTGAGGAATCTACTGGAGTTCCTGTCTTTGCCTGGATCATCTACCGTATGAAGGGACCTGGTTATTAGACCATCTGTTAATTCAGTGGTCCAGTCCTTAAGCTTATCAGCGTCCTCCCAGCAGCAACAGGATCAGCAGAATTGAAATTAAGATCTGGTGTGTTGAGCTTATTATCCAGCACAGTTTGGTAAAAGTCTGATTCATAGGGAATTTTTTACCCCCCAACTACACACGTGTGGAGGTGATGGTGAAAAGGTTTCATCTAGGCTGTAATCAAGCCCTCCCCTGTTTTTGGACTCTAATACACCTTTTAATGTGAAGTGACCACATAGTTGCAACAATTATTCCATGGACTTTACTTCTATATGCAGTTTTTTGTTAACACACTGATGACAGCGGGATTTTGTCTGTTTGCGCTGCCTTGATGAATGTGTTTATTTTGTCTGTTTTAAATGAATATTTGTTGTTTGGTCCGAGGTAAATGTAACAATCTGAATTAAGACAGAAAGGTGACACTAAGTCGTGATAATGTGTAAAGTAAGTTTTGCTACTTACTGTACATTTGAGAGTTTAAGATTAATATTATAATATTATTAAAAGTGCTGAAACTGAGGCAGAGAAAAATTAGAGCCTTTTGTTCTAGTTTAAAAAAAAAAATTGTGTGCAGAGGTGCAGCTTGTGTGCGGTCTGTGCTTGAGTGACCCCCCCCTTTGATGGACAATGGACATGTTATGAAGGCCTGCAGCTGCAAGGCTGCCGGTGTCTGACTTTGTGTGTGAAATAGCGTTCCACCTCCTTAAAAGATTGTTTCTGTGTGAAGCAGGACATTTTTGAACAATGTGGGAGACGTGGGAGATTTTATGAGGCAAAGGTAAATGCTTAATTATTTTGCAAAATAAAATCTTAGCTGAAATTTTTAGTATTACTATGTAACTCATCAGATAATTTGAAACAAATGAAAATGGCTGACTGAGGTTTACACCCTTTACATTTCCAAATAGCAGCCATGATTATTATAATTATTATTATAATTATTTAAATGTTTAGCTCTCCATTCCAGCATACTGGGTGTGGAAAAGGAAGAAGGCTTCACCCATACTCCTTTACGGCAGTCATTTGAGTAAAGACCAAGCTAAGAGTATTTTTACCTAATAGCAAAGAATAGGACAATAGTAAACAATCATCAGAGATGAATATGTATAGTAAATTGTATTGTGTTTTATTGGTGATTACAATAAAGCGTAAAGTCTAGAATAATATAGTAATGTTGTTTCTTAAGTTTTCTTATTAATATAGAAGGAACCAGATCTGTTCCTAGAAGTTAAGAAGCTTCCAAGATCTATATAGTTGAGACTGGAAATCCACGTGGTGATATAATCAATTAACTAATATGAGCTCATTAAATATTGGTAATAGAGAGTGCACTCATGAATCAACAAAGTAATGGCCATATGTTTTGTATTTTGTGGGAAGTGTATGTTTTCTGCTAACCATTCGTTTATTCCTAGGAAGGAAATGTATTGATACCTTACTAAGACCTGTTATTTTCTTTAGTTCCTAGATAGTACTAAACAGCATCGATCCACCTGTCTGATATAGTTTGATTTCCAAGAACTAAAGACAAAGATTACAGCCACCATGAATAATTTGCATTGTTTTATTGTTGTTATTTTTATGTAATATGTAAATGTACTGAAAGTTTTTGTTGGAATCGATTGTAAAACAGAGCAGCTACACACGATCGCACATTCCGACAACAAAATCCATTTTTTTTTCCGACGGATGTTGGCTCAAACTTGTCTTGCATACACACGGTCTCACAAATCTTGTCTGAAATTCCGAACGTCAAGAACACGGTGACGTGCAACATGTACGACGGGACTATAAAAGGGAAGTTCAATACCAAATGCTCCACCCTTTGGGCTCCTTCTGCTAATCTCATGTTTATCTCGTGTTAGTAGAAGTTTGGTGAGAGACGATTCGCGCTTTTCAGCCTCGTGATTTTCAGATTGTTACTGCTCTTCGGTTTGTGCTTGTGGGTTCGTATCTGGTTTTCAGTGCGTGTAGTCAGTTTGCATTTGTTTTTCAGTGCGTATTATTTTATAGTATGTATTTGATTATCAGTGTGTTCTTGTGCGCTCGTTTCTGATTTTCAGCTCGCTCTTCTCAGGCCTTTCTGTTTTTCAGTGCTTTCTGTTAGTTCGTTCTGACCAGCCGACCGTTTTGAAGCCATGTTGCGATTACCTACTCGTCGTAGAGTTTGTGCTGTGCAGGGGCTTGGTGTTGGGGTTCTTACTGTGACCCAAGCCCAGTCCATGAACAGGGCGAGAAGGAGTTCATGGACGAAGAATTGGTTGCTCCAGTGTGACCAATTCTCTCATACGCCTTTGTTTTGGGAGATCCGTGAGAATAATCCTGATGATTTCAGGAGTTATCTCCGGATGACGGACCCCCGTTTTTTCACCGTTTGTTGGCTTTGCTGTCCCCTTGTATTAGCAGGCAGGACACTTGCATGCGGCAAGCCATCACTCCCGAGCAGAGGCTAGTCGCCACGTTGCGGTACTTGGCGACAGGGAGAAGTCTGCAGGACATCAAGTTCTCCACAGGCATCTCCCCCCAGGCTCTGAGAATCATTATTCCAGAGACCTGTTCTGCCATTATTCAGGTCCTGCAGAAGGACTATATTAAGGTAAGTTTTCTCCTTTAACATCAAATTATATGTATTAAATGTTTGCTAATGTATTGTATTTATTTCTTCATTCCCTAATTACTATGATTGTAATATGCTGGGAATGTCCTCTTTATCCTCATGCATGCTGAAAGCTTTTAGTGCTCCTTTTTTGTCCTTCATGCATATTTGCCTTCACTAACCTACCCAGTATGCTATCCTGGGCCTATACACACCTAGCCTAGTCACTTAACAATGTATTTTGTCAGCTCCATAGTAGTGCTTTACCCTGAACACCCCCTATAATGTGTTTACATTTTATTTGTGTCTTTAAATTCATGCAGAGTGCCAGAGGCTTTTTTTTGGGGTCCCAAAATCATTTGGAACCCTCCCTCCCCCCAACCGCTAAGTCAACCGATACCAATCCTCTATCTTCTGATTTTGCCAAACATATACAAACTATACCTACCTCTACATGCCCCCTTTACCAAAGCATGTAGTAAAAGGGCCTGCCTTAACCACTTCCCATCCGTAGGCCGTCATATGACGGCCTCTACTTTCCGGGGGTATATCTGAATGATGCCTGTAGCTACAGACATCATTCAGATATTGCCGTTTTCAGACGGCGATTCCCTGCACCATAAGAATGATCATAGCGGCTGTTCCGCCGCTTGATCGTTCTTACGGGCGGCGAGAGGGGACGCCCCCCTCCCGCCGCCCTCCGGTGCTTCTACCTACTCACTGCTTCCATCGGTGAGTCGGACACAGGATCCGCCGGCCCCTGGATGATGACCATAGAGATTTCCAGCGGACCAGATGGTCGCCGGAGTCTCTATGATCGTTCGGAGGCCGGGCGCGATGTTATGACGTCACGCCCGGCCTCTGCATTCAAATAACGGCGCCGCCTCGGCTGGGAAGCGGTGATCATTTTTTAATTTTTTTTTTATTTTAGGCTTCCCAGCCTAGAGGTGAGATGTGGGGTCTTATTGACCCCATATCTCACTGTAAATAGGTCCGATCATGCCATATTCCTATTACAAGGGATGTTTACATTCCTTGTAATAGGAATAAAAGTAATCATTTTTTTTTTTTTTTTAAAGTGTCAAACTCAAAAAATAAAAGTCAAATTAACAATTTTTTTTTTTTTTAAAGCGCCCCTGCCCCCGTGAGCTCGTACGCAGAAGTGAACGCATACGTAAGCCCCGCCCACATATGAAAACGGTGTTCAAACCACACATGTGAGGTATTGCCGCGAACGTTAGAGCGAGAGCAATAATTCTAGCCCTAGACCTCCTCTGTAACTCAAAACATGTAACCAGTAAAAAATGTTAAAGCGTCGCCTATGGGGATTTTTAAATACCAAAGTTTGGCGCCATTCCACGAGCGCATGCAATTTTGAAGCGTGACATGTTGGGTATCTATTTACTCGGCGTATCTTCATCTTTCACATTATGCAAGAAAAATTGGGCTAACTTTACTGTTTTGTTTTTTTTAAGCATGAAATTGTTTTTTTTTCTGAAAAAAACGTGTTTGAAAAATTGCTGCGCAAATACCGTGCGAGATAGAAAGTTGCAATGACCGTCATTGTATTCTCTAGGGTCTTTGTTAAAAAAAACATATATAATGTTTGGGGGTTCTATGTAATTTTCGAGCAAAAAAATTATGAATTTTACATGTAGGAGAGAAATGTCAGAATTGGCCTGGATTACCTTTAAATGGTACTGTTTAACCACTTTCAGACCGGACCATTTTGCTGGCTTAACCACTTCGCACCCGCGCTATAGCCGAAAGACGGCTGCAGCGCGGACGCCTCCTGTTTACTTCCCTAATGCACGCTCCTGAGAGCGCGCATCGGGGAAGTTATGTGCTGGCCGTGTCCGTCGGACACAGCCAGTCACAGATCGCTGTAAACGGCCAATCACAGCGGCCATTTAGAGCGCGATCGGCGTGTCCAATGAGAGATGATCTCATATGTAAACATATGAGATCATCTCTCAGCGCCGCTCTCCCTCTTCACACAGAGACAGCGTGTGAGGAGGGAGAGATAAACGGCTGCAGCGGCGCCGTGAGTAAAAAAGAAAAAACAAAAAGAAAAATAAAGTGCGATCTATCCCCGCTACCAACTGTCCCTGCTGCCATCTGTCCCCACTGCCACCTGTCCCCAGTGCCATCTGCCAGTGCCACCTGTCCCCAGTGCCATCTGTCCCCAGTGCCATTTGTCCCCAGTGCCACTTATCCACAGTGCCACCTGTCCCCAGTGCCATTTGTCCCCAGTGCCACTTGTCCACAGTGCCACCTGTCCCCAGTGCCATGTATAAGTGCCATCAGTGCCAAGTCAGTGCCATGTGTCATCAGTGCCACGTCAGTGCCATCTGTCATCAGTACCATATCAGTGTCACATGTCATCAGTGCCACATATTAGTGCCATCTGTCATCAGTGCCACATATCAGTGCCATCTGTCATCATTGCCACCTGTCAGGATCACGTGCCATCTGTTATCAGTGTCATGTGTCATCAATGCCACGTATCAGTGCCATCTGTCATCAGTGTCATGTGTCATCAGTGCCACGTATCGGTGCCATCTGTCATCAGTGCCACGTATTAGTGCCATCTCTCATCAGTGCCACGTATTAGTGCCAAATGATATCAGTGCCACGTATAAGTGCCATCTGTCACCAGTGCCACATATTAGTGCCATCTGTCATCAGTGTCACGTGTCATCAGTGCCCCGTATTAGTGCCATCTGTCATCAGTGTCACGTGTCATCAGTGCCCCGTATTAGTGCCATTTGTCATCAGTGCCACATCAGTGTCACGTGTCATCAGTGCCAAGTATCAGTGCCACCTGTCATCAGTGCCACGTCAGTGTCACGTGTCATTGTCCTGGTGCTCCATGGCCTTCAAAAGTGTAATAGGTAGTCAACAAGTTAGATGTGTAATTTATGCTCCTAGAACACGTGATGGCGCTCCCTGCATTTTGGGCCTCTCTAAGTGGCCAGGCTGTGTAAAAGTCCCACATATGTGGTATCGTAATACTCAGGAGGAGTAGCAGAATTTATTTTGGCATGTCATTTGTGGTATACACATGCCATGTGAGAGAAATTACCTATTACAATGCCAATTTTGTGGAAAAAAATAAAAAAATTATTCATTTTGCAAAGAATTGTGGGAAAAAATTACAACATCAAAAAGCTCACCATGCCTCTTTCTAAATACCTTGGAATGTCTACTTTCAAAAAAGGGGTCATTTGGGGGTATTTGTACTTTCCTGGCTTGTTCGGGTCACAAGAAATGAGATAGGTCACCAGTGCATCAGGTGTGATCAATTTTGTATGATTCTCACCACAGTTTGTAGACTCTCACAAAGACCAAATAATATCCACTAATTTGGGTTATTTTTACCAAAGATATGTAGCAGTATAAATTGTGGCCAAAATTTATGAAGAAAAATTATAATTTGCTAAATTTTATCACAGAAACAAAAAAAAATGCGTTTCTCTTTCAAAATTTTTGGTCTTTTTTCATTTATAGCGCAAAAAATAGAAACCCAGAGGTGATCAAATACCACCAAAAGAAAGCTCTATTTGTGGGAAAAAAGACAAAAAAATTATTTGGGTACAGTATTGCATGACTGAGTAATTGTCATTCAAAGTGTGAGAGCACCGAAAGCTGAAAATTGGTCTGGACAGGAAGGGTGTTTAAGTGTCCAGTAAGCAAGTGGTTAAGACCAGAGCACTTTTTGCGTTTCGGCACTGCGTCATTTTAACTGACAATTGCGTGGTCATGCGACGTGGCTCCCAAACAAAATTGACGTCCTTTTTTCCCACAAATAGAGCTTTCTTTTGGTGGTATTTGATCACCCTTGTGGTTTTTATTTTTTGCGCTATAAATAAAAAAATAGCGACAATTTAAAAAAAAAAAAAAAACAATATTTTTATTTTTTGCTATAACAAATATCCCCAAAAAATATATAAAAATAAATTGTTTTCCTCAGTTTAGGCCGATACATATTCTTCTACATATTTTTGGTAAAAAAAATTGCAATAAGCGATTATTGATTGGTTTGTGCAAAAGTTATAGTGTTTACAAAATAGGGGATAGTTTTATAGCATTTTTATTAATAATTTTGTTTACTAGTAATGGCGGCGATCAGCGATTTTTATTGTGACTTCGAAATTATGGCGGACACATTGGACATTTTTGACACATTTTTGGGACTATTGTCATTTATACAGCAATCAGTGCTATACAAATGTACTGATTCCTGTGTAAATTACACTGGCAGTGAAGGGGTTAACCAGGGGGTGGCAGTGTAGGGGTTAAGTGTGTCCTAGGGGCGTGTTGCTAACTGTGGGGGTGTGGCTGTGTTTTACAGATCACTGATCTCTGCTCCAAAGCTCCAGAGATCAGTGTCACTTGTTGCTAGGCAGAACGGGGAGATGCTGTTTACATCGGCATCTCCCCGTTCTTCCTCCCCGTGAGATGATCGCATATTCAAAGGGACGTACCTGTACGTCCTTATGCCTGTCCTTGCCATTCTGCTGACGTACATCGTCGCGCCCTGGTCGGGAAGCGGTTAAAGCGGAGGTCCACTGACCATTCATTTTTTTTTTTTTCAACCATGCAGACTAACATAATATCAATGTAGAACTCACTTGTTTGGTGAACTATGTCCCCCGTTGTCCGGTTTTGAATAAAAAACAAAGTTTTAAAAATTGTGGACAGCCGCTTCCATCTTGCTTGTGGGCATGTGAAGCCCACAAGCATTTATTTCCTGAATGCGGGGAATGCTGAGCTACCAGCATTTACCGCTCATTCCCACGCATGCTCAGTGTTAACACAGCGTAAACTTCCAGGTTGCCATCACAACAGGCGTCGTAATTGGAAGTTCCCACGCTGTTGTGATGGCAACAGATAGCTCCCAGGAGACAGTGATAGTTGTGATAGCTCCCAGGAGACAGTGCGCCGCCCTCCCAGGATACAGTGCACTGCAGGGGATAAAGAATATACTAGACATGTGCGCCGTCAATAAATTTGTTTTGTTTCGTTCCATTCCATTTCGTATTAGCCGTTAATTCGTATTTTTTCGTTAGGTTCGTTAACTTTTCATAACAATTACGAACGTTCGTTATGATGAATTTATCATTATGAGGTGCTCCCACCATCCCTGTGCTGTGCTCATTATGAGGGGCTCCCACCCTCCCTGTGCTGTGCTGACTTCCTGGGTTTTTAACTTCATTATAATGAACAATCGTAATTAACGAACATTCTTGTTTGACTCCACAGTTTCCTTCAATGCCACAGGAATGGCAGACTGTGGCTTCCCAATTTGCCCAGCGGTGGGACTTTCCCACGGTGGGGCAATAGATGGGAAACAAGTCCACATTGTGCCAACCCCAACTCAGGGTCATACTATTATAATTACAAGGGGTTTAATAGTATAGTGTTGTTTTGGCGGTGGTGTCGGTGACTTACGCGTTCCTGTATGTGGACGTGGGGAAAAATGTCCGGATGTCGGATGGTGGAGTCATCGTCCAGAGTTTTATAGACGACTCCAGAATGGTAGCTTGGGCTTGCCACCTGCTGAAGAGAACGTGGAAGGATTCACGTTCGGCTTCGTCGCGGATGAAGCTTTTGTGCTGGGGGACCATCTTCTGTGGCTATTCCTGATGAGGACCCTCACCCTGGACCAGGGATACGCCTATTCCTCACTGCTATTAATATGGCGGAATATAAACTCAATCACATAATTCTTGCCTGCTGCATTTTACATAACTATTTTTGGGCAAAAATGCAGCAAACTATGTGGCCTCAGTTGGGACTGAGGCCGGCTTAATACCAGATCCAACAACCCTGACGGCTCTTGAACCTGGCCTTCCTGGCTTGCCCCCCCCCCCCCCCCCAAAGTGTCCACAAAGTTCACCAAAAGTATCTAGAGCACTTTGCGGGAAGGGAGGGCTATTGATATGCCACAGAATATGTAGACATTTTAAAAATAATTTTTTGGGGGAAAAACTGTAATAATATTTCCTTTGATTTACTGCTTGTGTTTCTTTTAGCTGTCTCCTAGGTTCTCCAATGTGCTTTTTTTTGGCCATTTTCTTCAACAGTGCTAATGTAATTTATTTGATACATGAGGTGACAATCTCTTCTTCAGCGAACTATTATGTTGTGGGTCTGTTTTTTTGTTAATGTATGTAATGCATTACTGATTTAAAATATTTATCATTTTCAGCACCATAAATGAATTTTTGGGAGTCACGAAAATGGCGTGATTGTGGCAAATTATAAAGCACTGTGAGAGTTATTTACTAAAGGGAAATCCACTTTGCCCTCCAAGTGCACTGCAAAAGTGCACTTGAAACTGCAATGAAAGTGCACTTGTAGTGCAAAGTGGATTTGCCTTTAGTAAATAACCCCCACTGTCATTGTAAACACCTTAGTACCAAAACTGCTATTGAGCATTGAAAGAAGAAGCCACACATTGTTGATTTTCAACATTTTTGCTCTGTGCACATTCACATGTGCATTAAGAAAAGTGTTTTTGAACAAGCCAACATATTTTTGGAATAACATTTTTGCATTTGACAGTAGAAAATAGCCTTTTTTTGTGGTAAACAGGCATGTTTAAAACCATAAAACAATACACAACTCAGGAACTTACAAAGTTCAACTTTGAGAAATTGAAGGCAATATCAGACATTAGTATGTTCAAACTGTGTTGATCTTGCCCTTATTAGATGAGGTGATGTCACCCCTGTGAAAGCCAAATTTTGAAGATGCACACAAATTGCAAGTCAAAATGGGGATTTCACTCCTGATCCCATGCCTAATGTCAACATGTGCTAGCTCCCATCCTGGGGGATCAATGGACGTGTCTCGGGGGTGCAACCCCTTTCTCTTGGCTACTTGAGTTGCGAGGAAGGGGTTGCACCCACAAAACGCGTACATTGATATCCCATGATGGCAGATAGCACATGTGTGCATCTTCAAAATTTGGCTTTCAATATACTTCAAAAAAGTTAAAAAAATATTTTAAATATCAACAAATTTAAGAATTTTGGTGTGTTTTAGATTCTGCCTAAAACATCAATGATGTTTGAGTCTTTTTTCAACATCATTGATGTCTTCCTTGATCTTCTGTAAATCACGATTTCACACCATGATCTCCCTGATGAGGATCTGTGCACTTGCACTTGAAAAGGGAATTTCTTTTTCCACAACATCCACATTACCTAAAATAAAAAAAACACACCATGTATTAGAAATATGCAGGCATAAATCTATTACCTAAAGCTGTGGTCTCAGACACTCACCTGTTGTGGTGACTATTTCGCCCACTTCATAAACCTCTCCTTCCTCCATATCCTCAGGTTGTGGTGTGGGGATTTCCTTTTCTTTAGGAGGTGGGGGGTCCCTGGTGTCCTCTGATGTCCCGAGTCTTTTCTCCCCTATGTGAATAAAAAAAAGGTATACTTAGCACACACATATTTGAGGGCAGAAATAGGAATATGAAACATTGCTTGTAAGTGTCGTACAATTGTCTGTTTTGGCAGAGTTTCAAGCTGAAGATATATTTTTTACAATTTTTAAAGCTGGAATACTTACCTGTTTTGTACAAATTTGACACATGGAGACATGGGCGTCCGCAGAACTTTTTTCAGGGAGGGGCATCATTTTAGGGTCACCCATGCTCCACCTCTATTCGACAATGTCAACACGGTCTGAGACTGCAAACATACTACAGGAGACAGTCAGAGACTATAGACGTAGTACAGGAGATGGTCAGAGACTGCGTACATATACATTACACCCCCATACACCCAGATACATTACATCCCCCATACACACACACACACATTACACCCCCATACACACAAATACATTACACCCCCATACACACATATTACACACAGATACATTACACCCCCATACACACATATTACACGCAGATACATTACACCCCATACACACAGATCCATTACACCCCCATACACACATATTACACACAGATACATTACACCCCCATACACACAGATACATTACACCCCCTATACACACAGATTACACCCAGATACATTACACCCCCATACACACAGATTACACACATATACACTACACCCCCCATACACACAGATTACACACATATACATTACACACAGATTACACCCAGATACATTACACCCCCATACACACAGATACATTACACCCCCCATACAAACAGATTACACCCAGATACATTACACCCCCATACACACAGAGTACACACATATATATTACACCCAGATTACACCCAGATACATTACACCCCCCATACACACATATTACACCCAGATACATTACACCCCCCATACACACAGATTACACCCAGATACATTTCACCCCCATACACACACAGTCATTAGTATGGAGAACTCCCCTCAATCAATTTCTATATTGCAAGCTTCATATGACATTAGAGAGAATTAAATGGATTACTAACCCCAGATGGAAGGCTCCAACAACTGCTGCACATGCCAAGTAGCTCAGATGAGGCTGGGGCCCCATGCGGTGGGTGTTCTCGGGGCCCCTATCTAGAAGGGAGTGCTGAGCCTCTCAGACATGTGTAGTCAGAGCACACACAGCCAGCAGTCTGAGCCGAGGACGAGGAGAGGAGATAAATCATTTGTGATCTGGTTGGGCTGAGCATTAGCAGACGCTGTCTGTGGCATGTGAAAGGTAACAGGCAGCTGCGGGAGAGCTTTGTATTTCCAGCTACTGGCCGCGCTGCCTCCCCCCAGCTCAGGGGCTGCAAACACCATCACTCCTGACCAGTGTTGGTCATCTTACTTTAAAAAAGTAATTAGTTAAGTTACAAATTACTTCTCCCAAAAAAGTAATTGAGTTAGTAACTCAGTTACTACATTGGAAAAGTAATTAGTTACTCAGAAAAGTAACTATGATTTTTTTTTTAATATTCTTAGGGGCGGGTCTAGTATTACTGTAAGCAAGGGGCGCGTTCCCTCCTGCACGTCTATTTCCCCTCTGCACCCCCCTGCACGTTTGTTCCCCCCCAACACATATATCTGTTTCCCCTCTGTACCCCACTAAACGTCTGTTCCCCCCCCCCCCACACACATATATCTGTTCCCCTTCTGTACATCTGTCCCCCCCAAACTCACGGATTGGATCGTTGCTCGAATCAGAGTCACGGATCGGATCGTTTTTCGGATCAGCAAATAATAATTGAATTTGCAAAAACCTGTGAAAATTCCACCACCATAAAGCCCCCACTGTAATATCCACAATCTCACCCACTGTAATATCCACGTCATCTCCTCAACTGTAATATTGGCTGAGTATGGCTGGGTATGGCTGAGCATGGCTGGGTACGGCTGGGTATTGCCGAGTATGGCTGGGTATTACCGTGTATTGCAGAGTATGGCTGGGTATTACAGAGTATTGCAGAGTATGGCTGGGTATTACCGAGTATTGCAGAGTATGGCAGAGTATGGCTGGGTATGGCAGAGTATTGGCAGGGTGTTGCAGAGTATTGGCAGGGTGTTGCAGAGTATTGGCATGGTGTTGCAGAGTATTGGCATGGTGTTGCAGAGTATTGCATGGTATTGCAGGGTAGTTGCAGAGTATTGGCAGGGTGTTGCAGAGTATTGGCAGGGTGTTGCAGAGTATTGGCATGGTGTGGCAGGGTGTTGCAGAGTATTGGCAGGGTGTTGCAGAGTATTGGCAGGGTGTTGCAGAGTATTGGCAGGGTATTGCAGAGTATGGCTGGGTATTACCGAGTATTGGAAGGGTGTTGCAGAGTATTGGCAGGGTGTTGCAGAGTATTGGCTGGGTATTACCGAGTATTGCAGAGTATGGCTGGGTATTACCGAGTATTGGCAGGGTATTGCAGAGTATTGGCTGGGTATCGCAGAGTATTGGCTGGGTATTACCGAGTATTGCAGAGTATTGCAGAGTATGGCTGGGTATTACAGAGTATTGCAGAGTATGGCTGGGTATGGCAGAGTATTGCAGAGTATGGCTAGGTATTACGGGGTATTGCAGAGTATGGCAGAGTATGGATGGGTATTACGGGGTATTGCAGAGTATGGCTGGGTATGGCAGGGTGTTGCAGAGTATTGGCAGGGTGTTGCAGAGTATTGGCAGGGTATTGCAGAGTATTGGCAGAGTGTTGCAGAGTATTGGCAGAGTGTTGCAGAGTATTGTCAGAGTATTGCAGAGTATTTGCAGGGTATTGGCAGGGTATTGGCAGGGTACTGGCTGGGTATTGCAGAGTATTGGCAGGGTATTGCAGGGTGTTGCAGAGTATTGTCAATTTGTCAGAGTATTGGCAGGGTATTACCTGGGTATTGCAGGGTGTTGCAGAGTATTGTCAGGGTATTGGCTGGTATTGCAGAGTATTGGCAGGGTATGTGCTGGCATCCGATCTCTCCCCTCCACTGTACAGATCTGTACACAGAGGGGAGAGAGGAACCGGCGTCATCTTGACGCCAGTTTGTTTACAAGTGATCGCTCCGTCATTTGACGGAGCAATCACATTGTAAACGGCCGACGGGTGCACCAAGATGGCCGCCGCTCCAGAGCTAGGCCGGAGCCGCGGCCATCTTGGTGAACCAAGATGGCCGCCGCTCCGGAGCTAGGCCGAAGCCGCAGCCTTTCCTAAGGCTGAGGCCGCGGATGGCTCCGCGGATCACGGCGAGTAATTGCGGTAACGCCGCCCCAGTAATGGGAACGGCGTTACCGCGAGGGGAAGAGTAATCAGTTAGATTACTTGTTACCCTCTAAAGTAACAGCGTTACGTAACGCTGTTTACTTTAATCACGTTTGTTACATCACTGCTCCTGACACACACTCCATGTTGTCCATTTGACTCCTGGCCCTGGGACATGCAGTGCGGTGCCCCAGAATTGATATGCACACTTGCCTATAGGTAGCACCAGCCCTACCAGGGGGGACACTTGACCCCCTTGCCCCTACCTGCGGATGGAGACACCCCTAGTATCCACTGAAGCACCTGTGTGGGACACCCTAAAAAGTTTGTTCTGGTGTCCCACATTAGGGTCATGCATCCAGATGTGTAAACAGCTGCTGAGTGTCCTCTCCTTACACTGAATCAAGTTTAAATTTCCTTCTAGTACAAACCCATCTAGACAACAATGTCATAAACTTCTTTTAATACAAATAGGCCAGAACAAAAGTAGTTAGCCGGCATTTGCCAAAAACATTGTATTAGTGAGCGAACGAACAATGTTTACTATGAACGATTACTTTACCCACGAACCTGAAAGTTGCCATTTTAAACTGTACAACAGTAAAGAAAAGCACATGGAGCAGCATGCAAGTAATACCAATAATAGGAACACACGACAAATACTTACTTTTTAGAAGCAGTTTCCTGATCTTCTGTACTGATCCTGCTCCCTCAATTTCAGGTCTGGCCAGCGTTTCACTAATTGCTCTTTGGATCGTCGTACCCCAAAATTCCTGTGCAGACTTTTCACAACTTTAGTCATGATCTTGGCCTTTCTTACATTTGGGTTGGGGTAAGGTCCATACTTCCCATCATAGTCTGTCCTCTTCAAGATGTCCACCATTTCCTCCATCTTTACAATGGACATATTTGAGGCCTTAAATCTCCTCCGGGATCGGGACGTTCGTAGCTCCGGGCTTTCGTTGTTGCTGCTGTCTGCATGTACTTGTTCTTTCTCCGCCATGTGCTCTCCGACTGCGGCGAAAGAAAAGGGGCAGGGAATAGACTAGAAAGAACGTCAGGGGCGGGTGGAGTTACAAGCATGCGCAGTGTGTATAAAGCATAACACGCCTGCGTCGTACGTATGATCTGTGAGCGAAGGAAGGAGTAGCGGAAGCGCTGATCGTTCTAACAAAGGTACAATTTTAACTTGGTGCATCAGTGGCCTATACTGCTTATAGATTGAGGCCTATATTGGGACAAGATTATGAGAGTTTAGCCTGACATTAGGGTTTGTCTTGTGTTGTGTCTTGCAGAGAAAATGGATGGCTTCAATGATCATAACTTTCTCCCCCTATTCATAGACAAGTACAGGGAGCTGCCCTGTCTGTGGCAGGTTAAACATCTGCATTATAATCATAAACAAAAGAGGCAGGCAGCGCTGGAGAAACTGCTGGAGTTGGTGAAGTCGCAGGACCCCACGGCAACCATCACCTATTTGAAGGCCAAAATTGGTGGCCTGAGGAGCACATATAATAGGGAGTGCAATAAGGTGCAGGATTCCATGAGATCAAGAGCAGCAGCAGATAGCATTTATGCACCCAGGCTGTGGTACTATGACAAACTGTGTTTTCTGTCAGACCAGACTGAAGTCAGGCAATCACTCTCCACCCTCCCTTCCACGCTTCCTTACACCCCAGCTTAGGTTTCCGACGTCCAACCTGGGCCTTCCAGCCAGGAAGAAGTGGAGGAGCCCAGCATGAGCCGGGTATAGCATTGTTCTATATATTTCTTGTCGTAAAATTAATGATATTAACTAGATGTTATTATTGATCACTAATCGCTGATTTAATAAAGTGTTTTACAT